>OV651813.1:97048733-97749765 GCA_927349885.1 Psylliodes chrysocephalus
ATAGGGCGGAAATATATTAATAATAATGAACATTTTTTACAAGTGGATAATTGAATTATAATTGAAAAAATATGATTAAGATCTGAAGTGGAGGAACTATTACATGTACATATAGGGAAATCCAGTAGGCCAATTTTAAAAAGATAGACAGGGAAGCGCCCATGGTTAAATTTCAACCTTGTAATGTTCCCAGACCGGAATTTATTTAATCCAAATATATCAATATGCGGAATTACCCTAGGCAATTCTTTATGGATAGTAAAATAGTGACTATTAGAGTTGAAGCTGTATTTTTTATAATTTCCTTTCCAGTTTTTTTTGTTTTTTATTACGTAGTTACTGAATCTAGATAAACTGCCACCTCCGTCAACGACTCCTTATCACATGCCTTTTTCGCTTCTAAATATACGCATTCATTACCGACTATACCGGCATGGCCTTTCGCCCATATAAAAGTTATATCTTCATTGAACCTTTCAGGGTGTAAAGTCTGTTTTTTATAAGATTTAAGAGCGAATATTGGTAATATTTATATGCAATAGTAGAAATTACCTGTAAACAGGATTTAGAGTCAGTGATAATCGCCACTTTCGTTACTGGATTTAATGCGCACCAGTATAATGCTCGTTCTAATGCAAAACATTCTGCTGCAAATATAGAGCAAAAATCCGAAAGACGATGATATTCGACGTAATTCATCAAAGAAACGAAAGAAGCACATCCTGATTCATCTGTAAATATTTTAGTTAACCCACCACCTAATCTATTAAAAATTGAATTTAATATGGTATTGTTTAAGGATGGTAGTTCAACAAATAACGGATAGATGATGGCGGGTTTTAAATGACACTTTTGTAGTTATATAGATAAACGGGGTATTTCGGACAAACAGACATAAAGTTATTGAATTGACTTGTGTCGGTAAAAGCATCTGATAATGGAGGAGTGTTCTTTTTCCTCCAATAGGTGTTTGTTATATTTTCTGTTTACTATTGATAGTTTATTAGTTAAAAATGTATTAAATGATCTATATTTCAAGATTTGTTTACTAGACAGATATTTTCTACGTAAATTTAAAGGAGATTCCTGTGATTCTGCTAAAACTGCATGATTTGATGAGGACTGCATGGCTCCAAGACATATTTTTAGAGCTTTATATTGAATACTTTGTTATTAACCGACTTCAAAAAGGAGGAGGTTCTCAATTCGTCGGAATGTGTTTATTTTTTATGTTGTCCGATTTCTAGGATTCTTTTTTTGTTAGAAAGGAGGTACCTCAGAGGTGGTCCCTTATAAATTTGGATATCTAAGTATGGCATCCACAAGAAAACTCTTCATTTTTTTTTATGTATGTTCAGAAATAATTCTTGAGTACGTTGCCCGATTATAGTGATTCTTTTTTTTTTTTTTTGTTAGAAAGGGGGTATCTCAGGGGTGGTCCCGCATACATTTGGTCAAGATCTGATGATGGGATCTATGATAAAATCAGGAAACTCAATTTGTAATAGCATCTGCACGGAATTACTTTTATAACTGGTTTTTTTGTATCGGTTTGACTTTCCGAAAACTTTAACCTATCCATCATCACTGACACTTCTGTGTCACTGTATCAATTTTTTCTGTCTTATTTACCAATTTTTTTCGATGCTTATATTTCTGCTTATAATTCGAACACATATCTTTATCAAAGTTGGAATTACTTTCCATATTAATTTGGCATTATTAGTTTAGTACTTCTGTAAATATTTGATTCAGTCCCTAGTTTGTGGGTGTGAATTAAAAGCCAGGAATTCAGAGCACTTCTTAGTTTTCTTTTCACTTCTTTAATAAGTATGCTATTCAAGTCGCAATTTTATGTTTATATCTCTTCTACTTTGTTTGCCATTTTAGCTATAATGTTAGTCCTTTCAGGATTCATACCTTTCGGCATTGTTTCTAAATCTTTAGGAATTATGGTACCTAATTATGTAGGCATAAATTAAGTATATATTTCATTTTTTGGACACACAGTTGGAAACCGGAAATTCCTTGGAGAATAATCTATGTAGATGATGTGAAGATTAGATGTTCAATAATTTTACAAAATGTTTAGGCATTGTATGCAGACGTTCTGAATATAATAAGAAGGGGGATGGTTAAAGTGAGTCGGATACTAGTAGAAAATACTTCTGAAAATAAATGTTGCTTCGGCTGATAAAAGAAATCACAAGGGAACAGTTTAGGGATCGCATCTATAAGTGGGATGGAGCCAGATAAATGGCCACGATATATCCAGAGGAGAGCAGGAGGACATCCTATATACAGAGGAAAGCGGCAGTTTCATATGCAGGAAAGAAGTAAAAAAAAGGCAAGCCAAGAAACACATGGCGCAAAATAGAGATGATGATGTAGATGATATTAATAATGGTGCTGATGGCAATTGAGGTGTTAAGTACCTAATCAGCTTTCAATAAAATCAATTAATGAAAGTATTAATAGTTTATAAATCACATTTTATTGATTACTATAGCCAATTGGCCCAAAATTAAGAATTACAATGGTTGTATTTTGACAAATGTAGAATGCAAAACATTGTAAACAACATGCCTTTTATTTAAAAAAATACCACTTTTTCAAACTTACTAATTTGTTCTTCAGTTCGATTAATATAATATACCATGTACAACAAAATACGTCTATTAATAAAAGTTGCGTTTATTGTATCTTGAATTGGTTCTTTTCTTAAAATATATTTAGTAATATTAAAAACATATTTGTTAATATTAATTAAATTACCCAACACAGCAATAACCAAAAACAATTATTTCATTATATTAACTTGGTATTATAATATTGCAATTACATAAAAACTTACCATGTTCAAAACCCGTTGAGGACGAAGATTTATCTAAGCATAAAAAAATGCAAGGTAATCAACACGTATAAGTATACAATCTATATAGGTAAGTGTTTTTACTGCACTGTATGTAACCACAAATCTATAAAAAACTAGCCGAAATATCGATTAACAAACTCAACGATCACACTGTCAAATGCGTTTATCATACAAAAAAGTCTAAAAATTCCACAAAATCGAAGTGATCGGCTAAACAAACAATCGAGCGCGATGTTGCTTGCACCTGTGCAGAATCGACTCAACAACTGATTTCCTTGGCTACCTATGAGTCAGGTTTTGTGATTGTGATACTGGCACGGCAGAGTAGATGTAGAGAGAGTAGTAGTGGAATTATTTTGTTTTCAGTGGTGGTTGCCTAGATACGTCATTGATGGTTATTTTGTTATGCGGCCATACACTTGCGGGCAAGAATGTTTGGTATTACTTCATAACAGGAAGTTTGTTTGCTAGTAGTTTAATTCTTAGTATGAGTAATGAAGCAGCATATTACTTGTTACATATTATCATCGCGAAAACATGCTTCGATAAGAGTCGAAAACTATGAAAAAAATGCTGCGGCAGCATTCGAACCTTCGGTATCCAGCGTCCAGTAACTTAACCTCTCCACCATCAAAGTACAATACTAATCAGATCAAAATATACTGAGTTTGCTAGCAATGCGAATTGACGAAAACTAGTATCCATACAGCACACATTATTTCAGAAATGTTTCAGAAATGTTTCAGAAATATTTCAAACGTTTCAAACATAACATTTCAAGCAAAAGTTTCTGAAATATTTCTGAAATATTTTAGTTAAATATTTCACTGAAAATGTTTCTGGAACATTACTAAACAGGTTATGTTGTAAAAGGCCAACAATTAATGAAAAATTTCTGATTTGTACTAAGAAGATGGGATATGTAGTTTTTTATTTTATCAAGTCTCAATGTCCCTGTCCAGCCACCAGCTAGAAAACAAGCCTATATTCTAAATAAGTATCGATTTAAGTTGTTGGTTTTTGATATGCATACGTTGTGAACTTGTTATATGGGAAGCAGAATATGTCTTTAGAAATTAAGGTGAAAACTACATAAATAATGACTTGCTTAGGTGGATCTTCATGTTTTGTTTAGACATGAGTATTGTTTTATTATAGTTAATTTAAAACAATATCAATAAAACTATTGTTAATCAAATAATTTGTATAAATCATTTTTAATTACCTATGTTTTGTTTTAGATTAGTGCATTTAAAGGAAGTGTTGCAAATGAAGCAATTTCAAGCTTTGGGGCTGTGCCAGTAAAAATAACATCCCAAGTTATTCAACGTTTCCAGAATAAAGTATTAAAGAACATCGTCGATGCACACTGGTACTGGCATAATATTGATCTTCATAGGGGACCTTAAAGTGGAGACTGTTAAAAATACAATACAAAAATTTTCCAGTCGTCACCAACCAATGACTGCTCCAACATGGAAACCTTAAGATTATCCAGCTCCTCAACAATGCCAATCTAATAAGAAGACTTAAGAGAACCAGGCCTTTTGAGTTAGTTTAGTGATGTTAGATTAAAACAGAGTATAGTGCGGTTAAGTGTTATACGTTAACGGTAGTGTAACTAAATAATTAGAGATTATAATAATCGTAAATGTTCCTTTAGTTAGAGCATTTATTAAAAAAAAACTAGTTGTTTCAAATTAGTGCATTTAAAGGAATTGGTGGAAATGAAGCAATTCACTTCTATATTTTATGAAATATTCTTTAAAGCATATTTATTTATTTGTTTGTTCAAGAATCAATGTTTGAGTTTTGTGTATTTTAAATAAACTTGTATATTTTTAAATGTCTTTTTTAGTCTAATAATATATTAGAAAAAAAACTAGAATACATTTCTGAAATATTACTATTTAATATTTCTAAAAGACTTCTAACTTTCATTTCAGAAATATTACTGTGAAATATTATATTTTACGTTTCAGGCATATTTCAGAAATATTTCTGGAATGTTTCGTAATATTTATATAACATTGCAAATGTTTCAATGTAACATTGTTGAAATATTTCCGAAATGTATTTATGCTGTATGGGTATTTAATGGCGTGCACACCATACCCAACTAGCACAAAAATATCCTATCTACATTAATAAGCTGCAATTTTAGGATCTTTAAGATCGCATGTAATGTACTTTTATTGTAGCCCTAATATCCCTGTAAACCACCGAATGTTCGCAACGACAAGACTTTTATAGCACATCTCACAGAGGTTACAAAGTGAATTTTGGAAAACATCAACACTCGCACTTTTACAGTACCTACTTACCCAGAAAGTTGTTCTGAAACGTTCTTTAATGTGAATTAGTTCTACAGCATTATACAGTGCGTCCAAGAATGGACTTAAATATACTTGTGAAAATATTAATTTTAAATTAAAAAAGTAATTCTCCATAATTTCTTTTGCTTGTTAAATAAATTCGCTTCACATTGAGAAATTATGAAAAATAAGTGTTTTTTTAATTTAAAAATAAATATTTTTACAAGTATAATTAAGTCCATCCATGGACACACCTATATTGTTTTTTGTGTAATTGAGGTTATAGTAAAATCTCAATCGAAACATGAAAATTCCAAATAAAACAAAATCTTTAGATAAATTTATTATTAAATTGTTCTTGAAATCAAGTACCAAAAGTAGAGGTAGGTATATCACAAAAAAAATTACAGATGTGCGATAGTAGAAGCACTGAACGATTGGACAAAATTAGCTAAATAGTATAATAAGGTATCAATATTGCAAAGGTTCACTAGAAGCTTATACAAAAGTATATTTATATAAGGAACCTATGTATCAATTGTTCACTACATTTTTATCAAGATGACAATCGTACGATGTTAAAGTTAGATCAGTGAATAATAAGAGACGAATACAACAATGACTAGGTTCATATTATACTAGATTACTTGAGGATATCTGAGTTCCCAGATTTCTTACCTGTAGACGCAGGTATATATCATCTTTTTTAAATTAAGCCTTTTAACTTATTTTGAGGGGGTGGGTGGCTCAGCGGTAGAATCTCTACCTGCGGATACAAGGGTCCCAGGTTCGAATCCCACCGTTGGCCCGGATTTTTTTATTTAATTTAATTATTTTAAATTAATTCTGATGCCTTGGTAGGATTCCCCACTCGACCATTCACTGTTGGGTTCTAATTAACAGTGGTGTTCCTGAAGTGGCGCTAGGAAACAGTAACAAAGCCTACGCATAACACACATTATTGAGAATTTAAACTTAAAACTGGCATATTAGTCCAGTCATTTAAGCTTAAATTAGGTAAGAATCTCGGAATTCGAGATACCCAGCTGTAAGTATGTAAATACTTGTATATTGACACCATAAAAGTTGTCTCAAAACCTACATATGGTAGGGTATATGCAACTATTAAATTTCAAAGTCAAAGGTCACAAAAATCGGTTTTTTTGCGCTTTTTTTGTAAATATCTCATTTCCTATGGGTTTTTTGCTATTTGTATTTATTATCAATATTGTAGAATACAAAATTCTCTACAAATTTTGTTTAAAAAAATTCAGACTACAGTAAGAACGTAAAAGCTATGGAGCAGCAGAGAAGAACTGTTGCCCTTTCAAAAACGTATGAAGTCTGTTTCGATGAAACAATGGTTGTACCAGTTACTCAAGAAAAATTCTTATCAAATCGAAATAACAAAGATATGCTCATTAATATGTTAATTGAAAAATTACAAGCTGCAAATATTACCAGATATGGGGTTGGGCAATGCGAAACGATTTTCTGGAGCCTATCATGACAATTTTACCACCTGCTTAAGAAGATTTGCTAAATACAATTTTCTGCAACTGCAAGAGTGGTTGTGGTTCGCGATGCGGATGCAGCAAAGCGGGCTTGCAATGCTCTTTAGCTTGTGGCCAATGTAATGGGCAAGCTTGTCTCAATGCTCTACCATATCAGAGCGACATTAACGAAGATGGAACCTTTGACCCCGAAATCATGGAAGAACTTGAAACAAATGTCGCTGAAGACGATAATGAAGACCAATTTGAAATTTACCAGCAGCCGGAAGACGACGATGAAGAGGAAGATGATTAAAATTATAAATTGTAGTTTTTGTACCCTTTATTCCATTTTTTTACTTTTAATAAAAATAAATGTATTGAATGATATTTTTTAATAAAAAGATTAATTCATAATTTATTTGTTTTTTTTTTTTATCATGTAAGAAGTTATTAATATTAATTAAGATAAAATTCAAATATAATTCCTATATTTTCATTAACAATTCTGCAATTACATGGGCAGGTAAGTGTTGTTAAATAAATTAATACTGAATAAAAAGTGGATAGGTTAGGAAAAAAATTATAAAATATAATATAATAGTTAATAAAAATTGACAAATATTTATAATCATTGATTTATCGATAGCTCATCAACTATATATGGCGCGTTTTCGACCGGAGGCACCGGTCGACCTGAAGTGATGCTGTGACCGTGCGCTCTCCGCCCTCTATCTCGAAAACGGTTCACCGTATGAAAAATTTTTTTAAACAAAATTTGTACAGAATTTTGCAGCATTGTTAATAAAAATATAGGAAATATATTTGAATTTTATTCTAATTAATATTAATAACTTCTTACATGATGAAAAAAAAAAACAAATAAATTATGAATTAATCTTTTTATTAAAAAATATCATTCAATACATTTATTTTTATTAAAAGTAAAAAATGGAATAAAGGGTACAAAAACTACAATTTATAATTTTAATCATCTTCCTCTTCATCGTCGTCTTCCGGCTGCTGGTAAATTTCAAACTGGTCTTCATTATCGTCTTCAACGAGATTTGTTTCAAGTTCTTCCATGATTTCGGGGTCAAAGGTTCCATCTTCGTTAATGTCGCTCTGATATGGTAGAGCATTGAGACAAGCTTGCCCATTACATTGGCCACAAGCTAAAGAGCATTGCAAGCCTGCTTTCCTGGATCCGCATCGCGAACGACAACCACTCTTGCAGTTGCAGAAAATTGTATTTAGCAAATCTTCTGGAGCAGGTGGTAACATTGTCATGATAGGTTCCAGAAAATCGTTTCGCATTGCCCAACCACATACCTGGTAATATTTGCAGCTTGTAATTTTTCAATTAACATATTAATGAGCATATCTTTGTTATTTCGATTTGATGAGAATTTTTCTTGTGTAACTGGTACAACCATTGTTTCATCGAAACAGACTTCATACGTTTTTGAAAGTGCAGCAGTTCTTCTCTGCTGCTCCATAGCTTTTACGTTCTTACTGTAGTCTGAATTTTTTTAAACAAAATAGCAAAAAACCCATAGAAAATGAGATATTTTACAAAAAAAAACGCAAAAAACCGATTTTTGTGACCTTTGACCTTGAAATTTATTAGTTGCGCATACCCTACTATATGTAGGTTTTGAGACAACTTTTAGGGTGTCAATATACAAGTATTTACAGACTTACAGCTGGGTATCTCGAATTCCGAGGTGAACTTACTATAATGACTGGACTATATTAGGTATTTACACGTATGACAATTTATTAGAAGAGGATAAATTATATTTTTACATAAAAAGATTTTAATTTTCCTCACTATATTATATACAAAAGAGCTTGACCTACTTGTTGAACTATTATTAAAGGAAATTATATAGGAATTAAAAAATATGCTCAAGTTTAAATCGTTGTACTTATTTTTAGATAATTTTGCCTCACTTTATTGTTTTAAATAAAACAACCAATGTTGGTGTGTTGAAGTTTTTTGAATTGTACAAATGTTATGCTTCATTTTCCAAATTTAAGTATGCATTATGTATTCTATTATACTCGAGATCATCATCTGTAATTTCTCTATACTTTTCTTCTGGGTTTGCACTTGTACTGATGGTTAGATTTCCAGGCACATCTAGCCTGTTAAAGAGAATGAACTGCTGTTTTATTTTTCAAAATAGACACCATGTACCTAGCTATAGATTCGTTTTTTATAAAATTTCATGTGATATATATTCTTCTTTAGACAATCCTGTAGTAATTACTTTCGCTACTAAAATTCCTAGAATGTCTTCAGGCACAAAGAAAACCTGAAATATAGTATTTTTAAAATGTATTTATAGTTCGATTAAGTATAATTATCTAGATGTTAGTTTTGTATCTCTTTTATAAGTATTTGCTGTAAAATGTTACTGGACATTTAGTTAAATGTTTATCTTCTCGTTTACGACGTTTATCTACTATTCTTTGTTTTTATTGTAGTTAAACCATTTTGTATTTGATACCTTATGAATGAAATATTAAATTTACACTAGAAATTGTAATCTTTAAAAAGAGAATGGTTTAGAAAATAGTTTTCTATTTTATAGAGGACCCTTACTAAATCTACTCGACTGTATAAATAATAATTATTTATAAAATAAATACTATAAGTTAAAAAATAAACCATCAAAAACATTACAAATGACAAGAAAAACTGACAAGTGACAATTGACATGATCATAAACGTTCCGAATTCAGATTGTGATGTTCACAGTACTTCTCGTGTATACTTTTTTTAGGTAAGTAACAAATAGAAGTTTTGCGAGATTTTGATTTTCCTCAATAACTTCTCATGAACGTTGCATTTACGTTGTATAGTAATGTTTTTACGTTTCCTTAAAGCAACATCGCCGAAAGGCTTGGCAACGTTATGTGTTACCTGGTTAGGGGGATATGATGGGGGTGAATTCTGTGTGTTGTCGGTTTTACGCATTTTCCGATTACATCTTTAGTTCATGAGATATGGACATTATGAGTTTTAAAATATTTACCACCTACCTCCCTTTACTACTAAAATATTGTATATTGATGTAGAACGTCACTGAATCTTTTTTCTGAGATTTTATGGTGTAACTTGTGCTTTATTTATTTTGGTTTGGACGAAGATCATCCGATTGAAAATATTACGAAATAGTGGAAATGTAGAATACACAAGTTTAGGAAGGATTAAAACATGTTTATTCCATTAGATATTGGAATTGAGAACCTATCTATTTCTTGCTGATGCGTCCCAATAAGGACGAACCCGGTCCAAGAATGACGTTCTCCTTACTAAGCAAAATCACAGGTGTAGAGTGTTGAAATTAAATTTCTATCTCTGCTGTCTTTTCTCTGGATTTAATTCAATACGTGTTTGTGGTATTAGTCGAAAAAGTAATGGTTTTCCAAATGGAAACGGTCGCTCGTATTTTGTGTGAAAAATGGCTTTGTTTATTTATTTTATATCATGGATGGTTCATTTCAAACTCCTAAGCAATACCTTGGGAAAAGTTCAAATCTGAATTGTTATTACCGGAAAGACAACGCTTCCCAACTCAGCGAAAGTATTCTGATGATGTATTGGCACGAGTTGGCAATATGAGCTGAAGCTTAATCCTATTGAGCCAATTTGGGCTAACATAAAGGAGATTGTTGCTAGAAAAAAAATACAAACGAAGATATGTGCTTAGTATGCATCAATGCATTTTTCATATACAGGGTGTTCCGTATAAGTACCGACATAGAACAGATGCATGTTGGGAACCCCAATATGTGATGAATTGACGGAATTTACCTCTACTCCAAGTTGTACCCCTAAGGAGTTACTGAAGCCTAAAGTGGAACCATAAATTTAGAAAAAAAAATAATATTTCTGCAACCGTTTAACTTATAAGTCTTAATTTGGATGTGAGTAAAAATTACTTGAAATATTTTATCGGGTGATTCTGGGGTAACCACGATGACAAAAAAGTTATGTATAATTGAATACCTCAAAACCACCCCTTAAAATATTTCAATTAAATCTTACTCGCCCCCAAATTAAGATTAATGTTGTACCATCAATTAAGTAATACAGAGTATTCCGTTTAAAAAATTGAGAAAATAGTACCTCACATTTTGTCACACCCTATATACAACATAGCAAATAAATAAAGTATATTAAAATTGTTTGATGATATGAAAACAATCAAATATGTTTAACTAACTACTTGCATGGTGTTTTGCTTTGAAAAGATATAGGTTTCGTCAGCACTTCATTTATAGACCATCCGTGTATTTAAGAATAATTGTTAAATACAATAATTATACAACTGTTGAATTGAAAAGTTGTTCGCATATCCAATAATAAAACATCTATCGATCATTTACGCACTAATGGGACACCCTGTACATGTGTTATTGGCTAACATGTTGGTATCACTGGATAGGCAAATTTATAAGAAAGTTTATGCTTAAATAATATACAGGGTGTTGCATTTGAAAAAATTGAGTAAATTAAACTTAAAATTAGCCATATTTCAGAAGTTTCAAAACGCTCTGTATAAAATAAACCTGTTCTATCACCTCTATTTGTTAGAATAGTATCTTATAAGTCTGTATGTTAAACAATTTTGAAATCAATTTATTTTGGGGTCTGCATCATTCTCTATTTTCATAAAAAAATAATTACTTAGCAACCCTGTATTGTTTTTTATCTACGCCCATGTCAGTAAACGTTAAAAATCGCACCGTCTACATTCCTTGTAAATGACATTTAACAATAACATGCACGTAATGAGATCTCATAACATACACGTGCGTTTTGATAAGAAAACTTAAATTTCTTAGTTTAATCAAATTGCAATCAAATTTTTATCAACGTAAGACTTTATTTGGTTTATTTACATAAATTTAGTCAATTTAAAAACATAAAAACTTTTAGCATTATTGAGATACATTTTGGATTAAAAAAGTGATGCCCCTAAATGTCGGCAACACATTATACAATTTTAAAATAACTAAGTCGCGTTTTCTTAGCATGCTATAGGAATAAATGTCGTTTCGTTTATATTGTCAATTTTTGTAACAAAATATTATTGTATTTGAACATTTTCTCAACTTTACCTATGAATATGTCTGAGAATAGTAAAAATAATGAAATTATGAGCACTCCATCGGATATTTTAGAAAAAGCTCAAGATGCCACACATAATTTGTTACCGCTAAAATCCAAAGAAAGGTACGAAATTACCTATCGAAAATTTATGGATTGGCGACACAAGCATATGTCCTTTATTTAACAGAAGAAAATAAGTGAGCGTAGAAAAAGTAGAGTACGTTACTCGTGCGTAATGGGTTACTTACCACTCTTGTTACGTAATATACTATTAAAAACATTCCAGGTTTGAATACAGTATTACCAAACCATTCTAAAAATGAAATAAAATACAGGATATTCTATTTAAAAACTACACCTTTTTATTTGCCAGGCAAAAAAGAAACACGCTGTATATTCAAAAATATTTTATAATGTGTATTTTTCAAATGCATACAATTTTTATTTAAAACTTGTTTGCGTGTCTATAACACATATTGAATTATTGAACCAGTACATATCAACCCAGATAACAATTATAAATTCTTAGCATATTCTTAGTATATACTTTTTAAGAATATGCATACGCTGAGAATATACTTAATTTGTATTTAGTACATTCTCAGAATATACTAAGTATATGTTACGTGACGTTGTTTATACGTGCTATACAGATACTAAGAATGTACTTTAAGTACAGTATGTACAATATGTACTGTATGTACAATATGTACAGTATGTACATTATGCAATAAAAATCTACTTTCATTTCATAGTACGTTCTAAGTATGTACTAAGTATTTAAATTTAACAGATGCTAGGCATATACTAGACACCCTAGTACAGGATGTTTCATTATTATTGAACATCAAAGAATAAGTGTATATAATGAAAATCGTGAACATTTTTTAAATCTTTATTCCCAAAAATTCACACTTATTTTTATTACAAATTCTTTCTCTGACCAACATTTTATTGTATCTATGGCTTGAGTTTCAGTTGCTTGCTTACATTGAATCTTCATTGAACCTAAAAAGTAAAAAAAAACAATAAACTTGATTAATGGTAAATTTACAAGTTGAGTGTACATGGAATATTTTAAATATTTTTGTCAAACGTAAAACATTAAAAATTGCACATGGCAATCCACTAACAAAACAAAATTATCATTAAGTTTAGTGAAAGTTTAAATATGTTAAATACTTACCACCATTTTGTAGTTTTCGTCCTCCTTTAGCTAATTTTCTAGTTCTTCCAGGTCAATTTCTCACCTTACAAGATTCTTTTATTAGGGTGTATGTAATTCTGGTAACACTAAATTTTATTTTCAATTAGCCATTAGTATTAACCATACTAATAATTTTACAGTGGCAATTCATATTTTAGGTCTTCTAAAAACTAAAAATATAGTAAAATTTGCTTATTTTTATATAGAACACACGATGCAATTCATTTTTATTAATTTATTTACCTATTAAATGAAGGGATGCAATGCCAAGCTAACAACACAACCTCAAGCATGAGCATGATCAAAAAATTTGTTGGTTATGTCATTATTCTCTTCTATTAAAGTTGTGAACGATTTTTGACTTGAACACTCAACATTAGTGCGTTTGGTAACGAATTATCAGATCGACACCTGGGAAAAATTCGTATAGATATGTTTATAAATATGTTGTTACATGTATTTTCTGTTAATTTTTACCTGTAAGCATTTAGAACGTTCTCAGAACATGAAGTACATGCGACTTTTAGTATCTTTTGAGAATGTACTGCTATAGCACGTGCTTAGAAAATACTTTTTAGAATATATTTTTAAGGCACGTACTCAGTATATACTTTTTAGAATATTCTTTCAAAGCACGTACTCAGTATTTACTTTCTAGATAATACTTTCAAAGTATATACTAGGTATGTTCTAAGAACATTCTATAAAGGACATACCAAAAAGAACATAGACAGAACGTTCTTAGTATATTCATAGAACATTGATGTTATGTGGGAATGATATACCATGTATACCAATTTATTTGGAAATGAGAAATCAAATTTTGTACTTATATAAATAAACATAATAACACATCACATTTTATTCCAAATAATTTTCCTATTCTTAAAATATTATGGAATAGGTACACAAAATCGTTAGTATGAAATAAACGCTAGTTAAAACTGTACGTGTACGGCCACCTTTAAATGCGCTTCATTCTCGCTATTTGGGTGCTCATGTTATCTCAAACGAATTTATCTTTCAATTCTTAAGAGCGGAGAAAATTGCCGGAAATCCCTGATTTGTTTTGTTAATGGATGGACGCGTGTTGTTTTGTTATTTTTGTTTGTTTTTTTCCTTGAGACATTTGTGTTATATTCTCTCAAAGCAACAGATGAAGTACACGATTTAGACGACATTAATTTATTTGTGTGGGTGGAATACCTACCTACCTACTCCTAATTAGAGAAAATAAATGTGTTTTCCGAGGTGAAAACTTTAATTGCAAATGAAAATGGTCCATTGCAAAGGAAGACAGAATTTGTTTTTAAAAATGGAAAACAATCTTAAATAGGGTAGGTATACAAACTATCAATTCAATTTAATATATTTATTGAATCTACAATCCAGAATTATAAGAATTTATAAAGAGTATAATATACTTAGGTTAAAAAAATGAATAGATCACAGTAAAAAATTTATCAGTTTAATAAAAAAGGGTACAGGAAGGCATTTAAAAAAACTACAAAATGGAGACGTGTATCATTCGGTCAAAATTAGTTGTAAAATCTTCATAAAATACCTATACAAAAATTTTTTACTTGACTTATTGTTAAGTACAATAATTATCAGACTATTTTAAATATTAAGAAAATCATAGTTCAGTAAAGTTACAAAAAGAATAAAAAATATGTTCTAATGTTGATTAAAAAAAATAATAGTGAGTGCACAGTTCAGTTAAACCAATGCGTATAGTGATGCCTTGCTTCACGTACCTAGTTATTTGTGAGATTAGTTGAATATAATTTCATAATTTTAGACATTGGGACAATTGGGAGAAATAATAAAGTTAAAATAAAGGAGAGGAAATTTTGAATTAGCAAGACAAATTACGTAAATCTTCATACTAATAGGTACTTCTTATATTCTGCTAGTTTATATACAATTTCAACCAGCTTAATTGCTTAACGTATATTATTACCAATTTTTAAAATTATACAAAAGTTACAATAGACATTTTGAAAGATTTTTCTACATTCACATGTATATTACCTATTTTCTTCAAAACAGCATAACTAATATGTAGGCAATATATGTTTACTGAACGGATATTGTAGAATGTACCTACGTATATGGAATCCATCAATCACAGTTCATAATATTTAGTATCCTCCAACTATTCTTCTTTTAAATTTAGATTAGCGACAATTTTGTAATACTAATTGAAAGTTCATTTTTAGTTATTAATATAAAATATAATTATTAAACGAGCTCTGACGATGAAGACATCTTTATGTGCGACGGTTGTAATGAGAATTCTTCAAACCACTCATAATGATAATTGTTATGGTTTATAAAAAATAAAATACTTGTTTTATATTATAGTTACAGGTTTCCAATCATTTTAGATTTAATTGCTCCTAAACCTATTTATCACCACAAGACCTTTCCACTATCACCAAATAAACTTACCTATTCGCTCCTTGGGTGGCAGCAGCGCAAATCCGTTTAGGTACTAATGAAATATTTCTGACAAATACAATTTTTAATAGAATTCGTAATTAAAAAGTATATATGTTAGTTTTAATAAAGTATATACATTTGTAAAACAAGTAAAACATTAATTTATTATTTTTATTATATTCGAGAAATTTGACAAAATGTGCAAAATTCTGATTTTTATGAAAATTGTTGAACTAAAAGTTGTTTGCGATATCGATCTCTATAATTTTTGTTCATACATGATTTTTCTAAAATGGACCGTAATGGAAAAGTGCTAAATTTAAATTTTTCAGTATTTTCGTTTTCAATGAATATCTATAGAAAAATGTTTCGAGGTAGATGTATGTGGAGAATGTATATATTTAGTATATCCTCTAAACATTTATAGAGATGCTGCAATAGGTTGTACAAAATAACCGGAAAAAGCTTATAATAACTAGATAGGAAGGTCATGTGTTGGACACATCACATTTTTATTTATAGGCTTCGTCTTCATATATAGCTTGATTTGTCCTGAAAATTTCAAGTTATCGTTTTTCGTTTTTGCTTCATGATTTTTTTTATTTCAACCCCGTTAAGCGCCCTATTTTTAATCAGATTTTTTGAAGAATCAATAGGCTTTATTCCCATATAGAGCTTGTTTTTAAGTTTCAACCCCCCCCCCCCCCCCCTCAAACCACCATTTTTAAATAGACTTTTTTCAAAATGAATAGGCTTTGTCTCCTTATAGTGCTTGATTTTGCCAGGTTGATATAATTTTTCATATTTAACTTATCTTGCAGACAAACAATGTGACATCAGATGGACGGACGGACAATTTTAAAAGTGGTTTCAAACTACCAAATAGTATGAGATCATACAGAGTATACGCTAATACCAATTTTATATGAAAAACGTATTAATCTTAATATACTGTAAAAGAAACAATTGAAAACCAATCTTTTGTAGTAAAATAGTTTCGATATTAGTCTACATTTTATGCGGATACACTATTTTTTATTTCGAAACAAATCTGTACAGGGTAGGTCAAAATTCAAATACCTACATACTTTTCACATTTATTTTTTAATTGAATTTTATATCACTAGCAACTTTTATTTGCGAATTTTTTTCTTCAAGCGTTAATAACAGACATATTGCTTAAAGTAGAAAAACGACCCTCCACTAAACCCCCAATAGGCGGCGATCACCAATTAATTACCTTGCCAAATGATGACGTAGCTGTGTTCTTCTAATCGTGTAATGAGACCCTACAATAATATCAAGTTCAACAATTCTTTCAAATATCCTGAGTCCGGCCAAAACAATTTTGTCGAATGCAATGGTTTGAAGTGGGGACATTAGAGGAGATAACGATTGTATATTTCCGTGAAACTTAACTCGAGAGCTGAGAGCCCATAATATTTACTAATTTCTACCTGCAGTAGTTTTTAAAACAGTCCGTAAATATTTAAATAACTTTCGCTATTGCACCACTAAAATGTTAATACGCCAGGCCAATGTAAACGGACCATATACATTCCTATGTCGCATTTAAATTAAATAGACACACCATGCAACTTTTAATATCCTGAATCTATATTTAAAATAATGGCTTTACCTTTAATTTATTTGCACAATTGGGATGCAAATCCAAAAAAGTATCCGCTATTACGTTATCAATATTAATTTTTTCTACACCCACATAGATATTACCCAGACAACACACCAAATCACAGAGATATCCCAGAATATCTTTTCTGGATATCCAATATATCCACAGGATATCAGAAATATCCCGTGGATCTAATATGGATATCCAAATGTTCGTTTATATCCAGAATATAGAAGATATCCTATGGATATCCAGCAAAATATCTAATGGGTATCTTCCAGACAATATAAGAAATCCCAGAGATATCCACAGAATATATGTTGTGGATATCCAATATATTCAGTGGATCTAATATGGATATCCAAATTTCCGTCTATATCCCAGGATATCGAAGATATTCAGCAAAATATTTTATGGGTATCTTTAGTAGAGGTTCATAAGTAACCAATGATTATTGAATAAAGTCGAAAGAAAATAGCAGAGATAAAAAATATTTTCAACACCCAAAATATTTTCAACACTCTGCCTTTGATTTTGCCCACTAAGGAGAAAGTCATCCTTATTAGCACTTTTCAGCGATAAATGGAAATTCTCAACTCCAGTCTCTAATGGAGTCTGACTGAGTTACCAATTTCGATCAAAATCAATTACGGCGGGTTGAGCATGAGTAGATATTCAACCAGTGAAAGTGGTGTCGCCATCTATACTTAGTAAGCAAAATCAAAAATTACATCTAGTGGATATCCACCATGGTTTGCGTTCGCGCCTAGACTTTGATATATTTTGTGGATGTCCATAGGATATTGAATACACCTTAAAAAAATTAATTTTAAATATCTGAACGGTACTATTAGCTACAATGGCGAGCACAATGGCGTAATTTTTTCATAATTTGCTATATAATTACTATTATTTATCGACATTTGAATGTCTATCTTATAATTTGCTATATAATTACTATTATTTATCGACATTTGAATATAATAATAAATATAATATAATGAACTATTTCTGACAAATACAATTTTTAATAGAATTCGTAATTAAAAAGTATATATGTTAGTTTTAATAAAGTATATACATTTGTAAAACAAGTAAAACATTAATTTATTATTTTTATTATTATTATTATTATTATTATTATTATTATTATTATTATTATTATTATTATTATTATTATTATTATTATTATTATTATTATTATTATTATTATTATTATTATTATTATTATTATTATTATTATTATTATTATTATTATTTTCGTTGTAAATTCCAGACCAGGCTATCTCGTATCTCCGACAACACGAGTCCTGACTGGCAAAAATACTCACAACTTCTCCCTGCTACCTGCAGAGTAAGAAATTATGAGTTCCGATTCTCGTGAGTTCTGAGCAACCTTAGTGAGCCCAGGATGACAGCCTTCTGCATTTCGGCGGCTATGTTTTCGGGTTTATTATGGCACGCCACCATTAATCTTAAATTAGGAACCAGATTATTTGTGATACCACCCAAGCAGCCAATTACCAACACGACAATTTTTACTGAAAGCTCTGGGTACAGTCTGCGGAGGTCGAATAACAAAGGTTGATATTTTGTCTTTTTTTCCTCTTCCTTGATGTTTATGTTGGACTCTGCTGGTGCCGAAAACTCAATTACGCTCATGGTTTTTAGTTGGTGATCAATAAGCACCATATCGGGCTTGTTAGCCTGAATTCGATGGAGGGTTGGGAACGGGTAATTCCAATATATCCTGGCTCTTTCATTTTCGACAACAGACTCCATATCCATTTGAGCGTATGGTAGTAGCGGTGCCTCATCTATACCGTAGAAGTGCCTCAGGTGATAGTATAGCACTTTTAAAGCCGCATCATGGCGATGGATATAATTAGTGCTAGCATAGGTCTGGCAAGCTGATAGAAGGTGCATAACAGTTTCGGGTGCTCTATGACAAGCTCTGCAACTTACGTCTATCAAATTTATACCCATCCCCATTATTATTATTATTATTATTATTATTATTATTATTATTATTATTATTATTATATATTTTTATTGCTTAAATTATAAAAAAATTAAGTATAATCAATAAAAATCAATAATAAAATATAGGAAGGCAACAGTATTTACTGGAAAATGTATGAGAAGTTGCCTAAGTCTAATAAGTTGTCTTTGAAGAATTTACCTATTCTGTTAAAATAAAAAAATACCATTAAATAATAGCGTGAAGTTAAAATTTATAAAAGAAGGATCGTTATTTATGTTTTCATTTTTGTTCGAAAGAAAATAGAATGAATGATTAAAACTGGTTTCGCATCAGTAAGTCACAAAATTGCATTCCAGCCACCATAATCAAAGGCAGAAATCTAATTTATTGTTTGATTAAAACCATTCAAGTTTCCGATGTCTACTGCTATTTTCAGGATTACTGTTATTA
Organism: Psylliodes chrysocephalus; assembly: GCA_927349885.1. NCBI lineage: Eukaryota > Metazoa > Arthropoda > Insecta > Coleoptera > Chrysomelidae > Psylliodes > Psylliodes chrysocephalus. Next base: position 97,068,264 of record OV651813.1, read on the forward strand.
TAAAGGTTATTTTTTTTCTTATTGTACATCTATCCATTTATGATTTGATTTAATTTCCACTATTCTACTGAACATTTTTATAATTTACACTGTTTTGTGCTAGTATTTTTACAATTTTCAACACAGCAACTCCGGTTGCTTATTGTACTGTTTTTACCAACTTTTTTTACAAAAATGCACAAATTATCCGCAGTTAGCGCTAGTATCGCTTTTGCTTCCCCTACCATTGGTGCGTTTGATTTGATCATCGGAGATCTCCGAGCGCTTTAAAAGTGTTTGAATTGACACTTCGAGAGATCCCTAAAGTGTTTGTTTTGCTTTGGAGCAGAAAGATCGAGAAGAGGGAGAAATTTGTCTCTGTCTCTACCTATCTCTTTTTAATTAACTTATTTGAATCTCAAAATTAAAGACCAGACAAGAAGTCAACAAATTACTTAGCCGCTTTTGTCTTATAGCTAAAATTATTCATCATAAAAAAACACAAAATGTGTGTTTGGAAAATACATTTTTTCTGTCCAGATCTAATCACCAGTAATCACAGTATGAGAGCGAAGCGGGCATTTGTGGTAAATGCTGCATTTCATGGCCATTACCCCTTATTATTAAAAGTTTTTCCATTTTCTTTACTTTTTGCTCACTATTTTAACATACAAACCAGAAACAAGAATCATAAAAAAGAGAGGTTATGTTTTTTACTCTGTTTTATTTGATTTGATTCAATGCTCTATTGTGACGTCGTCACTTCTCGGTCTCCTCGACGCTCGCTCGATCGAGTTTCAAATCAAACGCCCCTCATATCTTCGCACTGAGCGAATAACTAAATTACCTAACGGTTTGGTATTTTTTTAAATATATTTTTTCTGTCAAAATTGACATAATTTTAGCGTTTTTTTTGTAAATTAGGGATGTTTGAAACACGTACCTTTTGGATAGGTAGGACAGACAAATTGTATATTTCTAGAAATTTAAAATGATCAGGTTCAATTAAAAATATCGCCAACTTACCTTGCATGTTTAGAGAAATCGTTAAATATAAATCTGCAAAGATGTCTCTGGTATTTAAGTTTGTGTTTGTATGCTTATGCTGTGAACCTCTGATAAACAAGTCTCTACGGTAAATCTATAAAATAATGAATAAAAAACCAGATTTACAACTTTTATAAATATTGATGTTCTTAATGCGCTGTTGTTAGATTTCACATTTCTTATAAGAATGAATGCATTAGGTACTATGCTGTTAAGAATTCCGTAAACTTGGCTGCAGTGTTCAATCAGAATATTGCATTTTTGCCAAAGAAGTTTAGTTTGTAAACCCATGTTGGCTTCAGAAATTTTGTAAACAATCCTATATGTCTTGGATATATCTTTCAATGTTCATATCAATTAATTTTTTTGTAATAGAATTTTGAACCAATTGGTAGAGTTCATCTTAAAGATCAGTGGCGGCTCGTGGGCACTGGCGGCAGTGGGGCACACATTGGAAAATAATCCAGGGATTCGTTTTTCCCTTAGGAAAACTAGTTCTCAGTTTAATGAAAATTAAATATATTTCAAAACAATCAGTTGGGGCAATACAGATTTCTGAATGTGACTACAGGGAGCTAAATGTGACCACTCAAAATGCATTTAACTATGTATGTGGCTATTTAAACAAAAAATCATTACATATCCACTCTTGCGAAATTTGCGTAAATTTCTCAGAAGAATGCAATTTACTCAACAATTCTAACTTGTTAACGCATTTTAAAGCATACGACTCTAAAGAAAAGGTGTTTAGCAATTTAAAATCTCCCAGCGAAAAATTTCTCTTTTATATTTTCAAATTAGAAAAAATATTTATATCTCTATTTGATAGTTTGTCAACTAAGCCTGGAATTTCCGACGCATACCTTTTTGAGATAAACAAAATAGAATTTGGTCATCCTTGCCAACAATTTGCGAAAATGTAAACCATTATTTTTTTTACTCTTAAATATGCAAACAGAGATTTGAAATCCTCGAAAAAGTCAGACAAAACCAAAAGAAAAATTAAAATTTTGTCCCATTTATAAATATTATTGATTTTTTTTTTCATCATATTTTTGACTGCTTTATAAAAAAAAAGTTCTTTTTCTTTGCAGTTTTATTTCTTAACTATTCCAATGGTCCAACTAACGTTTTTCGTAATCACAATAAATAAATTATTATCATGGTCCAACAAACACGCACCTTAAGCCGAAAGCGGCATCGCCTTTGTGAGGGAGATGGTAAAGATGCCGCTGGGTACATTCGTATCTGGTCTAGGTAATCTGTGCCATATGTACAGCACGTCACGATGAGGACAGCGCCCCGCTTGTGACGTATAATCCATCGTATGTGTTCATCTCTTGCTAAGCGATATTGTCGTTGTCCTTATTTTTTGCATCATAATGAGAGAGAAAACAACAGGGGCACACATTTACTGTGCCTTGTGCCCATCTTCCACTTAATTTCGGAATTCTCGGAACGTCGCTCAACGCCCGGTCGTCCAGTGTCGTGCTTACGTGGTTTGGCTGAATATTAGATAAAATAATAATGTTACCGTGGTTACTTTTGTGACTGAAAATATGACATTCGGAATTATATTTTTGATAATAAAATAGTAGATGACTTATTTCAGATACGTTTCTGAACAGGTTTTATCTTTTTTTGGTACTTTTTTGTCACTGTCCTTGAAATATAGATACTTTTAACTACCAGCAAATTTTTATGAAGACAAATTGTATAGTTTCTATGTTAGGCACAATAAATTATATATCGCACTGGTGTATTTATTAAATCGCAATAACTGATCTGATCACCTTGAGAATAACCGGATTAGAAAAATTGATGGTCTTGTTTAGTCCATCTTTAACATCTAAATAATGGCTAGGTGTACCTTATATAACATTATTAATAATTAAGTATTGTGTGTAATACTTGGAATAACTTCAAACTAATTTATTAAATATTGTTATTAATGATTAATTAACTATAAACACGCTTGGATAGATATATCTTACTTCCTGGTATAATTTTAGAATTTTAATATTGTACATCTTATGCTATTCACTTTTATTATTTTGGCAAACATTTTCTTCCAACATATGAATTTTAATTTATTTATATAGGCAGGATAAATAAACTGCTGGCCACTCGAACTTACACATAGAGATTTTTAGGCAAAATTTAAAGTTCAATATTTTCAACAGGAATACAAATTTTTGAACGCGGTTTGCAGATTTTAAGAGTTAGTTTTTTTCGGTTTAAACTACATGACGTACATTTATCGTAAGACCATAGGTTTATTATATACAATGAAGTAATGCAAAAAATCAAAAAGTTTGTATAAGTGAAATTTCTGCAAAAAAAATTTTTGGTTCTTGCAATATGGTTCGGTACTAAGGTAACATCAATATCTCTAGATATTTTTGTCTGTTTTTGGATTAAGGCCCTTAGGTCTTGTACACACTACTAAACATAAAATTTGGATAGCAAAATTTTTAAAATACTATAACTTGACATTGGATTGTCGGTTCTTGATGATATTTGCGGATTTGGAATTTTTATTTCATGTAGATTTTCTGTGGTCTAAGCATTTTATTTGAGGGTTGAAATTTACACATTATAGGTCAATAACAGACAAAAACGTAGCTTACGACGCGCTTTAAGGTTTGGCATTATTTAAGTTTTTGTAAAAATAAATTCTCACCTCAAGTTGTTTTTATTTAATGTCCTTAAAACTGTTCTGTCCAAAACTCTCACCCCAGTTTGTTGTCTCAAAGAGTTATTCAGTTTTCCAGAGTTATTTGTCCACCCCATGCCCATATTTACGATCGGCTCTAATTTCTACGCGACGCGTCAATTTCAAAGTAAGCACTGGAAAAACAAATTTGTTGCTATGGAATTAAAAATTGTTAACATTATTATAAAAATCTGACACATTTCAATGTTATAATTTTGTAAATTTTAGTTAATATGAGGCGTTTAACAACGAAGAAATGTCAAAAAACCAAATTGTGCTATTCCACAATGTCAGCCGAAAGACAATTTATAATTTGAACTGTCGCGTCGAAACTACTATACTCTGTTTTTAAACTAAGAGGAGCGATTTGAATTTAAGTTAGCAATTCTGTAGCCTTCTGATTGGTCAGATTACAGTCAGTTTCACACATTACTTTTTAGCATGAACATCAGCTAATAATTGATATTGTTGACAGTTCTGACATTTTATAATTTGATATCTCATCCATTACTTAGTTTTTTACTTTATTTCGTAAATAATAGTTCTTCAGTAAGCAATTGTATTGAAAATCTACAATTATGGATCCTTCTACACTGAGTACTATTAAAGGTAGCAATTCCTGAAAAGCCTTACAAGAAAGGGAAGACACATTATTTTACATGCTGATTCTGAAGGTTTTGTAGAAAATGCATTATTGGTTTTTGAAGGTAAAAAGATGGGAGATTACCACGAAGAGATGAATTCCGAATTATTTTAGAAAAAATAATTTTATTACTGATTTTTTAAAACTAAAAATTGATGAATTTCTAACCAAAATGATTAAAATGTAACTAAATATTTAAGCAAATTTTATTTATTAGAATATAATAAAACTATTTACAAAATTGTTATAACATTTAAAACACCATCTACTACTTTAGGGATAATCTTAATTTGGCACAATGAGTTAACATTACTTTCACAAAAAATATTTTAAAAATACTTAAAATTAATACATAGGTATGTATGAATAGTTCACTTTAAAAAATATATGTTGACATGTAGTGTTATGAAAATGTTGGTTCCAGTTTTCAAAACAAATTCTGACTCATAGGTCTGTAAACTTTTGAATGCCTTTATTTGCCCTCTAGCGCATTAACCATGGGTTAACACTAAATAAGCCATATTATCCACATTACTCATAGAAGAGATACCAGTTACTGTGTGATCCACTTGTCATTCACTGATTAACTTTTACTTTTTATACCTATAACAAATTATCCTTAAAAATGTAAACAGATCTTTATATTTTATACTAACCTGGCTACATCTGGATATTCCATTAACAATTTTCTTAAATATTTAATATCCATTTGAAGAAGATCATAGTTATACTCAAAAAGTCGATTTCAAAAGTAAGGAAAAAGTATTTCTGACATCAATCAACAACCATATTGACTTTAATTTGACAGTGACATTTCGTTTTAGACACACATTTCACATCACAATAATGTGAAATTTGCGACCGTTGTCTGGGACCAATTAAAAAATGACTTCTATGACATTTATTCGTTTCTTAACCGCTCATTGGCCGTTCGCCGACTAAGGCCGATAAAGATAATTATTTCATAAATTTTGAACACGACTATATTTCGAAACTCGCTCTTAGTAACAAATCTAGTTACTTTTCCCTGTGTAAATGCGTCTTTTCAATTCGCTCCTCCTAGTTTAAAAACAGAGTATAGTAATCATAATTATGGGCATGGGGGTGGACAATAGTGTCAATAGTGGACAAAAAATCTTGAACAAAATAAACCAAGGAACCGAAAAAATTTTAATGAGATAAACAATGCAGAATAGAACAAAGAACTCTAGAAAACTAAATGACTCTTTAAGGCAACAAATTGGGGTGAGAGTTTCGGACAGAACAGTGAAAACAACTTGAGGTGAGAATGTTTTTTTTTTCAATAACAACATAATGCCAAACATTTTAAATTATAGAGCCCATCGCAGAGCAAAATGGGATTTTGTATGTACCAAAGCAATGGAACTTAATACACTGAGACGCGCATGAAAATTAAACAGTTTTTGTCATTTGGTTCATAAGAATTAAACACATACTAAAGTACCAATGACAGACAGAAAATTCTTACTATGTTCATAATGTCAAATAGATTATTTTATTAACGAAATAAGTAGATGACCTGGTCATTCTGTAAATAGGGAATTTTGAGAACAATTATGGGACAGTGGTGTGTAATAGGCCAACCCACCCCTGTTCATTTTATTTTATTTATTCGTATTATGTATTTTATGTTGCCTATATGTTACCTGTAAAAAACAAGAGTGTGTGCGGTAAGTGACCAGGATAGCTATTCACTAAGTCATGGGAGCGCTCCCATGGGAGTGTTCCCATATATTTTGCTCTCTTACTCTTAGGTGAGAATATCGTGCTTACTCACTTTTAGCCCAGGTACATGCATAGTTAGGTCGGAGTAAGCACGATATACCCACCTAAGAGTAAGAGAGCAAAATATATGGGAACACTCCTATGGGAGCGCTCCCATGACTTAGTGAATAGCTACCCAGGTGTGTGTCGTCTTTGACAATATACGGGTCCGATCGGAGGTGATGCACCGACACCGATCAATATATGATCGATGTAAGTAAAAGGGCCAAAAGGGGTAGTCTTTGCTAAGAGACAGAGAAGAGCATGCCGATTGCTGCGACAACGGCCATGGTTCATCTGCGAGCTTCCTGATTGACAGAGTGTAGTAACACCGTAAGATATCCTGTTTTGTTGTTGTTATGTGAATGCATATGCCATCGAGGGATACATCTGTGAGTACAACAATATACTTTACCTATATTACCATTCTTTTATGGTTCATACAAACATTGACTTTACAAACTCGAATAGTGATTTACCGGTGCCGAGACTTTAATGGTAAAAATTAACTAGCTCCCGGTGAACAGTGAAGTCATAGTATTACAGAACCCATATACATGACTTGATAATACTTGTTTAAATACCTTTAGAAATTGTTTATTGTTTTTTACTTTTCATCGATAAATTTGGAACTTTGTGGCTTCTACTCTGTAGATGCACGAACCCCCGACTTATAATTTTTTTGCGAATTGTGTTTGTTCAAAATATTGTTTTATTTATAATTTGCAGCCCTTTTCAGGTGCATGGACCATTCACTGTCTATCAATCCTAAGAAGACAGAAATAATCCTTTTTACAATGAAAGGGATGAAAATGAAATTAAAACCTACAGAGATCCTAAACACAAAACAAAACAGAGGTGAAGTACCTAGGTAGCACCTTTAATAACAAGTTAACATGGAACTCACACTTAGAAAAGAGTCAAAAGAGCGTATATTACTTATGAACAATGTCACCGAACCGTGGGGCGTACCTGGAGTTTATCTCACAGAGTCATCACCTGGACTTACGTGGCCATCATAAGACCTATGCCAACATACAATGCAGTTGTCTGGATACCGCCTCTGCACGGTTGGAATAGAAGCTGATGTACGATCTAGTGAGGCGAGATGTCGCTTTTGGCAAAAGGCGCTCGATATGCTCCCACTGCTTCAAGCGAACATGAACTTTATCTCACCGAGATATATCTTCCATAAGCAATATGAAGTTATAACAGTGTAAGGGGTTTTCTCGCCACAGAGAAAACGTTTCCTTACGAATGGCACTGGTTACGGGCGGTTCTCGAGCGTCAAATTTTTGGTTATGGTTTACTCCACAAACTCTCAAAACTGCGTCGAAAGTACTCGGGTAGCTACAGATGTAGTTCAAAAATTCCAGGGGTCAAAGGTCACTTAGACACAGGTAATGGTAGGCCACAAGTAACGGGCTTTAATCGTTGCTTGGGCTGGTACAGAATTTATCACTAGCTGAAATACAAGGGGGAAATAAAGTATGGAATTAGTAACCAGTAATATGGCAAGTTAAAATTGATACATATATTGTGAATAACTATTTACACATTAAAAATAAACAAAATTATATATTTCAACGCCCACCCTCGTTGCGATGATAGTCAATATAACCCTGAACAAACAAAACAAAAAAAGCGGACGGTATTGAATCCCGACTAGTCTCAATCAGACGTCAAAATTGAATTAAAATAAATGAGTATTTCGGTCGCAGGAAAAATTAACTTGACTACTTAGTCGATAATTAAACTGAAACATAATTTTCCATTTCGGTAAGAAAAAATTCTAAGAGCGGTCGTGGCAAAAATTAACTATTTAACTGTCGTATCGGGAATTGTACTAAAATGTTTTTTACTAGTTCGGTAAGGAAAAATTATCTATACGGTCGCAGAGAGTGCGAGGTCGTGAAAGAACTACTTGTAGTAAATATTCGGAAAGGGAGAAAAAAATTTATACCCGGGGTAGCCTATTATCTCAGAATGAGCTGATTATCATCACGAGCCCGCTCAGACAGGGTAATGAAGCTATTTAAGATTTCTGTAATTTTCAATTTGCACAAAAACAATAAAGAATGTAAAGGGAAAAGAAAACTAACGCGGATATTACCTAATCCACGAATGAGCGGATCGTCATCACGAGCCCGCTCAGACAGGGACAGGATGCTATTTAAGATTATTTAAATTTGCGGTAAAAGAATAAACAAACTATTAAAAGAGGGAAAACGTCTCCTCAAAAACTCCGTTTCTTAATATTCCCAACTTATTTATAACGCGGCACTTACTAAACAAAAGTATTTATCAATGAAATCAAATTTAATTCCTGATTTAACCTACCAAAAAGAAAAGTTTAATTTCTTAGGTCAGATTAACTACAAAATTTTTAAATCAAAGGTATTACAATTTTAAAGAACTAAATCCTATCATTTATTATTTAAATCAAATGTAATTCCTTTTAAAGAAACAATATTCTATTTTTAAAGAACTAACTCCTTATATTTATTAATTAAATCAAATTAAATCTTTCTCACAAAAGTAACTTTAAAAAAACGGTATTCTATTTGCCAAGAACTCAATTCTAATATTTATTAATGAAATCAAATTATATCTTTTAACTCCACAATGAATTAAAATGTTCCCATTTCTAAAAGATAATTCGGTTTTTAAACTAAATGCGATCTCAATATAAAACGTTTCTTCTATAAAAAAAAAAGAAACAAGGTTTTTTACCTAACGGATTTATAAACACGATACGAAAAATTTATCGACGGCGAACCTAATTGAAAATGCGGCTTTAACTTTTAACTGGCTGAAATCAAGTGCCTTTCCAAATCCTTTTAATTCGCGACGAAAGCGAGAGTAATTCCCACTCTTCGAACAGTATCACCGCGCATCGATATTTCGATCGGCGATGCGCAGCTGTTCCGACGCCTAAGACAAACAGCTCGAGCGCGCTTATTATTTATTAAAAATTATAAAATAAACCGATTGAGGAAAAATTGACTTCGTTACAACAAAACAAATAGAACAGCCGGAAGTGGCAGGTACGATTCATATCTACACCGACGGTTCTAAAACAAAACAATGCTCAGGATGTGGAATATACTCCAATTCCTTAAATCTCAACAAAAAATAGGCTGTAACCAATAGTGCCAATGTAGTTCACGGAGCTCACAGAGTTTCTCATAGCAGCAAAATAAATCACCAGAACCAATATCACTGGTAGGAACATGCTTATATATGGGTGATTCTCGTGTAACTGTGATTTTTACAACTTACATTTTTCTAAAGTTAAAAATGTTTTAAAACGTATGTTTTACGCGTTTTTGTTTTCTATTTATGCACAGAATAAAGCCTGCAAAGTGGTTCTACTACAGCTACGACACAACGAAAACTGTGACAAAATTTAAAATTTTTAATGCTACGGTACTGATATTATTTCCACGGTACTGACATATAAATGATTATTTTTTTTTTACCAATCGCAAGATTGGTATAAAATTGCAATAAAATTCAATGCAATGTGCATTGGATTGTAGTTATAAGAGGTAAATTTTATATTAGGAAATGAATTTTGATAGAAATTTATATATTTAATTTCAAAAATGAGAATCGGACATCCACGGTACTGACATTTCGAGTATATTTATATGCAGCTTAAAAAAAATTACGAAGGTTTATGATCTAATTCATAATGTCTGTTGTAAAATACCTCTAAATTTATAATATTAATAACTTTTTGATGAAGAAAACTTATGCTAAACGATAAATAAAACACTGGACATAAAAAATCACAGTTATCCGAGAATCACTCATATACAGATAACAGATAAACACTACTTACCCTAAACAAACTACGAATTTACTTAGGGTTGTTACTAGAATGTCACGAAGCTTTGGCAAGAGTATCCTTTCAACAATGTGGCCACCTTAAGATGAATCAAACGTCACGCCTTATTGCTGATTCACTAGCCAAGAAGGCGGCCAATCAAATACTTATTGGACCTGGCCCTTCTATTGGACTGACAACATCGGTAGTAACAGGCCTAATTAAAGAATGTTGTCTTGTGAAATTGAAGGAAAGATGGGATGAAACAAGAAACTGCTGAGTTATCAGGGAGCTTCAAAGTTTTCCTGATAACACTACAACAAACAAGTACTTGACTATGACTAGACCGAATCTGCGTATGATCACATTTTGACTGGTCATTGCCAAGTACGAAAGCATCTCCATATTATGGGGCTGTCGGAATCCGCACCCTGCAGGGGATGTAAACAAAAAGATGAGACCATTGAACATATCCTCTACGATTATCAGTGGCTCTCATTTATTAGAAGATTTGTTTTCGGCGAGTATTACCTAACACCGGCCGATATAAGAGAAGCACCTCTTGGCGAAATTGTCAACTATATTAAATCTGTAGGCCTAAGTGCCGTGGGGTAACCCACCCTATACACGTTACATATCTAGAAGTATTGTAGGTAGCTGTAAATGCATTTCGATTGCATCCTGATAGCAGCGACTTGGTTCCTCGAAGTGAGTTTGTCCTATATTTTATTTTGTATTATTGTTTATTTACTTAATTCGAATGGTTTAAAAAACAAAATATAACATTTAAATAAAAGACTAAGAATTTAAAGGATTCATAATACGTAGGCGTAAATTATACTGATTTAAAAATTAAAAAAAAAAACACTGACAGCTAGATGCAAGAACGTTCAATAAAATTTACGAATAACTAAATGTATCTTTTTTTCCATGTATTACAATTTTAAATACTATCTAATTTCTAATTACTATCTAGTTAAATACAACTGACATATATAGATTAAATAGACTGCTTATCCCTACGTAAATAAAACGATGAAAAGCGGGTCGAACTGGGAGATGTTTTCTCTTTATCTAGTGCATGCAATGTTTGTGTTTTGTCTCAATTTTGAGTGCTCACTGGTAAACAAATCTTTCACAGGACCGGTTTTAAAGAAAGTTTAGTCTAGTTGAGATTTTGTTCTCATTGTCATTACTCAGTCGGACATTTTGTTGAATTGTTTATTTTATTTAGTTTTAATTATACTTATGTTCTGTTTTAAGTTTTTTAATTATTTGAGTATAAAAACCTGTTTTGTTTTTAAATTTAAATGGTGAATTGCTCTATAAAGGTTTGTAAGACCAGCTACAGAAATATAAAAAGTAACATTTTATTTTTCACGCAAGTATCAATACAAGTAGGTACAAGGTAAATACGTTTATAATAATTTTATGAATTATAATTAATTATAATAATAATATTAATAATAAAGTATTTATTGTAAATACAATTACATAAATATTATTATATTCAAATGCCCGAGTTAGAGCTATGTGGGCTTTACAAGTACATTTTAAAAGTTAGTTAGATACAGAGAAGTATCGTATAATAAAAACTCAATATAAATAGAAGAAAAACGGACATAAGTACCAATACAGAGAGACAAACACTTTTATTCTTTGATAGGTTCTTTCTATGTGAATTCTAGCTCTGGCAATTTTGGCATTAAGTAAAGCCTCTTGATGGCTGAACTGATTTTTTTTATTGAGGAAAGAAGGCTGTATAATTTGTATACCTTCAGCTTCTGTTATGTTTCCAATAAGAAAACCTTTGTTAAACATTTTACTATCGAAAAATAATTCACACACTTCAAGTATTGAACTTTGTTAAAAAATATCTATTTCTGAAGTTTACCACCATATGCTTCACTTTTATAAGTAATGAGACCAGTAGGTGACACTCCAGTCAATATTTTAATAGTATGCCTCTTTTTGTAGTCAGAGTAATTTTTTAGCCTACAACAAAGACATTTGGCTTGCTGTATTGGGATTTCGGTACAATCAAGTAGTACTCTTACTTACATAGAGGCACATTATTTAATATTTCTTGTTTTGAAGGCCGAATTATACCATACTAAGAACTTCTACCAGTTTTATTAAAAATTGTTAAAAAATTTAACGATAAAAAGTTTCATTCACTCCAAATAAAATGGATAGAACATTATATCTTGCATATCAGTTTTCAACTTCATAAAAGTAAATATAACTTGATCCTTTACAGACATAACTGATCTCCTTTTTCCTATTCTTTAGAAACAACTCTGCCACTAATTCCACAATGGTGGCTAATGACTGGAAGGATTGCAATCCTATTAAAGTAGATAGTTCTTTAGCACTAACAATTCTGTTTGAAAACGGATCAACTAAATCACCACTCTTCACTTGTGTTGAACAATGGATCCCAATTTTCTGCTTTTAAACAAAGTTTTGTAAATCAAGCAAAGCTCTTCAGCAGCACACAAATCTTCATTATCTGCTTCAGTAGTAGATATATGTTCATTAACTGCAAAAACACATTAAACACAATAATAAATAATCATTTTAAATTATGCATACGTACATCCATTGCCTGAAGAAGATAATTCAACACTTAACATTCTACTAGTACTGGCAACATATCATTTTATTAAAGACAGTAGCCATAATTCTTGTTTTAGCTGGATTACTTTTCTTTTTATTAATAGTCGCTTTCTTTTTACCACTAATCTGAGCTAACTTACATCGACTAAGCTTAGTTGTACGTTCTTTTTGTGATTGTAAGTCAGAATCTTTCTTTCCCCCTTACCGATGCTAAGGTACACGGATCTTGACGTCAACCAAGATTGCCCTTTGTACCTAGTCCATTTTACTATGATGTTGATCAGATTTCCACTGGTGGAATTTTATTATTATTCATCAAATCATTCACATTCACCGACAAAATAATCCTTAATGGTCTAAAGGGAACACACTTTAGAATGTGAAAATGCCACTAACTTTTAGTAAAATCTTCATTCAATTTTTGCATAATATCTGCTTTTATAATGCGAAATTAATTTTAAAAGAATAATCAAGTGTCCGAATAGTGCCACTATACAGTAGTCGTGGTCTAAAGTTAGTTATATACACATGAGTGTAAAATTGTTTATATCTATGTTCAAAATTGGTTAGATCTAGTAAAATGTTTTGAAAATTGGGAAACTACGGCTCAAAATCCTTTTTTAAATTACCTACCGCAAGCTCCTGTCTTAAAATAAACATACAGATAATTTTTTTTATTTCAATTTCTACTTTGATGAAATATGAGTTTTAAACTCGTTTGGGCCAGACCGATTCTGCCTGATGAGCACTCGGCAAGCCAAGCAATATGACCCGCTTTTCGTCGTCTTGTTTATATATGGATGAGCAGTCTATTAATCTGTATATGTCATTGATAATAATATACCAAACGTTGCTCTACATAAATTGACAACTATATTTGACGTTAAACCACCTCTAAAACACTCAGAAAACTTGGCAGTTTTTTGTCCATGATTGATGGACCATTTAATTTCGCTTCTTGGTTAGGTATTCTTTGGTAGTCTGGTGGATTTCATATTCGTGCAGTGTCCTTAGTAGGTAGAATGGATATGAAATATATTTGTTCAGTTGAACGCAATGGCCTACTTTTTCGTTTTGTAGTATGTGCCTAGGTTATAGCCATGTGCGTGTGGAAAAAATATTAAGTATTGTGCTCGTTTTAATAATTTCTTGATTTTTTGAGACATACTGTATATTCCGCCGTCGGATATCTATTCCATATTATCAAAATTCTTTGGTAAATATTTTTTCAATTGAATAATTATCTGCGTCAGTAGTTCAACAAAATGTATTCAAAATCCATACATATTATGTTGCAGACAAAATTTGAACTGATAAAAAATGATAATGAATGTGAAATTGAATTATTAAAGCGAGAAAGTTATATTGTTTTAATTGTTTTTTCACTGAATGAATTACGAAACTGGTACCATCAATGGGTGGTATGTCTACATATTTTGGGCGGTACGACTACTGTTATTGTATTACATTCAATTATATTTAAAATTGTTTACATAAACATATTGTGTTTAATTCTAAGTAGGTAGCAATGCGGAAAAATATTCAATAGAATATCAGTCTATATTTTTCCTGTATTAAAAAAGCCGTCACAAATACAGTGTGTAACAGCCAAATAGAATAAATTTAGTAGCTTAATTTCTTTGCATATTTATAAAAAAAATTCTGAAACGTCAATTTTAGATAATAAAATTACATTCTACAAATTAAAAATTTCACCCCTACCTTCATCCCCTTTCGAGTGACAGTTGAAACCCCCAAATTTGTAAATAGGAAGTAGGGGATTGTGACACCTCACTATACGAGTATATTCAAAAATGCTATGATTTTCTAATTTATTGGAAAAATTAACAGTAAAAAAATAATTCATCTGATCGACGAAATTCACTACAACACCCGAAACGTTTCGTTATTGATAATGAGAAAGCAAGCAAAAATTATCTCAACGGTCTTTTGACGGTGTTAATAAAAAAGAGACAAAAGTTATCAACATTATTGTTAGTAGGCACACTTAATTCCGTTTATAATATCCCCTGGCAACTTGCTGCGTGATTGTAACCGCATGACATTAATTGCTGTCAGTGTTGTACATGCCATTTGAATGTATTAACTACAAATTAGAAACAGGGTTTGTTTAAGAGAAATGCATCAAATAATAACACAGGTCCACAAAAAAAAAAAAGTGGTCTGTGCTGGGTGTTCGACAAAGATTTTCCGACGTATTTTTTACCGCTGAACACGAATCTGAAGTCAAAATTGAGGGTCAAACTGCAAAAAACGGAGAAAAATTAAAAAAACCGATAAGTTCCAGTGGAAACGGTTAAACAACTTGAATAAAAATGAATAGATAAATTTAAATTTATAAATATTAATAATACTAAGATTATGATTTAGCAAGTTGTAAATATCCCGAAATATCTAATTTTGGGAATGAGGATGACCAGGAACTTGTTGGATACGTTGTGGACAATAAGCACTGATGATGGCAAATAAGCCGAAAGCGCTTTGCATTTATTAATTAAAAAGTTTTGCACGAAATACAAGTCTTTCCTTCTGAATATTTTTATACCTAAATAATTTCTTTGTTAGGTTTTCGTAAATAGTTTAATAAAATCATTATTTATCTCGCTGTTCTTCTGTATACAGGGTGATAATACTATTGACATGCAGGGTGTTAAAGTTATAAGAATAATTTAGTATTGAATTAAATGTACCTGTTGAAAGTGACAAGACTGTATGATGTCCAAAAAGGAATGACACCAATTTTAGCATTATATTCTAAAATTTAAAAATTAGTCTGCCCATTATTCTACGCTTTATTATTAAAGTAACCTCACCATAGGGGTCGGAACTCAAAAATTGCTTTGGATGCCCGGCCTCTATGCGGGAAATGCTCCCTCCCCTCTCCACACTCCACTAGAGTCACCAGCGGTTTCTTAAAAGCACTTTATAAGCCATTTTAAAGCGTTGATTTTATGAAAATTTTCTTGGAAAAAAAAGGTATTTTCAAATGTCGAATTGCTCGAGTTTTGTGGATTGAAGCCGCAGACGGGAGTATCAATAATCGGTAGGCTTGAGGCTCCCACCTAGAGGGGATACCAATGAAATATTTAGAAACACAATTTAAACAATTATTAATCATCATGAATTTAGAAGGAGATTTTTTATGATTTATTTTTGCATATATATTGTATATACAAGGTGGCCATTTGAAAACGAAACAGCCGATTTTGTACACCCAGGTCGTTTACGGAAAAAACGCTCGGACCCGTCAATTTTTGATTTAGGGGAAACATTTTTTTGCCAGTTTCACCCCCTGTATGGAAACCCTCTAGCAGATGTGAAACTTACCCCTAAAATCTTCAATGGAAAGAGGGATTGAATGATTTTTTATTTTGAAGGTATTTTACATAGATTATAACCCTTGAGTTTTAAATCGCTACTGTCTTCCTAGTCATGATCTTTTAACGATTTTTATTTTTTTTAAATGCTTACCATTTACTCGAGTAAATGCTGACCGTGGGCCTCCATGCAATAATAAAGGTTTTGTTCAAAACGCCCTCGAATATTTTGAAGTATCTGTGTGGTGATTTGATAACATTCATCAATTATCCGTTATCGCAGATTTTCCAGTGATGTTCGCTGGGTGGCATAAATTTTAGTTTTTAAGTGGCCCCATAAAAAATTTAATGGGGTTAGATCCGAAGACCGTGGGGACCAATCAATACTTCCTCTTCTGATCCATTAACCTAGAGATGTTTGATCCAAATACTGACGAACAGTCAGTGCAAAATAGGGTGGCGTATCGTCTTACTGGAATATTAAGTTGTTTGCTATGTACTGATCGTCATTCTCAATCAACTCTAATTATGCTGGATAAATGGTGTTTTCTAATAATTCCAGATTTCTGCTGTTGAAGTTCCAGTTCAGAAAGGGAGCCAAGTATACGGTCACAAAAAATGCTAGCACAAAAATCAATATTCACCTATCATCTGTCATTACACTCCCACCACCCCACCCCACGACACGACTGCAGTGCCAAGTGGACGTGGTTGATTAAAACGCTACCCCAGTCTTGCGCATAGGAGTTTTTCCCCTCTGTGGGTTACTCGCGAGCACTACTAACAAAAAAATTTTAATCAGCGTTGTTGTAGAACAGCTCTGGTTTTACCGTAATGGCTGTAATCCACTACAATAGTCAAATTATATTAGAAACGATAAAGGTCCGAAATCGCTTTTTAAACTCAGGTATAGTTAGTACTAGTGGCGTACCCACGGGGGGGGTTTGGTGGTCAGAACCTCCCATGGAGGGTCCCCGCGTCACCACTCCCATGAAAAATGGCTGGCTACGCCACTGGTTAGTACCAATCAAAAATAAATTTTCAAATCTCTCAAAAGTCAGATTTTTGTTTGTTTGATCTTGACCAGTTTCCGTTTTCTTCTTTTACTGGTAACATGTGGACTATTTGCATAGAAATAGTATAGAAAGCCGATTCCATATATCAAAAATCTGATGTGTCCAACACATGACTTTCCTATCTAGTTATTATAGGCATTTTCCGGTTATTTTGTACAACCTATTGCAGCATCTCTATAAATGTTTAGAGGATAAACTAAATATATACATTTTACACATACATCTACCTCGAAACATTTTTCTATAGATATTCATTGAAAACGAAAATACAGAAAAATTTAAATTTAGCACTTTTCCATTACGGACCATTTTAGAAAAATCATGTATAAACAAAAATTATAGAAATCGATATCGCAAACAACTTTTAGTTCAACAATTTTCATAAAAATCAGAATTTTGCACATTTTGTCAAATTTCTCGAATACGGACCATTTCAGGAAATTTTGACATAAAACAAAAATTATAGATAATAATATTAGAAGTAACTTTTATTTGAACAATTTTCTTCTCCAAACATAAATAACAGATATATTCCATAAAATATAAAAACGGCCTCCCATAAAGTACCCCCCCAGATGTTCCAACTTTGTCCAAAATCTAATCATTTCACATCAGGCCGAAATAAACCTTAAGTTTAAAATTTAATGTTTTTTCCTTTATCCGTTTTTGAGTTTTCTTCAAATTTCGAAATTTACACATTTTCTCAAATATCTCGAATACGGTCCATTTTAGAGAAATTATGTATAGGACAAAAATTATAGAGAATTATATTATAAACAACTTTTATTTGAACAATTTTTATAAAAAATTATGTTTTTTACATTTTGTCAAATTTCTCGAATACGGACCATTTTAGGAAAATTTTGCGTAAAACAAAAATTATAGATAATTATATTAGAAGTAACTTTTATTTGAAGAATTTTCTTCTCCAAACCTAAATAACAGATATATTCCATAAAATATAAAAATGACCACCTATAAAGTACCCCCCCAGATGTTCCGACACTGCCCAAAATCTAATCAGCTCATTGGACGCTGAAACAAAGCTTAAGTTTAAAATTTGGTGTTTTTCTGTGTATCGGTTCATGAGTTATGCGTTATACACACACACACACACACACACACACACACACAGACACACAGACACACAGACACACACACAGACATCATCGCGAAAATAGTCAAAACGGATTCAGGGGACCTCAAAACGTAAAAATCCGTCGAAAACTCGAGGTCGAAAAAAATCATGATTCCTATACTTTCCTTATATCTGTATACAGATAGGAAAGTAAAAATGAAACCATAAGGAGAAAATAGTGTGTCGGAGCTCATGCGTATAACGGTGCTGGCGCGAACAGGACCGGTGCAAGTTTTTTATTGATCGAACAAATAGTTCGCACGATATTTCAATCATACATTTTTAGAGATGATTCTATACAAAAAACGATTAAAAAAATTTCAAGTTAAGGTAAATATGGTTCTGACAGTCCTTATTAAGAAAGATATGGCATAAAATATGAATTAGTGCTCCGGTTTTGACTACGTTTATTATTAAACAGCGAAATTATATACAAAAACTTTAATCCACAATCTAAATTAGGTACTATCACAAGAAAATCACTGTTACAATAATTAATTACTTAACCAAAAACTAAAATACTTTTTAGGTACCTACGTAACCAGAAAGGAGCTGGACCATTTATCCTAATTTTGATTTTCTCTCTCCCTACGATAAAACTTAAAACAATAACAAATTGCCTATCTGCTAGGGTCGGTAACTAAACGTATATACATAAGGGGCGGATTTTGTTTATACTTAACATTACACTCGCGCATTTAAATATGCATATATATATGCATATAAATGTTTACAAACAAAGATACTTTTCCAAACAGGCAATCATTAGTACTGTAGTCACGAGATTTTGCTTGTGATTTGACATCTTATTTGATAATATCATTTGCTACAACTAAATTTATTCTGGGGAGTGCAAAATAGGGCCCAGGAATATTATGTTCGATATTTTTTTACATTTTGTCAGCCGATACTATGAGTCGTTAGACAGAAAACCTTTCATGTTACCATTTTCAATATAAATTAAAAAATTAAAAAATACTACTACATTTACTTGGTACATATTTTATTTTAATTTTGAACCTTTTTAAAAGGGTCTTTCGGTTCCATAATAAAAATTAGTTGCTGCTTACTAGAAACATTCTATATAGCCTAAACCAATTTATAGTTTGTTTTCGATCAATTTAATACAAAGATTTAAAGTTTTTAGTCGATGATAACATTCCACACCAGCACATTGCAAACCTATTTTATAAATAATAGGAATAAACTTGTAAATCATTAATTTGGTAGTAATCTCACTCATATGATTTTTTTGTTTATATGACTATTTCGATTTCTAAATATATTTTGGCCTTACAATACGAAACGTTTTGTATCTACCACTTTTTTAATGAACGATGAATGTTGGCAGGCGTGTACCTTTTTCGGAACAAGAGGCGTTTTAACGAAGGAAATGATTTTCGAACTATCTAGTTAGTTTTCGGAAAAATAGAAAACGTTTGAAGAAAGTTGTCAATAACAGTTTGTCGTTCATGTGTTTTAGTTTGATCAGCTTTCATACTAAATTGCGTAGAATATTTTTCCGATTCAAAATCGAGATTCTCGATATTTCCACAGTTTATTTATAATACCTTCTAAACTGGATTTATCTATCATTTTATATACTTTATAATATATGTTCATGCCCTACTTTTCACTTTATTAACAATTTTTTTTTAACATACTTCAAAATGGTAGGATATTCTCAATTCGTTGAAATATTTTTTTATGTATGTTGAGCGATAATTCTTTACCACGTTGCCCGATTTCTAGGATTATTTTTGTTAGAAAAGGAAACAGTTTTATATACATTAAGTCAAGATCTGAAGATGGGATCCATAAGAAAATCATTAACATCTTTATTTTTAAAGTAGGTTTTTTTTTAAATTTCTTTAAACCTTACTGGTTCGAACGCGGTAAGGAATGAAGAAATGTAAATAATTGTTGTGCCAGCCAAAAAGCGAAGAGGAAGTACCGATTAAAATATCGAGTGACAGAAGAGTTCCTAAGATTGTTGAGATCGGGTTTATGTTTTAAAATGCCCTTAAACCGATATCGATAATGTCTCCCCGTCGCTGGGCAGCCTGTATATAAATATACAGCTCTCTATTTACATAATTATAATTCTTAGGTAGGTTTAGATTTGCAGACATAAATCTTGTAATAAATATAACAGCTGCCTAATACATTGATTACATTTTCATTAGCCAATGTAAAAATGTCTTTTATTGTACCTAGGATTTGACTAAACACTACACAAAACTAAAAATAAAATGCCACTTTCATCGTGTAATTAATGCCGCGTTTGAGAATCCACATCGGATGCATTTTTTACATCTCGAGCGTTTTTTATCCACATCGGACACATCTGTCCCATTACATTTACGTATAGTGAATCACGTGATCAAAGATTTACTACTTACTACATCTCAGATGCATCCGATGTGGATTCTCAAACGCGGCATAAATAATAAACTACAAACGGTCCTGTAAGGGCAGCGTCATATAGCCTTGAAACACCGGATTTTAGTGCTATTGCCAGGTCAATATTGAATTTGTAGGTGAATCGCTTATTGAACAATAAAAATACGGTATTAATGACATTAATACGGTATTTGTATATATTTTTGGGAATGTAATTACACATAAATATTATTAGTTGATTATTTAAATGTGTATAAGTTATTTTGTGGCGATATTTCGTAGATATAAACTGTTTAAATCATATAATTTAAAAATTAATTAATTTAAAATTCTTTTCTGTTAGGTATGTTTAATATATTTGGCAACACTACAGGGACAAGTCATGCATATTGCGCAAGCTTCTAGACACACTATTTTGCGATGTCAGGCGCAGAGACGCGTTTTTATGCACAGTAGGTTTCAATTTCTGCTTAAATGTTATGTTTATATTGGTCTTCTATATTATTTCTATGACTATTTGACGTTTAAACTTCCTTCTCGCCCTTCACTGAGAGTACAAGTATTCAGTATCTTTGTCGTTCGTCAATTTTCTAGGGTATGTGCGTGTCTATTGATTGCTAGGCCTCTATTTAGGTACCTAGTTACAAGGTTGCAGTATGAGTGCTACACTTATTTAGATAATCACGAATTGTGGTTTTTGAAATAACTACTAAATGTAGGTTAGCGACCTACACCGTTTTAGATCGCTGTTTTGCTAGGTAACTAGCATTTCCATTAACTTGAATGTTTCGATGTCCTGGTACTCATGCAAGTTTGACCTTGTTGTGGTTCACCAAGAATAAATACTTATATTTTCTTATATTTAACAAAAAAAATCGCTTCAACCGCAAGGTTTATTAACTCTACATACATGTAAATAGAATATTACATAAACAATATTTTTATACCTAAATAATTTCTTAGTCTCACCATTCCTCTTTATGCAGGGTGATTCATAAAAAGTAGTTAATATTTTACCTGTAGATCCTATAGCAAAAAATATTAATTTGTTTGCTTAGTAACTGGGGATCAACTATATATGTACCCATTGAAAGTAACAAAAGTATATGATGTCCAAAAACGAATGACACCAATTTTAAATGCAATTTTCTTAAAACATTTATTTTATAGTTTCATCCCAATTGTTCTTACCAGGCGATATCAAACACAATAAAATGACTTACACTTTACATTTAAAAACCACTCTGCTCTATTATCAACAACATATTCCTGTCCGATATATTTCCAAATAGCTTAAAAATTGGTATTTTAAAACTGCTCCATAAAAAAAGGGACCGAAAACAAATGATAAATTACCGACCAATTACTTTAATATCGAATCTTACAAAAATCGTGAAGAAAGCTATAAAAATTTTTGGACAATAATAAATTAATTTCGGAAAGACAGTTCGGTTTTAAAAAATCTGATGTGTCCAACACATGACTTTCCTATCTAGTTATTGTAGGCTTTTTCCGGTTATTTTGTACAACCTATTACAGCATCTCTATAAATGTTTAGAGGATAAACTAAATATATACATTGTCCACATACATCTACCTCGAAACATTTTTCTATAGATATTCATGGAAAACGAAAATACTGAAAAATTTAAATTTCCTACAATTTTTTCATTACGGTCCATTTTAGAAAAATCATGCATAAACAAAAATTATAGAGATCGATATCGCAAACAACTTTTAAAAACTTTCATAAAAATCAGAATTTTGCACATTTTGTCAAATTTCTCGAATACGGACCATTTCAGGAAATTTTTACAAAAAACAAAAATTATAGATAATAATATTAGAAGTAACTTTTATTTGAACAATTTTTTTCTCCAAACATTAATAACATATATATTCCATAAAATATAAAAGTGGCCTCCCATAAAGTACCCCCCAGATGTTCCGACTATGTCCAAAATCTAATCATTTCACGTCAGGCCGAAATAAACCTTAAGTTTAAAATTTAATGTTTTTTTCTTTATCCGTTTTTGAGTTTTCTTTATCCGTTTTTGAGTTTTCTTCAAAATTCAAAATTTACACATTTTCTTAAATATCTCGAATACGGTCCATTTTAGAGAAATTATCTATAGAATAAAAATTATAGAGAATTATATTAAAAACAACTTTTATTTAAACAATTTTTATAAAAAATTATTTTTTTACATTTTGTCAAATTTCTCGAATACGGACCATTTTAGGAAAATTTTGTATATAACAAAAATTATAGATAATTATATTAGAAGTAACTTTTATTTGAAGAATTTTCTTCTCCAAACCTAAATAACAGATATATTCCATAAAATATAAAAATGACCACCTATAAAGTACCCCCCCAAATGTTCCGACTCTGCCCAAAATCTAATCAGCTCATTAGACGCTGAAACAAAGCTTAAGTTTAAAATTTGGTGTTTTTCTGTGTATCGGTTCATGAGTTATGCGTTATACAGACACACACACAGACAGACA
Organism: Psylliodes chrysocephalus; assembly: GCA_927349885.1. Taxonomy (NCBI): domain Eukaryota; kingdom Metazoa; phylum Arthropoda; class Insecta; order Coleoptera; family Chrysomelidae; genus Psylliodes; species Psylliodes chrysocephalus. The sequence continues at coordinate 97,091,351 of OV651813.1, forward strand.
TCATCGCGAAAATAGTCAAAACGGATTCAGGGGACCTCAAAACGTAAAAATCCGTCGAAAACTCGAGGTCGAAAAAAATCATGATTCCTATACTTTCCTTATATCTGTATACAGATAGGAAAGTAAAAAGGTGTTTCCACTGACGATGCAATTATATTTTTGACATTTTGGACAAATAATATTTATAAATGCCTAGATAATAATAAAGCAACTTTGTGTATTTTTCTTGATCTGGCCAAGGCGTTCGACACAGTCAACCACAAATCATGTTGGCTGTATTGGAAGATCTTGGTGTCAGGGGTGTTGTTCTAAAACTATTAACTTCATATCTTCTGGAGAAAAGAGAACAATATGTAAAAATTAACACCTTAAGTAATTCATTAGAAATTAAATTTGGAGTACCACAAGGTACAGTTTTGGGTCCACTATTTTTTTAAAAAATTAAGTACTGGTTTGATGAAATCGGACTAACATTTAACTTTTACAAAACAAAATATATACCATTTTCGTGTAATAAAAGTACAAAACCAGACTTCAACGTAATAGATCTTTCAGATGAAAAGAAGATTTTCATTATTGAATAAGCAAATCATATCAGATACCTTGGCATTGAAATTGATAGAGATCTAAAATGGGATATTCATGTGAAGTCGGTAACTAAAACGATAAGATCATTAATCTATAAATTTAAACAATTAAAAAGTATACTTCAGTTTTATCAATTAAAAATGGTCTACTCTTCTTTAGTCAAAAGCTATTTGCAGTAAGATATATCAGGCTGGGGTGGTATTTATAAAACTCACTTAAATCAGCTCGAAATTGTTCAAAAGTTGATCCTGAATATTATTCTAAACAAAAATAGAACTTATGGAAGTGACAATACATATAAGGAATCGCACACAATGGACCTTAGACAGATTTATGCTCAGAGAATCATAAATATCCAAAACAGAAAAAGAAATGTATTGCAAAAAAATGTACATTCTTATTCAACACGCCATAAAAAAATTCAGATACACAGAGCCTATAAAACATTTGGTCAAAGATCTTCCTATTTCATAGCTCCTCGTGTTTATTCTCACATTCCACAAATTATTAAAATTATAAGTAACCATTATCAATTTAAAGGACTATAAAAAACTGGTCAAACACGTATTTTAATACATCATTCCTCCATAAAAAATCTGATGTGTCCAACACATGACTTTCCTATCTAGTTATTATAGGCTTTTTCCGGTTATTTTGTACAACCTATTACAGCATCTCTATAAATGTTTAGAGGATAAACTAAATATATACATTGTCCACATACATCTACCTCGAAACATTTTTCTATAGATATTCATGGAAAACGAAAATACTGAAAAATTTAAATTTCCTACAATTTTTTCATTACGGTCCATTTTAGAAAAATCATGCATAAACAAAAATTATAGAGATCGATATCGCAAACAACTTTTATTTTAAAAACTTTCATAAAAATCAGAATTTTGCACATTTTGTCAAATTTCTCGAATACGGACCATTTCAGGAAATTTTTACATAAAACAGAAATTATAGATAATAATATTAGAAGTAACTTTTATTTGAACAATTTTTTTCTCCAAACATTAATAACAGATATATTCCATAAAATATAAAAGTGGCCTCAAATAAAGTACCCCCCCAGATGTTCCGACTATGTCCAAAATCTAATCATTTCACGTCAGGCCAAAATAAACCTTAAGTTTAAAATTTAATGTTTTTTTCTTTATCCGTTTTTGAGTTTTCTTCAAAATTCGAAATTTACACATTTTCTCAAATATCTCGAATAAGGTCCATTTTAGAGAAATTATGTATAGAATAAAAATTATAGAGAATTATATTACAAACAACTTTTATTTGAACAATTTTTATAAAAAATTATTTTTTTTTAACTTTTTTTCAAATTTCTCGAATACGGACCATTTTAGGAAAATTTTGTATAGAACAAAAATTATAGATAATTATATTAGAAGTAACTTTTATTTGAAGAATTTTCTTCTCCAAACGTAAATAACAGATATATTCCATAAAATATAAAAATGACCACCTATAAAGTACCCCCCCAGATGTTCCGACTTTGCCCAAAATCTAATCAGCTCATTGGACGCTGAAACAAAGCTTAAGTTTAAAATTTGGTGTTTTTCTGTGTATCGGTTCATGAGTTATGCGTTATACAGACACACACACACACACACACACACACACACACACACACACACACACACACACACACACACACAGACACACACACAAACACACACACAGACACACACACACACAGACATCATCGCGAAAATAGTCAAAACGGATTCAGGGGACCTCAAAACGTAAAAATCCGTCGAAAACTCGAGGTCGAAAAAAATCATGATTCCTATACTTTCCTTATATCTGTATACAGATAGGAAAGTAAAAATCTGATGTGTCCAACACATGACTTTCCTATCTAGTTATTATAGGCATTTTCCGGTTATTTTGTACAACCTATTGCAGCATCTCTATAAATGTTTAGAGGATAAACTAAATATATACATTTTACACATACATCTACCTCGAAACATTTTTCTATAGATATTCATTGAAAACGAAAATACAGAAAAATTTAAATTTAGCACTTTTCCATTACGGACCATTTTAGAAAAATCATGTATAAACAAAAATTATAGAAATCGATATCGCAAACAACTTTTAGTTCAACAATTTTCATAAAAATCAGAATTTTGCACATTTTGTCAAATTTCTCGAATACGGACCATTTCAGGAAATTTTGACATAAAACAAAAATTATAGATAATAATATTAGAAGTAACTTTTATTTGAACAATTTTCTTCTCCAAACATAAATAACAGATATATTCCATAAAATATAAAAACGGCCTCCCATAAAGTACCCCCCCAGATGTTCCAACTTTGTCCAAAATCTAATCATTTCACATCAGGCCGAAATAAACCTTAAGTTTAAAATTTAATGTTTTTTCCTTTATCCGTTTTTGAGTTTTCTTCAAATTTCGAAATTTACACATTTTCTCAAATATCTCGAATACGGTCCATTTTAGAGAAATTATGTATAGGACAAAAATTATAGAGAATTATATTATAAACAACTTTTATTTGAACAATTTTTATAAAAAATTATGTTTTTTACATTTTGTCAAATTTCTCGAATACGGACCATTTTAGGAAAATTTTGCATAAAACAAAAATTATAGATAATTATATTAGAAGTAACTTTTATTTAAAGAATTTTCTTCTCCAAACGTAAATAACAGATATATTCCATAAAATATAAAAATGACCACCTATAAAGTACCCCCCCAGATGTTCCGACACTGCCCAAAATCTAATCAGCTCATTGGACGCTGAAACAAAGCTTAAGTTTAAAATTTGGCGTTTTTCTGTGTATCGGTTCATGAGTTATGCGTTATACAGACACACACACACACACACAGACACACAGACACACAGACACACACACAGACATCATCGCGAAAATAGTCAAAACGGATTCAGGGGACCTCAAAACGTAAAAATCCGTCGAAAACTCGAGGTCGAAAAAAATCATGATTCCTATACTTTCCTTATATCTGTATACAGATAGGAAAGTAAAAATTAAAAGAAAATAAAGAATAAACAACTAAAAATAATGTTTAAAAACTAAAAATAATATAAATATAAAAAAAAATAAAAAAACTTATTTAACTAAATAATTTTAGACCAGAATACGAAATACAAAATACGAAATACAAAAAAAAATGTTATCCACCATTTTCCTTGTACAAATATTGTATTAAATATCATTGCCTTATCTTTAAAATCTTCATAATCTCTAACCTTGCTTTGAGTAATGTACCGGGAATTCCTTAGCCGTCTCTGTCTAATCAAGCAAGTCTGTGGCACCCGACTCATGCTCGAAACGACGGAATCTATGCCGCTGACGCTCGAGAAACGGCTAGAACGGATGGAGCGTTGAGTCAGAGATAGAATTTTCGGGAGCGTCTAGAGACTTCTCGTAGCAGAGTTGGACTTGGTATAAATAGCCCGACTTATCGGCGGGCAGTTCAGTTTAATAAAAAGTATTGGACTGAAAAGTTAAATTATAATACATAAATTAGAATTGTGAGTTAGTGCCTAAGTATTATATAAATTAATTAGTACGTCATAAATAAATTGTAAATAGTGTGTTTTAAATAAATAAACTCAAAATAAATTAGACTATCGTTACATTGGTGTTAGAGGTGGAACTGTAAATAAATAGTGGACAATAATGGCTAAAGGACTGTGTGATTTAAAAGTGACAGAGCTACGTCGGAAGTTAGAAGATCGCGAGTTAGAGACGACAGGGAAGAAAGCAGAAATGAGGGTTTGTATCTGGAAACGTATTTATTTTCGGATGATACATCTTCTGCTATAATTTCTTCAATTTCTTCCGATATGGAAAGTAAGATGATCTCTATGAAAACGGATATTCCTTCTGACATATCTTTATTAGAAAATAAAGTTTCTTCAGATGTATCGTCTATCAAAAATGATATTTCCTCATTAGAAACTAAAGTTTCTTCTGACATTTCTTCCTTAGAAGATAAAGTCGCTTCCGATTAATCTTCTTTAAAAGATGAAATTTCTTTCGACTTGGAAAGCCAAATGTCTTCTATGGAAAATAAATTTTCGTCTAATATTTCTTCTTTAGAACAAAAAGTGTCTTCCGAAATGTCATCTATGAAAAACGAAATTTCTTCAATGGAAGATAAGATTTCTTCCGTTGAGAATAAAATAATGTCTTCCGTTGAGGAGAAAATAAAAGAGATGAAGAAGAAGATGGAAGAACTGAAACATTCAGAACCAGCCATGAACGGTAAAATAAAGTGCCATGAGGTGGAGTCAAAGTTGAAATTGGAAGGAGCTATAAACTCTGCTCGTCTTAGAGCCCCAACCTTCGACAGAAAAACGTCATGGACCAACTACCTTAAACAGTTCGAGACAGCCGCGAGAGCAAACCAATGGTCTAAACGAGAGAAGGCAGTTGACCATCGCTCTTCGAGGAGACGTAGATGTTCTTCAGACAATACATGTGGAGGAGATAAATTATTTTGAACAACTGAAAAAGAGACTCAACATGCGATATGGCCACGAACACTTGGAGCAGGTGTACAGATTACAGTTGAAGAATCGCAAACAGAAACGTGATGAGAGCCTTCAAGAATTACGAATTAGATATTGCGATTTGCCTACCCATCAGCTTCGGAATACATGATTGAATATTTGGCCGTTCAAGCATTTGTAGACGGAATTCGTGTGACCATGAAATGCAGAACACTTCGTTTAGCCCGTCACAAAACCTTGGCTGATGTCTTGTCCGCTGTTCTTGAATATGAAGCGGCTACGCTGGCTTCTGGTGGACACAGTAAAGTAAGGACTGTAAAAGAAGAAGAAGAACAGGGAAATAAATTGGACCAATTGTTTCACATGATAAAAACCCTTATTAAGAAGCAACCAAAGACTATTAGTGCTGGAATTGCGGTGAAATGGGAAATGTAAGCAGTTCGCGCAAACGTCCAAAGAACACTTCGAATCGAAAAACCGTGCCGGTGGGTATACAAGAAGGAACGGTGTTGCCTGATAGTAGTGAAACCATAAGAGTAAGGCGGTTGCAAGGAACTATAGAGAAAGCAATGTCTGTCATGGCAGAAATTTCGAAATGCAATGAAGGTATTGGTCAAGGAACTCTGATTGGGAAGGGGTTGGCCACATCTGTTACAGTACGAAGAACTTCGGTTGTCAGCGATGAGTGGGCCCCTCTCAAACGTAGGAAAGAACAAAAGAACGATCCCGTTTTAAAGAAGATTAGAGAATGGAAAGAGGAAAATCGACTACCTACTTGGCAAGAAGTATCGAAACTCTCTCCAGTAGTTAAATCAGTGGGACTGCTTTATCCTGGAAGAAGGCTTATTAAAGCAAGTACTTGAAAATGATGATGGTTCTGAGAACAGAAGACAGTTGGTCATTCCAAGGAGTAGAGAATCAGAAGTACTACTGTCAGTTACACGACAGTCCATTAGGAGGACATCTCGGTGTTAGGAAAACCCTTCAGAGAGTTCAGGAAAGGTTTTACTGGATGAACAGTTACGATGATGTAAAGGACTGGTGTAAGAAATGAAGGAATATAACGTTGGTAGCTCATTTGAGAGGATTGCCTTAGATATTGCTGGACCATTCCCCGCGACCGAGGATGGTTATAAATACATTTTGGTGGTTATGAATTTTTCTACAAAGTGGGTGGAAGTCTATGTCATTCCAAATCAAGAGGCCGCAACTGTTGCAGATGTGTTAATAAAAGAGTTTATCTGTCGATTTGGAGTGCCCTTGGAGATCCACAGTGACCAAGGCAGAAATTTTGAAAGTCAACTTTTCAGAACCACAACATTCCACCCACAATCTGATGGAATGGTAGAGAGAATGAATAAGACCATTGGAAAATATCTGTCAAAAGTAGTTTCAAACCATCAGCGAGATTGGGATCAATATCTTTCGCTCTTTGCAATGGCTTATAGATCCACTGTCAATGAATCAACAGGCCAAACATCAGCAAAGGGCCTGTTTGGGCGTTCAGGTTATAACGAAGACTGTCCCTTGTTACTTCCATGCAACTGGAAATTGTAAAAGAGGATCCAGTTGCAAATACAACCACTCGGTTTTGGTTCCAGGAGGAACTATTTCTTAAGGAGGGGGTAATGTCACGGGAATTCCTTAGCCGTCTCTGTCTAAGCAAGCGACCTTCAAGTCTGTGGCACCCGACCCATTCTCGAAACGACGGAATCTTCTAGGTATGCCGCTGACGCTGGAGAAACGGCTAGAACGGGCGGAGCGTGCCGTTGAGTCAGAGATAGAATTTTCGGGAGCGTCTAGAGACTTCTCGTAGTAAAGTTGGACTTGGTATAAATAGCCCGACTTATCGACGGGCAGTTCAGTTTAGTAAAAAGTATTGAACTGAAAAGTTAAATTGTAATAAATAAATTAGAATTGTGAGTTAGTGCCTAAGTATTGTATAAATTAATTAGTACATGATAAATAAATTGTAAATAGTGTGTTACAGTAATAAAATATAAAAAATTCATTATTTAAGTAAGTCGGTAGGAATTTATTTTCTTTTTGAATTATAATTTTAGCATATTAAGTTGTTTTATAAAAAGTAATGAAATAAATTCAAAACAAAAATATTATTTAAATGTAAATGTAATTATCTAATTAGTATTATTATACTGTTTTTTAACTAGGAGGAGCGAATTAAAAAGACGCATTTACACAGGGAAAAGTAACTATATTTGTTACTAAGAGCGAGTTTCGAAATATAGTCGTGTTCAAAATTTATGAAATAATTATCTTTATCGGCCTTAGTCGGCGAACGGCCAATGAGCGGTTAGGAAACGAATAAATGTCATAGAAGTAATTTTTTAATTGGTCCCAGACAACGGTCGCAAATTTCACATTATTGTGATCTGAAATGTGTGTCTAAAACGAAATGTCACTGTCAAATTAAAGTCAATATGGTTGTTGATTGATGTCAGAAATACTTTTTTCTTGCTTTTGAAATCGACTTTTTGAGAATAACTATGATCTTTTTAAAATGGATATTAAATATTTAAGGGTCGGTCTTTTCACCTTTAGATAAAGTGTCAGGTAATTTTTATCTCCCAAGTAACTTAAAAAGTAATCTTTTCACTTCTGGGTAAACCTAACTTCTGAATGATAAATTATCTTATTTATGAAATTTCTGATAAAATACTTCACTGATGGATAAACAGGTAGTTACATAACCACATAAGGTTAAAAACTACTGGATACCTACCACACATATTATTTATTTGAAAAAAACAGAAAATTAATTATCTGACAGATAGTAACTCTCAGATAATATATCCGTCAGTTAGTTATCTGGAACTTTATCTGAAGGTGAAAAGACTGACCCTGAAAATTGTTAATGAAATATCCAGATGTAGCCAGGTTAGTATAAAATATAAAGATCTGTTTACATTTTTAAGAGTAATTTGTTATAGGTATAAAAAGTAAAAGTTCAGTAAATGACAAGTGGATCACACAGTAACTGGTATCTCTTCTATGAGTAATGTGGATATTATGGCTTATTTAGTGTTAACCCATGGTTAATGCGCTAGAGGGCAAATAAAGGCATTCAAAAGTTTACAGGCCTATGAGTCAGAATTTGTTTTGAAAACTGGAACCAACATTTTCATAACACTACATGTCAACATATATTTTTTAAAGTGAACTATTCGTACATACCTATGTATTAATTTTAAGTATTTTTAAAATATTTTTTGTGAAAGTAATGTTAACCTATTGTGCCAAATTAAGATTATCCCTAAGAGATTTAATAAGGGTGAATTATTAATATCTAATTGATCATTTAGTAAGTTATCTGAATTTTTAAATCTATTTATTTCAAGTGTTTCTAAATGGTTTAATTTAAGGCTCTTATTTTCTATATGTAAAATTTCAAAGTTGTCTCTAAAAGAATGATTTTCAGCTAATATATGATTTGAGTAAGTAGAATTATTTTTGTTTTTTGTATAGCTATTATAATGTTCAGAATAGCGTTTTTTGAAAGTACGGCCGTTTGACCAATATACAATTTTGGACAACTACCACAATTTAATTTATATACCCCCGATTTATTATTAGGATTAATTTTACCCTTATTGTTTTTAATATACTTCCCAATTGTATTATTGGTTTTAAAAGCTACGTTAATATTTTGGTTTTTTAAATATGATACCTTTTCACTAGGAGTTCCTATATATGTAAGACTCTTATATCTGCAATTTTGATCTTTAATTATGGGATAAACTTGTTGAATAGCCTGTTTAAAAAGTTTTTTCTCTAAAATGTTGTCTACTAACTTTGAATTAAAATTATTATTTACTGCGATTTGTTTAATGATATTTAATTCTTTTGTGAAGTTCTCTTTGGTAAGGGGAATATTAACTAATCTATGGATCATACTGTTGTATGCTGCCAGCTTTTGTTTGTATGGATGAGATGAACTATTATTTATTGTAATATCAGTATGTGATGGCTTATGAAATATCCCAAAACTATGGCCTTTATTATTTTTAATAATATTTAAGTCTAAAAAATTAATTGAATTATCCTTCTCTGTTTCCATAGTAAATTTAATATTAGGGTGTATAGTATTGATAAAAACTAATAAAGAATTTAACTGTCTACTAGTACCAGTAAAAGCAGTCAATATATCGTCATGTTACGAAGGCGTAGAAGGGCCACATAATATAATTTTTTTTTATTTCGACTTTAAAATCGAAATTCCAACTTTAATCTCGAAATTTCGACTTTAATCTCGAAATTTCGACTTTATTCTCGAAATTTCGACTTTAATCTCGAAATTTCGACTTTAATCTCGAAATTTCGACTTTAAACTCGAAATTTCGACTTTATTCTCGTAATTTCGACTTGATTCTCGAAATTTCGACTTTAATATCTAAGGGTAAGTTCGGTTTGGAACTCGACGGATCGGACAGAGCGCGCACGGAGTGCGTGACGTCATCGACAGAGTTCGCTCTTTTTACAATCTCAAGACGAACACAACGGGAATGACAAATGACACTCTAGTGATAGTTTGCACTTGAATACACTTTTGTGTGTGGAATGGACTGTACAAAATTAATTTTAGTCAAATAGGAAATAGTTATAACAAAAACAAACAAGTAATAATACGTATAAACTGATTAAATCATAGATTAGAATATTGACGTTTGACATTTTTGACACATTCCTACAGATACCCGTTGATCTGTGGCAAGCCGAACACAAAAGAGAACGCTCTGAGTGCCAAAACGACCACAATTGAGGCATACCGAGTGCACTCCGAGTACAGCGAACGCCAAACCGAACTAAATTTCGACTTATTTAGAGATTAAAGTCGAAATTTCGAGATTAAAGTCGAAATTTCGAGATTAAAGTCGAAATTTCGAGATTAAAGTCGAAATTTCGAGATTAAAGTCGAAATTTCGAGAATAAAGTCGAAATTTCGAGTTTAAAGTCGAAATTTCGAGAAAAAAAGTCGAAATTTCGAGAATAAAGTCGAAATTTCGAGATTAAAGTCGAAATTTCGAGTTTGAAGTCGGAATTTCGACTTTAAAGTCGAAATATTTTTTTTTTACTATGTGGCCCTTCTACGCCTTCGTATCATGTCATGTTAGTGTTTTTTAAAAATTTTTATATTTTTAAAATAAATGTGTGAAAATCTACCAAATTTGGTTTTACTCTTTCAAGAATTAGTTATTAATCACCCTGTATTTATCAAATAAGTGTGCCCTTAGAGCTGTGTCCTACTTCGCACCAATTTTTCGAAATCAGCCATGAAATGGGCCGAACTGGTCCACCCCAAATATCCCCCTCGACGGAATGAAATCGTCCTTTCGTCCCGCGGGAAGGTTTCGAACCCCAATCCAGGAACACCCCTCTGTTTCGTTGAAATTCTAATACCGGTGTTGATCGAGATAGATATGAGTGAAGGGTTTGAATATTCCTGGCTGGAATTTCGAGTGACGTACCGCCCAAACAAGGGTTTGCCAAGAAGATTTATTAGATGTTAAGTGTGGGTCGAGTCTGTCCGAAGAATGTTGCTCAATGTCGAGGGAGTAAATGCGGCCATACACTCTTGGTTTTTAGATAATAATGCTTTGTAGGAGGGAATTGATTTTTTTTTGAAGATGAATTAATATTGAAAACTAAAGAAAAAAGGGGGAAGAAAATAAAATATATAGAACTTTAATGAGGAAGAAATTTAACAAAAGAAATATTTTTAATTTTTAGTTGACTTAAAAAGTGCAAAAAAATTGAACTGTAAGCTCACAACCAGCTCAAAGGATTCGGTTATCACTGCTTTGGATTCACAGAGGAATTGTTGGTACTAGTAACTAGTACTTAAAAGACAGCAATAAGAAATAAGGACGCCAGGTATTTTAGAAACAGAAAATACCAACTGTACCTTCTGTGAACCTGAAAAATTGTATAATGTGCACAATTGTGGTTCAATAGATAAATAATAAAAATATTAGATAAATAGTGCTTTTATTTCTTTATCCTAAGATACAACTCTATGGGTCTATGGTGATAGATAAAAGAAATGTTACGATAACTACCCTTCTCATCTTCCACGACGTCGGCTGGTCGGCCTCTCTGGAAGCAAGCAGGGCCCGGTGTTCTGAAATCAGCTGTGGTGCTGTTCTACAGCTGGTGGTGTTGTTCTCCAGCTGGTGGTGTTGTTCTTTCTAGTGGTGCTGTTCTTCAGATGGTGGTGATGTTCATCTTGCAGGAAGAAAGGGATCCTTCAGCTCGTAAATTTGTACTCTAAAACTTGAGTGGGTGACGATAATTCTATTCTGACTTTGTTGTTTCTTTTCCAGAGTGTTCTTATGTGGGCCGATGTGGTTGGGTGTCCAAAATATGAACTGTGATTGGTGGATTTAATTTTCTGTTCTAACTACCTAGAATGGATATGAAATATATTCGTTCAGTTGAACGTAATAGCATACTTTTTCGTTTTGTAATCTGAGCGTAGATAAGCTAATATCCATGTGGGTGTAGAGAAACGATATTACCTATTTGTTATTTCACTACGGCGCCTCTTCGAGAGATATATATTGGAACAAAAAAACAGATTTTGATAATGTTTAGAATTTGGCATTTTTTCTTATTTAAAATAATTCGTTATTCGTTGTTTTTTATATTATAAAGTTAAAATACAGAGTGTCTGAAAGTTAACATTCTTTTATATGATTTTTGCTTACATATAGGTAGGTCAGATATGAGAAGGAAACAAAATAATAATTTTTCATAAGTTAAAGAAAGCTGCATAAAACTTTTGAGGCGCGAGGCCGTAGGCGGTGGCCCACGTCGTCCATGCCTTGTGCCGCTGCTGCATATCGTCGCCTTAAGATGCAAATGGCCTAACTCCAAAATCGAAAATGATTCAAGGAGTGCAAAAAAAACTCAGAACGTGTAAACGTAATCGAAGTTTTTTTTATGATAAGCAGGCTTAAAGTGAAGTTAGGCCATTTGCATCTTAAGCTGATTATGGGGGTTATGATTGACAACCTATGTTATTTTTAACAGGTCTGTTATTTTATAAACACACAGAAATTACAACCTGTTCACAAATAACGTGTCTGTTAAAAATAACATTACTTGTCGATCATAACCCCGTATATCCCAAAAGAAACATGGTTATTTTTGAAAATGTCCAGTAAAAAGCCGACATTGATATCGATATCACAAATTGTTGTTGAGATACACGCATTTAAAATGGATTAATAGATCAAATCAAATACAAAGCAATATGCAACTAAGTAGTTCAAATCAATGGTCCAGCTCTGTATGGTCGCCTTTAACCTGTAGCTAACCACGTGCCCGCAGGCCGAAGTTCGGTCTGTAGGCCCCCACAGGGAGGCGCACTAGTCTTGCAACGGCTACGCCCCGACATCTTTGCCAACCCCCAGTACCGCCTTTGAGGATTTTGTATAGTCAGGAGAACAGAACTGGCGAGAAGTAATTATTGTACCGCATGACAACGATAGTGCTGGAACTTGAGGACCGCAATGGAAAGGGGCAGAAACACAGAAGCGAAGGAGGTATTCGTTGATGGTTTGAGTAGAATAACTCTTCCGCCAGTAGTATTTTTACAGTTGTTAGTTACATTTTATACAATATAAATAGCTATTTTTCTATTAAGTGTGCGAAAGAGATTAGTATTTTTTTAATGGCGCATGAGATTATCAATATTTGGCCTAGGGGAAGGACGAACAAGACGGATAGCCGATATTTTTTTCTTAACCATCCTACCGAGTCCTACCGCTGGCCGAGTCCTACCGCTTTCCGAGTCCCTCACATGTTGCGTTTACGCTTTTGAAATTTTAAAGTTGATTTTGTTTCGTACAATTTTATTTTCTAATTGTTGGGTTTATATAAAATTTTCATTGGAACCTCCAACCTTGATGTTTTCAGTATTTTCCTTTTTTTTCAGTAGGGTTAAAAATTCCATTCTTTCGATGCCCTAATGAGGATTGTTTTACCGAAACTCAATTCGAGATTCTTCTACTTTCTACAAATTTAGATTTTAAAATTGTTAGTAAATGAATGAATCAAGAACTATACAAATACCTGAACATATAATTTGGCTCCTGTATGCTTTAGGTACCTCGAAATTTAGAAAAAAAAATTGATTACACTAAAAAGTACCCATTACATATTGTATACTTCTAAAAAAATCTGATGTGTCCAACACATGACTTTCCTATCTAGTTATTATAGGCTTTTTCCGGTTATTTTGTACAATCTATTGCAGCATCTCTATAAATGTTTAGAGGATAAACTAAATATATACATTGTCCACATACATCTACCTCGAAACATTTTTCTATAGATATTCATTGAAAAATCATGTATAAACAAAAATTATAGAGATCGATATCGCAAACAACTTTTAGTTCAACGATTTTTATAAAAATCAGAATTTTGCCATTTTGTCAAATTTCTCGAATACGGACCATTTCAAGACATTTTGACATAAAACAAAAATTATAGATAATAATATTAGAAGTAACTTTTATTTGAACAATTTTCTTCTCCAAACATAAATAACAGATATATTCCATAAAATATAAAAACGGCATCCCATAAAGTACCCCCCTAGATGTTCCGACTTTGTCCAAAATCTAATCATTTCACGTCAGGCTGAAATAAACCTTAAGTTTAAAATTTAATGTTTTTTTCTTCATCCGTTTTTGAGTTTCCTTCAAAATTCAAAATTAACACTTTTTCTCAAATATCTCGAATACGGTCCATTTTAAAGAAATTATGTATAAAATAAAAATTATAGAGAATTATATTACAAACAACTTTTATTTGAACAATTTTTATAAAAAAATATTTTTTTACATTTTGTCAAATTTCTCGAATACGGACCAGTTAAGGAAAATTTTGTATAAAACAACATAGATAATTATATTCGAAGAATTTTCTTCTACAAACGTAAATAACAGATATATTCCATAAAATATAAAAATTACCACCTATAAAGTACCCCCCAGATGTTCCGACTCTGCCCAAAATCTAATCAGTTCATTAGACGCTGGAATAAAGCTTAAGTTTAAAATTTGGTGTTTTTCTGTGTATCGGTTCATGAGTTATGCGACATACAGACACACACACACACTCACACACACACTCACACACTCACACACTCACACACTCACACACTCACACACTCACACACTCACACACTCACACACTCACACACTCACACACTCACACACTCACACACTCACACACTCACACACTCACACACTCACACACTCACACACTCACACACTCACACACTCACACACTCACACACTCACACACTCACACACTCACACACTCACACACTCACACACTCACACACTCACACACTCACACACTCACACACTCACACACTCACACACTCACACACTCACACACTCACACACTCACACACTCACACACTCACACACTCACACACTCACACACTCACACACTCACACACTCACACACTCACACACTCACACACTCACACACTCACACACTCACACACTCACACACTCACACACTCACACACTCACACACTCACACACTCACACACTCACACACTCACACACTCACACACTCACACACTCACACACTCACACACTCACACACTCACACACTCACACACTCACACACTCACACACTCACACACTCACACACTCACACACTCACACACACACACACTCACACACACACACACACACACACTCACACACACACACACACACACACACACACACACACACACACACACACACACACACACACACACACACACACACACACACACACACACACACACACACACACACACACACACACACACACACACACATACACACACACACACACACACACACACACACACACACACACACACACACACACACACACACACACACACACACACACACACACACACACACACACACACACACACACACACACACACACACACACACACACACACACACACACACACACACACACACACACACACACACACACACACACACACACACACACACACACACACACACACACACACACACACACACACACACACACACACACACACACACACACACACACACACACACACACAGACACACACACACACACACACACACACACACACACACAGAGACATCATCGCGAAAATAGTCAAAACGGATTCAGGGGACATCAAAACGTAAAAATCCGTCGAAAACTCGAGGTCGAAAAAAATCATGATTCCTATACTTTCCTTATATCTATATACATATAGGAAAGTAAAAAGGATAAGAAAATTTTATCAAATTTACAATTTTATAGGCTATATCGTAATTTTTTTCACAATTAAAGAATGGGTAATATCAATATTTACGTATTTTATCTTGTATTGTAACTAACTGAAATTATTTAATAAATAAATAATATTTTGATTCATTTATAAAGATTTTCCTTGCCCTAATTAATTAATTTTACGATATAAAAATATTTCAGTCTTGTTAATATTCACATATTTTATGTAGTATAAGGTGTAAGGTACTGAAACTCTTGGCAAAACTGTAAGAAAATATTAGGTTAGGATCATCAAAATCTTAACCATTCTTAGAAAATATTTCTGTTATCAGCATTTTTTTAGAAATTTAATCTATAGAATGGGTACTTTTTTATTTATTTAAATTAATTTTCAAATTCCGTCGTACCTAAAGTGTACCGGACTCTATTTTTTACTTATAAGTATACCTATATACCTTGCTTACAAAAGTGAGAAACGAAGATACTTTTATTTTCTTTTATTATTTATTTATTTCTATATCATTCTAAATCGAAACATAAAGTAGCTTGCACACAGACATTATAATGCATCAGTGAGTTATCAATGTTTAATTTATTCTGTATTTATACTAGGTATTCATTTGAATAATTATTAAACTTTGTATTTATACTTGTAACTATTCCTATTTATTTATATTTTCTTGAATACATATTATTATTATATCATCATCTTTCTGCATTTTTAACATAACCTATTTTCAACTCGTACGACAATAATAAGAAATACCTATGTCCACTTTTCAATCAAATCAAAGATCGGTACGCACATACGCAGCAAGTGAGGAGTGAGGACTCGGCAAGCGGTAGGACTCGGGAGGATGGTTAAGAAAAAAATATCTGCAGAAGGCGGAAACACGTGTTTCTAAACATCCCAGCTGCACGAACTTAGTATTCTGCCAAGCGTGTTGTGGTTTACATCTAGGTATGTGGCCTGCAGACTGAATTTTGACAATAAACATACATAAATCACGGTACGTTATTAAGTTATTACTTCGTTGTTGATAAAAATAGATTGTTTCAAACATTTTTTGTTATACATACCTATATTAATAAGAAATAAATAATTGAGCAACAGATTTAATCCGGAAATATTTGGATGCATTCTACATTTTGTTGCATTTGTTTAGTGCTAGTCGGGAAAAACGGTGCCTGTCAAAATGGATACTATACCTTTTGCCCGCCTTGGTTTCTCGTTCTAGTCAACTAAACCCTTTTCCATATATTTTTAGATGAATTATTTTTTTTTTCAGATTGTATACAATATAAACGAAAGACCAACAGAGCCAATTGATCAGAAGAAAATATGCTAAATGCTATTTTAGAAGCAAAGAGATCCTCCTTTTTAAATGCATGCAGAAGATGGCATTCCCTATGCTACATTATTAATAATAATATTATAATAATAATGTTTATTTACAGATAACTTGTTATTACAGTAATACGCTAAAATAAAAATTATAAATATTGTAAATAAACACAGGTGACCCATAAAACCTAAGCGTTGGCTTCATAATTTATTTAAATTATTTACTTTATTTATTTATTTTTCATTTATTTTTGTTTTTTTTGAACAGCATTATAATGTACATATAAATTATAGTTATAAAGTAATGTAATGTACCTAATGTTTTTTTTTTTATCATTTTTTTTTAACCTAATTCGAATATTTTAAACTAACTACAACTATCTACCAAAGAATGTAATATATTTCTATCGGTAATTTTAAGAAATAATTTTATTCTAGACTTAAAAAGATTATATGAATTTTTAGTCCTTATGTATAATTTGTAAATATCTGGAAAAAGTTATACATTTTTTTTGCTAATTAACACAGTTTCCTCTGACCTAATGCTTTTTTGGCAATAGGAATTCTAGTATTTCCTGCATGTCTAGTTTGAGTCTCATAAGTGTGTTCAATTCCACAGATTGAAGATCTATTTTTGTAAAGATAGTTTGCAACATTGTAAACGAATAGTTGTCGAATATCAAAAATTTGTGTTTCTTGAAACAATAGGTTTGAAGGGCATAGGCGCCGAATCCTCGGGGCTCTGGGTGCGCAAGCAGAAATATATCTGGAATTATTAGAAAATGTCATTTATCCAGCATTACTAGAGTTGATTGAGAATGACGATCAGTACATAGCAAACAACTTAATATACCAGCAAGACGGTTCGCCACCCCATTTTGCACTGACTGTTCGTCAGTATTTGGATCAAACGTTTCCAGGTTAATGGACCGAAAGAAGAGAAAGTATTGAGTGGCACCCACGGTCTCCGAATCTGACCCCATTAGATTTTTTATGACACCCAGCCAACATCACTGGAAAATCTGCGACAACGAATAATTGATAACTATCATCAAATCATGGCTAGGAAGACATTTAATACTCGGGGGTTATAATCTATGTAAAAATATTTTCAAAATAAAATATCATTCGACCCCTCTTTCCATTTAAGATTTTAGGGAGTGAAAATGGCAAAAAAATGGTTCCCCTTAAAATCAAAAATTGACGGGTCCGAGCGTTTTTTCGTAAATGACCTGAGGTGCCAAAAATTGGTTCTGTTTCGTTTTCAAATATCAACCCTGTATATATACAATACTCCATTATATGCGTTTTAATAAATCATCAAAAATCTCCTTCTAAATTCATGATAGTTAATAAATGTTTTATATTGCGTTTCTATTTATTTCATTGGAACTCCCATCTGCCGCTTCAATCCTCAATCCTCAAAACTCCAGCAAACCTACATTTAACAATACCTTTCTTTTCCAAGAACATTTTCATAAAATCAACGCTTTAAAAAAACCGGTGGTGATCCTAAGTGGGTTGTGGTGGGGGAGGGGGGTGTCCCCATTTCTCGCATAGAGGCCGGGCACCCAAAGCAATTTTTGAGTTCCGGCTCCTATGTTGAAGGGTAAGTTATATCTTTAAAATAGATTATTTTAATTATTTTTTTTTAATGATCTCAAATTTTTTTAGGAGCGTCGGCAAAACTAAGGCCCAGACTAATATGGCATACCTATGATAAACGTGACTCCACAAATGCGTGATATAACATTTTCAGGCGAGTTGTGTCTAAACAATTTCTCATATATTTAACTTTATATGAAACTAGTCTTAAATTATTTACAGTATTATTTATGTGTTTATCCCATTTCAAATGAGAATCTATATGAATTCCTAGGTATTTAGCCTCATGTTTGAGAAAAATATTTATTTGGTGTCCCTGATTAATGATTGCAAGTTTATTCAATTTAAGAAGACCTGTTTTATAGCTGGAAAACGCAATGGCTAATGTCTTATCCATGTTAATTGTTAATTTGTAATGAGAAAACCAATCAAACACATTTTTTAAAATCATTTTCACAAAGTTCTTTAACTGCGTTCCAAGTTTTAGCCGAGTATAAGATTAATGTGTCATCCGCAAAGCTTATTACTTCTCCTTTTATTTCTTTTGAGACCAATAATTTATTAATATATAGCAAAAATAAAATTGGCTCGAGTATAGTACCTTGTGGGACACCATATTTTATAGGTTTAGACGTATATAGTCAGGTTGTGTTGATAAATAAAAGAAAAGAAGGGATGGTTCACACAACATATAGCAGGTAGAGGGTGGTTTAAAAGCTTTAAATTGCGACAGAACTGAGTACTGAGAGCTCCAGAACCTACATAGGTTGCAAGAGCAAAGGGTTTTAACCGATTTTATAATTTATTGGAAGAAATAATGGAAAACCACCCCATTGTGTCTGAAATGATCTATAATATGGATAAAACAGTGAGAACTACATCCACAGAGCCAAAGATTTTGTCTTAGAGCAATGAACTAGGTGTCCTAATAACCGTTATTTATTACTGCAGCGTTGTAGGTTCATACATTGCACCCTTCTTTATCTTCAAGCAAAAAATTTGATCAACGGTTACTAGGTGGGGCCCTTCCAGGATCTGAGGCAAAAATAACAGAGAATGTATGAATCAACGCAGATAAATTTCTACATTGGTTTAAGATGTTTTTGCAGATAGAAAAGTTCTTCTAATTTTGGACTACCTTGAATCACATAAAATTTATGGAGCTCTTGATTATACTTCTAAAAATCATGTGATATTTTTATCCATTTCTCCACATACATAGCATCGTTTCCAGCCCCTCGATGTCTGTTTACGGCTCAATATTTTAAATTTAAAGTCAATATTTTCCAAAAAGAACATCCAGGACGAATAATAAACCAATTTGACGTAGCTAAACTCCTAACTGCAGCTTATTGACGATGAGTAAATCAGGCTAATGCATGTGATTAGACGTTTTAGATTAAGTGGCCTTTATTCTTTTTATAGAAACGCGATCAGTGATAAATATTTTGCTCCATCTGAAGAATATGAAGCTAACAGTAAAAACAAAGAGATTCTGACTCAGAACATTGCAGAAGACAATTTTGTGGAACCTCCTGAAACAAAAAACATACTCAATATCACAGTCGAGTCACACATAGATATTCTGAAAGAATTTCGACCAATTCCATTACTAGAGAAGCAATAAGGGTTGT
This sequence comes from Psylliodes chrysocephalus, assembly GCA_927349885.1. Classification (NCBI taxonomy): domain Eukaryota; kingdom Metazoa; phylum Arthropoda; class Insecta; order Coleoptera; family Chrysomelidae; genus Psylliodes; species Psylliodes chrysocephalus. Next base: position 97,111,376 of record OV651813.1, read on the forward strand.
AAAAAGCAAAAAATCGAAATCATAACAAGCACTTCAATTAATGATGCATGAACAACAGCAGAAACTTTAAGGCCGTTTTGGTAAAGAAAAAAGTGTTTTCTGATGAAGCTGGGCCACCAAAAATTAATAAAATAGAAACCAAAGACATTATGAAGTCCAAAAAATATCAAGGTTATGAGTGTGTACAGAAAAATATGTAAATCCACCGACAGAGGAATGGATTCAATGTTCCAGAATGGATTCATGAAGTGTGTTCATCTTACTAAGGCTCCTACTTCTGCGATAAATGTAATGACTAATTGATATTTTTTTTATGTATATTTTTTTACCCGCCTACTAAATTCATTTTACCCATCCTACTCATTAAAACGAATAAATTGATTTTTTAAGAAAGAACATTGTTATTTTTCTGGTTTTTTCTTTTTAATAAAATTGATGTGTAAAATATTTCAATTTTTAAAAATGAAAATATGATTGCAACTCGCCTGTCAAATATTTAAAATAACCATGTCCGCGTTTCCGCTTCTCCCCTAGGCCGAAAGCCGAGACCGTAGGTATCTTCAGCAATCAATAATAATTTAGGTACGTATTAGATTTTTATCTAATGACATAAATTAGTCATTCCCTAATTATTTTAATAAAATCAAATAATAATAGTTATTTATGCAACAAGTGCAAAAAGTAAGTGTTTATTGCACGCGACGTGAAACTGTCCAACAAAGCCGTCAGGCCGAGTTGGACAACACGTCGAGTGCAATAAACACTTTTTGCACGAGTTGCATAAAATATTTTTTTTTACTACTAACATGAGAAATCACCATTATTTACTCCATTTACTCTAATGAGAAGTAATATTTCTCACCCTAGGTAAATAATGATAATAAAAAAATACCTAGGTAAATAATGAAACTAAATTTCATTAGTTTCATTTTGTTAATTTGACAACTAAACTCCCAGACTACTTGATATTTTGAAATATTTGAAAAATAAGTAGGAAATATCTAAAGCTGGGTTTATTAAAATCTAATCAAATCAAATATGATAATATATATCAGTGTTAATAGTAAAAATATATATTAACTAGAAAATTCAACACCAGTAATAGGCTTCAAAAATTATTAATTAATACCAATAAATCCATGTCACTAAAATATCAAAAATGCAATGGGATATTTCCTAGAATCATATCAAAATTTGACACATGCCAAATTTTTACATAAATATAGCCAGTCTGATTAGAAACACGCTCCACTCTGCTTGATATTTCGAAATATTTAGCAAATTGTTAGGAAATTATATAAGTCCAAATTAAAATTGCTAATATAGTAATGTTAGTAGTAAAAAAAATTCTATATATACCTCGGCTGAGAAAGCTATTATTTACCTCGCACATTATATTCCTCGGCGCTACGCGCCTCAGGATATAAAAGTGCTCGGTAAATAATAGCTCACTTCTCACCCTAGGTATATAATGTACTATTTTTTACGTTCATGCAAAAACCAAAAAATGTTTTATAGAACTATAGTTGTATTATCCAAATCATAGTAGGCGTGATCGTGTACCTTTGTTTGAGGCATTTATTTACGTTTGTGTTCATAATTTGTAATGACATTTTTAATAAAATACATTTTTTTATTAATTTATTCATTAAATGATTAAAAATAATATAAAATATGCAATTGTTTTTAAAACGTAACACAGAAAATGAAAATGGACTAAATATTTTCATTGATTTGAATATTTATGTTTGTCATGATCATAAAACGCTGTAGTAAAATGACAGATGAGTGCAATAAATTTTTTATTGCACTAGTGCAATAAAGAACCAGTTTTTTCACTAAATGTAGTTTAATAAAGTTTTGTTTTTGCATGAATGTAGAAAAAAACTAATTTTAAATTGGTTAACGCATGTTACTGCTATAAAAAAGTATAGTGTTCAACTTGATATAATAAATTATAACGAATTATAACGAATTATAACGAATTATAACGAATTATAACGAATTATAACGAATTATAACGAATTATAACGAATTATAACGAATTATAACGAATTATAACGAATTATAACGAATTATAACGAATTATAACGAATTATAACGAATTATAACGAATTATAACGAATTATAACGAATTATAACGAATTATAACGAATTATAACGAATTATAACGAATTATAACGAATTATAACGAATTATAACGAATTATAACGAATTATAACGAATTATAACGAATTATAACGAATTATAACGAATTATAACGAATTATAACGAATTATAACGAATTATAACGAATTATAACGAATTATAACGAATTATAACGAATTATAACGAATTATAACGAATTATAACGAATTATAACGAATTATAACGAATTATAACGAATTATAACGAATTATAACGAATTATAACGAATTATAACGAATTATAACGAATTATAACGAATTATAACGAATTATAACGAATTATAACGAATTATAACAAATTATAACAAATTATAACAAATTATAACAAATTATAACAAATTATAACAAATTATAACAAATTATAACAAACTATAACAAATTATAACAAATTATAACAAATTATAACAAATTATAACAAATTATAACAAATTATAACAAATTATAACAAATTATAACAAATTATAACAAATTATAACAAATTATAACAAATTATAACAAATTATAACAAATTATAACAAATTATAACAAATTATAACAAATTATAACAAATTATAACAAATTATAACAAATTATAACAAATTATAACAAATTATAACAAATTATAACAAATTATAACAAATTATAACAAATTATAACAAATTATAACAAATTATAACAAATTATAACAAATTATAACAAATTATAACAAATTATAACAAATTATAACAAATTATAACAAATTATAACAAATTATAACAAATTATAACAAATTATAACAAATTATAACAAATTATAACAAATTATAACAAATTATAACAAATTATAACAAATTATAACAAATTATAACAAATTATAACAAATTATAACAAATTATAACAAATTATAACAAATTATAACAAATTATAACAAATTATAACAAATTATAACAAATTATAACAAATTATAACAAATTATAACAAATTATAACAAATTATAACAAATTATAACAAATTATAACAAATTATAACAAATTATAACAAATTATAACAAATTATAACAAATTATAACAAATTATAACAAATTATAACAAATTATAACAAATTATAACAAATTATAACAAATTATAACAAATTATAACAAATTATAACAAATTATAACAAATTATAACAAATTATAACAAATTATAACAAATTATAACAAATTATAACAAATTATAACAAATTATAACAAATTATAACAAATTATAACAAATTATAACAAATTATAACAAATTATAACAAATTATAACAAATTATAACAAATTATAACAAATTATAACAAATTATAACAAATTATAACAAATTATAAACAAATTATAACAAATTATAACAAATTATAACAAATTATAACAAATTATAACAAATTATAACAAATTATAACAAATTATAACAAATTATAACAAATTATAACAAATTATAACAAATTATAACAAATTATAATAAACAATAAAAAAACAAACAAAAATTTTTGAATAACACCAAGTCTATTTTATCTTCCCTCCTTTTATCGCTGTATTCAGGGCCGACTAAAAGGGGGGCAGCTAGGACTAATTTCCGGGGCCCAGGCTCAAATAGGGGCCCGGCAGCAGTGTAAGGGGGGCCCGTCAGCGGTGGCGTTTGTTACTCCCAGAAGTTCGACACAAGAGGGGGAAGTTCTTGCTTGAAGGCTTTTGTTTTTAGAAAAATTCAAGTAGAGGAGAAATTTTTGCTTGAAGACCTTTTGTTTTTTAATTTTTTATAAGATTCTCGCGGGGCCCGATCTGGAGAATTGTGCTGGGGCCCGGTCTGGCTCTCGGCGGCCCTGGCTGTATTTATGAGCTGTTGCTCCGTTTCTACTCTGATAAGCATACACATACACTATACTTAAGAGCACCAATAGTACCCTGCCATTCTTTAGTGCTACAGTGGCTTCTGGTGCTACACATTCCTTCATAATGTAAATGAATGAAAAGTTCCTTTATTATGTGTCTCTCTTAAGTGTCTTAGCTTGTCTTGGCCCCAAAAGTTCTTTCAAATTGTCGGTTTTTTCCTGCCCAATTCTTTTTTAATCTCTACTAATATTGTGCTATTGTTGAATGTCGCAAAATGGCTCAGGGGTAGTATTCTCGAGTCACGAATATAGATTCGCATGCGAGATTTATGGTTTGTCTCACTTGGTTTTCGTTCAACAAAGTGAGACACATTGTAAAACACGTATGCGAATGTCGGTATTCGTGATTCGAGAATACTACCCCCGGTCTTACAAATACTTGCGTTACGATACCATCTTCAATCTCGTTACCTTCACTCCGCTGTGTCCCAGGGTTCAAGTGAGGGTAACTACATTTTTCTCGCCTAGCTCATTCAGTTTTTCTAAACACCTCGAGACCATATTTGAGCTGATAAGGTACATATAAAAGCTCAGCGCTTTGATGGCTGCTTGGCTATTACGATAATTATATTGTTTGCGGTAAATTGTAGATTTTATCGATGTTTGAACTGGATACATTCTCAATGGCCTGAATTTTCATTTGGAAGATGCTTCAATATTTTCCCAAATTTTTAGAGTACTTAGTTTCAGACCCATACACACATTTGGTCATTTTGGTCCTAGAAACGGTCAATTTCAAATTGACATTGAATTCCCATTGATTTTCGCCAAATATTAAAATTAATATATTTAACATTTTTACTTTCCTATCTGTATACAGATATAAGGAAAGTATAGGAATCATGATTTTTTTCGACCTCGAGTTTTCGACGGATTTTTTACGTTTTGAGGTCCCCTGAATCCGTTTTGACTATTTTCGCGATGATGTCTGTGTGTGTGTGTGTGTGTGTGTGTGTGTGTGTGTGTGTGTGTGTGTGTGTGTGTGTGTGTGTGTGTGTGTGTATGTGTCTGTGTGTGTGTGTGTGTGTGTGTGTGTGTGTGTGTGTGTGTGTGTGTGTGTGTGTGTGTGTGTGTGTGTGTGTGTGTGTGTGTGTGTCTGTATAACGCATAACTCATGAACCGATACACAGAAAAACACCAAATTTTAAACTTAAGCTTTGTTTCAGCGTCTAATGAGCTGATTAGATTTTGGGCAGAGTCGGAACATTTGGGGGGGTACTTTATAGGTGGTCATTTTTATATTTTATGGAATATATCTGTTATTTACGTTTGGAGAAGAAAATTTTTTAAATAAAAGTTACTTCTAATAGTATTATCTATAATTTTTGTTCTATACAAAATTTTCCTAAAATGGTCCGTATTCGAGAAATTTGACAAAATGTAAAAAAAATATTTTTTTATTAAAATTGTTCAAATAAAAGTTGTTTGTAATATAATTCTCTATAATTTTTATTTTCTACATAATTTCTCTAAAATGGACCGTATTCGAGATATTTGAGAAAATGTGTAAATTTCGAATTTTGAAGAAAACTCAAAAACGGATAAAGAAAAAAACATTAAATTTTAAACTTAAGGTTTATTTCGGCCTGACGTGAAATGATTAGATTTTGGACAAAGTCGGAACATCTGGGGGGGTACTTTATGGGATGCCGTTTTTATATTTTATGAAATATATCTGTTATTTATGTTTGGAGAGGAAAATTGTTCAAATAAAAGTTACTTCTAATATTATTATCTGTAATTTTTGTTTTATGTAAAAATTTCCTGAAATGGTCCGTATTCGAGAAATTTGACAAAATGTGCAAAATTCTGATTTTTATTATGAAAGTTTTTGAAATAAAAGTTGTTTGCGATATCGATCTCTATAATTTTTGTTTATACATGATTTTTCTAAAATGGACCGTAATGAAAAAATTGTAGGAAATTAAAATTTTTCAGTATTTTCGTTTTCCATGAATATCTATAGAAAAATGTTTCGAGGTAGATGTATGTGGACAATGTATATATTTAGTTTATCCTCTAAACATTTATATAACTAGATAGGAAAGTCATGTGTTGGACACATCAGATTTTTTACTATTATTTATAAGACTTTTATGAAAACAACCTCATACAAAACGTAAAGAAAAAACAAAAAAAAAAGAAAACGAAAAAAAAAAAAAAACAAATTCCGTTACTTAGTTGACGGGTATAACGTCAGCAAACCCTGATAACGCTCTGAACAACCAATAACATTATTTGAAATAAGTAATATCATCTCTTATTCATCTGAATGTGGCTTTTTACTCAAACATAAATCAAACTAGTCAAAAAAATTCTAGTAGATATTAATTACTTAAATAATCCAGATATCCTAAACAATTTTGCCTCTGAACCATCGTTGGAACAGTCCTTCGTCCTTCACATTTTCGATATTACGTATTGTAACCACTGAATTATTTTATCTTCAGTCGGCTCATATCCGTTAAATAAAACATTTCAAAGTTCATGTACTCCTAATAAAGATTGCTGCAAAAGTCGCGGTGTTAGCGAACGCTTCTTTTTTTTGTCGCGACCGTCGCGGTGTTTTGTCAATCCTAAATAATTTCAACATCGGAAAAATTGAAGTAGTGGGAATTGGTACTCCTTCTACTCAGATTGTAAAAGAGGTGTGTCGTAATAATAGACGTTACCGCGCTTTTATTTGAAATGTTCTATGTTCTATATTTTTAACGTAGTTTTATTACTTATTAGATTGCTGTTTCGCTAAGATTTTGTTAATTTAATTTTTGATAAGTTAGCAAGACATTCCTCTTGGTTGGAGTTTTAATTTAAAAAAGAACTATTAAAAAAAGTAAGTATGATAACCAAATATTATCTTCCTATTAGTTTGGCAACTGTCACTGCAAATTATACCTATGTACATAATACGCTCCTTTGATGTTTTTTTATTAGGTATGTTTGTTCTATTTGTTCACTTTCTCTCACTTCAGTTCTAAATCTCTCACCTGTCTATCAATGTTGCTTTCTCTTAAATTGCCTTTTTCTTCTCTTATTTACAATATCTCTTAGACTTAGGCATTCCTTAGTTGTTTCCATTCTAACTGGTTCAGTTCCAATTGGTGTCAAATTCTTTACATTATTTATCTTGTCATCCATCCATCTATGGTTTTCGTAGACGTCGCACACTCTTTTGTTGTCTTGGTCACAGTTTAAAGAATAATAATATATACACTTTAAACTGTGTCTTGGTCGACGATATATTAAGTCCAGGGAAGTTAGGAAAAATAGCGGAACTTTTCTTATACACCAGATATCGAGATGCGGTTTTCTGCATTGTATTCAGGAAGGTCCAGGGACAAAAGTTTACATGGTCTGGTTTGGCGCGTTTTTGGAAAAATGCCTTCTGGGCCGGAAAATGCATTTTCCAATTGCATCGTAACTTGCACCATTATAGGAACGACTGAAAACTCGGAAAAATCGCTCGGAAATCATTACTCGGGGGTTTTCGGGTCTGCCGAACTCGACTCTGGCATTAGAATTATCCGGAGGTGCACGGGGGAGAAATGGCAGCGTGCATGAAAGTCGCTCCAAACTCGTTACTCGGGGGTTCTCGGGGATGCCTAATTCAAGTCCGGCATAGGATTTACCCGGGGGTGCTCGAGGTGGCTCTACCGGGATGCCCGGGGGCTGATTCGGGGGCGAAATTGCAGAGTCCATGGAAATGGCTCGAAAATCCTTACTCGGGGGTTTTCGGGGATGCCAAATTCATTTCCAGCATAAGATTTCCCCGGGAGCGCTCGGGGGTCCCTCTGTGTATTTGGCTGGGGGTCATTCTGGGGGTGAAGGGGAATTGCCTCGTCCATGAAAATCACCCCAGACTCATTTTCGGGGAGGCCAAATTCATTTATAGCCTTAGATTCCCTCGAGGGCGCTCAGGGGTCCCCATGTGGGGTTGTCTTGGGGAGGGAGTGGCAGCGTCCATAAAAATCGCTCCAAAATCGTTACTCGGGGGTTTCGGGGATGCCTAATAAAATAAAAATCACAAATTATGAAAATAATACTTTATTCAAATAACAAATAAGAGATTTTATTAATGTTGAATTATTCATTATCAACTTCAATTTTTAACTTAAATACTAAACTTCTTGTTCAAACTCTTCTTCCCCTTCTTTATCTTCTTCCCCTTCCTCATCTTCTTCCTTATCAGTATCCTCGGCCCCCTTGGAAGTGCCTTTTTGGTTTGAGCAATTGCCATCGCAATGCTTGCATGCAAGTGAGCACTCCAACCCCTTTCGGCGGCACCCGCACCTCGTGCCACAGTCGGTTTGACAAGAACAAGAAATTTTGCTCAAAATTTCCTCGGGACCGGCTTCCTGGGTCATGGTGACAGGACTGAGCTCTCAATCCACCAATTCCCACCCCCATTCCAACGGAGCGACTTTCATGCAAGCTGCCATTTCTCTCCCAATTCACCCCCCGCGCACCCACACAGAGCCACCCCCGTGCACCCCGGGTAATTATAATGTCAGAATCGAGTTTGGCAGCCCCGAAACTTTCTGAGTAACGAATTTGGAGCGACTTTCATGCACTCTGCCATTTCTTCCTCAATTCACCCCCCGTGCACCCCCACAGAGCCACCCCCGTGCACCCCCGGGTAATTATAATGCCAGAATCGAGTTCGGCAGCCCCGAAAACCCCCGAATAATGATTTCCGAGCGATTTTCCGAGTTTTCACTCGTTCCTATAATGGTGCAAGTTACGATGCAATTGGAAAATGCATTTTCCGGCCCAGAAGGCATTTTTCCAGAAACGCGCCAAAGACCATGTAAACTTTTTTCCCCTTGACCTTCCTAAACACAATGCAGAAAACCGCATCTCAATATCTGGTGTATGAGAAAAGTTCCGCTATTCGGGTGATTTTGATCTAAATACCCTGGACCATATCTTTTTTTTAACCGACTTGAAAAAAGAAGGAGGTTCTCAATTCGTCGGTATATATTTTTTTTATGTATGTTCAGCAATAATTTTTTAATACGGTGTCCGATTTCAATGATTCTTTTTTTGCTAGAAAGAGGATACTTCAGAGGTCGTCCAATATAAGTTTGGTCAAAAACTAATAATTGGGTCCATCAGAAAATCCTCAAACTTTTCATTTTGTATGTGTATCACCTTGTCCGATTTCTATGATTTTGTTAGTAAGAGGTTACCTCAAGTGTGGTCGGGTCGGTGGTGTAGCAGTCTAACGCGCTTATATTCATTTATAGGCAAGTTTATGATCCGAGACTGCAGGGCTTCGAATCCCAGACCAGACCATGTGGATTTTTAATTAAATTGCATGGTTCGGTATAGGATTTGATGTGTGCCGTATTAATAGAAATTCAATTTCTGTTGATATGACATGCATATTATAAAATCGTCATGCATTACCGTCTCGATGATGGTGGGTGAGGTTTTCCAGGTTTTCCTCACCTGTCAGTCAAATGGCACCATCAATCATCTTTAAGTCGCCCCGGAGCGCCACGGCAAATAATAATAATAGCCGTCCCTTTCCCCACACAAGCTCAGCTTTTGGGGTTAAAATTCACTAGTAAGGGGGTGAATTAGGGAGAGTATTATTATTATATTATTATTATATAAATTTGATTAAGATGTGGTGATGGCATCTGCACGATTTTCAAGTGGGTTTTTTTAAATTACTTTTAATACCTACTATTTATCTTTCCAACTTCTGTCCCTTCTATATCTTAAGTCCATTCGGGCGTTATTAAACTCTTGTATTTTTGTTCAGACATCAACAAAGTCGAAAGCCTTGTTAGCAGTTGAGCGGAATATTGTACTTATATTCGTTACACTTCTCAGTATAGCTACATCTGTATCTGTAGCGTTTAAAGACTCCTGTTTGTGCTATAATCCTTGTTATAGCTCGCCAGATCACCCGCCCATACAGCAAACATTATTTCACAAGTGTTTCAGAAATATTTCAAATGTTTCAAGTACAAGTTTCTGAAATATTTCTGAAATATTTTAGTTAAATATCTCACTGAAAATGTTTCTGAAACATGGTATACATGTTACACAAAAGGTAACTAAACGGGTTATGTTGTAAAAGGCCAAGAATTAATGAAGAATTTTTGATTTGTAAGAAGAATATGGGAACTGTAGTTATTTTATTTCATCATATGTTCCTGTCCATCAAAAGATGATGGAATTAGCTCAAATGTTTCACAATTTCTTTCAAAAGTGTCCTCTCATGATGTCCAACTGGAAAATCCTTTTAAACTTTTATTTGATAACAACGTTGCTTTGCACACTTCAAATCAGGGTCAAATTGACAACCCTTTCAAACTTTTAGTACAAGATCACGTAGAGGAATCACCTACTACCACACCACTGTCCATTGATCAGCTATTGGAGCGGTTCTGGGTAGAGGAGGAAGTGGAAAACAAAATGGGTTTATTTGAGGAAGACAAACTAGCTGAACAAATTTTCAAAAATACAGCCATCCAGCTGCCAAATGGAAAATTTCAAGTCAATTTGCCGTTTAAGGACGAATTGGCTCATATTCAACTTGGAGATTCATTTCAAATAGCAAAGCATCGTTTTTTTTTCATTAGAACTTTTCGGTAGGTATATTAAATTATTACTTTCTGTGAGATTTTCCAAAATATTCTTGAAATATAAATGTATCTATAGGTATATTTTTTTAAATAAAAATAATAACCATAATAGAAATAATCTTTAATAGAAAGTGATACAATTTATACCAAAGTCCACATTGTTATGATAAATTTTCTTCTAGTTATTGAGAAGTATAATATGCAACTCAATATACAACAGTGCTTTATGTGTTGCCTATGTTACAGTAGCTCTTATGTATAATATAATTTTATTTCATCAGTACTTTCGACAATAAAAATCAATAAATCTCTCCACAAGAAAAGCTGGACATACATTAAATATTTTTGAGATATTCATTTTAAATCGAAAATCTTGTTTAATTCCTATACAGGGTGGCCACTTTTAATAGGTAACTCGCAAACAGTTGATGACACAAATGCCGCGTTTGCATACCCACATCGAATGCACGTGATAAAGGATTAGATCTGAATGTAGATGTAATAAACAAACGCTCTAGACTTTATTGGTCACGTGATAAAATGACAGTGACAAGTTAGGAGTTTATATTTTTTAAATTTGATTTTTGAGACTAGAAATCAACCTAAATTTGAAATCTAAACAAAAATTAAATAATCACTTTTATATTTACGCTAGCATAAAAAGAGGATAAATCAATAAATTTGGCTTCACAGAACACCTACTTTCTGGCATTTTTCATGGGAGGGGTTGAGAACTAGAGGGGGGGGGGGTCCATCAAGAAAGTGAAATATTTCAGATAAGACTTTTTATATAAAAAAAAAGTAAATAATATATTTTTTTATGAAGCGATAAAAAAGTGAATAAAATCAACCAGTCAATAACAAAATTATGACACGATGACCCTCATTCACATCTCATTTAAAATCGAGATATAAAAAATGTAATCTGGACAGCTACGTCTGGGATAAACAAACCACATACTTTGATTACTATACGGTACAAGAGAGAGGTCCGACACGCCCAACAGAGGGCACGGCCATTTTGATTCCTATGTCACAGTTTATAGCTAATGAATCAGTTCGCTCACTCTGCGTCGGCACTTTTGATCTCAATGTACCAGTTTATACACTGCGCAACTCAGATAATACAATATATGACAACCGCCTATAATAAAACAGCAGTCTTTTGCGTATCCTGAACTTGTATCCCTGGAGTAGATGTTATTTTGGAACTTTCAACTGGTCCGAGTGAGCTAACTGATTCTTTAGCAATAAATTGTAACTCCAAAAATAATATTCACTGACACTGACAGCAGCAAGCAAAATATCAGGTGCGTTTTAATCATCCGCTTCTGCTTCCGGAATTGTCGGTTTAGTCCAATGACATATATAGATTAATAGACTGCTCATCCACATATAAACAAGACGACGAAAAGCGGGTCATATTACTTGGCTTGCCGAGTGCTCACCAGGCAGAATCGGTCTGGCCCAAATGAGTTTAAAACACATATTTCATCAAAGTAGGAATTGAATTAAAAAAAAAATATCTGTATGTTTATTTCAAGACAGGAGCTTGCGTTAGGTATTTTAAAAAAGGATTTTGAGTCGTAACGTCTAGTTTCCCAATTTTCAAAACATTTTAAGAGATCTAACCAATTTTGAACATAGATATAAACAATTTTACACTCATGTGTATATAACTAACTTTAGACCATGACTACTGTATAGTGGCACTATTCGGACACTTGATTATTCTTTTAAAATTTATTTCGCATTATAAAAGCAGATATTATGCAAAAATTGAATGAACTTTTTAAAGATAGTAGCTTTTTCACATTCTAAAGTTTGTCCCTTTAGATAATTAAGGATTATTTTGGCGGTGAATGTGAATGATTTGATGAATAATAATAAAATTCCACCAGTGGAAATCTGATCAACATCATAGTAAAATGGACTAGGTACAAAGTGCAATCTTAGTTGACGTCAAGATCCGTGTACCTTAGCATCGGTAAGAGGGAAATAAAGATTCTGACTTACAATCACAAAAAGAATGTACAACTAAGCTTAGTCGATGTAAGTTAGCTCAGATTAGTGGTAAAAAGAAAGCGACTATTAATAAAAAGAAAAGTTATCCAGCTAAAACAAGAATTATGGCTACTGTCTTTAATAATGATATGTTGCCAGTACTACTAGAATGTTAAGTGTTGAGTTATCTTCTTCAGGCAATGGATGTACGTATGCATAATTTAAAATGTTTGGTTAATTATTATTATTATTATGTTTAATGTGTTTTTGCAGTTAGTGAACATATATCTACTACTGAAGCAGATAATGTGTGTGCTGCTGAATAGCTTTGCTTAATTTACAAAACTTTGTTTAAAAGCAGAAAATTGGGATCTATTGTTCAACACAAGTGAAGAGTGGTGATTTAGTTGATTCGTTTTCAAACAGAATTGTTAGTGCTAAAGAACTATCTACTTTAATAGGACTGCAATCCTTCCAGTTATTAGCCACCATTGTGGAATTAGTAGCAGAGTTGTTTCTAAAGAATAGGAAAAAGGAGATCAGTTATGTCTGTAAAGGATCAAGGTATATTTACTTTTATGAAGTTGAAAACTGATATGCAAGATATAATGTCTTATTCATTTTATTTGGAGTGAATGAAACTTTTTATCGTTAAATTTTTTAACAGTTTTTAATAAAACTGGTAGAAGTTCTTAGTATGGTATAATTCGGCCTTCAAAACAAGAAATATTAAATAATGTGCCTCTATGTAAGTAAGAGTACTACTACTTGATTGTACCGAAATCCCAATACAGCAAGCTAAATGTCTTTGTTGTAGGCTAAAAAATTACTCTGACTACAAAAAGAGGCATACTATTAAAATATTGACTGGAGTGTCACCTACTGGTCTCATTACTTACAAAAGTGAAGCATATGGTGGTAAACTTCAGAAATAGACATTTTTTAACAAAGTTCAATACATGAAGTGTGTGAATCATTTCTCGATAGTAAAATGTTTAACAAAGGTTTTCTTATTGGAAACATAACAGAAGCTGAAGGTATACAAATTATACAGCCTCCATTCCTCAATAAAAAAAATCAGTTCAGCCATCAAGAGGCTTTACTTAATGCCAAAATTGCCAAAGCTAGAATTCACATAGAAAGAACCTATCAAAGAATAAAAGTGTTTGTCTCTCTGTATTGGTACTTATGTCCGTTTTTCTTCTATTTATATTGAGTTTTTATTATACGATACTTCTCTGTATCTAACTAACTTTTAAAATGTACTTGTAAAGCCCAGATAGCTCTAACTCGGGCCTTTGAATATAATAATATTTATGTAATTGTATTTACAATAAATACTTTATTATTATTATTAATATTATTATTATAATTAATTATAATTCGTAAAATTATTATAAACGTATTTACCTTGTACCTACTTGTATTGATACTTGCGTGAAAAATGAAATGTTACTTTTTATATTTCTGTAGCTGGTCTTACAAACCTTTATAGAGCAATGCACCATTTAAATTTAAAAACAAAACAAGTTTTTATACTCAAATAATTAAAAAACTTAAAACAGAACATAAGTATAATTAAAACTAAATAAAATAAACAATTCAACAAAATGTCCGACTGAGTAATGACAATGAGAACAAAATCTCAACTAGACTAAACTTTCTTTAAAACCGGTTCTGTGAAAGGTTTGTTTACCAGTGAGCACTCAAAATTGAGACAAAACACAAACATTGCATGTACTAGACAAAGAGAAAACATCTCCCAGTTCGACCCACTTTTCATCGTTTTATTTACGTATGGATAAGCAGTCTATTTAAACTATATATGTCATTGGTTTAGTCGTTTTAACCTGTCAGATTAAAACAAGAAAACCGACAATTCCGAAGCAGAAGCGGATGATTAAAACGCACCTATAGGCCTTTTCATCATGTTATGAGCGCAAGCGTAGCCGCCATGTTAAAATAGCGCAAATTCAAAAGTTTCGTACTGTTTTGATCAACAATGGCTGGAAAAGAAATATTATCTCTACATACAAATCAATCATTAGAAAAAATCGTTGATGGTGATTTACATTTGTATAACTTTGTGGAAGCACATAGTTGTGAGCAATTGAAAAGGTGCTTGAAGTGTCGTGGGCGTTTGGAACAAGGAATAAAAGTGTGCTGATTGAGGAGAGGTTAGGTTTCAATACTTGTTAACTGTGTAAAAAATTAATGAAAACAAATATAAATTATAACTCTATTTTAATTAATCATGCCAACCAACTATTAGTAATTGAAAAAACACTTTAACATGAAAGTTAATCACGAGTATAGTTAATAAGATAAATTATTTAAATTTTGAGGACCAACATGACATTTTTAATAATATTACTGTGTATACCGAAGCATTTATTATAAAAAAAAATATTGTGTGATACCAGACAAGTATTTTCTTCTGTTGAACCACTTTCTCCATGAAAATGTAGTGAACAAATATAAGTCTTTAGTAAGAGCATCAATAGATCGAAAACCTTTGTCACTTCGACCACTTTTTTCACTCATAATGCTCATTTTGAACATGGTTTAATATGTATTTTGCCTAATGAATGATTTAATAGTTTTTTTTACGTTACTACAGGCGAGTCTTTGTAAAATTTATAAAATAATAATGTATTACCTTTGAATGATTTATACCGTTGAGTCACTTTTACATACTTGTTTTTCGTTTTTCCTTTCCGTACAGATAACATAATTAATTGATTACAGAATATTATTTTTCAATTAAGACACTTAACTTTACTTTTTTTCCTTTTTTTTTTTTTAATGAATATACTTAAAATTAATATTTATCGGTTATAATTTTTTTCCCGTGGACATTTTAACAGACTTGTTTACAAAAAACAGTACGAAAAAGATGGTCAATACTGACGCATGCGCACAAAAAAAATGGTGATGAAAAGGCCTATTAAAAATATTGCGCCAAGATGTAGGCAACACGTAATAAGGGATCAAAATGGCAGAGTTTTCTATCTCCTTTTAAAAGGCACTCAGAAAGCGGCGCAGTGCGACCATTCTCCGTATAGTAAAAGAAAATCAAAGTATGTGAAACAAACGCAGATGTAGATGTACGTAGTAGATGTGTCCGATGTGGATAAACAAACGCTTGAGATATAAAAAATGGATCCGATGTGGATATTCAAACGGCGCAATAGTTGGTTAAATGGGGAAAAGTACTAAAAGTAGACCTGTGTCAACTTGGCAACCAAAAGCTAGCGGCCAATTTCCCGAAGATTCCCGAAAGATCAGTAGCGTGTTTAAAAAAGTTAATACTTTACAAATCGGTATACAAGTAAGTAATAATATTAAAAAACAATTTTAGACTAGTCTGATTTTCTTACGAAGGGTCTAAGTTGGTTTAATGGGGTAGCAGCCCTTTTTGAAATATTGGGGAAGGCTATTTGGTACAGAAGGGAAAAAATGAACTCTTTAAAAAACGGTATACAACTAGATAATATTATTACAAACAATTTGAGACTAGTCTGATTTCCTTACGAAGGGTCTAAGTTGGTTCATGAATATTTTTTGTACTTTTTCAATATGATCAATATGTCCATATTTGTGAAGCATAGTCTAGATGGGTTTTTACTGTCATTATACAGGGTGATTCATAACTATTGGGACATAGGCTAAGGGCAGGTTATTTGGACCAAAATATGGCGATTGGACCAAATATACCTTTATAAAATATGGCTGTGGAATAAGATACAGGGCGTTAAAGTTGAATTTTTTTTTCGTATTTTTTCTGATAATGTCACTGTTTATATCTTTGAAAAAGGAATATTATTTTATGTAATATTTCACATTTTGTTACAGGGGGCGCCATGTGAATGATTCCTGATGATGAAATTAGGTGGTAACTTTTTTTGGCGAAACTTTTTAGAGCTTTTGATTAGAAAATATTACCTAAAAATTATTTCTATGTATTATTGGTACTCTTGTTTAAACACGATAATTTCACCTGTTTTCGAGAAAAACGTAATTGAACAGTTCAATGTCTCAGAAGGGGATTCTAAATAACACAATAAGAAAACTTGTAACGTAAGGCTTCTATTTCAACGGTAAAGCAAAATTAAAAACAGTTTAACATAAAAAAAGCAAACTTAAATTAAATGTTCAATGTGACCTCCTCCGACTTCTATGCCTTTTCTAATTCTTTTAATAAAGGACTTTTGTATGGCAAAGAAAATATTATTCTGTCCCCTTATAAAATTACCCGCATTTTGTATGTTCCTCCAGAGTTCGTCTCGTCAATTAATTTCCTGGATATAAAATAAGGAATTCATGTGTCCCCATACATAAAAATCAAAAGGTTTATAGTCAGGACTTCTTGGTGGCCATTCAAAATTACTTCCTCTGCCAATCCAACGTTGAGGAAATATGTCACTTAGATAATTTCTAACAACTAATGGGAATGAGGTGGAGCTCCATTCTGCATAAACCACATTTTCCTTCTTACATCTAGTGGCATATCATCCAAAATATCTCTAAATAAAAGTATTTTGCAAAAAAAATAAATAGGAATCTCCATTTAAATTTGGAGGAAGCCGATATGGCCCTAGTAGTTGGTCGCCTATAATGCCACACCAAATATTAAATTTAAACTCATGTTGAAAATGTCTTTCTTTACGAGCATGCGGGTTTTCTTCTTCCCAGTGATGACTGTTTCGATAATTAAAAACACCTCGTCTAGTAAAAGTCGCTTCATCGGCGAACATAATATTTTTAATAAAATTTCGGTCATCATTATGTTTGTTGAGAATACGTTGGCAGAACTGTAACCGTCTTGGGAGATCTCTTGGAAGCAAATTTTAAACAGGAGTGAAGTGATAAGGATGAAACTTTTCTTTTTTTAAAACTCTAATAATAGACGACTGACTTACTCCTGTTGTTATTGCCAGTTGACGTAAATTTACTTCAGGATTTTCATCTACTCGAACCAAAATTTCATCTTCTTCATTAGGTGTGATTTGTTTCGGACGACCACCCAGATTTTTACTATGAAATGACCCGGTTTCACCCAAACGATGAAATAGATTTGCAAAAGTTTTGTGATTTGGTTGCCTTATGTCTGGATATAATAATTCATACCTTCTGGCTGCCATGCGACCGCAAACATTTTCTTGTGCATATACACAAACCATATCCCGCATTTCTTCATTCGTAAAATGATTGTGACGAGGCATTTCAGTCGAAAAAGCTTTAAAAAATGCATATAATCTCACAGCAAAAATAATTCATTGGCAAGAACTGACATTTACCAGACACAATTATCTGACAGACCAAAGCACACTTCATAAATAAAATATTTTTTGAAATATCCTTCTGAGATTTTGAACTGTTAAATTGCGTTTTTCTCGAAAACAGGTGAAATTATCGTGTTTAAACAATATTACCAATATTACGTAGAAATGATGTTTACGTAATATTTTCTAATAAAAAGCACTAAAAAGTTTCGGCAAAAAACTTACCACTTAATTTCATCATCAGGAATCATTCTCGTGGCGCCCCCTGTAAAAAAATGTGAAATAATACATAAAATAATATCCCTTGTCCAAAGATATGCCTTTGAACCGATTTTGATAACAATTCATAAATATACAGTGAGATTATAAAAAAAAAACGAAAAAAAAATTCAACTTTAACGCCCTGTATCTTATTCCACAGCCATAATTTATTAAGGTATATTTGGTCCTATCGCCATATTTTTATCTAAATAACCTGCCCTTAATCTATGTCCCAATAGTTATGAATCATCCTGTATAATCTGATTTAAGTGGAAATACTAAATTTTTTGTATTACTGATTTAAAACCTGCTTTTAGTGCTTTTTTTAGTTATGTGTCAGAAGTAGTTATTGAACTTCAAATTAGACTGAAGGACAACTACCAAATTATTTACCTCATATTCACGATTTAGTGTGACATCACAGGTCTTGTGTCTAATGAAAAATAAAGAGGGTACGGATCCTTACAACTTAAAATATGCATCTGTTTGTAACAAGTATAACCAAATTATTACCTAGTGTTAAATAGACGGATAAAAAGTGTTGACTTGTTTACAACTGTAATAAGATCATATTAAAAAGATTTAGATCAATAGAACGTATTTCAACAAATTTTTATAGGTACATACATATTTTTGATACCTGATTATCAATAAAGAATATATTTTTTGGTATATCGACAGGTTTATTAATGCACAACTAGATACTATTTTGTTACAAATATTTATATTTATAATTAACATAATAGTTGATATAGGTAGGTCTTTTAAATAATATAAATTGATTTATTTGTTACATTTATACATGAGCAATTTTCACTGTAGCTTTGTTAACATTTTGCCCAGAACTGTTGTGTTCGGCTTTTAGCTATTAAATCATGTACATGTAAATGGGTTGAATGTAGACAATGTTAATGCTGTTGCTACTACTGCTAGCTGGGACCCAAAGAAACAGAAGGAAACACAAAGCACTAAACAAGTTTTTATCACTTCTACTCTTACAATTTACAACCATTCAAGTAAGTGGCATGTTGGAAATACTTCACGAAAACATATTAAACATAAATCAGTCGAATGTAATGTATTTTCTTTTTATAACACATCTTTTTCGCCTGATTACGACTCTATTTATTCCAATGTTCTCAAATAAAAAAGCGATAACACGTAACAATAAGGATAAAGCACACACTAAAGTATATATGTGGTATTTTTGACCTAAATCCACTATGAAAATAACAAATTTTTCGTTTTTAAGTTGTGAATGTATAACAAAAACTACTTTGATAAAATGTAAACAAAAGTTTTTTAGTTTGTGTACGAAATATGGGTTGCCTGCGCATGGTAGCCAGTTTTTAACCGGATTTATGACAAGTGATAGATTATATCCTGAAGACGTCAGCGCAGTAAAAGCTGCGCGTATTTTTCCCGCCCAGGGAGTGTCAATACTGCTAGAATACTTATACTGGGGTTGTGATGTGCAATACCACATCCCCAACTAGTCATTGATAAAACTGTATTTGTTATGAAGTCCCGACGGTGATCATCATCTACTAACTTTATAGTCCAGGAGACAGTGACTATTTTCGGTATTTATTTTCCCAGTCAGCAAACAAGGATAGAGAATTGTAGGGTTAGCAATTCTAAACAAAATTTATATATATTTAGAGAGGGGGGAGCGATGGGTTGAAGCTGAAAATGCCTTAGAACATACGAAAACACGGCCCCTTTTTCCAGTGATAAAAATAGTTCTAGTAGTAAGAGGTATACTGAAGTTAAGTAAAAAAATAGTCTGAATAATCTGTGATTATGGATAATATATTTGACAAGTGCATAAAATACACTTTCCAACGAGTTATGTATACAATTTTTCCTACGACCACAACTATTTAAAGAATGTTCCAGGTGTTTCGTATATTAAAGTGTACGCATAGGACACATAAATAAAATCATATATCACAATGTTTCACCCAGCAGTTGGTTTATTTATAAAAATAAAACATAATAATTATAGAAATTACAAAAGAAAATAGGGAGATGAATTACATTTCCTTTCACACTTTTATACAATAATTATTTTATTTAGAATTCACGAAACACTTATTACTGTTTAGTTTTAGAATTTCTTTACAGTTTTGACAGAAGCCTATTATTAATTATAATTATTGTTAATTTCGTTATGTCAAATCATTTATACTAGAGGTGTGAGTAGAACGCCAATATCGTTGGGTGCGCGTGGTAGAAATGGTATCCTAATGCTGCTAAAAACAGCAAAATTTTCATAAAAACAGTGTACTTTGGACATTTGCAATACTCCGACGCATTGTTGTAATCTCATGATTTTACAGTACTAGTTTTTGCAATTTAAGTGTGATTTTAAGGTTATTACGGTTATTCGTTTTGTTTGGTTCTAATCTTTTGCGCTTTTAGAGTGTTTGTCTTTTATAGTTATAGTTTTTAATTTGAATTTTAATTGTCTGGTCTATTTATATTTGATTGCTGCTTTTCGATTAGTGCTTTGTTCTTTTTGTGTTAAAATAGCTTCATAACCATTAAGTACATGCTTCTAGTTGATATTTACCTAATCGTTATCGGGTTCTTACAACAATGGGAAAAAGCCTATGCTTTTTTGGTGTAAAAGTCAGACGCCTTCATTTTTTAGGTAAGGATGACTAGTTATTTTTTACTTAAAAGGATAGCAATACGTCCTAGTTCGGGGTGCGACTGTTGAGTTTTAGCTATCTCAGCCAAATTGTCGGCTAAGTGTCCTCTTTTGGGGCATTCAGAACCGAAAACTATATAGTTATATATCATGTTTTTTTTTAATTAACTTTTAATAGGTATGCCGCTTGGATGAGGGCTTTAGGAAGAGATCCTAAGAATAAAACGCTGATTGTCATAAATGCCGTTTATAGAGCCCATTTCATAGAAAGTGACTTCATTCTAGCAGGAACTAGGAGACGTTTAAAAAACATGATGTACCAACTATTACTTTAAGACCTCATCTTTTAAATAATACTTCTTAATTCTAAAGCATATTTTAAAAAGGTTTTTAACTTGTTTTTAGTTATAGAAATATATCATACATTGTATTGACCTGCTGGCCACTGGCCATTCCACTTTTACTCCCTTTTTTTAATTGTCAAATTATTTAAAAACAAATATATACCTAGCTATATATATATATATATATATATATATATATATATATATATATATATATATATATATATATATATATATATATATATACTGTATTATGCGTCGTTCCCAAGCCCTGTCAATTATAAGACGACCTCAGACCAACCAGAAATATTAAGAATATAAAAACAAGTGATGTCACTTTTGACATATTTTATGTCAATGAATTAATCCACATTGAGAGGGGTAAGAAAAAAACAAAATTAAATTATACATTCTGTTCAATAAACGATCACAAGCCATTTCAATTTGCCGCCTTCCAATGCCATCATATACTAGTTTTGTATATTTTACCGACGTTTACATACCCTGCGGCGTTGCCAATACCAATATTCAACAACCGCCCGATTATTTACACGAAACAAAAATGTTTTATGTGTTATTGTCAAGTAATTAGATCAACGCTGGAGTTGTTTCAGATTTAGGATTGCGGGCCAGGTGGCCTTTCGCCCACCTCGTACTACTCAGATATTTTATGCTTAACTATTAATAATTGGTCATGGTACTTTGTCTAGTTTGATCTTTTGTACTAGACTGAATAAACTAGGTAGTAGCTTTCCGGTGTAGCTATTTTTTCTTCAATAGGGATACTTTCCTGACCGTAGTACCGTAGTATAATTTTAGATAAATAAAATATGTTTTAGTTTATCTGGTCATAAGTTTTTATTTTGTTTATTTGATAAGCTCAAAATATGTTTTGGAAAACACTTTTTCCCTCTTCTGGTGCAGTTAAATCATTTTTAAAAACATGGGGACAAAAAGAATACTTTTTAAAACAGTTGAAGGCTTATCTTTTTGTTATACAGCAGGTGTATTCAAAATATTATAATTTGGTTTAACAAGATAGTATGGAAACAAAAATAAAAAATGAACATGTTTTTGTTTCGCTACTATATCGTGTTAAACCAAATTATAGTATTTCGAATACACCTACATACGCTGTAAAATAAAAAGATGTGACTTTAACTATTTTAAAATTTTAATTTTTGTTTGTTTTTGTCCACCATGTTCTTAAAATTGTTTGACGACACTAGAAGATGGAAAAAGTGTTTTCAGAAATGTTGTGACTATAAAATAAAAAATAAATACTTTTGAATACATATAAAAATTTTTTTTCTTGGTTTTGCTTCTATATGTGTATGGAATCGCATCCTTCATATATCATGGCAGTAGCCCAATACTGCAGTTGCCTCCTCTTCGTGACATAATCGAAAAAAGGTGTCTTTTGCCAGTGCGAAGTTGTACATATTATATCTTTTAAAACTTACAATGCCATGTTAATAGGACAAGTATTTTAGTACTTCTCCTATTCTTACTCAGTTTTGACGATGGCCCTTTTATTTTCTGACCTGCCTTTAACTTGGCGTTCCTGAGATTCATTGAACACATGCTGCTTTGCGCATGATCTGATGGCGTTTTTGTAACACCACAAATGAGTTCTGAGCCCAGAAGCAACTTTTAGGCTACTTCTTGACCTTGTGCCCTCTGTGGCTTGGCACCTAGGGTAAGGTTAGTCTGTTTTAGGGCTACCAAACAGTGCTTCTTAGTATATGAAAATACTTAATACCTCTTTTGCACAGTGTGTATTGCTGCTATTATTACCTGAAATATTGTCGCATGTTTACCTAGTTTCAGTGAGATAATTTTTTTTTTATTGGTTTTGGAGCCATATGTATTGCAGGTGATTTCTGCGTGAATATAAACGCCTCCATTCCATGCTTCCCTGTTGGCTCCAAAATTTAAATGTTTATTTGATACTTTATCCACTTTCACTTAATTATATATTTACCTTGAAATTAAACTGAACGTTTGTGTTAAGCTGCGTACAGACCGCGCCAACGAATGAAAACTAACATAATTGGTTACCAAACATTCGTTGGTCATCGATAATACGTTGTTGTTTAATTAAAAGTTAGTATTTGGCTACAATTGGTTTTACAATGCTTTGATAAATTATGTGCAGTTATTCAGAGAGATTGGTAGGTCAAAAAACCTTTTAAATGCACAGCTAAAAATATTAAAACTGTTCGGATGTTACCGATGAAAATTCAGAAATATCGATTTCAGTAGTCCCCCAACAAACAAATTTGTCTTAAGAAAGCAAATACTCACGCAGAAACACTGTCATGCATACAAGCTGCAATGTTTTCGTGAGCTTTTTCCAGTGAATTATCATCAAGACTCATTCAATATACTTCACACAGTTTTTTCTCAGATAAGACTTAGTCTTATCTTTCTGGATATGTTAATTCACAGAATATAAAGAGCAAGTCAATACCATCCCTAAAATAAGACGAAGCAAGGAAGAATGAACGTTTATTCAGCTTTTAAAGATTGGGATTGGGTACGAATTAAAACCCTAGTGACATACCGTAATAAATAAGTAAAATGTTTTTTTTTAAACTTGTTTTATAAAGATTTTTGTTAGAGTAAATAAGTTCGAGAAGTATGATAGAAAATAAGTTGTTTTTTTTTAGTTTATTATGTTTTTTAAAGCAATAAAAATTTTAAACTCTTAACAGAATATAGCTTTAATTTCTACTATTTTACTAAAACATACATCAACTGTACATTATTATAAAGTATCTTAGTCCAGAGGTGTTGGAGTATTAGGCGAAGAGCGAAGGCCTATTACTAAATATCCTACGTGATGAATAGACAAAAATACAAGGTTTTTTGCCAAGCTTTTTATCTCCTGCAAGCGGTAACTAGTGCCCCAACAAGTTAACAATGGACGGTTTTAGTTTTTTTTTGTAGATCATGGAACACGTCAATTTCTAATTCTAAGGTGACTCCTGTATACATCTTCAAATTGGAAGTAAGGCCTTATGATACTTCATTTGAAAGGGGCATTTTCATTCTCCCTTTAAAACTGCTGCGGTATTAAATTGTATTGCAGAAATTAACAGGAAAAAAAGATAAGTACTTACGTCTAGGATGCTACCAAGATTTTGGGGGTGTGGATAAATAATGCCATGATGTAATGATAACGTAATAATATAAAAAAAATAAATATCCATCCAGCAGATGTTTAAAATGCTTGCCTCCAACATCTTTGCAGCATCCCAGACGTAAATACTTATCTTTTTTTGATGTTATTTTCTTCAATAAAATTTAAAACCATAGCAGCTTTAAAGAGTTAATGAAATGACCTTTCAAATGAAGTATCACATGCCCCTACTTCCAATTTGAGAATATAGGAGGTTAAAGATGTCATCTGAAGAGGATTAAATTTAGGGATGCCATTTTTACGTCGCAACATGTCATTTTAAAATTAGAAATTGACACGTCTTAAGATTTTTTCAGAAAAACGCATAATAATGGAGCTATTGGAATTATTCCATTTGGCTGTTCCACGGCGTATTTAGTAAGTGTAATGCCAGTTAGCATTGCTTTGTTAGATACAAGTTTTTTAACTTTCTGTAGGTGCATTTTATTTCTACATTGTGCATCATTTCCCCTTCTTTAGGAAAAAAGATATCTACATGTACGATATAGTATATACGACATGTAATATAAGCGGATGAGTTTATAAAAAATGTTAGGATCAAAATTATTTCCAATAAAAAGTTTTGTATTGCCTAAAACGTAAAATAAAATCATCAGATATCACATTTTTTAGTCGTATACGGGTTTCGTTAAAAAATAGAAAATTTGCTTGAGAATAAAGTACCATTATTTTAAACACACCTCGTATACGACGGATAAAATTTAGTATTAGATGTTTGTATTTAAGGTTTGATCATGCACAACTTTTTACGAAAATTAACTTTTTTTCCTAAAATTATTAATAAAAAAGTTTTCCATATGATTTCAACTTAGGTAGACACACTATAAAGTATGTCTGAAAAAGTTGGCAACATATGGGAAACTTTTTAATTGTAAGTTTTACGAAAAAAAGTTATTCTTTATGAAAATCTCTGCTTGCGAAAATAATAATATTCAGGTATTTTCATTTGACATTGCAAAAGATTAATAGGAATGTTTTGACAACTTCAATTTCAACTTAAATTTTGCAAATTTTAGTTGTAAAACACGTCAACTTTTATCTTATTTAACAATTTAACACATCTTAAATGTTTATTTGTTGATTTGCAATATTTTAGCAAATAACTTAAATCAGTGATAAATAAGTAATACCTAACAAAATAATGTATTTTCTAATGTAATACACAAAAATAAACGAAATAATTTAAAATTTAGATGGCTCTGACTAACATTTCTCTTACCGAAAGTCAGCCTAGTAAAAGCTTTCGAGAAATAAATAATACATAATTAAAGTTTTCGATATTGTAAAAAATAAAGGTATTTTACTCTTGTTCAAATTCATATTTTTTGACAAACCTCGTATACGGTTTAAAAAATTGACATCTGACATTTGCGTTTTACTTTACGGGCCATGCAGAAATTTTTATAAAGAATAACTTTTTTTCGTAACATTACAAAAAAAAAGTTTCTCATATGTTGCCAACTTTTTCAGACATACTGTATATTTATTGGCTCTCATAAATTCATAAAACCTGAAAATGTCAAACGTCAATTTTGTACGCCACTGATTGAGCAATACTTTCTGAATTCCATGTTTTTAGTTATTTAACAAAATAATTCTTACTTGCATATGTATATGTATTTTTTAAAATATCATGAATAGGTAACTTAAACAATAGTGTTTTTCTTTAAAATAATCCAATTAATTATTTTTAAACGAAATACTATACTGATATTGTAACACCAAACATCACACGAGTAATAATTAGAAAAACTCTGGCCCTGGCAGAATTCAAACAAACAAAACACCTGAGTCCAAAAAATACCAAACTTATACCGCTAAGATCTTCACTACCAACACTACACATTATTACGAAAATACGTATTGAATTTAAACCTTCCCATCACGGCTTATTTCTTATATTTGCCTTGTTTATAATAACTGTTTCCATGAAACCACCGCGCTGTTGCCAAGTTTCGGGCCTGTAAACGTTGTAAAAATGGAACGAAATATATACGATATACACTTCTAACTCGAGCGCCACCTAGCCGTTTGGTCCTGGAACTAAATACGTATAAAAATGACCATTTTTGCGACTTTTCAGGCCCAGCTAATATTTCATCCCTGTGATCTATAGACCCTCTCTAGCCCATCTAGCATGGAAAACGTTGTCATGCCCGAAAGTGGGACTGACAACGTAGGTTTTGGAATGAGAACGTCGGTAGTATGTAGCAAAATGGGAATGTGTAAGCGCTAAAGTAAATATATATATATATATATATATATATATATATATACTGTATTATGCGTCGTTCCCAAGCCCTGTCAATTATAAGACGACCTCAGACCTACCAGAAATATTAAGAATATAAAAACAAATTATGTCACTTTTGACATATTTTATGTCAATGAATTAATCCACATTGAGAGGGGTAAGAAAAAAACAAAATTAAATTATACATTCTGTTCAATAAACGATCACAAGCCATTTCAATTTGCCGCCTTCCCATGCCATCATATACTAGTTTTGTATATTTTACCGACGTTTACATACCCTGCGGCGTTGCCAATACCAATATTCAACAACCGCCCGATTATTTACACGAAACAAAAATGTTTTATGTGTTATTGTCAAGTAATTAGATCAACGCTGGAGTTGTTTCAGATTTAGGATTGCGGGCCAGGTGGCCTTTCGCCCACCTCGTACTACTCAGATATTTTATGCTTAACTATTAATAATTGGTCATGGTACTTTGTCTAGTTTGATCTTTTGTACTAGACTGAATAAACTAGGTAGTAGCTATTTTTTCTTCAATAGGGACACTTTCCTGACCGTAGTACCGTAGTATAATTTTAGATAAATAAAATATTTTATAGTTTATCTGGTCATAAGTTTTTATTTTGTTTATTTGATAAGCTCAAAATATATTTTGGAAAACACTTTTTCCCTCTTCTGGTGCAGTTAAATAATTTTTAAAAACATGGGGACAAAAAGAATACTTTTTAAAACAGTTGAAGGCTTATCTTTTTGTTATACAGCAGGTGTACTCAAAATATTATAATTTGGTTTAACAAGATAGTATCGAAACAAAAATAAAAACTAAACATGTTTTTGTTTCGCTACTATATCGTGTTAAACCAAATTATAGTATTTCGAATACACCTACATACGCTGTAAAATAAAAAGATGTGACTTTAACTATTTTAAAATTTCAATTTTTGTTTGTTTTTGTCTACCATGTTCTTAAAATTGTTTGACGACACTAGAAGATGGAAAAAGTGTTTTCAGAAGCATAGGTTGTGACTATAAAATAAAAAATAAATACTTTTGAATACATATAAAAAAAATTTTTTTCTTGGTTTTGCTTCTGTATGTGTATGGAATCGCATCCTTCATATATCATGGCAGTAGCCCAATACTGCAATTGCCTCCTCTTCGTGACATAATCGAAAAAAGGTGTCTTTTGCCAGTGCGAAGTTGTACATATTATGTCTTTTAAAACTTACAATGCCATATTAATAGGACAAGTATTTTAGTACTTCTCCTATTCTTACTCAGTTTTGACGATGGCCCTTTTATTTTCTGACCTGCCTCTAACTTGGCGTTCCTGAGATTCATTGAACACCCGCTGCTTTGCGCATGATCTGATGGGGTTTTTGTAACACCACAAATTAGTGCTGAGCCCAGAAGCAACTTTTAGGCTACTTCTCGACCTTGTGCCCTCTGTGGCCTGGCACCTAGGGTAAGGTTAGTCTGTTTTAGGGCTACCAAACAGTGCTTCATAGTATTTGAAAATACTTAATACCTCTTTTGTACAGTGTGTATTGTTGCTATTATTACCTGAAATATTTTCGCATGTTTACCTAGTTTCAGTGAGATAATTTTTTTTTTATTGGTTTTGGAGCCATATGCATTGCAGGTGATTTCCGCGTAAATATAAACGCCTCCATTCCATGCTTCCCTGTTGGCTCCAAAATTTAAATGTTTATTTGATACTTTAGCCACTTTCACTTAATTTTATATTTACCTTGAAATTAAACTGAACGTTTGTGTTAAGCTGCGTACAGACCGCGCCAACGAATGAAAACTAACATAATTGTCTTTTGGTTACCAAACATTCGATGGCCATCGATAATACGTTGTTGTTTAATTAAAAGTTAGTTAGTATTTGGCTACAATTGGTTTTACAATCCTTTGACAAATTATGTGCAGTTATTTAGAGAGATTGGTAGGTCAAAAAACCTTTTAAATGCACAGCTAAAAATATTAAAACTATTCGGATGTTACCGATGAAAATTCAGAAATATCGATTTCAGTAGTCCCCCAACAAACAAATTTGTCTTATTAAAGCAAATACTCACGCAGAAACACTGTCATGCATACAAGCTGCAATGTTTTCGTGAGCTTTTTCCAGTGAATTATCATCAAGACTCATTCAATATACTTCACACAGTTTTTTCTCAGATAAGACTTAGTCTTATCTTTCTGGATATGTTAATTCATAGAATATAAAGAGCAAGTCAAAACCATCCCTAAAATAAGACGAAGCAAGGAAGAATGAACGTTTATTCAGCTTTTAAAGATTGGGATTGGGTACGAATTATAAAACCCTAGTGTATAATACATACCGTAATAAATAAGTAAAATGTTTTTTTTAAACTTGTTTTATAAAGATTTTTGTTAGAGTAAATAAGTTCGAGTAATATGATAGAAAATACGTTATTTTTTTTTAGTTTATTATGTGTTTTTTTAAAGCAATAAAAATTTTAAACTCAACAGAATATAGCTTTAATTTCATCAATTTTACTAAAACATACATCAACTGTACATTATTATAAAGTATCTTAGTCCAGAGGTGTTGGAGTATTAGGCAAAGAGCGAAGGCCTATTACTAAATATCCTAAGTGGTCAATAGACAAAAATACAAGGTTTTTTTTCCAAGCTTTTTATCTCCTGCAAGCGGTAACTAGTGCCCCAACAAGGTAACAATGGACGGTTTTAGTTTTTTTTTTTGTAGATCATGAAACACGTCAATTTCTAATTCTAAGGTGACACCTGTATACATCTTTAAATTGGAAGTAAGGCCTTATGATACTTCATTTGAAAGGGGCATTTTCATTATCCCTTTAAAACTGCTGCGGTATTAAATTTTATTGCAGAAATTAACAGAAAAAAAGATAAGTATTTACGTCTAGGATGCTATCAAGATTTTGGAGGTGTGGATAAATAATACCATGATGTAATGATAACGTAGTAATATAAAAAAAAGTAAATATCCATCCAGCAGATGTTTAAAATGCATGTCTCCAACATCTTGGCAGCATCCCAGACGTAAATACTTATCTTTTTTTGATGTTATTTTCATCAATAAAATTTAAAACCATAGCAGCTTTAAAGAGTTAATGAAATGACCTTTCAAATGAAGTATCACAGGCCCCTACTTCCAATTTGAGAATACAGGAGGTTAAAGATGTCATCTGAAGAGGATTAAATTTAGGGATGCCATTTTTACGTCGCAACATGTCATTTTAGAATTAGAAATTGACACGTCTTAAGATTTTTTCAGAAAAACGCATAATAATGGAGCTATTGGAATTATTCCATTTGGCTGTTCCATGCCGTATTTAGTAAGTGTAATGCCAGTTAGCATTGCTTTGTTAGATACAAGTTTTTTAACTTTCTGTAGGTACATTTTATTTCTACATTGTGCATCATTTCCCCTTCTTTAGGAAAAAAGATATCTACATGTACGATATAGTATATACGACATGTAATATAAGCGGATGAGTTTATAAAAAATGTTAGGATCAAAATTATTTCCAATAAAAAGTTTTGTATTACCTAAAACGTAAAATTAAATCATCAGATATCACATTTTTTAGTCGTATACGGGTTTCGTTAAAAAATAGAAAATTTGCTTGAGAATAAAGTACCTTTATTTTAAACACACCTCGTATACGACGGATAAAATTTAGTATTAGATGTTTGTATTTAAGGTTTGATCATGCACAACGTTTTACGAAAACTAACTTTTTTCCTAAAATTATTAATAAAAAAAGTTTTCCATATGATTTCAACTTAGGTAGACACACTATAAAGTATGTCTGAAAAAGTTGGCAACATATGGGAAACTTTTTAATTGTAAGTTTTACGAAAAAAAGTTATTCTTTATGAAAATCTTTGCTTGCGAAAATAATAATATTCAGGTATTTACATTTGACATTGCAAAAGATTAATAGGAATGTTTTGACAACTTCAATTTCAACTTAAATTTTCCAAATTTTAGTTGTAAAACACGTCAACTTTTATCTTATTTAACAATTTAACACATCTTAAATGTTTATTTGTTGATTTGCAATATTTTAGCAATTAACTTAAATCAGTGATAAATAAGTAATACCCAACAATGAATGTATTTTCTAATGTAATACACATTTCTCTTACCGAAAGTCAGCCTAGTAAAAGCTTTCGAGAAATAAATAATACATAATTAACGTTTTCGATATTGTAAAAAATAAAGGTACTTTACTCTTGTTCAAATTCATATTTTTTGACAAACCTCGTATACGGTTTAAAAAATTGACATTTGACGTTTGCGTTTTACTTTACGGGCCATGCAGAACTTTTTATAAAAAATAACTTTTTTTCGTAACATTACAAAAAAAAATGTTTCTCATGTGTTGCCAACTTTTTCAGACATACTGTATATTTATTAGCTCTCATAAATTCATAAAACCGGAAAAAGTCAAACGTCAATTTTGTACGCCACTGATTGAGCGATACTTTCTAAATTCCATGTTTTTGAGTTATTTAACAAAATAATTCTTACTTGCATATGTATATGTATTTTTTAAAATATCATGAATAGGTAACTTAAACAAAGTGTTTTTCTTTAAAATAATCCAATTAATTATTTTTAAACGAAATACTATACTGATATTGTAACACCAAACATCACACGAATAATAATTAGAAAAACTCTGGCCATGGCAGAATTCGAACAAATAAAACACCTGAGTCCAAAAAATACCAAACTTATACCGCTAAGATCTTCGCTACCAACACTACACATTATTACGAAAATACGTATTGAATTTAAACCTTCCCATCACGGCTTATTTCTTATATTTGCCTTGTTTCATAATAACTGTTTCTATAAAACCACCGCGCTGTTGCCAAGTTTCGGGCCTGTAAACGTTGTAAAAATGGAACGAAATATATACGATATACACTTCTAACTCGAGCACCACCTAGCCATTTGGTCCCGGAACTAAATCCGTATAAAAATGACCATTTTTGCGACTTTTCAGGCCCAGCTAATATTTCATCCCTGTGATCTATAGACCCTTTCTAGCCCATCTAGCATGGAAAACGTTATCATGCCCGAAAGTGGGACTGACAACGTAGGTTTTGGAATGAGAACGTCGGTAGTATGTAGAGCAAAATGGGAATGTGTAAGCGCTAAAGTAATATATATATATATATATATATATATATATATATATATATATATATATATATATATATATATATATATATATATATATAAGAGAGTTGATAGTCGTTGCTGACTAGTTAATAATTTAACCAGTAATTTGTGGGTAATGCAGCAAATGAAAGATTACTTTTTTAAGTTTATTCCAAGCTTTCGGAAATGTTTATTTCCATCATCAGGGAGACTAAAATAAAATAATACCACATATTATGATAAAGTAAGGTAAAATTTTTTTAATTACTTACATCTTAATTAAGGTTGTTCATTATGGTGGTATTATTCATTTTAGTGTAAAGATACAAAATGGACAAGCTGAATCAATTACAAAATAATATACACAAACAATAATTACGATACTTTAAAACTAAAAAAATATAAATAACGAAAGGTCAATTTGACAATTTGACATGACAAGTAAAATTTTTAATAAATAACAAGTTATTAGAGGTTAGGAAATAAATGTGGATAATGCTATATTTACATAACATTAATATTTTTTAAATGTTCAAAGAGTGATTTTTATATTAAATTAGCTCTGTATTATTTAAATTATGAATTTGGTTTGGTTTATTGTCCAAATCCAATAAATAAGAATAAATTTCACTTAAATTGTTAATATCTGTCTTTTTGTTCATAGAATTTGGTTCCTGTGAAATGAAAGCCATCTCCAAGAAAAGTCTTTTATGGTAGTTATTTTCAATGGCTAATATTTTAATTTCGTCATAATTTATATTATGTTGATATTTATTAGCATGTTCAGCCAAAGCACAACGTTCCGGATGCAGTCTGCAATCACTTCTGTGGGAGGAGATTCTACCTGAGATAGGTCTTTGTGTTTGACCAATATAGACTTTATTACATTCTAGACAAGGAATGTTGTATACTACATCTGATAATGATTTTAAGGGGGTTTTATCTTTGAGTTTAGAATAGATTGAGCCTATTGTTAGAACTGCCTTATTGGCTATCTTAATGTTACTATTAATATTTATAATTCTTGATAGTTTAGGTGTGATCTCCTTGATGTAAGGTAAAGAGGTAAAGTGTATGTTATTTTCTTGTGAAACAACTAAATTCATGTTATTGGGAGCTAAGTTCCTTAAATTATTAAGTAGAGCAGTATTTTGGGTATGTGGTGTAAGATTATCACTGTTTTGATCATGGTTTTCAATAATTGGGGTGATTTCATTATTTTGTATGAATTCATTAACTGTATATGATGTACTGTATATAATTTTATTAAGGAGTGATTTTGGATATGAATTGTCAATAAAAAGTTTATAAATGATATCTAGATTCTTTTTATGGAAAGACCGGTCTGAGATTTTCAAAACTCTGTTTTTTATTTGTTTTACTAAATTCACTTTCATAGATTGTTTATGGTAAGAATGATAGTTAAGGTATCTACCTGAACTGCAAGGTTTTCTATACCAATCGATAATGATTTTGTTATCTGGGGTTCGAATGAACTTGGTATCTAGAAATGGAACCGAGCAATTTTCATCTTCCCTTTCTATTGTGAATTGTATGTATGGATCATAGCTATTAAGAGTATTTACTATCTCGTCTAGGCCCCAACTAGGGAGTGTAAGGATAATGTCATCGACATACTTTTTTATAAAAGGTATATTAAAAGATAAAACTGGAATAACTGTGTCCAGTAAGTCATCCATCACATAAGCAGCTAGGATAGGTGAGAAAGATGCACCCATAGGGGTACCAAAAGTTTGTTTATAGTATTTGTTATCGAATGAAAAATATGTATTATTAAATAAGAAGGAAATGAGATCTATGAAAGTTGATTGATTAATATTACAATGATTGCTTATGCGATCCCAATTTTTATAGATAGATCTGTGTACTGCATCTAAGTAAACATTACTGAAAAGAGATACTACATCCAAGCTAGCAATAACATGATCATTAGGTAGTGTCATACAATTAAAAGTTTGTGAGACTTCAAAGGAGTCTTTTATAAAATAAACATTATCATAGTCATAGGCTTTTGTTAAGATATCAGTAAGAAACGAAGCAAGAAGAGCAGTAGGGGCACCTATTGATGCTACTATAGGTCTAACTGATAAAGTAGGTTTATGTACCTTAGGTAAAGCATAGAATTTTGGTGATATTCCTTTATAGTTAGTTAGTTTCTTTTTTAAATTAGTATCTATTTGGTTCGTTTCAGCTAAATTCTTAACTAATTTGTTGCATTTTAGCTGAATTGATGCTGTTGGATCATTATTAATTTGTACATAAGAGTTATTATTTAGAATTAATTCATTAGAAAGATTTAAATATTGTTGTTTATTAAGAATTACGGTTATATTACCTTTGTCTGATCTAGTTAGGACAATATCAGGATTATCTTTTAGAAACTTTTTAGTTTTATTGTATAGATTATGATAAAAAAAGTTATTAGAGGTATTATTATGTATATGATTAGTAATAACGTTAGTTGTTCGAGCTATCATGATATTTTTTAAGTGTTTATCATTGATATATGAAGAAATATAATCTATATCAGCTAGAATGCTTTTTATGGGGATGTCACTACCAACCACAGGTTCAATACTAAATTTTGGGCCTAGTGATAAGAATTTTAGAATGTCATCAGGAATTATTTTTTCAGAGAGATTTTTTATCCAATTAGTTTTAGTATTAAGTTTGATTTGTGATTCTTGGATTTTAAGATTATTAATTTTATGTATGTTGTTATTTTTAATTTTATATATATATATATATATATATATATATATATATATATATATATATATATATATACCTCAATTTCTATTTTTTGATATTCCCGTATATGGTAAAAAATGGGAAATTTATTACTTATGGTAAGGACATACCTTTAGGAAAATATAACCAAAAAGTATATTGGATTTTCTTCTTGTTGAGTTTAAAAAGTATTATTTTATCATATAAAATGGGCAAAATAGGCCTGCAAAGGCATTTTGTGCGCAATCTTACTTGTATCGATGTAACGTAATGCGCGAATTCTATTT
Source organism: Psylliodes chrysocephalus (assembly GCA_927349885.1). Classification (NCBI taxonomy): domain Eukaryota; kingdom Metazoa; phylum Arthropoda; class Insecta; order Coleoptera; family Chrysomelidae; genus Psylliodes; species Psylliodes chrysocephalus. The sequence continues at coordinate 97,146,268 of OV651813.1, forward strand.
GCTTTACTTTTTTAATAGAAACTGGCATTCCATTTTAAATATACAGTTCACTAGGAAAAGATTATTTTAAAATACACCGACCGGGACAATAAGTACGAAACAAATTCACTGGCTCCTGGACTAGTACTGTATCGAAGGAATTTTATAAAGAAACAAATTACGACCCTACTGATAAATACTACAATAACGGTGAAGGCTCGTTACGCTGTTGTCAGACGTAATTTGTTTTTGATAATTTAAAGGCTTAACAGTATTGCAAGCAAACATAATTATATTACTACAGTTAAAAACATCTCAAACTTGGCGTCAATGTTTTATCCAAATATTGCATTTCTACCGTGGATCACCCACGTTGACTTCAGAAATTTTGTAAATAATCATATCTGTCTTGGTTATATATCTATGGTTAAAAGCATCGTAAACTTGGCATCAGTGTTTAATCAGATTATTGTGTTTCTTCCGCGGACGGGAACGTTGATGATTCAAAAATTTTGTAAATAATCCTATCTGTCTTGGTTATATATCTATGTGCAATACCCATAGATATATAACCAAGACAGATCGGTTATTTACAAAATTTTTGAAGAATGAACGGTGGTGTCCGCGGTAGAAACTCAATAATCGGATTGAACATTGATGCCAAGTTTACGTGCTTTTAGCTATAGATATATATAACCAATACAGATTACACAATTTCTGAAGTCAACGCGGATGATCCTCGACAGAAATGCAATATTTGGATAAAATTAAAATATTGATGCCAAGTTTGCGATGTTTTTAACTGTAGTAATGTTATTGCGTTTGCTTGAATTACTGTTACGTCTTTAAATTGTCCAAAAAAAAAATAATGTCTGACAACAGCGGAAGTAGAGTAGACCGCAATTGTGGAGGGTCGTATATTGTTTCATTCATAAAAATTCCTTCGATACAGTACTAGTCCAGGAGCCAGTTAATTTTTTCGTACTTGTTTTCACGGTCCGTGTATATTTAAATAATCTATTCCCGGTGAACTGTATAATTAAAATGGAACGCCAATCTATTAACAAAAGTAAGCCAGATTGAATTCGCGCATTACGTCACATCGATACAAGTGAGATTGTTTACAAAGTGCCTTTGCAGGCCTATTTTTCCCATTTCATGTATTTGTTTTTAAATCATGTTAAATTACTATTTTTGAAACTCAACAAGGAGAAAATCCAATTAACTCTTCCGTTGTGTATATATATAAGATAAATTAACTGAAGTTTTATTAGTAAAGTATTAATACTAAAATTTTAATGTAATTTACAGCTAGGTATGTATTTGTTCTTAAATAATTTGATAATTTATTAAAAAAGGGAGTAAAAGTGGAATGACCAGTGGCCAGTAGGTCAGTCAATACAAAGTATCATATATTTCTATTATAACATAACTAAAATACCTACATCTTTTAATCATAAGGACATAAGTTAAAAACCATTTTAATATATGCATTAGAATGAAGTAATAATAACTTAAAGAGACGAGGTCTGGTACAGCATGTTTTTTAAACGTTTCCTCATTGCTGCTAGAATGAAATCACTTACTATGAAATATGCTCTAAAAACGGCATTTATAGCAGTCAGTATTCAGTCTTAGGATCTCTTCCTAAAGCCCTCATCCAAGCTGCATACATATTAAAAAATAATTTAAAAAAAAACATATTATATACCTATATAGTTTTCGGTTCTGGGTGCCCTAAAAGAGGACACTTAGCCGACAATTTGGCTTAGATAGCTAAAACCCAAAAGTCACACCCCGAAGCAGGACGTATTGCTATCCTTTTAAGTAAAAAATAACTACAAATAACTTACCTGAAAAATGAAGGCGTCTAACTTTACACCAAAAAAAACCATACACTTTTTCCCATTGTTGCAAGCACCAGATGACGATTAGGTAGATATCAACTAGAAGCATATACTTAATGGTTATAAAGCTTATTTTAACACAAAAAGAATAAAGCACTAGTCGAAAAGCAGCAATCAAATATAAATAGACCACAATAATAAAATTCAAATTAAAAACCATATAAAAGACAAATACTTTTAAAGCGCAAAAGATCAGAACCAAATAAAATGAATAACCATAATAACCTAAAAATCACATTAAAATTGCAAAAACTATTACTGTAAAATCATGAGATTACATCAATAATGCATATGCGTCGGAGTATCGCAAATGTCAAAAGTACACTGTTTCCATGAAAATTTAGCTATGTTTTTAGCAGTATTATAGGACCATTTCTACCACGCGCATCCAACGATATTGGCGTTCCACAGTTCACTGTATTTTTCTCACACCTCTAGTATAAATGATTTGACATAACGAAACTAACAATAATTATAATTAATGTAGAGTAATAAGTGATTCGTGAATTCTAAATAAAACAAATATTATATAAAAGTGTAAAAGGAAATGTAATTTATTTCCCTATTTTCTTCTGTAATATCTTCAATTATTATGTTTAATTTCTATAAATAAACCAACTGGTTAGGTGAAACATTGTGATATAAGATTTTTGTCAAAACTGTAAAGAAATTCTAAAACTAAACAGTAATAAGTGTTTCGTGAATTCTAAATAAAATATTTATTCTATAAAAGTGTGAAAGGAAATGTAATTCATCTCCCTATTTTATTTTGTAATTTCTATAATTATTATGTTTTATTTTTATAAATAAACCAACTGCTGGGTGAAACATTGTGATATATGATTTTATTTATGTGTCCTATGCGTACACTTTAATATACAAAACACCTGGAACATTCTTTAAATAATTGTGGTCGTAGAAATAATTGTATACGTGACTCGTTTGAAAGTGTATTTTATGCACTTGCCAAATATATTATCCATACAGATTAATCAGACTATTTTTTTACTTAACTTCAGTACATCTCTTACTACTAAAACTATTTTTATCAATGGAAAAAAAGGGCCGTGTTCTTGTATGTTTTGAAGCATTTTCGGCCTCAGCCCATCGGATCCCCCCTCTAAATATATATGAATTTTGCTTAGAATTGCTAATCCTACAATTCTCTATTCGTGCTTGCTGACTGGGAAAATAAATACCGAAAATCGTCACTGTCTCCTGTTCTATACAATAGATGATGATGAGAACTTCACAACAAATACACTTTTATGAATGGCTAGTTGGGGATGTGGCAATACCGGCTACTTTTAAGGTAGGGCATTAGTGTTTTAAGGTAGGACATTGTCTCTTTATGCCCTAGTTTAATTGTAATACATTTTACATTTCATATACCTTTTTAAAAGTTATTTTGAGATATTTATTTAATAATTCAGTGATGCCGATTCACTGGGTTTCTGAAAATTCTTGTATTATAAAAATATCGGGGTTGAGCAAAACAATAACGAAATATTTTGAGCCATCGGCGATAATTTTAAAAGTTGGTTATAGGTAAATAAAAATAACTCAGACTAAACAGATGTAATTTATCTCAACAGGACAAGACTCTGTTTATTTTAAAAATAATCTTGAATAAAAATCCTGAATAACAATATATCTATTAATAACAATTATTTATCTATATATCTATCTAATTATTTATTCTACAGATACGAAATATTTAAACTAATTTTTATTTAAAGAAATATACAATTCTTCAAAAACATCTTTTATCTTGGTTACTTCCATAACATCCCAATATTTATCGATGATATCTGTTCGATCTTCTGACAGGAACCTTCGGGCCAATACTGGATCCTCAAGTACATGTTTAGATTCTTTTGGCAACAAAGTTAACTGCATGTAAGAGAGTGCTGTTACCATTGCCATTGGTTTAACTTCTTCTAAAGCTTTTTGGTAAGTTTCATATGAATAAATATGCTCGATATCAACTCCATATTTTTCTAAATTTTGTTTTAGATTTGTGTAATATTCATTTAAAAGTTTAGTACCGGAATTATCACGTGTTTGCTTATCTGTATGGAGATATAAAACAAATTGAACGTCTAAAGCAGGAGACGAATACCTCAAAACCTGATAGTCCAATAAGAAACAGTCTAAATGATTTTTCTTAAATAATACATTATTTATCCAAGAATCACCGTGACACAAGAAATTACGGCTCACTTTTGACGGTTTAACTTTTTCGTCGCAATCTTCAATGATAGCAGAAATTTGTTGTTTAAATTTATCAATATTTTTATTTTCAAAAAATTCGGGAATCTTATTAAAAATGTGATAAAATGCTCGTAAAGAACAAAAAAAAAACTCACCAAATCCGCCTTTGGTGAAAAAGTGATCAACCATCATATTATTGTAATAATCGTTTAAATAAACAGGTTTTCCACATATTTCCGATAGTTTTTCTTCGAATAAAATACCAGTTGAGTTTAATTTAGCTAACTGTTTAAATATAGATGATAACTGTTCGTAACTTAACGTTGTATGGATATCCAAATTACTGTAATTTTCAAAAGAAATATCATCATATATCATAAATATGTCATTGGAATAATAACAATTTGGGGCAAAATCAAGCACTTCATTTAATCCCAACTTTCTTAATAGGGGAATGAATTCGGAGTAAAATATTTTTTCTTTTTTAAAAGAAATTCCTGTTAAAATTGCTCTTGCCTGATCTGTGAAAAATGGTAAATATTTTAAAAATAAATGTAATGTATTTTCTTCTCCATTTTCTATTATGTTTATTTTAAGTCTGAAGTAGTCTCCCATAAAGCCATATCTTTCGTTCACTGGTTTAATTTGAAAATCTACAAAATCGACGTTGGTTGTTCCAAATTTATTCCTTATGACTTCATAACAATCTTCTCTGGATATGTTTGGATATAGTATAATCTCGTATAACTCCTGCAGAGCTTGTTCAATATTAAATGATGATGTAAGTTGATCACTGACCACTGACAGTTTAACATAAGGTATTAATTTCCTCACAACTTCCTTAAATTTTTCATTAGTGATTATTGATTCTGTTTGTCCAAGTTCTAACCATTTTTGAACTAATTTGTCATAAAAATGCTCTAAAATATTGTGTAGCTCACGAAACCTCTGAGAATGTGTTGTATTAGAAAATACTACTAATAAATACTCAAATATTAAATTATTAGTACAATCTTTTTCAATATTCTCGTCTTCAAAATCGCTTATTAATTTCTTAACACCGTTTTTTAACTTTTCTACGTCTATTCCATTTCCATTGACATGCTTGTTTAAATCACTTAAATTTTTAAAAATTTTTTTATGTTGACAAATTGGCTTATTAAGATCTTTTAAAAACACTTCTAATACAACCTTTATCTTATTAATTTCCATTTTGAACTACTAAAAAAATTTACAATTTTTCTGTTTATATATCGTAAGATATAATTTAAGATAAAAATTTTTTCGAGAGTAAATTATTAATTTTCGTACCTAACTCTGTGTGACGGATAATTAGGTATTTGATTAATTTACTAAAAAATCATCATTTATTTGCATAGCCCATACAGAGTGTCTCAAAATTAGTGGAAAATTAACACTTCATTTTTTTATTTATATACCATTACTGTTACTGTATCTCATTATTAATTTAAGTTGTTATTATTAAAAATTACACTTAATAAACTTCGAGGTTTTGCAGTTCCAAGTACCGACGGTGTTCCTGTATTACAGTTTCCAGTACAGTATATTTCCTATGGCATTAAGTATTGTATCGAGAGCTCTTTCCTAAGTTACAAATGTCTAAAAACTTAAGTATGTCCTTGTAATAATACCAAATTTACAGTGAGAAAGGTGACAAACAATGGAGAACAATTGTATTGAGGTTTCAGCGAGGGTACTATACAGTCTCAACTTATCCCAATCAAAAGAGGAATTTTCCAAGGAGATAGCCTTAGTCCATTGTGGTTTTGTTTAGCACTAAACCCACTGTCAACTCTTCTCAATAGCACTAGGTATGGTTTTCTAAATAAAAGAGAAAATGCGAACGAGCGGTACCTACTCGTTAAAACAAAAAAATATTATTTTTTTTTCTTAGCTCTTTTTCTTATTTACAGATCCTCGACGTCCTGTGGAGTTACTTTTGGTGTCCAAGGATCGTGATACGGCAGAATCCGGGTAACGTGGACCACCTCCCGTTTACAATTCGGGGACGGCCCCTTACGGATTTCGTAAGTTACTTCCCCTTTCTTTTTAGTTATAAAGTAGGGACCGAACCACCTTAATAATAGCTTCTCTGATCTGCCTACCTTCCGTATAGGTGTGAAGACCTTTACTTTGTCTCCTGGCTTAAAATCAAGCACTCGATGTGTGGAGTCATAACGGTCTTTAGACTTAGATTGTCTGTTCTCTATGTTCTCCACCGCTAGGCTTCGAGCCCATAGGGCTTTTTCCCTAATTTGTTTGATCTCCAAGCTTTTTATCTCCTGCATTAGGGCTGCTTCTGTAGGCAGGATAGGTTCTCTGGCATAAAGTAGCATAAACGGAGAGAATCTTGTTGTATCCTGTATAGTGGTGTTGTAAGCGGATGTCACCAGGGGAAGATATTCATCCCAGTCGGTCTGCTGGGTGTTCACATACATCGATAGCATATTAGCGAGGGTTTTGTTAAACCTTTCTGTCAGTCCATTGGTACTAGGGTGGTAACTTGTCGTAAACTGACTTACTGTACCCATAACCTTTGTCAATTCTGTGACCATTTCCGACATAAAGGTTCGTCCTCGATCGCTAAGCATATATCTAGGCGACCCATGCCGAGCTATGACGTTCTCTAATATAAACTTAGCCACAGGTCCAGCCTTTTCACTACTTAAGGCTTCTGTTTCTGCCCACCTTGTGGCGTAGTCTGTGGCAACGATGATGAACGTTTTTCCATTTCTGCTTTTCCTAAATGGTCCGAGTAGGTCGATCCCTACCCGCTCGAATGGTTGCCCTACCTCTAAAGCCCACTGGCCTCCTTGTTTCTTGCCCTTTTCTCGCTTGGTAATCGCTGCAACCCTTGACGTACTTCTCGACGTCCTTCTGCAGGTTTTTCCAGTAAAACCTGCTCGCAACCCTGTGTAATGTTTTTGTTATGCCTAGGTGGCCGGATAAGGGCTCCTTGTGCATTGAGAACAGGACTTCTGCTACCAGGTGTCGGGGGATTGCCAAGAGGTTATCTACTCCTGCTGTGTTGTTGTTTGCCTTATGTAGCACACCATTTATCAATCTAAAATTCTTGGCTCTTCTAGCTACTTCCATAGTGACACTTGAGGGGCCTTCCAGAGCTTTAAATATTAGTGTCAGGTCCGCATCCTTTCTTTGCTCCGTTACTAGATCCTCTGGAAGGGCTAGGAATGTTGGAACTTCTTCCAGCTCACTTATATCTGGTCCCAGGGTATTAGTCATAGATTTCTGGACAGGCAGTCAGCATCGCTGTGCTTCTTTCCACTTTTGTGCATAATTTCGTACTCGTATTCCGATAACTTGAGGGCCCTCCGGGCAAGGCGCCCAGTGGGGTCTTTACTGGCCTTTAACCAACAGAGAGCATGATGATCCGTTACGATCTTCACCGGTTTTCCATATACCATGTGTCTCAGGTAAGCTAGTGCCCATATGGCAGCCAGGCCCTCAAGCTCTGTTATGGTATAGTTCTTTTCGCTTTTTGTCAGGCTCCTGCTAATAAAAGCGATGGGGAATACCATCCTCGCCCTCTTGTAACAAAATGCCTCCTCCCTATTTTACTGGCGTCCACATGCAGCTCACACCCTTTAACTGGATTAAAGTGTGATAGAACTGGAGCGGTAGTCTGTTTTTCCTTAAGACACTCGAAAGCCTGCTGTTGTTCTGTTGTACATAAGAATCCATCCTTGTGGGTGGCCTGATGGAGTGGATGTGCTATTTTGGAGAAGTATTTTATAAATTTTCTATAAAAGTTACACATTCCTAGGAAGCTTTGCACATGTTTGTGCTCCTAGGGGTTGGAAAGTCCCGAATGGCTTGCAGTAAAGCTTCATGTGGAGCTATTCCAGAAGCGCTCACTTGATGACCCAGTATTTTGACTTGAGGCTCCATGTATAAACATTTGCTTGGTTTGAGCGTTAGGCCTGCCTCCCTCAACCTTTGAAATACTTTTCTCAGTTTCCTCAAGTGTTCCTCTCGTGTCTTCGAGAATATAATGATGTCATCTAGGTAAATTAAAAAAGTTGCCGGTGCGTTGCAGAGGCCAAAACTTAAGACATTGAACTCGTAAGTCCCATGCCCCTGGGCGACGAATGCTGTGTATGGCTTAGATTGTTCTTCTATGGGGACTTGCCAGTAACTGCTGAACATATCCAGGGTAGAGAAGTATAATGTGCCTTTCATATATGTTAAAATGTCATCCATATTTGGCAACGTAGTCCACACAAAATCTATAGGTACTGTCTTTCTTTCGACAAAGTACTACTGGACTTGCCCACGGAGAGTGGCATGGTCTTATAACACCATACTCCAGCATCTCATTTATCTGCTCATTTATTATTTGTCTCTCCTTTTGAGACACCCTGTATGGACGGCTCTTTATAGGGCTCGCCTCACCTACGTCAATCGTGTGGGTTGCCAAGTTTGTGCGGCCCATGCGCCTGGTTGATTTTGAAGAAACATCATTGTACTCCGTTAGTAACTCTTCCAACTTTCTCTTTTCATTTTTTCATCGGATATGTGATCTATGTTTTGGTCAGCTAATGTCATATCTTCTTCATCGGTTTCCGTATAAAGTATTAAAACTTCTTCCATATCTTCGGAGTTTTTGTACCAACCCATTGTAGTACCCTTGTACAATTTCTTATCCACATTGTTGAAATTTGTGACCATTAACTGCAACTTTTCTTTTTCTTCCGTTACTTGACGACAAACGAGACCTCGTTCAATAAAATATTGCTCCTTAATCACACATTTTCCCTGCTTTCTCGGATGTAGGTTTATGACCGCATCTTGCCAGGGTTTCAGTGCCATATCTTTCTTTAACTTCACTTTTTCTGGCTTGTTCTCAGTTACTGGTTCCGTATATCCAAAAGGAAAGGTTTGTTCCATCCCCATACTCTCCTTTTAATCAGAAGGATCGGGTTCACCGTTGTTTTCGTCTTCCTTTGCCAACATTACCATCTGAGTCTCTTCTTCTGAGTTTCCATATACCATCACTTCCTCAGCTTTTCGCTGTACCATAGCTTCCACGGTGATCTGACCTGGAACACCAGTTTCGTCATACGAATCTTTTTTTTTTCTCCTGGGCTCGTCTGACTATGTGTCTCCGAATAACACTGAAGCCTATTGGCTTATTGTGTTTTACCCCATGTTAGTTCATAGCACCCCCTCTATCACCTTTGTACCTTGTACAAGTTTGTACAGATCCTTGGGTGAGTGGGTTCTATACGTTGTTGGATCAACCTGGGGTTGTCCAAAAAGAGCCTGTCTTTTGCGATCTAGAGCTTCGAATTCGCACAGTATGTGTTTGGCCGTTTCTGGTTTCTTGTGACATAGTCGGCACATGAGTTCCCCATTGTACATGCCAATTTTGTTCAAGTGTCCCTTTACTGGGGCGTGCCCAGTCATGAACCCTGTTATCACTTTCAACTGGTTCCTATTCATTAAGAGTAGTTCTCCAGTTCTTTTGGGACATGGTCTGCCTATGAAGGCTTTTCCATGTGCCTGTTTTGGGGTGCTTCCCCAATAGTTGATATGTTGTTCCCGAATCCAGTCATTTATAAAACCCCGGACTGTACTTTTTGGTACTCCTGGGTTTGTGTCTGGTTCCGGTGTTTCTTCTGACCCTTTTTTTGCAAGTTCGTCAGCCTTTTCGTTGCCTTCGATCCCTTTGTGACCTGGCACCCAAAATAGTTTTACTCTATTTCGGTCTGCCAGTGTTCTTAGTTCTTCGATGCATTCCCATACCAGCCTCGACGTAACTTTCTGACTCGATATGGCCTTGGCTGTCTGACATTATTTGAATATGCTGATTTTCGACAGCTCTTTTATTGTTCGTTTTTGCACATTGCAAAATTGCGTATACCTCGGCCTGAAATACCGAGGAATGTATTCCTATAGCAAAGCTATGGTTAGTATCAGGGTTTTTGGAGAATACTCCTGCCCCAGTGCCTTACGCAGTCTTAGACCCGTCTGTATACCAGGTTTGTTCCTGTCGTAGAGCATTGGGCTCCCTTATGGTGATCTCCGCTCTTTCCTGTATTAAAACCTCAAAGGGAGTATTAAAAGAGTACCTCTTGGTTAAGTGGTCTGATCTCATGTCTAGCACGTCTCCTGTCACTAACCTTGAGATACTCATGTGACCTGGCCTAATGTCAAGATTTCCCAGTGTATTCCCTAATCTGTAAGCACCTAATCTTGCCTCCCCTTGTATCACATAGTGAAGAGGTGGGAGTCCTATTAGTGCTTCCATTGCAGCAGTGGGGGTTTGTTTTCATTGCCCCCGTTATTCCGAGGCAGGCAAGTCTTTGTACCTTGCTAAGCCTCGTTATTGCTTTCCTTTGCTGTGTCTTTGGCCACCACACCAAAGCTGCGTATGTTATTATGGGTCTCACCACCTTGTTATAAATCCAATATACCATGTCTGGTTTTAACCCCCATTTTTTTCCAAAGGATCGCCTTGCCATCATTAATGAGGTTTCCGCTCTCCTTGTGGTTCCAGGTAAGTCTCGAGTAAATCATAACCCCGATATATTTTACCTCCCCCTTAAGCTGGATGCTTGCACCTCTTAGGTTTAGAGGCCCTAGTCCCTCCAATTTCCTCCTGCGGGTGAATGCAATTATGTCAGATTTGTTTGGGCTAATGTTTAGTCCTTCCGCCTCTGTCCATTTTGTTACTATATTTAGAGCCTCTTGCATTCGATCTCTTACTATAGTGTTGTATTTTCCCTGTGCCATGATCACTAGATCATCGGCATATCCCAGGGTTCTATGTCCCTTATCTTTAAGAGCCCTAAGCAGCACGGACACTACAAGGTTCCACAGGAGTGGAGACAGCACTCCACCCTGTGGACATCCTCTCGCTACCCGTACCGCTGTTGTCTCTCCCATAAGGGTTGTGTGTATAGTTCTCTCCCTTAACATAGAGTCGATCCAGGACACGCATGTGTCGATTCGTCTGTGTTTGAAAGATTTAATAATCGATTCATTGGAGGTATTGTCAAATGCACCCTCGATATCTAAGAATTCTCCCAGCATTACCTCCTTGTTTTCCAGTGTGTTTTCTACCCTTTTTATTAATTGATGGAGAGCTGTTTCAGTTGATTTTCCTGCACTATAGGCGTATTGGTCTTGGTATATTGGCCTCTGAACCAATATCCCGTCTCTAATATGCCTATCTAGAAGTTTTTCCAAAGTCTTAAGTACAAAGGACATAAGACTTATTGATCTTAGGGTTTTTGCCATTTCCTGTTCCATTTTCCCAGGTTTTGGTATAAAAGTTACCCTAATATTTCTCCAAGCTTTTGGTATGTGTCCAAAGGCCAGGCTACTTCTGAGTATGTTACAGAGTCTGCTGTATAAAATATCAGGACCTCTTTGTAACATTATTGGATAAATCCCGTCCATGCCCGGTGATTTATATGGTTCGAATGAGCTAATTGCCCATTTCAGTTTATCATAGTTCACCACTTGTTTGGCTATCCTCCAATATTCCCTGTTTGCTCTATTATGAGCTTCCAGTCCGTTTAGATTCCGGTTAGCCGGTGTGTGCTATGGTTTGTGCACTAGGGAAGTGAACCCTGAAGAGTTCCCTTACTGTTTCCTTCCCTCCGATTGTGTACTCCCCAAGTTCATTCTTAAGGGTGTTTATTGTGTGTTGTGTGTCTTTTGAGAGAATTTTTTGGAGCCTGGCACATTCTTGAGTGCTTGCTATCTCCTCACAGTGCCTTCTCCAAGACTCTCTCTTGACTTTTCGTAAAGCTATGTTGTAACAGGTGCGTATGGTTCTATATAGTTCCCATTCGCCGGTTATTTTAGCCTTATTAAATTTTTGTCTCACCTGTTTCCTTAGTATAGCCAGGTCATCATTCCACCATGGAACTTTCCTGGTAGAGTTCCTTGCTATTAAGGGACAGGTATCGTTGAAAGCGCTAGTGACTGTGTCATTAAACTCATCCACAGCCATTTCTAGGTCGGTTGTTGTTCTTATCGTCTTTCTCATCTTCGGAAGATTACATTCCAGGGAAGCATTGTATGCCTCCCAGTCTGTTTTTCTGGGATTCCGATAAGTTTCTTTTGCAATAATACCTTTAATATTGAAGTTTGTGTGTCTGTGATCTGATAAACTCTCTTCGTCAGACACATGACAGTCTGTAACAAAGTTACTCAAGTATGTTGATGGTATTGTTACATCTAGTACGTCCTTTCTGTTTTTTGTTATAAAGGTAGGTTTATTGCCTACATTTGTTAAGTCTAAATTATTTGGCATAATAAATTGTAGTAAAGACTCACCTCTTTCGTTGGTATCGGTGCTCCCCCAGATCCTGTGGTGTGCGTTTGCATCACAGCCAATGATCATCTGCATTCCGTTGCGCCTGCAGAATCTCACCAGCTCCTCCACTTCTCTGGTAGGTGTTGCTTCAGGATCGTCTGAAGGTAGATATGCCGATCCGAGTATTACCTCCTTCGGTCCATTTCCTGCATCGATCTTGATTCTGACTGCTGTCAAATCTCTGGAACAGAAATTAGTTAATGGCAGTATTTTTATACCTTTTTTGGCAATTATGCAGGTTCGAGGGGTGTCTGTGGATCTGTCATATATTACCTCTCCACCCAGCCCTCCGAAACCTCTTATTGTACCGTGTCTAATCCACGGTTCTTGTACCAGGGCCACTTCAAACCTCCCCATCGCCACTGTAAGTACCGCCGAAGCAGCTTTACAGTGCTGGAGGTTGATCTGGATTATCCTGATCCTCGCCAGGCCGCCTTAGGACCCTGAAGGTCACCCTTACTAGCTTATAATAGGCCCGGAATTGTGACCTCTCGAGGGCCCTGTACGACGCTTCGTCAATTGAAAAGGCTAGGAGTTGCCCTCCCTTTTCAATTTTTCTGCTCATTAAAAGCCAGTCCGGCGTCTTCAGTTCCGTATTCTGGAGCTGAAGAAGTGCCCTGACTTTTTCAACCTCGGACTCGTCCGGGATGAAAACCAGAACCCTGGGTCTTCTCAGGAGGTCCTTAGATTCAACCACGGTCAAATGCGCACCCTCCCAAAGGTTTCCCAGAGTGCCGACCGTCCTCCTTATCCAGTCCGCAGTCTGCTGGTTAGCGCTTCTTCATCTATTCGTTGAAATTTTACTTCTTTAATCTTTTCCTCGGCATTATGTCAATTCTTTCTATTGTTGTTTCCATTTACCGTGGTTGTTATACCTCCAATGACAACTACTACGCCGCTTTCACCCTTAGTGAAAACCCGAGTGTTGCCCACCGCCAGCAAAGGGCGGCTACCCGTTGTGTCGATGTTGTTTTCTGAACCTGCTATGATGATGTTACAGGCTGAGCCTGTGTCCACAATAGCACGTGACATGGTTCCATTTACCAGTAGTTGTATGGTATGGCCTGACGACCGCCCCTGCCGCGTAGTTAAGGCGAGACGAGGGGTTACTCGCCTCGCCTGTTCCCGTTTGGGTAACTCCGTCGTGGTCCAAACGGTTTTTAGAAACAAGTGGCTGCAAAGTGACCTGGTCTGTTACAATTGTAACACCGAGGCCTACCATCATGGGTCCTTGTACCGGGACATATGAGGACGCACCTCTATGCCTAGTTCCTCCTCTGGGAGTGCTTGTTTCAGGATGCCTGTACTCCTTCTTCGAGAGTCTTGAATTTGACCACCGAGCTCTGCCAGTAGATTGTTGTCTGGCTCCACCGTTCCCACCATCAGGTAATGTGGGACTAGAGTTTGAGTGACTGGGCTGAGGCGCTCACTGTTCCCTCGTATAAAGGGTCAGGTCCCTAAAATCAGCAGTCAAGGCATTCTGAGCTGATATATCGGCGGCATAGACGGCTATGTCTTCTAGACTAAAAACAATCCCTTTAAACTTGTCTATCATCATTGGGGTTTCCTGTAGGATCCTGTAAGTGCTAAACAGGTCTGGTCTGAGTCCGTTCTCGAAGAACTTGCGAAACTCCTCTGGATCCATATCTGCGTCATATTCGTAAAATAATGTCGTTAGATCGTAATAATACGCTTTCACTGACTCCCTTCCTCTGTTTCCTCGCCAAAAGCCGGGTTTCCAAGTTACGTTTCATGTCCCCTTCCTCAAATTCTGCCAAAAACTCTTTTCTTATTGTCTCCCATTTTTTGTTATGGTTTTCCACTTTTGTTTTGTATCGACGAAACCATACATTTGCGGCCCCCTCTAAGTATGACGCTAAGTAATTGATCTTCCGTCCATTGGTCCATCCATTTGCGATGGCTGTCCACTCGTATATGTTGATAAAGGAGTGGGGATTTCCTGTACACGGGTTAAATGTAGGCGGAGGAATAAATTGCGGTACGACCGGTTTGTTGTCTTCACTGATGGCCTCAATCAATGTTTGATCCGCCATTTACGATCTCTTCTGATCCTCTTCCTTTTTTCTTCTGGGTTTCTTCGTACAGTTTTTCCAGATCTTCCCTCAAGTTTATCCCACTAACTGTCTCTTCTATTTTATGTGAGGTAACGGTGTCCTCCCAGTAGGTTGTGCCCGCTCCAGTTACGTCACCAGTCTCTGTCCTCTCTTGGTTCTCCTCCTCTTCGTCACTACCATAGACTGTTTCCTTGGTTTCTTCTTCCTTCTCTTCTTCCTCTACTACTTCTTTTTCTTCTAGTACTGCTTCTTCTTTTATTGCTTCGTCGTCCTCGGAAGCGGGTTCTATGCGACTAAAGTTTCTGACTGGGGAGCGCTTTATTACAGTTAAAGTGGCAAATGGATCTTCGTGCGAATTAATTTCGCTACTCCTCGCTAATGGCTTGAAGACCAGGTCAAATTCCTGCGCGGTTTTCTTGTCACTTCTTGTAAACCTTTTTCCAGCAGACATTAGTACCTATTTACCTTAGTAGAACTCATTTCATAAAAATATATAACACAATAAAAAGAAATTACTGTCATAAAATAACCTAGGTATAGTACGTGTATATTGTATAATTTTACTCAAAGTAGTAAAAAAGTAGCGATTTAATTATTTATTTAAATGAGGAATAATTATTGAGAGTGAAATACTATTTAATATCGAGTCCTATCTAAACTCGATTTTGATTAATCCAATTGAAATAATTTAGTGATCGACTAACAGAATAATCGATTGTAATTTAAAGTTTATAATTAAAGTTTTTTGACGGTGCAAAATTTCGGGTTAAATCAAATTAAGTACAAAAATATGGCTCGCATTGGTTTTTATCCTCAAAAACACCATATTTATTTAACAAAGTTCATGTCACAAAACATACTTAGCAGAACAAAAATAATTTATATAAGTTAAAATCAAAATTTTTTTTCTCTTGTTTCTTTAATTAAATGAGTCCTAGTCTAATAGTAAAATATTGTGTGTGGTCAAGACTATAATGACCTAGTAATCGTGCTTTCGCTGACGATTGTTGTCTAGATATTTGTTTATAAATTCCTCTTTAGTAAACGAAGAGTACTATTTCACTAAAATTATTTTATGCGAAGAGGCTATGCTTATTCAATTCATTATTTTTTAATTTTTTAAATCTAAATTTTGAAATTATTTTTTGCTTAAAGAAGCCTAACAAAGAAAAGAAAAAAAATTCGAAAAGAGCGGTTTATTAATATTCTTCTGGTTAAATAATAGTAAATAATTCTTTTATTACGACATGTTTATATTATAAATATTATATTGTCAACAATTTGTTATTTTTTTAAATAAACCATATGTTATGACTATTGTTTTACAAATGTTTTCTCTTAAAATACTTATTAAAATTTTGTAATAATTAATAAATAATCTGTATTAAAAAAAAATATTTCTTAAAAACTTTAAATCGCCTTGTAAGGGTGTTAGGAAGAACACCCTTTAGATTGGGCCTTAGGCGCCTCCACCATATGTTGGTTACCTACTATATATGGACGATATTAAGTTGTACGGTTCCACTGAGAATCACATAACGGATTTGCTGCAATTAACAGAGAGTTTCTCCAACGGCATTCGGATGTCTTTTGGGCTGGACAAATGTAGAAGACTAAATATCGATAAGGGTAAGGTGATTCTCCGTGGATTTGACCTAATTAATAAAGGCTCTATGGCCGCGATGGATGAAGATGACACATACAAATATCTAGGCCTCCAACAAACGGAACGTGTAAAACACAAGGAGATTTGACACCGAGTAATGGATCAATATCTGAAAAAAATAAGTGATATCCTCAAGACCTCCTTGAACGGTAAAAATGTATTTAAGGCCATAAATACGTTTGCCATTCCAGTTCTGACTTATACGTTTGGAGTGGTGAAGTGGACAGAAACGGAAATTAGGAATATTGACAGAGCTACTCGTAAGCTTCTGACAAAAAATCGAATACTCCACCTAAATCAGCACTGGAACGATTAACTCTTCTCCGCCAAGAAGGAGGACGCGCGATGATCGATATCAGTAGGATATGTCAGAAACAGACCCAGAAATTGCAAAAATATTTCAAGAAACAGGACGCCGCCCTCTACCAAGCCGTAAAAAAAGCGGACAACAGATACACACCCTTAGACCTACTGCATGATACTAGAGAATTAGTCTCGGATAAGACGTATATACAATGGAAGAAACAGAAGTGAACTTCCAAACATGGATGATTAGGACAAGCTGACATATTTGCAGAGCCAAAGGGATTCATGATACTGCTCCAAGACCAAGTTATCGCCACTAAAAACTACCTTAAGTACATAATTAGGGCTCAAGTGGAAAATTACTTACGAAGAAAAGTCATCAACAATCCAAGACCACCCAACACATAACAAGCGCTTGCCCAATACTAGTACCAAGTGAATATCTCTCGAGACACAATTAGGTAGCTAAGATTGTTCATCAAAGCCTGGCCTGCTTATATGGACTCCTGAGCGAAGAGTTACTATAATACAAGTACGAGCCTAGTCCTGTCTTGGAAAACTCTACGCACAAATTGTACTGGGATAGGTCGGTACTATTGTCCACAACAAGCCAGATATCATCGTTGATAAATCAAGATTACTGTGAGTATTTAGCAAATTATATCTGGTTTCCAAGACATTTATTGCTTGATCTATAGTGTGAAAAAAAATCTATTTTATATTTTTGTTTGAAGTCTTGAACGGGTTCATCCGGGCCCTCATACAAAAACGTTCTTGTTTTGCTTCTGACACGATGACGTGGTGTGGTGGTTTCGAAATTAGCTTCCACGTTAATCTCCGAAGCAAGCTCGGTTGCTTCTAAAATGATGCTTTCAAAAGCTTCATCTGATCTCAGATTTTCAAAGAAGAGTATGCAGTTGCTAAGCATATCAATAGCTTGTGACATATTAAAATTTACAGTTTGCAAAAGTTTGTTCCAGATCAAAACAGAGCATATAAATTTGAACTGCTTCAAATTATTTAATAATCCACTAGCCTCGTTTCTGATCATATTATCGATTTCTGAATCTTCATATATGCTGTACAAAACATCGTGAATTGGACCAATTTGAAACCGCAGAGCTTTTAATGAGTCGACTCGACTTTCCCATCGCGTATCACTCAATGGTTTTAGGGTGTAAGCAAAGTATATTAACCGTTGAGTGGCGACAGCTGGGGAACCGAATTCTAGTGCGCCGACGCGAAATAGAGAGGCGAGACGTCTTCTAAAGATGTAAACAACCTCTTTTACTTTAGTCCGGCAGCTGATATAGGAATTCATTGTTGTGGATTTATTAGTGCTCTTTTATTGTGTTTTCTTTAAGATTTTTTGGGATTTGAACAATCTATTGACTCAGTTCAGAGCATTCGACCCTATGAAAGGGAATTTTGGGGGTCTTCACACACCTCCAGAGAATTTTGTTAATTTTATATTTAATTTGGTCATTTTTTATGAGCAATTTGAAGAAATATTTATAGAGGATCACATTTCTCATAAACTCTTATCACACTTTGGAAATATAACATTAAATCATCCTTGTAAAGAATTTCCAAAACTATTTTTGTATAAATTATTTATTAGGTGTAAAATATTTTATACATTAAAATTTAAGAATAGGGATTAAAAAGTTACGGTTCAATAAGAAGCAAACAAGGTACACGTAAATTAAAGAACTTAATACATGAATGAAACATTTACCTGTTTAAATACCTATTTTTAATAAATAATTTAAGATTTACACGTTGTTTCAATCTCTTTTTCCATTGGCCATAAAAAATTCATTAATTTTTCGGGGATATGTAATTAGAACCAAATAAATTAAATAATTAAAATCTTTTAAAATAAACGATTTTATTAGGGTCGTCAAAACACTAACATGGAAAAATATGCACCAAAAAGTGAACAATATGTAAACCTGATAAATAACTGCTAAAAAAATATTCGTAAACTAATTAACGCACTCAAGTAGGTACCCAGTAATCTTGCCTGATTTAAACCATCATATCTGCACTATCTCAAAGACATATGTGCCATTGACAAAAGTACTAATTCTTTTTGTTTAATTATATAAAGATATGTCCATTCAATTTACTTTTTAGTGCAATTTTGTTGATCTGGTGACTAATAAAATCATTTACCTTAATTAGTATCTATTAAATTTATTGATAACTTGAATAGCAACATTATCCCAGTATTATCATTTATACGTAATTATTACAAGACTTTTTTCTTGATAAGTTTTCGCAATTCAATTCCTCAAATCAGAGTCAGTAACCTCAAACATACTAAATCTAAGTTTGAAACAAATCGGCTCATCAATACAAAAGTCTGCCAACTTTATTTTTGTTAAATTCAAGTTAAAACTCATATTTGGCGGCCTTAAACATCCCCAAGTTTAGGACAATCGGTTCATTAGGAAAGTCCGCCATTTTGATATTTTTAGGTTTAGATCAAAAATTGTATTAAGACCACCAAACAGAGGCTTCATGGTTTAGATCATCATTAAAAAATTAAAAATTTTAAACGATTAACCCACAAGAAAGGTGCAGGGTTCTTTACCTTTTAGATTCATCTTCTTCTGGGGCCTCAGTAAATGCTGATGGCAATGCCCCTAGAATTAATCTAGTTTTTCCTCCGCATCCAGTCTTTGACATAAATATATATCTAGAAAAATGATTGGAACATGAAACATCACTATTTGAAATGTTTTCTGGAGTAAGTTTTAATGTGTTTCACAAAATGCGTCTTTTTTGGCAGGATTAACCTACAAAAAACAGAAATTATTGATTTAACATCTTCAACATTATCAAAATAAAATGACTTAAAAACAAGAAGCTTATTTACATTAAAAAATTATGATTATTTTTTCAATAGAGTCAAAAATCAGAAACAATATTCCTCATACATAATACAAGTTCTTTAAATTTAATTCACTAAATTTACCATATATTTTAAATTCATATTTAACGGCATTTTGCATAAAATGTAGGTACTGTGACGAAAGTCCAATTTATTTAAAGTTTATTTATTTAAAAACACACTATTTACAATTTATTTCAGACGTACTATTTAATTTATGTAATATTTTGACACTAACAATTCTAATTTATTTCTTACACTTTATTTTTTCAATACAATGTTCTACATTAAACTAAACTCGGCGCTGATACGTCGGCTATTAGTCGGCTGTTAGTCCAACTCCGCTACTGGAAGATACGAGAGGCTCTCAAACATTCCTTTTTATGACTAAGCGGCACTCTCCGCCATTCCAGTCGCTTCCAGTGCATCAGCGGCAGACATTACGTCGTATTCTTGTACATTCGCGACGCGGTCCGTTTGTTTCCACACGTCAGCGTTGCTTTGATCACGAGTTGATTGCGTGCGTATACAGGGTCAAATTAGGAATTCATGAGAGTACTATGTTTCTTTTAAAAAAATGGTAGAGACTCTAATAGTTACTTACTTGTGAAATGCCCTTGACGATGCCTTTTCTTATTTTTTATTTACAACTTACACAAACTCTCACCATTGTTAAAATTTGTACCAGTAAAGTAATAAAATACAAAAAATCACTTATAAACTACAAGAGTCGAAGGGTACTGCTAGCGTGTTTTTTTGTAAACGGTACATATTACAAAAAATTGATTGGTGGTACAAATTGGTACAAATTCAGTTCTTTTTAATTCAACTTTTGTTTTATTTTTTATTTTATTTTTTATTTTATTTTTTATTTTATTTTTTATTTTATTTTTTATTTTATTTTTTATTTTATTTTTTATTTTATTTTTTATTTTATTTTTTATTTTATTTTTTATTTTTTATTTTATTTTTTATTTTTTATTTTTTATTTTATTTTTTATTTTATTTTTTATTTTATTTTTTATTTTATTTTTTATTTTATTTTTTATTTTATTTTTTATTTTATTTTATTTTTTATTTTTTATTTTATTTTTTATTTTATTTTTTATTTTATTTTTTATTTTATTTTTTATTTTATTTTTTATTTTATTTTTTATTTTATTTTTTATTTTATTTTTTATTTTATTTTTTATTTTATTTTTTATTTTATTTTTTATTTTATTTTTTATTTTATTTTTTATTTTATTTTTTATTTTATTTTTTATTTTATTTTTTATTTTATTTTTTATTTTATTTTTTATTTTATTTTTTATTTTATTTTTTATTTTTTATTTTATTTTTTATTTTATTTTTTATTTTATTTTTTATTTTATTTTTTATTTTATTTTTTATTTTATTTTTTATTTTATTTTTTATTTTATTTTTTATTTTATTTTTTATTTTATTTTTTATTTTATTTTTTATTTTATTTTTTATTTTATTTTTTATTTTATTTTATTTTTTATTTTATTTTTTATTTTATTTTATTTTTTATTTTATTTTTTATTTTATTTTTTATTTTATTTTTTATTTTATTTTTTATTTTATTTTTTATTTTATTTTTTATTTTATTTTTTATTTTATTTTTTATTTTATTTTTTATTTTATTTTTTATTTTATTTTTTATTTTATTTTTTATTTTATTTTTTATTTTATTTTTTATTTTATTTTTTATTTTATTTTTTATTTTATTTTTTATTTTATTTTTTATTTTATTTTTTATTTTATTTTTTATTTTATTTTTTATTTTATTTTTTATTTTATTTTTTATTTTATTTTTTATTTTATTTTTTATTTTATTTTATTTTTTATTTTATTTTTTATTTTATTTTTTATTTTATTTTTTATTTTATTTTATTTTTTATTTTATTTTTTATTTTATTTTTTATTTTATTTTTTATTTTATTTTTTATTTTATTTTTTATTTTATTTTTTATTTTATTTTTTATTTTATTTTTTATTTTATTTTTTATTTTATTTTTTATTTTATTTTTTATTTTATTTTTTATTTTATTTTTTATTTTATTTTTTATTTTATTTTTTATTTTATTTTTTATTTTATTTTTTATTTTTTATTTTTTATTTTATTTTATTTTTTATTTTATTTTTTATTTTATTTTTTATTTTATTTTTTATTTTATTTTTTATTTTATTTTTTATTTTATTTTTTATTTTATTTTTTATTTTATTTTTTATTTTATTTTTATTTTATTTTATTTTATTTTATTTTATTTTTTATTTTATTTTTAATTTTATTTTTAATTTTATTTTTTATTTTATTTTTTTAATGTGGTCCTGCTAGCTTAATATTAACCTAGCAGCACAACGTTTTTTTTTTTTTGAAAACGGCACATGGTATAAAATTTTTATTAATGGTACAAATTAGTAGAAAATGGGTACTAAATAATGTAATAGATCTTAATCGATTCTGTCCAGTTGGTCCTGCCAGCTTAAGAGAGGTATTACTATACTCTGTTTTTAAACTAAGAGGAGCGAATTAAAAAGTCCTATTTACACAGGAAAAAATAACTAAAAAAGTAACTAGATATCATTTTAGCGGTAAATTTGAATTTGTCTTGTATCATTTCAAAACTTTGTTATGAATGCATTGAAGTCAAAGTTTTAGACAACCAACGAATAAAGTTGACACTAAATTGTGCTCATTCTGTTTTTGATTTATAATTATTGTATTTTAGTTGTACTTTTATATTTTCCTTACTTCGTCTCATATCGCAGCTCGGACCAGTATGTTGGGAAGAGAATAGCCCAAGCAGCGACCAAATATCAGTAAATTGAGTAAAATGACTCCCAACAAAATACAAAATAATTTACATTTTGAGTTTTAATTCGATATTTTATTCATTGTTTTATAAGTAACTGTGATTAGAAATAGCTATTTGTATTACTAGGGAGGAAAGTGCCACTTTTCCTCCCGCAGTAAACATCCAAGGGAGGAAAAGGCACTTTACTCTCAAGTAATACATATGATTTTTCCGCCTCCCTCAAATAACAAGTCATTTTGCTGAATTCTAAAAATAGCGTATTGTTGTAGCTCTATTATAATATTTGCCGTTTAACTTTTATTTTTTAAATATATTTTTTACTATTTTGCAAAATACAGGGTGTTCTATAAATAAACGGTAAAATTTATACTTATATAATAGAATAGAGTTTAGGTCGTCAATGCCGTATAAGCTATTTCATTTATGACATACCATGACGTCACTTTTACTTTTCCTCCCTAGGGAGTAAAAGTACTTTTCCTCCCTAGGGAGGAAAAGTACAACTTTGCTCCCTGCAATGAGGCCAGGAAATGTATACTTTAGATACTACAAGATTATCATTAGTTGTATGGATTTCCTAATTAAATAAGGCTTCTTTCTTCAGGTAAAATGTAGCAAAGTTGTGAAGTACGATAGGATATGTTTGCAGACAAGTGTTTGGAAATGAAATAAATCAAATCTATACGAATTTTGTCTCCACTAACAAGATGTTATAATCAACAGTGGAAAGTGTAAACTTGTTGGCAACAGGTTATTAAATGTATGTAGAAGTCCAAGAAAGTGCAATGGTACCAGCTTTTACTATAATAATAATAATGGTTTTTATCATTCTCCTGTTTTTTTTTTGTAGATAGGATTTATAATTGTTGCTTAAATTCCACATTGTGTATCAGAATGTCTTTGGTCTTCTCGAAAACATATTTTTATACAATATAAAGCAGATGGTATATTTTTTTGAGACATCCTTTAAGCCTTCTGAAAATGAAATGTTTATTTGCAGGTAAAATAATATGTATCTTAATTTTGTATGATCATTTATTGTATAGACAAATAATTAAATAAAAATGATTAAGGCATAAAAAAGGTAATTTGTAACTTTGTGTCAGCAGAAGGATTTCCTACACCCAATTTAATATATTTTTTATAAACAAATAAAAGGTCTTTAGTATGATCGGTAGATTATATTTTTAATAATTCAGCACTACTTAAAATTAAAAAAAAAAACATTTAGGGACATAAACACTTTAAAATGATCATGGACGAAACTCATATTTTGTTATAGTGTGTAGGTAGCTTACAACTAGTTGATTAAATTAAAATACATGTTTGACAAATCTTTTACACATTCGCAGAGTTTAATATGTGTAAGTGTAGTTATAATCTTTGCAGTCTATTTTATAAACTACATTCAGTTGAGTTGCTTTCTTGAGTTTGGGTTTAAAATTTGAAAATAAGGTTTCGTTGTATCGTTTCCTTGTATTTTTCGTTTATGAGCAATTTTTACATTATATCTAGAGAACATTTTTGACACTTGTTTGGGAAGTCCTTTTACATATAGCAATTTAATGTTTAAAAAGGGTGCCGCACCAAATGTTACAGTGATAACACTTTATGCTTTTGACTATTTAAGTACCAAGCTATTTATTTAAAATAATAAAACAAGGTATTTGTTTTAGGTTAAATAAGTTTTGGAGGCAACAAATTATGGACATATTCAGATGGCAATAGCACTTTTAAATATATCCAAAATATTTTGTAGTTTTAATTTAAATGTTAATTAACAATTTTGTAAATGGTTTATTTTCAAATAAATAAAATTTACTTTAATATTTAGTTACATTTTAATCATTTTGATTAGAAATTCATCAATTTTTATTTTTAAAAAATCAGTAATAAAGTTGTAAATTTTTTTAAGTAGAACACCAAAAAAGCAATATATACCAATTTATAATATTTCGAAAAAAATTCTACCATATAATCCTGAGGCTTAAATATAACGATTTAACCCAACTTATGTCAGTCCAAAAGTGGATAATTTCAGAAATACAGAGAGTTAAAAGTTCAATTTAGTTTTCATAAATAATTTTTTTAATAATTAATGTATTTTAAAAATATTTGGTTAGGAGAGGTAAAAAATTTAAAGCTGCTCCCATTTTTATTGTAAAATTTAAAGGACGCCTTTTTTATATATTCAGATATCTCAAAAACGGCTGTTCCAATCTACTATTACCACTTATACCTTGCAGAACAAGAATTTTTATTTAAGTTAAATACAGAGTGGCTTAATTGTGTGTAAGGTACCACAATTTTACAATAAAAATGAGAGCAGTTGTAATTTTTGTATACTACATTGCAGTTTTGTATTCTTTTTTTAATATGGGTTAGAAAAACAACATAGTATCTTTATTTTGTAAATTTGTTATAATATTTTAATTAATAATATAGTTAGAAAAATAAAACAAAATACATAAAAGGTGCCTATACAACATAATAAGTGAAAAGACAAGGTACATCTTGACATTTACATTGAAACAGAAACAAAAAACACTAAGTACTCAATATATTAACCTACATCAGAAGATTCGTTGTTTTTAGCTGCCACCTCATTTATTTGTGCCTCTATCAATTATATGGGATTTAACTCGCAGTGATATGGGGCAGCCACTACACAACTTTATTGGTGTCTTTACCTTTACATCGACAGCATTCAAATTATGTGCATCTTTATGTTGCCAAGTTAGGTGTAAAAGTTGATATCACTTCATATTTAAATAAAGTTAATATTTTTAGTTTTGAAACCATTTCTGTCAGATTTTGTTGATGACAAAGGAATTTTTTCGACTATGATATGATACATTTTCCATCAAAATCATAGCATCATTAAAAAACTTTGTAAAAAATGTAGAAAACAAATTCTAAAATACTTCGGATTTCGTCTCGTTAAGGTAAATGCATTTTCTACAAAACCTTCAGAATTAGCATGTATATCAAGGCACCTACCCTTGGCTTTTCAGGCCTGTTTATAAACCTTATTATGATCTTTATCAAAGTAGAAGCTTGGCCTGTTTTTTATATTGTTTGATGGATTTTAAATCTACGTATATAGTGTTCTATCAATACACTTTGATAACTTCTTTTCAAATATCTAAAAAAAAAATATACATAATAAACAGTACATTTGACTGGTCAAAGTTACAAACTTACTTAGTGATTATATATCTCAAGAAAGTATATAAAGATGAATAATATATTTGTGGCAAATCTAAATGTTTCAATTCTTGCAAAATTTTATTTAATCTAGATAACTCATTTTTGAAAAAGAAATCGTGTACTAATCTTCGAGTAGCATTTACCATCATCATCAAATGTTTTTAGAACTCCTCGTCTTCCATAAATACTTTTTAAACTAGATATTGTTCCATATTTGCGGTATTATTTCAATAATCGGTAAGTAGTTGACTTTGACCTGTAAGAAAAATATTGAGTATTTAATATTATTTTTAATTTGAAAGTAATAAGTAAAACTTACCGGTAGCATGAGAAATTTTGTATATAACATCAACAATTTTGGTTTTCGTATTATTCAATACCTATTTGTACATATTTATTATTTACTGCTTTTCTGAGAGACTTGAATAGCCTAAACTCATTCGTTTTCGTTGTTTTGATGGACTCCGCGAGAAACTGTTATAATAGTATTCGATGTAGAAGGATCCATAATCGTAGAAATTCAATACAATTGCTTACTAAAGTTTTGAAAAGAACTGTTATTAAAGAAATAAAATAAAAAACTAAGTAATAATGATGAAATATCAAAGCAATAAGAAAAATTAAATTATAAAATGTCCGAATAGAACTGTCAACAGTAGCTAAAAAGTAATGTGTGAAACCAAAGAATACCTACCCAAGAAGCAAAACTAAATGGGCGATTCGTGGACAAAAAACTGCCAAGTTTTCTCAGTGTTTTAGAGGTGGTATAACGTCAAATATAGCTGTCAATTTATGTAGAGCAACCAGAGCAACGTTTAGTATATTATTATGAGCGTTTTGAAAAAATTGCAGTATAGTTAAGTAGTTGTATTTAACTAAGTAGTAATTAGAAATTAGATAGTTTTAAAATTTAAATTACAAGAAAGAAAAAAAAAAATACATTGCGTTATTCGTAAATTTTATTGAATGTTCTTGCATCTGGCTGTCAATGTTTTGTTTTAATTTCTAAATTAGTATTACCTATAATGATAATTTACGCCTACGTATTATGCATCGTTTAATTTCTTACTCTTTTATTTAAATGTTATTTTTTTTTTGTTTTTCAAACCATTCAAATTAAAACAGTAAATAAGCAATAATACAAAACAATAATTAAAAGATATGACAAACTCACTTCGAGAAACCAAGTCGCTGCTATCAGGATGCAATCGAAATGCATTTACAGCTACCTACAGTACTTCTGGATATGTAACGTGTAGAGGGTGGGTTGCCCCACGGCACTTAGGCCTCACTATGCCCATTGTGTATCCTCTTATCTCATGAGCCAGCCTAGACATTTGATGTAGTTGACAACATCGCCAAGAGGTGCTTCTCTTATATCGGCCGGTGTTAGCCAATACGCGCCGAAAACAAATCGTCTAATAAATGAGAGCGACTGGCAATCGTAGAGGATATGTTCAATGGTTTCATCTTTTTGTTTGCACCCCCTGCAGGGTGCGAATTCTGACAATCCCATGATATGGAGATGCTTTCGTACTTGGCAATGACTAGTCAGAATGCCTGTGATAAGACGCAGATTCTGTCTAATCATAGTCAAGTATTTGTTTGTTATAGTGTTGTCAGGATAACTTAAAATCTCCCTGGTAACTCAGCAAATTCTTGTTTCATCCCATCTTTCCTTCATTTTCACAAGAGAATATTCTTTATTTAGGTATGTCACTACCGATGTTGTCAGTCCAATAGAAGGGCCAGGTCCAAAAAGGCTACCTTTCGTTTTGGCGTCACCTTTGCTCCATTTTGGATGGATACCCTTGCCAAAGCTTCCTGACATTCTAGTACTAACCCTGAGTAAATTCATAATCTGTTCAGGGTAAGTAGTGCTTTTCTGCTATCTGTATGGATGACTATGTTCCTATCAGCGATTTCTTTTGCTGCTATGAGAACCTCTGTGAACTCCGTGAACTACATTGGCACTATTGCGCAGTTTATGTTGAGGTTTAAGGAATTGGAGTATATTCCACACCCTGAGCATTGTTTTGTTTTAGAACCGTCTGTGTAGATATGTATCGTACCTGCCACTTCCGGCTCTTCTATTTGTTTTGTTATAACTTCATATGGCTTATGGAAGATATAACTCGGTGAGATAAGGTTCATGTTCGCTTGAAGCAGTTGAAGCGTATCGAGCGCCTTTTGCCAAAAACGACTCACCTCACTCGCCTCACCAGATCGTACGTCAGATTCTATTCCAACTGTGCATAGGCCTGTCATTGTCCTTGATGTAAATATCACGGGGAGTGAGACTAAGAACGACTTCCATGGCTCTGGTTGGTGTGGTTTTCATAGTTCCTGTTATGTTGAAACATGCTGTTATTCGAATTTATTTTATTTTGCGGATAGCTGTCAATTTTTGGATTTTCGGTACCCCAGACAACTGCACCGTATGTTAGCATAGGTTATATGATGGCGATGTCAGTCCATGTGACGACTCTGGGAAAGAAACCCCAGGTGCACCCCACGGTTTGGTGGCATTGTTCATAAGTAATGTATGCTCTTTTGACTCTGTTTTCTAATTGTGAGTTCCATGTTTGCAAAGTTATGTTTTGTGTTTAGGAAATCTGTAGGTTTTAATTCCATTTTCATAATTTCCTTGTGAAAAGGATTATTTCTGTCTTCTTGGGATTGATAGACAGTGAATGGTCCTTGCACCACTGTTCCATAATTGTTCTCAAAATTCCCTATTTGCAGAATGACCGTTATCAACTTGCGCTATTGTGTAGTGACTGTTTCCTACAGTACTTATTTCGTTATTAAAATAATATATTTGACATAATGAACATAGTAAGATTTTTCTGTCCTTGTTACTTTATTATGTGTTTAATTCTTATGAACCAAACGACAAAAACTGATTAATTTTTTACGTTTCCCAGTGTATTAAGTTCCCTTGCTTTGGTACATACGAAAACTCATTCAGTTTCGCTTCTTGGGTAGGAATTCTTTGGTGAAACTGACTACAATCTAAACAATTAGAAGTCTACAGAATTGCCAACTTAAATTCAAATTGCTCCTCTTAGTTTAAAAACAGAGTATAGTTTTTGTGGATAACTTTTTATTAAATACAATGAAATAGTCATAATCTTTTTCTTAACAAATTTAAAATTATTTTATATTAATTTTTATTAAACGACATATATAATTCTTCAAGAACATTTTTTAACTTAATTACATCTATAGAATTCCAATATTTATCAATGAAATCTGTTCGATCTTCAGTCAGGAATCTTTGAAATATTACCGGATCTTCAAAGATTTGTTTGGTTTCTTTTGGCAACAAAATAAGCTGCATGTAATTAAGTGCCAATTCCATTGCCAGTGGCTTAACTTCCATTAAAGATAATTGGTAAGTTTCATACGGATAAATTTGGTCAATATCAAAACCATATTTTGCTAAATTTTGTTTAAGATTTAAATAATATTCATTTAAAAGTTCAGTACCGTAACTATCACGTGTTTTTACTTTCCTATCTGTATACAGATATAAGGAAAGTATAGGAATCATGATTTTTTTCGACCTCGAGTTTTCGACGGATTTTTACGTTTTGAGGTCCCCTGAATCCGTTTTGATTTTCGCGATGATGTCTGTGTGTGTGTGTGTGTGTCTGTATAACGCATAACTCATGAACCGATACACGGAAAAACACCAAATTTCAAACTTAAGCTTTGTTCCAGCGTCTAATGAGCTGATTAGATTTTGGGCAGAGTCGGAACATCTGGGGGGTACTTTATAGGTGGTCATTTTTATATTTCATGCAATATATCTGTTATTTACGTTTGGAGAAGAAAATTCTTCAAATAAAAGTTACTTTTAATATAATTATCTATAATTTTTGTTTTATGCAAAATTTTCCTAAAATGGTCCGTATTCGAGAAATTTGACAAAATGTAAAAAAAATAATTTTTTATAAAAATTGTTCAAATAAAAGTTGTTTGTAATATAATTCTCTATAATTTTTATTCTATACATAATTTCTCTAAAATGGACCGTATTCGAGATATTTGAGAAAATGTGTAAATTTCGAATTTTGAAGAAAACTCAAAAACGGATAAAGAAAAAAACATTAAATTTTAAACTTAAGGTTTATTTCGGCCAGACGTGAAATGATTAGATTTTAGACATAGTCGGACCATCGGGGGGGGGGGTACTTTATGGGAGGCCACTTTTATATTTTATGGAATATATCTGTTATTAATGTTTGGAGAAAAAAATTGTTCAAATAAAAGTTACTTCTAATATTATTATCTATAATTTTTGTTTTATGTAATAATTTCCTGAAATGGTCCGTATTTGAGAAATTTGACAAAATGTGCAAAATTCTGAATTTTATGAAAGTTTTTGAAATAAAAGTTGTTTGTGATATCGATCTCTATAATTTTTGTTTTTACATGATTTTTCTAAAATGGACCGTAATGAAAAAATTGTAGGAAATTTTAATTTTTCAGTATTTTCGTTTTCCATGAATATCTATATAAAAATGTTTCGAGGTAGATGTATGTGGACAATGTATATATTTAGTTTATCCTCTAAACATTTATAGTGATGCTGCAATAGGTTGTACAAAATAACCGGAAAAAGCCTATAATAACTAGATAGGAAAGTCATGTGTTGGACACATCAGATTTTTTTATCTGTAAGGAGGTATAAAAAAAACTGGATATCTAACGTAGGAGATGAATACCTCAAAACTTGATAGTCCAATAACAAACAATTATTATTTTTAAATAAAACATTGTTTATATAAAAATCACCATGACACAAAAAATTTCGACTTACTTTTGATGGTTTGACTTTTTCGTAGTAGTCTTCAAATGTATCAGAAATTTGTTGTTTAAATTTATCAAGATTACAATTTTGGAATAAGTCTGGAATTTTATTTAAAATGTGATAAATAGTCCTTAAAGAGCAACTTAAAAGCTCACCAAATCCTTTTTCTTTTTCTACCAAGTTTTCAACTACCATATCTTCGAAGTACTCGTTTAAAAAAATAGGTTTTCCAAATATATTCGATAGTTTTTCCTCGAATAAAATACCAGCTGAATTAAACTTAGCTAACTGTTTAAACGTTGATGATAACTGTTCATAACTTAAATTCGTTTGGATATCCAAATTACTGTAATATTCAACAGAAATATCATCATATATCATAAAATTATCACCAGAATAATAACAATTTGGTAAAAAATCAAGCACTTCATCTAATCCCAGCTTTCTCAGAAATGGAATGAATTCAGAGTAAAATATTTCTTCTTTTCTAAAAGCAGTTCTTAATGAAGTTGCTCTTGTCTGATCTGTGAGTAAAGGTAAACATTTTGAAAAAAAATGTTGTGTATTTAGTCCTCCATTTTCTTTTACGTTTATTTTAAGCCTGTAGTAGTCTGCCATAAATCCGTATCTTTCATTCACTTGTCCAACTTGAAAATCTACAAACTCAATACTGGTTGTCCCCAATTTATTCCTTATAATTTCATAACAATCTTCTCTGGATATATTTGGATACATTATGACCTCGTATAATTCCTGCAAATATTCTACATTACACTGAAAGAAATGCGGTCTAATCATTACCAGAATTCTCGTACTCTTTATTTAACTGTTGTATACTATATGGGACAGCCAAACGAGCTGTTGCTGATATGGAACAAGAATTGCTAGAACCTTTCATTACCGTTAGTATACGGACTATAGACTTAATACAACACGGTTTGTTAAAGGTTACCAATGCATTACTTATTGACAGTGAAATCGTCTTATTATTATTATACAATCGTCCACATAAAAATGAGTGAACTACTCTATGAGAGGTGTAAAAAAATATACTGATAATAAAACTAGCTTTAAAGTTTATAAGCTATTGTCATACGGATTATCATTCACTTATATTCTCATAATATCATAGAACACGACTGTTTATAAAATGTTCTCATAGTTATTATGAACTAGTTTTATAGTGGATATGCGATTATACTATATTTAAAATCTAACCAAAATACGTAAAAATTGATAATTTTAAGCATTTGGTTTATTGTATAGCGGGCACAGGAATAAATGAATTTAAATAAATTTTTGGTTATTAGAAGATTGTGGAATGAACATTAATTTGCCATAGATTTATCATCAAAAAATTACGGATTGAAATAAAGAAATTGTACATTTGATAGATAATACAATTTTTTATAGCAGCCCTTAAATTTTGAAATATAAATGTATAATAACCCACCATCTTCTTATAATTAAAAAATTATTAAAATTTGTTCATTGTTGTGCCCGCTAGACAATAAACTAAAATGTTTAAAATTGCCACTTTTTACTTATTTTGGCTAGCAGAGCAATAAATTTGTTTTCGATTTCCTTTTATATGGTTTATTAAAAAAAAACAAAATTTTACCTAAAAACATTTATTTTACAATAATTATATTTTTATAAAACATAAAAATGCAAAAATAACTTTTTTTCCTAAAAAATAATAATGGGAAAAAAGTTATTCTTTATAAAAAGTCGAGCATGGTTTAAAACCTAAAATACAACCATCAGATATCAAATTTAATCATTATAAAGAATAAAGGTACTTTACTCTTGAGTAAAACTCATACTTTTTGACAAACCTCGTATACCACTAAAACAATTTGATATTTGATGACTGTATTCTAGGTTTTAGATAATGCAGAACTTTTTATGAAGAATAACTTTTTTCCCTAAAATTAATAATAAAAAATGTTTTCCATAAGATTCCAACCTAGGGGGACATACTGTATATTAAATTTAAATAAGTACATATTGACGAATGAGAATTTTGTGGACTTTTCATGTTCTAATTTTATTGTGAAAAAATTATGACCTAATATACAAATGTATAACATTGGCAGCAACCAATAATATTAAATTATGACTTTATATTATTCATGTAATTAAAAATACCATATTATCACTGGATAGCAAATAAAAAAATTCTTGAGGCAGTAATTTCTTAGACTGATGTCACCACTTTCTAATGAGACAAAATAAAAAGTTTTTATTTCACTATTTAAAAGACACACTGTACATTTTCATGTGCGTAGAAGAAAATAAAATAACATAAAAACTTTCTGTTTTAGCTCAGAAAGTGGTGACGTCAGTGTAAAGAACCGCTGCCTCAATAATAGTCTCTAAATAAGCTTCCATGTTACACAAGATCACAAGAAAAACACTGGCTCACATACCTAACTAAAACTAACCTAAAACTAACACACGTGCACACACGACGTTAAGACAAAAGACTGCAAATTGTAGCCAATAATTAATAGGTTAGTGGTGTAGCGGGTCCCCCACCACCAAAAATCTGTATGTTTCTGGTAATGACAACAGAAAGGGTGTTATGGAATATAAAACGGGATCACTGAGATTATAATATAAATATAAATTTAAAAATGTAATTGTGAAATACATATATAACTTGTCTGTATAATAACAAAATAAAATAATGTAAAAATAATACTCTACATATCACCATCTTATTTAAGAAAGTAATGGCTCTAAACGAAAAATTTATTTCCTAAATTTGTTAAAATATTTTTATTTTTAGAAGTGTCATTTTTTGTTTTGAATAATATAGTCCATATTAGTTGGTTAAACATTGTACTTTGAATTGTTATCCCCTTTAGTTTAGTTTAAGTTAGTTTGGATAATGTAAATTTAGTTTTAGCTACTAATTAAGAATTAAAATTGTACAATTTATGTATTATATAATTTGTAAAATAACTATCCTTGTAATAAGGCCAGTAGGCCTGGTTGGGTAGAATAAATAAATAAATAAATAATGCGTTTTAGAGTGATAATAGATATCAGATTGTATAAAACTGAATCTGCTGGTTATAAGTCATTCAGTCGGCGCTATAAGAATTTTTGTTTTCGAGTATGCTACCGCGGTAATGAAATAAAAAATATAGGGATTAATTGACTGATTTACTATAGTAGTAAGATATTGCTTACTCTCTATCAATATTCCTATAAGTATTATGATACTTAGTCTGGCAAAACTGCTGCATTAATCTATTTCTTTCTGTGTATTAGTTGATGATGTAAGTTGATCACTGAGCACTGACAGTTTAACAAAAGGCATTAGGTTTCTTACAACTTGGTTAAATTTTTTATTTGTGATGATTGATGCTGTTTGACCAAGTTCCAACCATCTTTGAACTAAAAATGATCTAAACTATTGTGAAGCCCACAAAACCTCTGAGATTGTGTTGTGCAAGATAATATTATTAATAAATACTCAAATATTATATTCTTAGTACAATTTTCTTCAATACTCTCGTCTTCAAAATCGCTTATTAGTTTCTTAACCCCACTTTCTAACTTTTCAATGTCTATTCCATTTCCGTTAACATGCTTTTTTAAGTTACTTAAATTTTTCAAGTTGCGTTTAGTGTTTCTACAACTTTTAGTAACACTTCTAATACAACCTTAATCGTATTCACTTCCATATTAACTGTTAAATAAATAAACAATTTTTGCTTTATAACACAGTATAGATATTAGATAATATTTTTTTTGTACAAATAAAACAATAAATACCTATATTAAACAGACACTTTATTGCGATACTTATCTTATTAATTAAATTTTTAAGTAATGAATAAACAAAGTGCTTCAGGTTTATATATAGTTAGATATAATATCACTTTATCATAATTTCAAGGTCAGAATAATCGAGTTATTAACTTATTCAATATTCATGCTTTTTTGAACTTTAGACTAGTCTATACCATACAGGGTATGTCAAAAACAGAGGTTTTTTTTAATAACAGAATTTACTTGGCATTCTTTTTTATTAAATAAAAATAAGTTTTGGAAAATTGGTAAATATTTTATAGTACTTGTGGAATGGCTTCAGCCGGGAATTTGTCATTGGAGCCTACCAAATCCCCACTTCCAAAAATGGCGCATTTAGACACACGATATTAACCTGCAAGACTTTGGCTGGCTAGCCCTCAGCGACAACCAGCAGAATTTTAATAAGTTGATTTCCTGCAGGGCGGTTAAGAAGCAGGTCTTATGCCAGGTGTCCCAAATTGTTTTACCCCGGCTATAACTTCTAAACCTTACAAGATAATCGAACTGGGCAAAAACCACTCTGTATAATTGGTGGTGAACTTTAAAACGAATAATGATTTGACGACTCACACCCAAAATCCAACCAACTAGAATCATTCTTTTGTTACATTGGTGTTAGAAGTGGAAGTGTTGGAAGTGAAATTGTAAATAAAAAATGGACAAAAAAGGCTAAAAAACTGTGTTATTTAAAAGTGTCTGAGTTGCGTCGAGAACTGGAATATCGAGACCTGAAGACGACACGGAAGAACGCAGAGCTGGCAGAGCGGCTTAAAGAAGCAATAGAGATTACTTCCTTGGATATTAAAGTTACTTCGGGCATTACTTCCTTAGAAAATAAAGTTTCATCTGATATTTCTTCGTTAGAAAAAGCAAATGAAATGTCTTCTGTATAGGAGAAAATAAAAGAGATTTTAAAGAAGACAGAAGAACTGGAACATACAGACCAGGCCAACGATGGTGAAGTAAAGTGCCATGAAGTGTAGTCAAACGTGAAATTGGAAGAAGCTGTAAACTTTGCTCGTGTTAAAGCCCTAACTTTCGACGGGAATATGTCATGGACCAACTACCTTAAACAGTTCAAAACAGCTGCCATAGCAAACGAATGGTCTGAACAAGAGAAGGCAGTAAATTTGACCATCGCCATACGAGGAGACGCTTTAGATGTATTTCAGACTATACCCGGAAGAGACAGATGATTTTAAACAACTTAAAAAAGAGACTAAACATTCGATATGGCCAGGAATACTTAGAGCATTTTTATCAATCACAGCTAAAGAATTGTAAACAGGAAAGAGACGCGACCTTTCAACAATATAAAGTAGATATTACCAGGTTGATGCGATTTGCCTACCAATCAGCTCCGGAAAATATAATGGACAACAAATAAAGATAACACGCCGCAGAAAAACTAGAGCGGCTCGGTCTAAAGAGACCGCTTTGACCCGAACCTGTTCCAAAGACCCTCTCATATTGATAGCCTCTTTGAAATGTAGCGATGCTAGTGTATACGTAGACGGCGAAGTAAATTGTAAAAAGTATACACTGTTGGTGAATACTGGAACAACTAGGACCGTAATACGACTAAAAACATAGATAACAGCAAAAGACTTCTACCAACAAGATTCCGACACCGCACTACCACAAGTGAAAGTGCCAACATCCTGGACATCCAGGTTCACTCATACTGTTATTGTCGCTGATATCGCAGAAAATGTTATACTAAGAATAGATGTAATGAATTTACATGGCTGTCATTTAGATTTTATAAACACAGTGATCAAAGTTGATGCCTAAGAGGTATTTCTACATCCATATGGGGACAGTAGCGTTCCAGTTGCTGTACAGGATAATAAGGTGGTACCTGGCAGAAGTGAAACCATTATAGTAGCACGGCTTTAAGAAACAATGGCAGAAGGAACACCTGTTATGATGGAATCTGGGAACCACGATCAAGAGGTTGGATGTGGAATTCTGATCGGAAAGGGGTTGGTCACGACTGCTAAATAAATTTCAGTACGTCTCATAAAGGTTAATAATCACCCAATTACCATCAAGAAACAGACCAGAATCGGAACCTGTGTACCAGTAACGTCTATAATTCGTCAGACAACAACTTCGGATAATTTCAACGACAAATTATTACATTTGCTAATTCATCTCTGGATCAATTAGAGCAAAAGGAGAAGAAACAGAAATAACATCTGTTGATAAACATAAACATGACACTGGTGACTCCAGGCCGATTCGTCAATCATCTCGAAGATTACCAAAGGCCAAGAGAGAGGAAGCTGAAAGGATTGTTCGGGAAATGGATAAAGACAGGATAATAGAACCTTCTACCAGTCCATTGTTCTTTACGGTAGTCCTGGTCCAAAAATAGGATGATATTTTTTGCCTAATAAATGGTAATGCCAACACGGCTTCTAATATTTTAAATTCAATCAACACTATCCATCCCAATATAAAATTCACTCTGGAAGCCGAAAAAGAATGTTGTTTATACTTTTTGAACCTGTCTGTCCACGTCCACAGACAGGGTAACAAATTTGAATTTAGCATATATAGAAAACCTAAACCAACATAAAATGTCTGCTTTCTATTGCTATATTCATAGATTTCTATCAATCCCTCTAAATAAAACTAATTATCTTCAAGAATTAAATATACTTAAACAAATTGCATTTAACAACGGGTATGACCCGGACATAATTCAATCTCTAATCACCAAAATTAAATTCAAGAAAATTCAAAAATTAGCCTACCCTAATTTGAGTCATATTAATAATTTTTACATATCAATCCCCTTCTGGGAAAATAACTTAGCTAAGAGCATCTCAAAAATGTTTGCTAACAACGTAGATAACATTAAAGTATCTTTCAAATCAATTAATAAATTAGACTCTCATCTAGTCAACACAAAAAACAAAACGAATTTGTTAGATAAGAGTGGAGTATACAGGTTGCAATGCAACGATTGCGATGCCAGTTATATTGGCAGAACTAGCAGATCTTTGGGAGTCCGGATAGGCGAGCACATCAAGAAGCCGGACACATCTGCATTTGGACATCACTTGAGGTTCAATCAACATAATTTTAGCCCAACAAAAAACTCCAAATTATTAGTAAACTTGAACACAAAAACTTATTAGATTTTCATGAAGATGTTGAAATTACCCTTGAAAGAGACAACAATATCCTCTGTCTCAACACTCAAGTGAACCTTAACAGAAATTTTATACCACTCCACAGACAACTCAATTAACCCTCTATGATGATGTAAGTCCAAGTCGCTCAATACAAGCCTTTGAGAGCCATCCCCTCCTAAACTCGATTTCACCCATCAGAGCCTACCTTTGGGATCATGGTACTTTTATGATTAAAAACTTTTTCGTTCTCTATTTTGTCTCGTTCCAACCATGAGTACGTTTGTTGAGTGATTTAGAATTTTTAGGACTAAACATCAGATTCACCTCTAGGGACCGCGGGTTCAGTTGTGCCATCTTGGGTTCTCTGAAAAAAGTTCTGCAGAGCCCGGGCTGGCACATCAGAATCACGCGAGTGATATTTTTGTTTTGTCTTGACATCAAAAGGATCATTAAGAAGATCAATTCATTTTAAACATTTATTTAAATTTAACTAACAAATAAATCAAATTTGAAAAATTTTCTTTACTAACAAATTTTGATTTCCTTTAACCACCTCCAAAATCACACTTGGAGAAACATGTTCCACACTGAGGTGAACGCACCTCCTCTCTTGAGATTTGACAGGTCAACGTCTTTAAGTGTCGCTTGTCACCACTGTCATATAGACACGGATAAACAATATTAATAAAAATGAATGTATAAAGAAAGTTAAATTTGAAAATATTACTAATAGTAATAATTATGATTTAGCAAGTTGTGAATATCCTGAAATATCTAATTTTGGGAGCGAGGGTGACTAAGAACTTGTTGGATATGTTTGTGGACAGTAGGTAGACTTTTTTACAATTAAAAGGGAAAAAAAACCTTCAGTTTTTTCCTTTGGCCTTTTACGTTTGACCTTTTTCATATTAACTATTGTATTCTAAATTTAGGTATGTGTTAAAAATTTTATTATTTGTTTTTATTTTTTTTACTTTCCAACTTGGGTAAAGAAAGATTATTTTTCGTTTCTTATATACTTGTTTTTTTATTATTAACTACACTGCAAATTATAATTATCCCCCCCCCCCCTTTATATTAAAATCTACTGTTCAGATCTAAGGTTTTTTTTTCACCCATACTGTTCCAGCAAATTTTCATCTGGCAATACTGCCCAGAATCGAACTTTGCAACTACCATTTCTATAAAATATTGACTGAAATACAAGCGATGGCTAAGCAAGACACGCAGCAAACGCTACCCCGAGACCGATCTATCTGTCGTCTCTCGCACTGGTCGCGCCTTGCGAAATGTGTTTCATATAATTGCATGTGTTCCAGACGTGAAGAGACTGTTCTTGACCTCCGTTGCCGTTGCGTCTGCTGTCGTATGTTGTCTGTCGCTCGTTCCGAAATGGTACCTTATACCAGAGACAATCCAGCGAGACGTGTAGCTCAATGTATTTTTTTTGTTCGGTAAAAGTTATTTGGGCGATTGTAACCACAACCAGTCTATGATGGCGCCATTAGTAAATAGCGGGAAAATTAAAAATGCTTTAGGGCGGGAAATTCAAACATGGATTCAGAAATAAAGTTTTTCTATACAAATTTACAGGAGAAACAAAAACTATTGTTTCACTGTATATTAAAAAAATATAAAAGCTTCCAATAACATCAAATTTTTTATCACATAAATAATCATTTTAATAAAGGAAGTTTTAATCAGTTTAATATAAACAGTGAACATAGTTTTTATTACTCTTGTAAATTTCGCTAAAAAAAAACTTGAAAATTCTATTGATTAGTAAATATTTAAACTTGGAAAAATAATACACCAAACTCTTTTTCTATAAATTATATTTTTGTAAGGTACATAAAAACAAACTACAATTGCTTCGTTTAGAAAGTACCTCCTATCATTTTGTGACAAACTACAAAGAAAGTAACAGTTGTTATATATTCATAATATATTTAAAAACTAATGTAACAAATATTTTATAAAGTATAGTATCGATACCTTTTTGCCAGACTATCATAAGTGCCATTTGAACAAATGTGGTTTTCTTAATAAATTGGAAATTACTTATCTCTAGAAAGAAATGTGTACAAAAACGCGAGTTTGGTTCCAGAAATTGCTTCATGCAAAAAATAATATGCAAAAATAAACATTCCCCCCCAAAGAAAATTAATTAAACAACAAAATCAGACTAAAAGAAATATACGGGGCCCAAATTAAATTAATTTTAATAAAATGCACATGTTCATAACAACATTCATAACATTGTCAGTTGTCAGTTTTAATACTTTTAATCGATATTTCTACGTCAAAAAACCAGCAACACCAGCGCCCTCTGAAAATGGTGTTAGTTTTATTGGAGAGAGATAGACATATGTAAAGATCAATGTAAAAGAAAAAGAGGGTCATATATGTAATTTAAATGGACCACCGAACATATTTTCCTATTAAGTTACGTTTCGGATTCGCGATTTGAATTTTGGAGTGCAAAGTCGTTTCGTATTGTGCTGGCCAAAGTTTTTTTTCGTTTGGTTAAGGATCCAGGTAAAGGCTAATACTAACATTTCCTTTGTCAAATTAACCCTTCTCTTCCTATAATTTAAAAAGTAATTGTTTTCTCTTGGTTTTCTTTAATATAATATAATTAAATTAAAAAAAAAAAAAATAGTAAAGTAAAAGGTAGTTAGATGGGAGATAACTCAGGGGGGTCGGGCCCCCCTAGTGAAATGAGTTTTATTAATAGTGATAGCAATCTTGATACTTCAGATGTGGATATGGATGGCTCAAAGCCGGCAATTGTTGATAATGTAAATAATCATGTAGAAAATGAGGTTGTAAAAAATGTCACAAAAAATTCTGACAAAAAACGTCTAAATAGAGATAATTATACATACCTAGATAAAGGCCCATATGAAGTATACATTGAAGCCACTCTTGATAATAAAAATATAGGTAATTATAATTATTTAGCTATTGCTCGTGAACTTTATGACCTCCAGGTAAATAATATTAAAAAGATAAATAAAAAAGGGAAAAATAGAATTGGGGTAGTATTTTCGGGTTTTAAAGAGGCAAATAATTTTTTAAGTAATGAGGAATTAAAAGCAAAAGGGTATGCTCTGTTCATCCCTTCAAAAAATGTGTCATGTAAGGGTATAGTTAAATTTATTGATAAATCATTCTCTGATGATATGTTGCTTAGATATTCTGAAACTGATACTGCTAACATCAAAGTAAGTGAAGTTATGAGTTTTATGAGGAAGGTCAACCCGCAGGGAGGGGGTGATGGTGAACTGGGGGCGGACTCGGAGGTCAACTTGGTGCCGACGGGGACGGTTCGATTCACCTTTACAGGTACCTACCTGCCTCGCAGTGTAAAAATATGTGGTATAGAACACAGGGTATTACCATACATTATGCCTGTTTTTCAATGTTATAATTGTTTAAATTATGGTCATATTAAAAAAATGTGCAAAACTAAGGCGATTAAATGTTTGAAATGTGGAGATGTCCATGAACAAGGGAAGTTTTGCATAATGAAGTGTGTGCATTGTAAGTCGCTTGAACATACGAGTACATATAAGATGTGTCCTGAACGTAAACGTCAAAACTTGATTAGAGAAGCCATGTCTTTAGATAATATCTCCTTTTTTGAAGCATCAGAAAAATTCCCCAGAATGTCAAATAATGATAATGAATTTTCACGTCACTCTAGGGATTTTCCTCCCTTACCAAGTATTGAGTCCCCAGAGGACAATATTATTCCCATCAGTAGTAGAAGGGCAACCCACGTACAACAAACCCCCTTAAGAAATTCCTTTTCTCAAGTTACTGGGAAAAAAAGGAAAGGTGAAAACCGAATTGGTTATGATTCAAAGGCTCATAATAAATATTTAATAAGCCCAAGTGGTAGATCACACTGTTCTACTGAGACATACTATATTCCCCCTTCAGTAGATGAAGAGGAGGTCTATTCATGTGGCTCAGGGAGAACCAACAGAAATGAGAGTGAATCTCATATGTTAAATGATATAATGAATATAGCTAGTAAATTAAACAAATATGATAGAGAACATGTTCTCAAGTTTATGGATCAGTTAGTTAGAATATCAGTTCCTGATGTTTTTAAATTAGGTAAGAACGTCTCAAATCAAGGGAAGTGACCTAGATAGAATAGGCTATAATGTTAATAATTCTTGTAATAATAATAACAATAATAATAATAGTAATATGAATTTGAAAGGTAAAAATAATTTAGACTCTAATTTTACTAAACATAAATTAAAAATTTTCCAATGGAATATCCGAAGTTTAAAATCCAACTATGATCAGTTAAAGTATTTTCTAGAAGAAATTAATCCAGATGTCGTATTATTGAATGAAACTTGGCTAAATAACACATATTATTTTAAAATAAAAAAACTATAGTACATATAGACAAGATAGAATTGATGGATATGGGGGTATTATTACATTGATTAAAAATAAAATTGACCACCAGTTTATTAATGAAGTAAATTTTTTAACACCCATGCAGACATTGACAATACAAATTAACTCATTGAATTTACATATAATTAATGTCTATAACTCATCAGGTAATAGAATTAATATCAATCAGTGGAATTCACTTTTAAATAATACACCAAAACCTTTTATTATAATGGGGGATATTAATGCCCATGATCAACTTTGGGGTTGTCACAATTGTGACTATAATGGTAAAATTATTAAAGAATGTCTGGTAGAGGAGGGTTTAATTACAATGAATGATGGGAGTCCAACAAGAGTTGGGCTACCGGGACAACATGAATCGGCAGTAGATCTAACTATAGTTACTAAGGAGCTAGGATTAGAATGTCTCTGGTATGTTCATAATGACTTGGGTGGTAGTGATCATTATCCTACTATATGTGAAGTATTTAATAATAAGGATATGGTTTATACAGTTAGGAAAAGGAATTTAAAAAAATCAGATTGGAATGGCTTTAGTAAGGATATAGAAGTTTCATTCAATTCGTTTAGTGGGGATTTGGACTATATAAATTGGTATGAGTTAGTATAGACAGGTCAGCAGAAAAGTACATTCCTTATTTTAGCAACAATGGA
The DNA here is from genome assembly GCA_927349885.1 of Psylliodes chrysocephalus. NCBI lineage: Eukaryota > Metazoa > Arthropoda > Insecta > Coleoptera > Chrysomelidae > Psylliodes > Psylliodes chrysocephalus. The sequence continues at coordinate 97,188,613 of OV651813.1, forward strand.
AAATGTAAATACAATGTTTGGTGGGATAAGGAGTGTTCGGATTTAGTTGCTAGAAGAAGGCAGGCAATACAAAAATATAAATTGGAAATGAATACAGTAAATTATATTGAACTTAAAAGGGTTCAAGCTCTTGTTAAGCGAACATTTAAAATTAAAAAGAAAACATCTTTCAGAGAATTTTGTGGGACACTAAACAGAGATACTCCAATTAAAAAAGTTTGGAAAGTAGTTAAGCGCTTTAAGTCCTACATGACTAACAATAATATAAGCTTCCCAAATAAAGAAATTGCCCAAAATTTGCTGGAGTCACTAACTTACTGTGACATTGATCCGGAGTTTAACATAGTTAATAATAATATAGATGTAAATCCATTCTCCTTTAATGAGTTCTGTAATGTAGTAGAGGGAAGAAAAGATAGGGCTACTGGTAAAGATAATATATCTTTCTTGATATTAAATAATCTCCCTAACGTAGCACAACTTAAATTACTGCAATATTATAATTATAGTCTGGAGACTGGTAGTGTTCCTGTACAATGGAAGGAGACTATGGTGGTTCCTATATTAAAAGAAGGTAAAGATCAGGGCTCATTTGAAAATTATAGACCAATTGCATTAACTTCATGTGTAGGTAAAATTTTGGAGAGTATGATTAAGATTCGCTTGGAATGGTTTTTAGAACATAATAAGATCCTTCCAAAATTTCAAATGGGTTTTAGAAGGGAAAGGGGATGTAGTGATGCAATTGCAATCTTGTCACACTCAGTATTAAAAGCTTTTAGTTCAAAAAATCATTTAATTGCAGTATTCATTGATCTTAAAGCGGCATATGATAATGTAGACATCCATATTCTTTATAGGAAAATGTTAGATCTTAATATCCCTTCATATTATACAAATGTAGTTTTCAATTTGCTATATAATAAGAGAATATATGTTAGGGATATGAATTATGAATTAACTGGTCCTGGGTTAAGTAGTAAAGGTCTGGCTCAAGGTTCACCATTGAGCCCCCTTCTATTTAATATATATATGATTTCATTGTTCGATATTATTCCGGATAATGTTAAAATGATTCAATATGCTGATGACTTGGTGCTTATGATAGAAGGGGATATAATAGCAAAATCTATCAATGTAATAAATCTTACTCTGGATAATGTCGCTGAATGGTTAGACAGTCACAAACTCAAAATCTCTCCACTAAAATCTTCTGCAGTAATTTTTAATAATTCAAATAGGAAATTGGTAAGCCCTAATATTAGAATTAAAAATAATATAATTGTAATTAAAGAAAATAATAGATTAAATTGGAATGTTTATGTACAAGAGCTAGAAAATAAAACTCAAAAAGGATTAAATATAATGAGAGCGATAAGAGGTATCCATTGGGGAGCAGATCCATCCACTATGCTTTCTGTATACAAAGGTTTAATTAGATCTCACCTAGATTATGCATATTATGTTCTGAGACCATGTAGTAAAAAAATATTAAATATATTAGATAGGGTACAATACAAAAGCTTGAGGTTAGTAACAGGAGTAATGAAATCAACACCAATCAACTGCCTACTTGCTGAATCTGGTGAAATATCCCTTGAATATAGGAGACAATTGTTAGCCATTAAGTTCTATTTGAAAATAAGATCGGACAATAACAACCCCCTGAATGCAATTTTAGATTCTTTGTCAGATATGTATCGAGCTAGGATTGGTTTTTGGAGAGCGAGGGACCCCTCTTACCTAATTGAATCTAAAATTGTAGCAGATCATGTTATTACTAACCTGTATAGAACAGATGTAAATCCGTGTTTCCAAATTGAAGTGTCTGATCAAGTCGATAGAATAAGAACAGTCTTTTCAGCTGCAAGTAAAAATGGTATTTATAGTAATCAATGTTTTTTAAATGAATTTGCGGATAAATTTATGTCATATACTTGGGTATTCATTAAATCCTATAGATCAGAGTGTAGGCTGTGCAGTTCATATTCCTGATATTAAATATAACTTTTCTACTAGGCTACTTGACCATACACAAATATGTTCTGCTGAAATTTTAGCTATCAATAAAGCCATTGTGGTATGCATAGAGAAAGAATTAACAAAATGTATAATCTTTTCAGACTCTCAGAGCGCAATTAGAATGATTGAACACAAAAAATATGGGAATAATAACCTTAATGCCTTAAAAACCAAAAGACTATTATTGGACGCTAGTAGGGCTGAGTTTGAGTTCATTCTAGCATGGATCCCAGGTCATATGGGGGTAATGGGTAACAAACAGGCAGATGATCTGGCTAATATAGGTAGAGTTTTGAATGTTCCAGCTGATATTAAAATAGACAGGCATGATTATTTTCCTTATTTTAAAAAACGAATATTTAATGCGCACAACATTATCTGGAGTAGATCCTTTTTGGAAAAAGGGAAATGTTATCCAAATCAGGGGGACTTTCCTCATAAAGCTTGGTTTTTGAAATTTCCATACATTGATCGCAGACATATTACAACTATTATTAGGTTGAAGACTGGGCACACCCTTTGCCGAGCTCATCTTTTTAAAATTGGGTGTAGCGATGACCCATTCTGTGAATGTGGTCAAATTGAAAGTCTACATCATATATTTTTTGAGTGTTCCTTGAACATTACTTTTAATTTTTATTTATATAGAGAATTGATTAAAATAGGCTGCACTTCTCCTATCTCACTTCCTTGTATTTTAAATCACCTAAATTTAAATGTTATTAAAGTTATTATGAAATTTATTAACACATTTAAAATAAAAATTTAATATACAAATAAAAAAAAAATATATATATATATATATATATTCTTGTTAATTCCAGAATAATTCCCGAACTATTTAACCTGGGTGCTTTTTCTATCTATCCGAGGCAACATTTCTGGGTTTGTGTAGATGCTCGGCAGTTGCCCCCGAGCGAGAAAAGTTTATACCTTTGTTGTGTTGTCTTTTAACATGTTTAGCCTATGTATCAAGTATTAATACAATCAATGGAAAAGGGTGAATATGGATTTTTCTTCAATGGGAAGATGGAAAATTCCAGACGTTCTTTAATGAATATTCCCGAAAAATAATAGGCTAAATTACCTGCGCTGGCTAAATACCCAAAGGGTGGAGGCCAAAAAACAAAAAGAAGAAGAAGAAGTTACGTCTCTGTTGTCTCTGCTTATACCGTTTAACCAAAGTATATTAACCGTTGAGTAGCGACAGCTGGGGAACCAAATTCTAGTGCGCCGACGCGAAATAGAGAGGCGAGACGTCTTCTAAAGATGTAAACAACCCCTTTCACTTTAGTCCGGCAGCTGATATAGGAATTCGTTGTTATGGATTTATTAGTGCTCTTTTATTGTGTTTTTGTTAAGATTTTTTGAGGTTTTGTGGGTTTTTCATTATGCCAGGAAATGCATGTGCTATAAGTGATATATATTTTTATATTTACTACATAAGTTAAATACTCATAAATATAAAACTGCCTAATGACCAAACCTTTATTATAAATGTAAACTACAAAAGAGTTTTACTTCAAATTACGTCGAGCAGTGTAAACATCACATTCAAGACCAGTTCATAATTCGAGCAGTGTTTTACTGTGTCGTTCCGTCAAAACGTCAAAAGAGAGAGAAAGAAAATTTGTACCACCCAAGATCAAAGGCACCGACGCTTTATGTCGCTACTCAACGGTTAATATACTTTGGTTTAACCGTTGTCGCTTGCTCACAGAAGCTCAGTAGCTCCAGAGACAACTACGAGACGTGTAACTTCATATAAAAATCGGTTCTGTGGATCGCTCATGCAGTGTATATCGTTTTCTCCCTTTCTCTTAATATTTGTGGATATGACTATCTCTTTTACAAATCACTCAAGGCAATGGTGAGATGTCGCCACCATAGCCCCCTTCTCTTTATGTTCTGTCGTTCTGTCATGTATATATCTTGTCAAAAGTCGTTATTTCTAGCCTAGCTTTTCGTTAGAGGTTATGTTTTGGAAAAAATTTTTGTTTATTTTATATTGTGGCTTTTTATATTGTAGTGTGTGTAGTGTTTGTAACGTATTTTGTTTGCATTTTCAAGAGCTTATTATATTACTAAAGCTAAAATAGTTTAGACTTTTTTTGATTAAATAGCAATGCCGGCATTTTGTTTAATTTGTGGATGCAGTGAAGATGAGGTGTCTAAAATGCATTACTTTCCTTGTAATTCTACAAAGTAAGTACAATCTATCATTTAATTCAAATAAAACTGGTTTACTCGGCTTATGTTATGACAATATTGGAATATGAGTTGAGTTGCCAGTTAGGTCTCCTTTTTATGATGTACGTGTTAGGTCATTAGAATCTGTTCAAGACAAATTTCTTAGATTAGGTTTAGTAATGGCAACTCTGATTTTAATGTTTTATTAAACTATGCATCTTAAATGCCTAAAAATTTTCGAAGGGGTACACTCAATTTATTATTTTTGCATAAAGTAAAGGAGTTATTCATTGTTTTGAACTTTTAGAATCCATGCAATTTAGAGAACCAGTAAGATTCGTGAAAATTATTTATTCATTCCATTACACAGAACCAATTATTATGACCTAAGTACCTATTTAGTTCTCTTAACAAAAAAAATGCAAATTCATTAAATTTGGATATTAGGGGTAAATCTTTCATTAATTCCTAATGAGTATTATTGTTGGTTTATATAAAAAAAGTACCTACTCAATACTTCCCACTTGATTGACTTAAGTGTTGGTGTGTTTGTTTTTAAAATAACATTTGCAAAGTATTGTATTCTTTCCAATTATATTTTTTATTGTTATGGGGATTTCGAGTAGGTATATCCTTCAATAATAAAAATTTAAAATTTTAATATCTTGGTATTTATTTGTAGAATCTAATATAAAATATTATTGTTTAGATGCAAATTATGGTTTGATGCCCTGGGTATTCCATATTTCGAACAGAAATGCGAAATTTCAGAATCTGCAGTAAACACTTTGCTAGAACAGATTATATTGGAAACTGGAAATTAAAACCGGATGTATTACCAATGAAATTTATGGACTGCCAGACAACTGGAAATGTTACAGATTTGTTGAGCAAAGATATAAGTAAGTTGATTATTAAATTATTTCAGCAATTTTATTGAATCTGCGAAATTTCAGAATCTGCAGTAAACACTTTGCTAGAACAGATTATATTGGAAACTGGAAATTAAAATCGGTTGTATTACCAATGAAATTTATGGACTGCCAGATAACTGTAAACATTACCAAGAAAGACTCATTTACTCTGCAGAACAACCAGTAGTTTCGGTTGGAACAGCTATAAGCTTATTGGAAGATTTTCTTGAGTCTCCTACTTAACATTTTAAATTTAAGTAAGGAAATAGAAAAGCTATTTGAAGAAAAAATAGATTTTGAATGGGTAACATGTACCACTCATAAACATTTTCTTATGAAATCTTTTTTTAAAGCAGTGTGGAAAATAGGCATTCCTTGGTGGTGTAAAAGAAAAATGAGGGAAATTAGGTCACAAAAAAATTACACAATCAAAAAAAAATTAAAAAATTTTTACATATTTAATTTATAATATAGCTTTCGGCCCATGATAGAACAGCCTTCTTCAGTGGGTTTTATTTTTCGATTCGTTTATTTCATTATTTTATTTTTTAATTAATATTTATTATTATTAAGTTATTACTTTTCTTTTTTTAAATTCATATATCTATGGTATTTTATGGTTGTTTAAATTAATCCCATGTTTCATGTTTGCCAATTATTGTCTTTTTTTATGTATTTATGTCATTGCAATTTAAGGTTGGTTTTTGTTTGTTTAGTTCTGTTGTTTATAATATAGGTATTTAATATCGATATTTTTAATTATTATCATGAATAAAAATATAAAAACGATGGTATACTACAATTTTATTTATTAAACATTTTCCTTAATGACATAAAAAGAAAAAAACACTACATAAATTTATGGTTAGCGTTTTGTTGCTTATAAACTTTTCAAAAAAAAAAAATATATATAAAAGAATTAAACTTCGAAAAAATAATACATATTTACAGTGTCTACTTAAGTTGGCAGCATATGGAAAATTATTTTATTAGTGTTACGAAAAAAAGTAAATATTAATTTGTTGTAATGTAAAATTCCCTCAGGCTTAAGAAAAATTCATAATTTCTGACAAGCCCTATAATTTTTTTCCTAAAACTAATAATAAATTTTCCATAATATGCTGTCAACTTAAGTAGAAACATTGTTTTCATTTAAAATTCCCGCTTATCCATGACCTATCCCAATGTTTTATCAGATTAATATAGTTACTAACGCAAGAAGAGACCATTTAAAAATAAGAAGTACAATTAAAAAGAAGATCTATGCGATCTGAATTTCCGGTTCTTTGAGCGCCGTGCACAGCGCCCTCGGTTGGTGCCTTTTATAGAATCGCCCAGTCAAATTTTGCCGAACCAATTATTTACATTGAGTTGCCCGTCTCTAGTTGTCTCTGGTAGCTCGTCTTGTGACAATCCACGAGGGTCGCAATTTGCGTGTTTGAACAGCTTGTGCGTGATGAGCCGGCTGGTCGATAGCGCTTAAACAATCGAAAGGCGGGGTTTGGACGCATACATAAACATATTTATAAGATTTTGCCATATTTTATTCTAGAAACATTCTTTACTTTAATTTAACTTTACTTTTACGCAATTTTACACCATTTTCTACTATAAAAAAAAATACGTCAGATTTACAAAGACCTCTCCTACAAGTGAGATTTGGAAAGATTTAGCTTGATCCTCTCCCCCCTTGAACACCTCACGTAATTAGTGGACGCCCCCTAAGTATTATAAATAAATAGAATAGTATAATAGTGTAAATAAATAAACTGTTTTAAATAAATAAACTATTTTTAAATTAAAGAATCGTTACAGCTTTTCAAAATAATGTAATCTACAAGAGCTGCATAAAGGGTATTGAATTTCGTTGGGGGGAAGTTTATTAAACAAAAGAAACAATTTTTATGGCAGTTTCTTTTACGTACTGGGGAGTATATGCAACTTAATATACACTATCGGTTTTTGTGTTGCCTATGTTACAGTAGCTCTCGATTCCTATTTTAATTTTATTTCATATCAGTGCGTTTGATTTGTTAGAGAACTAATAATAAAAATTCAATATATATATTAAATATTTTATGAGAATATTATTCATTTACTTAATAACTAATGTGCCTTTTCATTGCAGAATGAAAATTACGAGCTGTTTTACGCTGGCGCTATCTAATTACTTTACCAGATGATGATTGTATCTACACGAACATAGACGTAGAAAATTTGCTAAACGCTAGAGAGTGATATAAAAGGACGGCTCTAGGACGAATTTTCGGAGGGAGTCATTGCTATTAGAAATTTTCTTTTCAGCATATTTTTATTAATAGGCTCGGCTCATGGATTTTAAGAATATTAATATCGGGAGGGCCATGGCCCATGAGTTAGATAGGGTAAGGTGGGGCAGGTTCGGACACGTTTTTTCAAACATTAATACTGATACCTTAGTGTTTTTCCAATATTTTGGCATTATCTCAAGCAAAAAAATGTAGTGGTTTCCGTTCATTTACATTTTTCCTAAGAAGATGCATGAAGTAGTGGTGTATATTCGGACAAGTCTAACAAAATTCAGAACTTATTTATTTTTAAGAAGTATAAAAGACTGTATATTAGAAAAAGATTATTGAGCGGTATAACCATCAAAATTGACATTAAATTTGAAAAGCGAACACATCCTGGAAGTTCCTATTGCTGCCTCGGAATTAGGTATTTTCGAAACTATATCTTTTCTGTAAACAGTCGAAATTGTCTTGCAAGTCCGGAAAGCGGAAACCGCTTTTATACTTTCTCAAAAAATTTAAGACGAAAGATTTATCATCATTGCAAGATTCCACTCTGCCGACGTAATGAAGTGTCCTTTTGTTAGTCGGGTATTTGACAAGCAAATAATCATTACGATGGATTACGTCATCATCCAATAGCATGATCACATTTTCATTGTCTTGAAACTCGTCCAGAGAATCGGACAGATCGTCAAAAAAATTTGTCTCATGAACAACATTCTGTGGTAAATCCACATCAGAATCTGACGAGTCACTTTCTATTTTTTTCAACTTTTTGGTGTCTTTTCTTTGCATATCTCTTCAACTTTTGTTTTTTTTCTTCGCTTCACATTCGCTTTGTAATACTTTTTTTTCGTGTTTTTTTTTTCTCAAACTTTTGTTTTCTTATTGTTTCCAATTATTGAATTCTTTCCTTCTCCGGTGTGCTTGTAAAAATTCTGGATTTACCTAGTCAAGACTTTCCATTTGTTTTTCTAGGGGCTGCCTCTGGTAATAGTCTAATGTTGTCAACGGATAATATTTTAATGTCATTCAACATAGTTCTTATCAACATGGTCACTTCGTCAATTTCAGAATCGGCCACATTGCTAGTGCTCATGGAATTAATAGGCCACAAGCCAGTACTGGAGTAGCTGCTTATAATGTTTTTAGGTGTAAAACTTTGCAGTGAGTTTAGTCATAAATTTCAATTGGTTTTCCAGGATTTGAAATGATAAAGTCGTTAAAGGCAGCCTTACATCTGTTTATAAATGGCCTGTAAATGCCCCTGTCGAGGGGTTGCATCTTTTGGGTGCAATGGGGTGGAAATGATAGTAGGACTATACTATTCTCACGAGAATAGTCTATGGCCCCGAGTGATGTGTGTGTTTCATGGTTATCGAACAACAAAAGAATTGTATTTGCTTGAATTCAACCAGTATGTTTTTGAATATGCTCCAATAACTGGAAAAAATTTCGACTTCTCGGCAAAGCCTATTGCCCCATGAACTGAATCATACATAAACTGCGCTTTCATACGTACACGAGGGAATACATATGCTGGGGGAATTGTATGTCCCACAGCAGAAATGAAGCAACACATTGTAACTAATACGCCACTTTCAGTTAAAATACACTGGCCCATTCCTTTTGTCTCTGTTTCGGCAATAACTTTAGGAGCCTAAAGAACGGTTGTGACTCCAGTTTCGTCGTTATTCCAAATGCGATTAGGGGGAAAATTATATTTTGCTTGAACTTCTGCATAATTCTTAAAAAACGAAGCAACATTGGCTTTGTTGAAAGCTGCTGCTCGTACAATGTTGGTATTTTCTGGCTTCCGGTAGGAAAGTCTCGGGTGACGGCTCATGATTGATCGCATCCACTCCATCCCAGCCATATTAGTTTCGTTCCAAGTATTTTGAATTTTCTAGCCCAACTAAATTGCATATTCATAGACCTGTAAAATATTTTTGAAGATTGCTTTAGGTAAATTTCCAACTGCTTTTCTTCTCCTGGAGAGAATATTTGACGGGTAGCGTACTTCGATAAAGAAGATTCATTCTCATGAACTACTACTGCTTTCATTTCCCGAGTCAGCCAAATTTTTCTTTTGCTTTGTTTTTACAAGTCAGTCAAAAAGAGTTGATTTTGGAATATTAAAAGTGCTTGCAGCTATGCAAATCGACATTTGGCGTTTGGGCACGGTTTTAACAGCTTTTTTACTTTCCTATCTGTATACAGATATAAGGAAAGTATAGGAATCATGATTTTTTCGACCTCGAGTTTTCGACGGATTTTTACGTTTTGAGGTCCCCTGAATCCGTTTGGACTATTTTCGCGATGATGTCTGTCTGTGTGCGAGTGTGCGTGTGCGTGTGCGTGTGCGTGTGCGTGTGCGTGTGTCTGTGTGTGTGTGTGTGTGTGTGTGTGTGTGTGTGTGTGTGTGTGTGTGTGTGTGTGTGTGTGTGTGTGTGTGTGTGTGTGTGTCTGTATAACGCATAACTCATGAACCGATACACAGAAAAACACCAAATTTTAAACTTTGTTTTAGCGTCCATTGAGCTGATTAGATTTTGGGCAGAGTCGGAACATCTAGGGCGTACTTTATAGGTAGTAATTTTTATATTTCATGGAATATATCTGTTATTTACGTTTGGAGAAGAAAATTTGTCAAATAAAAGTTACTTCTAATATAATTATCTATAATTTTTTTTATGCAAAATTTTCCTAAAATGGTCCGTATTCGAGAAATTTGACAAAATGTAAAAAAAATAATTTTTTATAAAAATTGTTCGAATAAAAGTTGTTTGTAATATAATTCTCTATAATTTTTATTTTATACATAATTTCTCTAAAATGGACCGTATTCGAGATATTTGAGAAAATGTGTAAATTTCGAATTTTGAAGAAAACTCAAAAACGAATAAAGAAGAAAACATTAAATTTTAAACTTAAGGTTTATTTCGGCCTGACGTGAAATAATTAGATTTTGGTCAAAGTCGGAACATCTGGGGGGGTACTTTATGGGAAGCCGTTTTTATATTTTATGGAATATATCTGTTATTTATGTTTGGAGAAGAAAATTGTTCAATTAAAAGTTACTTCTTATATTATTATCTATAATTTTTGTTTTTTTGTCAAATTTTCCTGAAATGGTCCGTATTCGAGAAATTTGACAAAATGTGCAAAATTCTGATTTTTAAGAAAATTGTTAAACTAAAAGTTGTTTGCGATATTGATATCTATAATTTTTGTTTTTACATGATTTTTCGAAAATGAACCGTAATGGAAAAATTGGAGAAAGAGTGCTAAATTTAAATTTTTCAGTATTTTCGTTTTCAATGAATATCTATAGAAAAATGTTTCGAGGTAGATGTATGTGGAAAATGTATATATTTAGTTTATTCTCTAAATATTTATAGAGGTGCTGCAATAGGTTGTACAAAATAACCGGAAAAAGCATATAATAACTAGATAGGAAAGTCATGTGTTGGACATATCAGATTTTTAAAATCATTTTTCGGAATATCAGGGCGATTTCTCTTTTTAATGTAGTTACGCACCATTCTAAAAAGTAAAATCAAATAATATGTTTTTTTTAGCTTTCTTGTAACTGTATATTTATATTTGGTAAATGGGGCACATTCGGACAGTCTGAAGCTGCCCCACTCGATTTGACCGAACGTACCACATACCAAAAATAAATAAATAACAAAATAAAAATCCGCACATGGCTTATACAGGGTGTCAATTTAAAAACTTACAGTGCGAATATCTCGCAAAATAAAAAAGCTGGAAAAACGCCGTTTGGCAGAAATGTTATAGAGTTAGAACCACCATTTTTAAGTAAGCGGGTGAGTCACCCCTTAGACGCGACACACCCCAACTTTAAAATGTCAAATGGCACTACCTCTTTTGTGATACCTCAAATGAAAGGTCTCATTTAGTAGTATTCACCTGTACAAGCATTTTTTTCTGTTCAAAAAAATGCGATTAACAAAATTTAATGATATTTTATTTGATTAGATGTTCAAAATGCATTCCGTTTTGTGCTAAATAATAGTATAATTGATTTTCAAATTCTGTTCTAACATTGTAGAACACATCTCTTGGAATATTGCTGCATTCCGTAATAATTCGTTGCCGAAGATCTTCTATTGAAAAAAGTCAAGAGGTGTTAGATCGAGAGATCTAGCTGGCCATTCGATTGGACCTCTCCGTCCAATCCATTGACCTGGAAAAGCGTCATTCAAAAATTACCTGACTTGAAGAACGTAGTGGGGTGATGCTCCGTCTTGCTGAAAATGTATTAAATTTTCATTCCGATTCCTGTTTCCGTCAATGTCCAGCTGATTTTCAATTTCTTCAACAATGAGAGGTTGAATGGTGATGTCTAACATTTGCAAGTAAGTATCGCCATTAAGATTGCCATTAATAAATAATGGCCCAATCACAGTGTCGCCTAAAATTCCCGCCAAGACATTTATTTTTTCTGGATACTGCGCGTCCCCTTCCCGGAAGAAATGCGGATTTTCGTCACTCTAATACCTGCAGTTGTGTTTGTTCACTGAACCGTTTAAATGAAACGTGCATTCGTCAATAGTGCTAAATTTAAATTTATCAGTATCTTCGTTTTCAATGAATATCAATAGAAAAATGTTTCGAGTTAGATGTATGTGGAAAATGTATATATTTAGTTTATCGTCTAAACATTTATAGAGGTGCTGCAGTAGGTTGTACAAAATAACCGGAAAAAGCCTATAATAACTAGATAGGAAAGTCATGTGTTGGACATATCAGATTTTTAGGAAAATTGTTTAAATAAAAGTTATTTGTGATATCGATTTTTAAATTTTTTTTTTCCAAAATGGACCGTATTGGAAAAATTGAAGGAAAAGTGCTAAATTTAAATTTTTCAGTATTTTCGTTTTCAATAATTATCAATAGAAAAATGTTTCGAGTTAGATGTATGTGGAAAATGTATATATTTAGTTTATCGTCTAAACATTTATAGAGGTGCTGCAATAGGTTGTACAAAATAACCGGAAAAAGCCTATAATAACTAGATAGGAAAGTCATGTGTTGGACACATCAGATTTTTATTCTCAGATAAGTGCTCCAAAATTTTAGAACGGAAGTTTTTTTGTTTACAAAAAAAATGGAATGCACGTTGACCATCTAATGAAATAAAATATCATCTTAATAACAATAACGGAGTTTGAAAATAGATTGTACTATCGTTTAGAAATAAATGGAATGCATTTTGAATTATTTGATCAAATAAAGTACCATTTTAACAAAATACAGTTTATTTTATTCGAATTCATGTTTCTGTTACACCCTGTATTGAATGGAAAAAAATTCTTGTACACGTGAATACTACTAAATGAGACCTTTCATTTGAGGTATAACAGAAGGGGTAGTGCCATTTGACATTTTAAAGTTGGGGTGTGTCGCGCCTAAGGGGTGACTCACCCCTTCACTGAAATATGGTAACTCTATAACATTTGTGCCAAACGGCGTTTCTCCAACTTCTTTATTTTGCGAGATATTCGGATTGAAAGTTTTCAAATTGACACCCTGTACATATATGCCGTTTTATGAGGTTATGTATCGAAAAACATAATTGGATAAAACTTACCTCACTGGGATTCACGAGCCGAGAAATCTTACGATAGCTCTATTGAAATTTATAAGAACAACTCTCTTTATGAATTTTCTCAAATAAATAGTTCCTGAGTAATCCAAGTCGCTCAACATTTACGTACCATAGAACTACGAGTGTAGAAGAATATATTACTGTCAATATAGAGTGTCATAAGGTGGTAAATTTGACTTGTCCGAACCTGTCCACCTTACCCTACGCCAAACAAAAGTCAGATAATGTAGAGACTTCGCTATTTAAATAATGTTTTGGATAGGTACTTACAAAGTAGGCTTGTAAATGAAACAATTTTGCTATATTTTTAAAATTTTTATTTCTTATTCTCATACATATCCCATACATTAATTGCATTTTGAATATATGTACTTTTTCAACATTTTTAAGCTAAAAGATATCAGAATTTTCTTGACTAGAAGCTATTTAAATACAATATTAATTGAACTGCACATAAACATTAGATGGTATTAATTTATCAACAAAAATATAAAGTGACAGTTTTGCATCGGTACATCGAATATACAATTATTTTTTGTCAACAGAAATAAGTGTGCGTTGTAAAATTAAAAATATATATATGAAAGTCACTGTTTAATTTAAATGTATAATGGTCATGTTTCATGCATTTTCATATGAAAGTAACACCTGATTTATTACAGAATGATTTATATTTTAGTCTTTCTTATTTATGATTTTTCAGATCTAAAAATTATTTAATGATATTAATTTTATCTGAAAATCATAAATTTGTCAACATGGCAAAACATAAATAGCATTGATCATATGCAAGTCCTTTGTGTATGGGTACGTTTTGTAATAAAAATTATTAATATATTTAAATATTTAAATTTCAATGAAAATTTTACTTTCTTCTTCATAATCATTATTCCTTAATTTTGTTTCGTATCCCTTTTATTTTAGATATTTTTGTACTTTGCTTCTATGAAAGTAAAAATAACCTGCGATTGTAATTGTATATTGGATGTACCTCGTTCCATTTAGCCAACCGGAACTCTTAATTTTTTTTATTCCATGCCTGATGGATCCTAAACGAATATCAAAAAACCTTGCAAAGGCAATACTTTTATAGCACCAATCTTACATATATAGTTAACAACAGTTTATTATTTTTAGCGTACTTTTAGTACAAAGCTCAAGTTTTTTGAAATAACATCCCGTTGTATTTTTGAGTCCAGATTATATTTTTAAAAAGTGGCCCCTAGATGGTGATGTTTACCTAAATGTCTACAAATTGATCAATATTTCATTCAAATAATTTTCTGAAGGTTAAGTTTTTTTGTATTTCATGAGTTTCGAAATGGTTTTTTTCCAGTTTAGCGGATTACCGTAAAATAGGACTTGGAGAACGGCCCACAACAGTGTAGGAAATATTTTCTGATATTTCTTTATTTATACGTTTCAGAGTATACTTTAATGTATAACTACAAAATTAGGCTCATGTTCCCATAATTTTCTATTTTTGTCACCTTTTTCATACATTTTTCGAGTAGTACCTCTTTTGTCGTCTATTTCTTTTATTTTGTAATTTAAATTTTCTTTGGGTTCTTCTTTTTCTTTTCTGCTTTAGGTACTATTGTTTTAATTATTCTCCTCATCAGTCTGACATACAGAGTGTCCCATTAGTGCGTAATTGTTCCCTGTTTAATCCAATTAAGTTTATATTCTTTTTAATGTCTTCCTCGACTTCAGTGATGATTTAGTATCTTGTGGAATAATAAATGAGAAAGAAGTGCAGAATGGGTAAATATTTAGAATAATGCAAAAAAGTGGAATTCTAAACATTAACATTAAAAGACCAATAGTAATGTCTTAAAATAGAAAAATACAAATTCATTTACTATTCAATTCCTAAGACAAAGGAAATATGCAAGAAAACAAAAGTCCCAGCCTAGAATATCATATTTGAAAAACCGATAGCGATCAGGTAATAGGAAAATTAATTCCAGGCGATTGAAATAAAGTAGGATATAGATACCATCAGAAAAGGAGACACTGAAAATTGGCTTCACTGTATACTTGTACTAAGAAAATTTGGCAAACAAAAATAAACAAATAGACAGACGCAAAAAACAATCATTCCAAAAATCGTGAAAATATGTACAAAAA
Organism: Psylliodes chrysocephalus; assembly: GCA_927349885.1. Taxonomy (NCBI): domain Eukaryota; kingdom Metazoa; phylum Arthropoda; class Insecta; order Coleoptera; family Chrysomelidae; genus Psylliodes; species Psylliodes chrysocephalus. The sequence continues at coordinate 97,203,780 of OV651813.1, forward strand.
AAGTATACCTTACTTACAAGAAAATTGTTGAATGATTCTTAGACTTCTCTGATTTATTGGACTCGTTTTAAAATTTCAAATGACACGTGGATTATTTAAAATTAAATTTTATCATAAACTGAACTCAAAAAATCCATCATCTTATATTTAATAAATATTACAAATAAATATAAATAGGTTGCTTAAAGTCACCACACCAAATGCGATCAAATCTTAAACTTAATAAATGCTAATCAGCCTTATACTCAATTTTTACTGGAATAGATAGGTACGGTGTGTCCCAACATTTATTTTAAACAGCTGATGTTAAAAGCTAGAAACAGCTAAAAATCACATTTTTATGCTTTTTATGATCCGAAATTATGTTTATAAGTATCTTAATTTTCCATGTACTTACAATGGAATAACCAAAAATTGAGCTTGTAGGTAATGGATTTTTAACTACCCTGTATACTTGTTTGTTCACATTAAATATTTAAAAAGTTGTTAATATAGTAAAATAAAAAAAAACATAATTTTCAACTGCATGAGTAATAGTTTTTCAAATTAGTTATTTCAGAAAAACTTTAAATGATGTCAATACTTTATAGTTTACATATATATTTTTTTAATAAGTTGTAGCCGTTCATACTGTTGGGACACCCGGTATATAGAAAAGAAAACCTTATTTTCTTTTTTTTTCAAATACAACGAAAAGCTAGACGTTATGTAATGTGTTTCATTGATCTACAAAATAGAACGCTTTAAACATTTCGCTGATTTGAATAAGGTTAAGCATTTTATGCTCGGTCAAAAATTTTCAAATATTCCGGTAAACCTTGAGATATTTCCAATACTTATAGGCCATTAAAAAATTAAATAATAACAATCAAATTGCTTAATAAGTTAATAATAAATAAAAAGCTTACTACAAGATTAAACAAAAAAGGAAATATATTCGGATTGTCTAGAGAACGTTTGTAAGCCGTAGGTCTTTACTTAATAACATTTTTCAAAAAAGTTATTTTTGTTTCAGGTAGTCGGAGTGTACAAGCGATAATAATCATACAGATGTAAGTATAAAAAAATAATTCCTTTCAGCTCACGTGCTTTACCTAAAATCACAATTACATGAAATCATATTAAATGGACTTAAGATTGTAAAACCAAGTTTGTATACATATATTTGGATTGGTACCTATCTGAAAGTAATTAAATATTACAAACAAAAGCCAAAATTTAGTAAAAAGTCCATAGGTATAAATTTAAAAAAGGAGGGGGCATGTTTTAAATGTAACATAACCTTCCGTCAGAATTTCACGAAATTTTGATATGATGTAGAACTTGAACTATGGATCAAATATCTCCGTTGCCCCAAAGCTCTAAGTTTAACAGTTTTTGATTTACAGGGTGTAAAAAAACCCCAGTCTACCAGGACACGTTGCCTAATGTGTTATACACGTGGATATTGTTAGTTTTTAACGTAGTTAAAATTAACCCAAATACAACGTGTAAGCAACGTTATTATTTTCAATCAAATTTACCTGAGCCACGTTACCTAATATGTAATACACGTGGATATTAAGTTACTTTTTAATGTAGTTAAAATTAATGCAAATATAACATTAAGCAACGTTTAGTAACTTCTGTCAAATTTTATTTTATTGGGTTAGTTCAAAGTGTTTACAATATATACCTATATGTACCAATATCGTCAATTTGAAGTTTGATTTTGATTTTGTACCAGTAAATTTAATAATAATATAATATATAAATAACTGTTTATTGTACCTATAACAATGACAAAAATATTTTTGTTAATAAATATCCCGTACATAATGTAAATAATTAAAGCCAGTGATATTACTTATAGATCTTCAAAAAACTATTCAGTAAATAAATTTAAATTTCGCGCGAAACTTGATTGGCCTCCTTCCTCATTCTCCTTGTGGTTGTGTGTCGTTATAGTGTCGTTGGCGTTAGTTGATTTCAGTCGTTTCAGTCTAGTGGTTGTTCAACGTGTTCGGCTTTTTTCCCCTCCATTTGGATTCTTTATTAGTGAATTATATTGGATTTCACTTATTTCTCGTTTTAGGTAAGACAAAAATTGAATTCTCTTGTGTCAGTTGTTCCTGCTTGTAGTAGTATAAGTTAAAATAACACTAAAATAAGTTAATTTTATCCCATTTTAACCTGTCCTAAGTTTTTGCTGTACATTTCTAGATGGTTTTCAAAAGGCTACAAAAAGACTAAAAAGAGCTGAAATTACATCTGACTTGCAAACAGGTCTTGAGGATCATGCTGATATCAGATTTAGAAGAAAGATCTTAAAAAAAAATTAGTGACAGCTCGGGAACAGATTTTGTTATCTAAAGCAGACAAAAAGTTGAAGCAACGTTGACCACGGCCTCCATTTGTGCACATTCCTTCAAATGCAAGAGGTGAGTTATTCTTAGATTTACATTAATAGTATTGTTTTGAATAAAATCACTTGTTTAAAAATTAAAAATAATATGTTACTTTTTTACTTTGTATTTTTTAATATACCTAATAAAAATTACTTTTTTTGTAAAAAGTTCTTTGATTCCTGTCAAACATTCTGACGTTATTTTCACGTTACACATTTTAACGTTAAATCCACGTTATGCATTCTATCGTTGCATGCACATTGTGTTTCTTACGTTTATTACACGTTACTTATACCAATATCTTTTCCACGTAGTTTAATAAATGTTGTTTAAGTGAAGTAAAACTACGTAGTTAGCCATGTTGAAGTTTCAGCTAGATGAAGAACTGGAAAGGTTTATAGTTGAAATCCAGCAAGCTGCATGGAGGAACACACCAAAAGTAAGAAGATTAACAGCTGAAAAAACTATCCTGTCGAGATAAGAGAACTAGTAGCAGAAAAAAGAAAACTAAGAAAGAAATGGCAGATGACAAGATCCCCAGAAGATAAAAATATATTAAATAGGGCTACTACCCAAAGACTGAAAAGAGAAATTCTAAATCACAAAGAAGAATCCTTCAACAGATACCTAGTAGGGCTAACAGATGATAATGAAACTGATTATTCACTCTGGAAGGCAACTAAAAAGATGAAAAATTCGTGTAAACACTGTCCTCCTATCAGAATAGGAGATAACAAATGGGCAAGAGACAATCAACAAAAAGCTGATATTTTCGCTGACCACCTACAAAAGACGTTCCAATTAGATGAAAATCAAGACACTCCTAATGAGACCATCCATAATATGGAACAACTTGAAATTAAGCTAGTTACTCCCAATGAAGTTACGAAAGAAATTCAGACAAACATCAACTCACAGAAAGCCCCAGGATATGACCTTATTACTGGAGAAATATTAAAGAAACTACCGCGGAAGGCTATTGTTAAATTGACATACCTCATAAATGCAGCATTTCGCCTTAAATATATACCTGATGCGTGGAAAATGGCTGAAGTTATCCTAATTCCTAAGCCAGGAAAACCTCTAAATGAAGTGTCGTCATATAGACCTATATCATTGTTACCGATAATATCTAAGTTATTTGTAAAACTGTTACTAAAACGACTAAAACCAATAATTGAAAATAAAAATCTGACCCCTTCGCCTAATACATAAACTTGAAAAAATGCTCCCTAGACAATATGTCGACATTCTACAATCATATTTAACGGGAAGAATGTTTAGAGTAAAGCAAGACGAGGCATACTCCGAAATGAAAGAAATTAAAGCAGGTGTCCCACAAGGCAGTGTGCTAGGACCGGTTCTTTATTTATTATACACCAGCGATATCCCTCAACAACAATCTGTTAAAATAGCAACATTTGCAGATGACACTGCAATATTGGCAGTTGACGGAACTAATACAGAGACCTCAGAAAAACTTTAAGAAACCTGCAACAGAATTAATAGATGGACAAAAAAATGGAAAATAAAAATAAATCAAACTAAATCAGTGCATGTTGATTTTACTCTTCGACCAAATGAACAAAAACAAATAAGAATAAACAATGACGTTATTCCGCATCCTGATTCGGCCAAATACCTAGGGATGAAACTAGATGTAAAACTTAAATAGAAAGAGCACATAAAAAAAGCGTAAAGAACTTGAACTTAAATTCAAAAAAATGTATTGGCTCCTAGGAAGAAAATCCAAATTGACAGTGCACAACAAACTGCTGATTTATGAACAAATCCTAAAACCAATCTGGATTTATGGCATACAGCTATGGGGATGTGCCAGTAAGAGTAATATTAACATAATTCAAGTTTTCCAAAATAAAGTCCGAAGATGTATTGTTGATGCACCTTGGTTCTACCGAAACGATTATCTTCATAGAGACCTGAAGATGCCAACAATCGAAGAAGAAATAAAGAGGTTTGCTGCGAAACATGAGGGTCGACTCTACTCCCACGTCAACGAAGAAGCGCTGCAATTACTGGACAACTCTGCACTCAACAGAAGGCTCAAAAGGAAGAAGCCATTTGAGCTAGTGCAGTGAACGTTAATGTTAGTGCTAGTGTAAAACAGTGTAATAAACCTTCACGCCAACTTGTGATGCTTTCCTATAGAAACAATTAAGACAGCCCAATGGGGACTTCTTAGATAAGTAATTAGTTTGTAAGATTTTTAGATTAAAATTTTAGGTTAGTCAGTAATGACTAGTAACAATACTCTAACAAAACAAAAAAAAATGTTGAAGTTACGTCGTTAGGCAACGTTACGTGGTGGTTTTTATAACCTTTTATTCACGTAATTATAATGTGTCTTAGTTAACTTGGTTAAAAATTAATGAAACATTTTTTTCGTAGAACTATTTGCTTTCATAATTTTTGTACATACAACTGATATACAGGGTGAGGCCATATATGTTTTTGAAAAAAAAAAAATGTACGGTGGAATTGTTTTGTTATTTTGGTGAAAGGAAACTAATACATATATATTTCCATTTCTAGTTTATTTTTTGATCAGCCAACTGAAATGCCTATGTTGAAATCAACTATTTGCTATCTATATACTATTTATCTTATACTTAGAGTCTAAATATAACGATTCACAGCCATACCTCGAATTCTTCAAATGGAAAACATTTACAAATGGACCTTCTAGTTTTAAAAAATTATGTTTTTATAGAATGATGAGCAAACCTTGAGAATAAGGTATACATAGAACGAAAATTATCAACATTGCATTTCGTTATATAGGATCAGTTTAGGGGGAGAGGCGGGATTAAAAATATTTTCTGATGCCATCGAAGTATGAAATGAAAGCTTTTGTAATATGTTTTAAAAATGTTGGTTTGAGTCACTTTTATTTACCATTTTTTCGAATAAAAGTAACGTTCAGCAAAATCTAAAAAAAAAAATTCACGAACCTTGAGAACCTTGAGAATAATAATAAGAAATGAAAATGATCAATATTAAGGTACGGTAAACAAGGTCAGATTTTAGGGGGATTAAAATGTTTTTTCTGATAGCATCGTGTGGGGTATCAAATGAAAGCTCATTGAAGCACGATTTTAAAAATGTATGAAACATTCGTTTGCTTTACTTTTCCTTTAACACTTAATTGAAAATACGATTAAAAATTGCTGTCGAAAAATTGATTAGCGTTCAAAACAAAGTGCAGATGAAAAGATAATTATCTAGATTGCATTTTGTATTAGTTAGTATTTTATACTGTACTGATAATTATTTTATCAATGTATCAACTATACTTATTTTAAATAACTATGGTACAGAACACTATATTGCGCAAGTACGACTTGCACTTCACCGAGTTATTTTGTCAAAAGAATCACTATTTGAAAATATTCAGGACTTATAATGAAACATATTTAACCTTCTTGCTCATAAATCTATAAAAACTTTATTTTTCAAAACAAGAACATCCAATTGTAAGGGTTTTTCTGTTAAATACTTTTACCTTAAGAAAAATTCGAGATATGGCTTTGATTCTTTGTATTTGGATATCCAGTATAAGTATAAATACAAGGTAAATAGTATATAGGCATATACAGATAGCAAATAGTTGATATTAACATGGGCAATTCAGTTGGCTGATCAGAAAATAAACCAGAAAGAATAATAATGTTGAATAAATGAAACAATCTGTACATCAGATGTCTATTATCTTATATAAAACAATTTCAATTGACATATACAGGGTGTTTCAGATTTAAACAGACACAGCTTATTGAAAGGTAGAGTACACTTAGCTGAGTTGAAAACACCCATACTTAGCCTTTAATCTTACTTGTTTCTGAGATATAGGGTGTTTTATGATTTTTTGCGAAAACTAAAATCGGCCATTTTGTTTGAACGGCCAGAGATATTTTGATAAAATTTTGGGAACCGCGAGGATATTTGGGACCTAACAAAAAAAAAATTAGCAACGCCGCCCCAACAGGTGCACGTCTAACCAAAATTTGCCGGCCGCACCACGTGGTAGCATGTTTAGGGCAAACGTGATGACTCGCTTCAGTAAGTTGAATTAACTGTTGGAAGCGTGAGGTGACTTCAAAGAAATTGTGAAAATCCACGTAAAAAACGATAGTGTCCAACTTTCTGTTCTCAAAATTTGACTGCTGGTGATAAGGTAACTTTGATAGTTGTAACTAATTGTTAGACGACTGCAGATGACCCAACATAAAAAAGATATATTACATATTAGATTTTTAACATGGTGGGGTAATTTGGGACATTACAATGGGGTTATTTGGGACATTCGCAAGTTAATTGGGACAGCAAAAAACATGAAATATATGACCAGTAACAGGGAGTTTTTTGCCTCTAGGCTGTAAAAATGGTGCAAAACTATCGAAGGAAAATGAGTAATGGCCGAAAATAAATATTTAAATTTTTTTTTTGATAATATTATTTGTTAACGTTTGGTTACAACTACAAAATACTTGTTTATTTTTTTTTTAAATTTAATTTGGGTGTTTCAAAAAGCCTTAACAATCAATATTATTCGAGTTCTAACGCAATTTGCTATTAGTCCCAAATAACCCCACTCTACGGGGTAATTTGGGACACCTACAAGAGAAAAAAATGTTAGCCCCCTGTGTAATAGGGAGGACTCATTGTTTCACATAAGACAGATACACCTACTACCTTTCCAAATATATGGATAATAAGTACGTTTGAAGTACCAGCAAAAAATGTTTTAAATTTGTCCCATTTGACCCCGTTCTATGGTAATCTAATTTTAAAAAATTCCAGAAGCGGACTCTCTTTTTTTATATTACTCTTCTTAGCTAGAATATCACCCTGTATATCGGATTTTAATGAACGTTACTGCATATTTAAATAGTACGTGGATCAGTAAATAAAATAATGTAATAATATTTAGTGGCACCATATTGATCTTCTTATAGTAAATTTTTATAATGGCGACTACAATATTATAAATCAGTATTTAAAATATTAAAATTAAACATTTTACTCTGTACTTTTAAAACTCTACACAAATTAGATATCATCAATGTTTTTTTAACTACAGCATTTTCCATTAGGAAATTGAACATCTACACAGGACCAGGCTCACTTTATTTAATAAAGTAATAGAACAAATAATTAATTAAATAAAAAGTAGATTTTCAAAATGAACACCGTGAACGTCAATACACCTCTGCGAACGTTTTAACAGGTTTTTCACTGACTTGTCAATTATTTTCTGTTTATTTCTAATGTTACATGCATTGTTATTTTTTTTCAATAATTGTGCTTGGGTATTAAGTCATTTTTTATAAATTTTACATCAAACATTTTATGTGTGTTCAAGTCGCTGTACTTTTTGTATATAATATAAATACAAATTTAATTTTTTTTAAGTTCTCCATACACTTGTTTTTGTAGGTGTACTGCTTATTCATTACTAATTCTTACACTAACAAAAAGATGATTTTGAACCACCTCATTCATTCCTCTCTCCACGTTCATCTTTAGGAAATTAAAATGAAGTAAAACTTAAACGAACTAAACTCTGATGAAATCAAATTTAATAGTTCAAAAACTAGGTAGGTTTTTTATAAACAAGTTGAAAACTCAATTTAGTCAACTCTGTCAATATGTGCCAAATTACACCATCACTCATTCCGTCCTAAACATAATTAATGTAAAATTGTATGATACCAGTAGGCTTATGTCAAACAATATCATTTATTTTATGTACAGTATTTTGAGCTAAATTACTTTTGTTTCTAATTGTATGAAAATAAGTGTTTTAGGATGCCGTTCCAATTTAGTAATGAAGAATATGCAGATATTATTTTTGTGTTTAGTTTTTGTAACGGAAACAGTAGAGCAGCAGTAAGAGAGTATCGCAAACGGTTTCCTAATCGCCGTTTACCAAATTCTAAAACATTTTTACCAGTTTTTGAATTCAGTAAGCAACATGGAAAGTTTCCAACTACTGTTAAATATGAAGAACATGCTCTGAGAAATAATCTTCGACAAGAAGAGGAGATACTACAGATAGCTCCTTTTATCAGTGTAAAAAGAATTAGTAATGGATTAGCAGTACCGATAACAAAAGTATGGAAAACTTAAAAAAAAAATTGCATCCATTTCATGTACAAAAAGTACAGCTACTTGAACACAGAGACGACGTACCCCGCTTATCTTTCTGTAGATGGACTTTGGTCCAATTTACACATGATGGGATCAATAACACTAGAAATGGTCATATTTGGGCAACTGCAAATCCTCACACTGTATCACAAAAACATTCCCAATATAGATTTTCTATAAATGTATGGTGTGGTATTTAGAAAAATCATTTAATAGGCCCTCATGTTTTTGAAGGCAGATTAAAAGCTGAAGTTTATTTAATTTCCTTAGAAACATCCTGCCAAAGTTGTTAGAAGGGATTAATACCAGAAGAATGTGGTTTCAACACGATGGTGCTGGACCTCATTTTCAAATACTAGTCAGAGACCATTTAAATCATTGTTTCCGAAATAGATGATAGGTCGCGGCGGTTCTGTAAATTGGCCACCAAGATCTCCAGATCTTACACCTCTGGATTATTTTTTATGAGGCTACCTTAAATCAGAGGTGTACAACGAAGAAATGAATACATGAGCACAGTTGTTGAAAAAAATTAATAATGTATGTCACATTAGAAATAAACCGGAAATAATTGACAAATCAGTGAAAAACCTGTTAAAAGGTGCGCAGAGGTGTATTGACGTTCACGGTAAATATTTACTTTAGTTTTAATTATTTGTTTCTGTTAGTTTGTTCTGTTACCCTATCAAACAAAGTGAACCCGGTCCTGTGTAGATGTTCCATTTCTTTTTGGAAAATGCAGTAGTTAAAAATAAATAAAAATGGTAGGTACCTAATTTGTGTAGAGTTTTAAAAGTACAGAGTAAAATATTTGATTTCAATTTTGTAAATACTGATTTATAACATTGTAGTCGCCATTATAAAAATTTGCTGTAAGAAAATCAATATGGTGCCATTAAATATTATTACATTATTTTATTTATTGATCCACGTACTATTTAAATATGCAGTAACATTTATTAAAATCCGATATACAGGCTGCTATTCTAGCTAAGAAGAGCAATATAAAAAAAAGAGAATCCGGTCCCGGAATTTTTCAAAATTAAATTATGGCTTTGATTAACCTAAGAGAGTGTAACATTTGTACGAAATTTTATTAAAAGATATCTAGTTGTTCAAACAAAATGGACGACTTTATTTTTGGGAGTGTTTTGAACTCAGCTAAGTGTACTCTATCTCCCATTAAGCTGTGTCCGTTTAACTCTGAAACACCCTGTACATGTATTACCTTCCTTTCACCAAAATATCGAAACAATTCCATCGTATATTTTTTTATGAAACATATATTGTAATGATTTCATCATCACTCTGTATAAATGTTTTGTATAATTTAGATGGTTATTTATAAATATTGTTCAGGTCAACTATTAGAAACATTTTACGCTCCATGGTAGTTAAATCTACATCATTCAATGTCAATTTGATAATTTATAAATGTTTATTAAGAAATCGTCGATCGTAGTTTGCAAAATCACACTGTGTATTTAAAGCATGAACCACTTTGTATATAAAATAGTCACAAAACAAAGAGACATATGAAATGTCATAAAATTACGTTAGCAACAAATCAGATTCTGCATTCTGAAATCTTTTTGACAACCAATCAAAATTACAGGTATACATTGAAATTTGAATTATGAGAAACACTTAAATTAGAATTTACACAACCATTAATAATTTTGTACATACTATCGCTGTAAAATATTTATTTATACGTAAAAATAACATTCACGTCAATAAAATAATAATATCTAAGAAAAATACGTTTGACAGAAAAATATCATAACCGTGATTGGTTAGTTATAAAAAAAGTGAGAGATTGAAAAAAAAAGGTTGCTAGGAGGTTGTTGACCGGCGGATTGGACCGGATGACAAAAAAAAAGGTTTTGGTAGAAAATTTTGCGAATTAATTAAATTAAAGCATATTGGAGCAATTAAAAGGTGCTTAAAAAAGTTGAATCTAATGTACTGGAAGCACTAGTACAAATAACACAGTCAGAAGCTATAATTTGGTGAGATAAATCTATTAACTATTTACCTTGTCAGGGTCCCGTATGTGTTATCGCATACCGTTATAATAGTCACATCTTGCCACTGTGCACATAAAGCCGACTTTCGTGTGCATGAAAATACATTGCTGCATCCTATAAGAAAAATAATATTTGATCTTTAGACGTTATATTCTATTCACGTGAATTTATGGTAGGAATTTAGAAGTTAATTCAGAAGGCGTTTTTCAGGCTGAACACATCTAGCGTTCAGTTGAAATTAGTAAATCTCCAAAATAAAACAGAGACTGTCTATAATTTGGTATCATCATTCGAATTAGGGTGATATAAGTTCATTGAATATATTTTAAAATAATATACCCGCATATTAGTAAATAAATATACTGTATGTTAAAATTAATACTTACCAATTACATAAAATTATTCGAATAATTTTCACAAGTGCACTCACGGTGTTAAAAGGTCTCCATTTCGTAATAGTTATTTAACACGTAATATACATTGATACCAACATTCGAACGGAATTAGAATCTACCGTAAGTGAAACTGATTTGGTAATAGATTTAAGGAGGTAGTTAATCTTGTTTTTTTTTTTTTTTGCATTTTATGATAATATTATATGTCCATTTACATCCAAATCATTATTATAGTTGTTGTGTTCTGATTCGTGTTTCATTATATAAAAAGATTTACAACTAAATAACAATTTAAAAAAAAATTTGGTTAAGACATCTATTGGTGGGTAGTAAAAGTTCATCACAGAAGAATAAGATAGATTTGCAGAATATAGCAGAACACCTGTCTGAGATTAGAATCTCTACTCTTCGACTAGCTACAGACCAGGCATAATAATAATAATAAAAAAAAAAAAATTGAATAATAGTCCAGTCAAAGAAATTTAAAAAAAAAATAAAAAAAAATAAAAAAAAATAAATTCATATAAAACTCAGGACAAACTAACAATTGAAACCAAATAAATTAATTCCCATATATTATTAAATAAATCATTACAATATATTGTCTCACCCTGTATATCAGTTGTATGTACAAAAACTATGAAAGCAAATAGAGAATTGTATTTAGTTCTACGAAAAAAATGTTTCACTAATTTATGTGCTAGTATTGACAAAAACATGCATTTTATGATGATAATGTGAACTTATGAAATAGTGATTTTGGACAAACTGTCAATCAAAAACTATCAAACTCAGAACTTTGGTGCAACACAGATATTTGATCCATAGGTCAAGTTCTACTACATCAAAATTTCGTCAAATTCTGACCAAAGAGTACTTTACATTTAAAACGTGTCCCCTCCTTTTGTACCTAACCACAAAATGGTCTAATGACCCCTGATACGCAAAATTAGTTTAATGTCTTATTTGTATGCATTATTAAAAGCTGCAATAATAATTGGTGTGCTTCTTTGAAAAATATTAATGCTGCAAACTCTCTTTGACAAACCGGTAAAATAAATATAGTAATAACTTTAATAAGTTACCTATTGCATACATATATTGCAAAGTCTTTGGCGTATGATAAAAAAGCGTGTTTGGTACAAAAATGCAAAAAAATTAGTATATAAAACGAAACAACGGCCTAAGTACCTTTCGAAGATCCTATAATTTTTTTTTAGATGCTAACAAAAAACTATATCACATATGATATAAATGGTTATTTAACACATAAAGCGTTACAGAAATAATTATGTAGGAATTTAGCATTAACAACTTATGGAACGAAATTGTTTTTTAAAAAAAAGTAGTAATGTGTATAGGTGATTATTTTTAATGTCAAGGTAGGATTCTCGAAGAGTCGCAACCATTGGCGTAGGTAGGAGGGGTAGGGGGAGGGCATGGCCAGCCCAGGAAACAGCGATCTAATAGATTTAGGTCGTGTTGACCAGAGACCCCACTCCCAGGCTCCACACATGATATGCCAATGGTCACAAAGTCTAGACAGAACACGAGGCATAAAGTCCGTCAGTCTCATGTCAAAATAGGAGAATTTCTACAACTGAAATTGAAAATCTTAATTTAAATATTAATATATAATGAAAATATGCATTTTCTTACCCTAGTCTTTTAAATCAACAAACATTAGAAAACTTATCTCCTGTTTATCCAATTTAAAAGGTACAGAGTATATTAATCATCTCTTATTATTGGTATCTTCAATAGGTTTAGCAAACTGAGATTCTCACTAAATCTTTCATACATTAAAAATTTACCTAAGAGTATCTATACCAAAATTGGTGCAATTATCACTAGGTATAACCATCTTACAGCGGAACCTTTGGCACAATAATTATCACTAAAAACATTGTTCTACATTTAATCTATCGAACAATAATAACACAGGTTTTCAAAAAAAAAAAGTCCGGACTATTTGACCGAACCATGGTATTCCTAGGTATTTTGGCGTCCTGAATCCGATCCCGGGGTCAGTTTTGCTCCATCACGTCAGAAAACCCAGATTTCAAGGTCATTCAGAGGTTAAAATGGTGCTTTTTCGGAACAGGCCCCGGGACAATTTTTAAAGCGATCTGTTAAGTTGAGGGGTATTGTCTAGGTTGTGAATACCTTCCAAACATTGGACAGGGGCCATGAATCTCGAAGAAGATGACGGTAGATGAGGAAGAAGCATGGAAGAGCTTCTTGAATGTTCCTAAGAAATTTCTTGGAAACACTAAGGACCCAAACTATATGGAATTGGTGGAGGGCTTGTTCCAGAACTATAAAGCCATTGGATGTTTGATGAGCTTGAAGGTCCACTTCTTGGATTCACAGAAAACCTCGGACATTTTAGCGAAGAACAAGGTGAAAGATTCCACCAAGATATAAAAGAGATGGAAAGACGCTACCAAGGTTTCTGGGACATTAACATGTTGGCAGATTACTGTTGGAACTTAAAGAGGGATACCAACAAGGGGTGTAAGAGAAAGGCGCTTAGAAAGAGTTTTGATTAAAACTGCAGACCCCATAAACAAGCACGCAAAGATAGAGAAATTGGGAAAGAAAAAAGTGGGAGGTAAGGGGACTCACTATAAACAAGCACCCCGAAGGGACCAGTATCTGCAACGTCCCCGCCGTTGTTCCTGGGTAATGCTAATAGCAGAACTCATCAGCAGACTATAAGTCGTAGTAGCAAATATTGTATGATAGCTACACCAATTCACTTAGTGGAATGTAACGTTTTATAAGAGGGATTGAATTCCAATGGCCTGCCTCAGTAAAACAAAGGTGGCAAACTCTGAAGTTGCGGGTTGGGATTCTCGGGCCATTTTCTGCAACCTTAGTTTGCCCCGGACAGTATACTCAGCTTCACCCAATTTTTGGACGATGTTCTAGGAGCACTTTGGGAAGTGCTGGCATTAACTGTCGATAACTCAATTGTCAAAATTCTACGTGTTGGCAAGGGAAGCAAAATTGGCGAGCTCGAATACCTTGAACCACTTGAGCATATCTCCAATGTTCTGGATATGTTCGAGGGCCATTTGGGACAGTGCTGGATCTACTGGCATTATCTCACAGTAAACGGATCGCCGAAATTGAACACCTTGGCAGGCAGATCGAAATTCGCGAGATACAACGATCATGACAACATTTTATCCTCATGGCTGGCCCTGCGCTGGTCCTGGTCGAGATTGGGGGACCGGTTCCAATGTTTGGAAGGTATTCAAGACCTACACAGTTACCCCTCAACTTAACAGATCGGTTGAGAAATTGTCCCGGAGCAAGTTCCAAAAAATCATCATTTTGACCTCTAAATGAGCTTAAAATCTGGTTTTTCTGACGTCATGAGGCAAAACTGACTCCGGGATTGGATTCAGGACGCCAAAATACCTAGGAATACCATGTGATCTGGTCAAATAGTCCGGACGTTTTTTTGTAAACCTGTGTAATTATTCGTCCGAGCATAGTTTAGATTCTATTTTATTAAATAATGGCTCAATTTTTGTATTGGGATTATCTGACAAGACTTGGACAACATTCTTTGTCGCTTATAAATTATTAAATGATAATTGCATACTCAACATACTCCTTAGCTCAATGAACGAACTGAAGTTGGAGACTTAAATACAGTCTTCCTCTCTTTAAATTCGTTTCATCTAGCTCATCTAATTAGTAGATTTTATTAGTCCAATAAAAATGTCGATGATTATAACTAGGCGCAAGACGAGGAGTGCATTTTGTACTTCAAAATATTTGTCGCGACTTGAAAGAAATCAAACTCGCCTTGATGGAATCATCATTTTAATGTTTACAACATTTTAAAAAGTGAAACCTGCTTAGTGTTGGATTTGATCAAAAGCACAAGCAAATAGTCCATGAGTAATTACAGCACGATACTGCAGTTTGGAAAGGGCTAGTTTAGCAGAAAATGTCTCTGGCATTAAAACACACCAGGATAGAGACAGGCAAAAGAAAAATGTCATGAGTTTGGCAGAATAACGCATACTAAAACTGATAGGCAGTGATTACCATTTTGTGTTAAAGCCTTATATCTTGACCAGAATGTGACTTTTAAATAGATTTAGCCTCAATAGGTTGATGTAATCTTGATGGAGTAGTAAAACAATATTTCCAGTGATTATCATTGTCGGATACTTATGATTGGTTATAAGAAATATATTAAGTTGGTGAATTCTTCAGCTGTGGAAATTCTGATTTCTCCGCCTTACATCGTTTGTAAATAATTCTGAGCAGATTTATCATCTAGATTGTCTATTGTAATTAGAGTTAATGCTAAACTAAATAATTATTTCTTAAATTCTAGCCGAGATGTTTTAACAGCTATTTTAAAATTCTAATCTAATTTTTTCTTCACATATAATTTGACGATTCTTAACGTCTTTTTTGTTTTGTTTTAAACTTTGAAATAATCAACATTATCCTTCTTGCGCGAAGAATAATTTTGAATTAAAATTTTTAACTGAACAACATTTATAAGGGTTCTAGAAATCTTGAAAAAACTCCTAGCAGTTTGAAAATTTATTACATTAACCTCTATATGCTATATGTTTTTTTTTGTGAAGAAGACTGCTGAAAGAGGTATTTTTATTTGAAGGAAGAATCAGATTTGGCTCTATTATTTTCAAAGAAAATTTTTGGAGTAAGGCTTTACCATAAAAATTGCTGTACATTTTTTGTTTGGGCTAAAAAAATCACCTTTGTATACACATTTTCAAAAACTGTCTAGGATTCAAAAAAGTTAAATAAGAAAAGCTGCATTGCTTAATAATTAATCATAAATTAAATATGTAGATATACCATTTTTTATTTTTGACATTCTACTTAATTTGTTAATAATACTAGAAGCTATTTTATGGTACCTTTCCAAAAACTTGATATCGTCCTGCCTATTCTTTCACAAAATACCTTTGGGCTTTTTAAACGAGGTACAATCTACGAAGTTGTAAGGAAACTTTTCGGAATCTAGATAACATTTTCTTCATTATTGCTAGAAAATGATATATGGTGATGTTTTTTGTTTGTAAGATTTAAAATTCTAGTCTATAGGCGCTACAGGATGTTTCGTGATCTTGTAGGTTGATGGTGCATCGAGATGCGGAAGGTGATAAGTCGATCTTGTACTTCGTTAGTAGTTCTTCATTTTCGGCTACCCAATATCCTAGGATGTCGGTATCGTAAGTTGGGATAATGGTGACTTCTGTAATAGAGAAAATTATATGAATTAGAAAAAGAATAGGTCTTTTCGTCTATTAAATAAATATTAAGTAAACAAAGAGCGTCGCCAGTATCGGCGCCGGATGTACAACTTTCCACCAACATAGAATATTATAAAATAAATACTTATTGAAATGGTGGATTTTTTTAAATATTTTATTTTATTTAATTCTAGAAAGGATAATATAGATTTAAAAGTGGTCCTAGTCTTACTTTTTACTTTCGTTAATATTTTATCAAGGTATATTTGGTCCTATCGCCATATTTTGGTCCAAATAACCTGCCCTTCGTCTATGTCCCAATAGTTATGAACTACCCTGTATTACTTACATTACTTGCTTGTGGGAACGCAAATCTCACGCCAGTAGTTCTGTTTGTAAAACAAAATAAATTGATTGAGGGCAGGGACAAAATCTCAAACCGAGCGATTAAACACTTCCCGCTGAAAGCCACAGTCTATCTCACGGCCATCATCAACGGGATTTTAAGAACTCAGTACTTCCCCAGACTGTGGAAACAAGCGGAAGTGATTATGATACGGAAACCAAACAAGGACCCCAAATTTCCGCAAAACTACAGACCCATTAGCTTGCTCCCAGCTATGAGTAAGATTGCGGAAAGAGTCATCCTCAGAAGACTGCGAGAACAAACAAGGGATCTGAACATCATCCCCGACGAGCAATTCGGATTCATAGAGGAACACTCGACCGAACTGCAAGTCTTAAGACTCGTCGAAGGAATCACTAGAGGATTCAACAGAAATCAGTCGACAGGCACCATATTCCTAGATGTCGTCAAGGCATTTGACAGGGTATGGCACGCTGGGCTGATCTTCAAAATGAAGGATCAAGGGTTCACAGCAGGAATGACAGGGCTGCTCAGGTCGTACCTCGGCGGAAGGCAGTTCCGGATCAAGATGGGACAAGTCCTATCAAGAACCGGAACCCCAGAAGTGGGAGTGCCTCAGGGGGCGGTACTGTCACCTCTGCTGTACACCATATACACCACGGATATCCCTAAAACCCAACACACTACCATGTCCCTCTACGCGGACGATACGGCGATATCGGCCACGAGCACACAGCCAGGACTCATATCAATATACCTACAAGACGCAGCGGAAGACATAGAAGACTGGTGCATTAGATGGAAGATAAATATCAACGCGGAGAAGACACAGGCTGTACTGTTCAAGAAGAGACACCACCCCCCAGGAGAAGAAATAACGATGAATGGACAGGACATCCCATGGACCGACTCAGCCAGGTACCTAGGAGTAATCATGGACAAAGGACTCACCTTCACGAAGCACGTGGACATGGTAGTTAAGAAAACAAAACAAGCAAGATCGAGACTGAACTGCTTAATAGGACGGAAAAGCAAGCTGCTACTACAGACCAAAATGAGGATCATTCAGGCTGTACTAATGCCTATCCTCATGTACGCATCTACGGCATGGGGACACACCTGTAGAACAAACAGGAAAAAGATCCAAAGTCAGCAGAACATCAGCTTAAGATGGGCCTCAAATGCCTATAGATATACACGAAATTACGTCATCAGAAGGGACCTAGAATCCAAAAGGGTTCTAGACCTCATACATAAGAAGGCCACGGATACCTTCGAGAAACTACGCACACACCCAAATATCGAAATAAGAGAATTAACGGAATACGAGAGAGCGGATTACAGAAGACACGCCAGACCACGCAAAGTGCTGGACTACGGCGGCGAGTGACTGACCTTGGGTGCAAAATTCAAGAGTCTCATAGATTTAAGATTTTCTTTCAGCGTTCTCTTTCAGCATTTTCTTTCAGAATTCCAGACAGAGCGCAGCACGCGATTCAGACAAGGACTGAGCAACTAACGACTAACCACCTGGGGACGAAGGTCCCCCCAGTCGCCAAGCAGGAGTCTGGGGGAGCTTTCACAGGTGGAGACATTCACAGAACGGCACACACATGACGAATAAACGGACGACAAAACAGGGAAATGCCATCAGCAAACCCTGTCCAAATTGCTGATAATATGTCATCCTTCACAGCCCTTTCAGAAGGAATGGCATACTAATCAAAAGATGTAAATTGAGGCCACCTGAAATCAAGCAGTCAGGTGGGGAGGTGGTCGTCAGGAGGATTCCGATCCAGTATAACAGGATGGGAACCTTCCCGACTTGGGCTCAATTACTGTGTGTGTGTGTAAAGAGTGTTTTTTAGCGAAAACGATATAAGATGACTCCAAGGCATGCTGCCATATCGAAGCTTGAAGATGGAGTGTGCAGGGAGAACGATGTAGGCCTACTACGAGACATGTTAACTGTTAGAAGTTTAAAAATGGAGTGAAGTGACGAGTGCGACAATGTGTCGTGGCAGGCGATATAGCAACCTGTTAGATCTTGTGTATGGAAGGAGTGTACAACTTTTTTTGTGAAAAAACACTCCAAAAGGGACGTTTATTAATCATGGGTCCAAATTGGTTTGAGAACTTGTATAATAGAATTTTGTTATATGTAGATAGGCTGGAATGCCTACCAAGTAACCAGTACATTTTCTTGAATTTTATATCTAACTCTTGTCTTTTCTTTTCAACATGGACCTTCCAGCGAAGTCTTGCATCTAAAGTAATGCCTAGATATTTTGCCGAGTTAGCATAAGGGACCTGAGCATTATTTTTGTTAATTGGTATTCTTTGACTATTTTTTATAGAAAAAACTAATATTAACAGATTTGGTTTCGTTTAGTTTAATACGCCATCTTTTGGTCCAATTATTTATTTTATTACCTGATGTTTGTAGGTTATTTGCAGCCTCTTCATGATCTTTGCCTATCGCTAGGATGGCTGTATCGTCTGCAAATGTAGCTATTGTGTCTTGTTCTAGTTAGGGTATGTCTCAAGTGTATAACAGATTCAAAGTGGGTCCCAGAACGATTCCTTGTAGTATTCCTGCTTTAATTTCTTTCAATTTAGGGTATGCTTCATCTTGTTTTACTCTAAAGAATCTATCTGAAATGTATGAATTCAATAGCTCTGAGTATGGTTGTGGAAGTAGCACATTTAGTTTATATTTTAAGCCATCATGCCATACTTTAACAAAAGCCTGCGCAACATCGAGAAATATGGCTGAATAGACTTCTTTGTTTTCTAATGCTTTTTTAATCGCATTTAAGATTCTATGAACCTGATCTATAGTTGAATGGTTTTCTCTAAAGCCAAACTGGTAATCTGGAATAAGTTTCCTTTCTTCAATGATGGGTTTCAGTCTTTTTATTAGTATTTTTTCAAATAGTTTCAATATTATAGGTAATAGAGATATTGGCCTATATGACGAAACTTCGTTCGGAGGTTTTCCTGGTGTGGGGATCATAATGACTTCAGCTGCTTTTCACAATCTAGGGAGATATCTTAGTTTAAATGAGGCATTAAACAGGTGTGTAAGTTTAATTATGGCTTTCTTCGGAAGTTGTTTTAAGATTTCTCCTATAATTAAATCAAAGCAGGGAGATTTTTTTGGATTAATATTTGTTTTTATGTCTTCTGCAATTTCCTTTGGAGAGGTTGGTCTGATAATTGAGTCATCTCTCTATAGAGGAGCCCAGTTTGGTAATTCTTCTCCTTCATTTGGTTAAGAGGTATTTTTCAAGGGCTCTGCGAATCTATTAACTTTTTGTATATTATTTCTAGTCAAGCTACCATATGTATTCCTGATTGGAGCATTCTGCTCACTGGGTCTTTTTAATCGCTATGTGGCTTTCCATAGAGAATACTCAGTGGATTTATCGTTTGTCAACTCACTAAGGTACTCACAAATAGATTCATTTTTAATTCGTTTTATCTTTTTTTGAACTGCTGGGTGGCGTTGTTAAGTGTTCTATAATGTAGTTTAATATAAAGATAAAGGCCACATGTCATTCCATAGTTGGTACTACTGGAATGACATGACAGCAAGGTCAATTGATTTTTGACATATAACGAAATTCCAATGTAATTTGATTAGATTTAGATCCTGTTGTATTTTAAATATATTCTTTTAATCTATTGATAAATCTACATCAATACAACATAAAACATTAAGTTTGGTTTTATCTAATGGTCTGATGCCATTTTCTCCTTAGTTTTCTTTTTGCAGAGATTAGGTCACTTATTTCGAGATTGTAAATATATTTAGAGGTCAAGATGTCGCAATTTCGACTATTTATAAAACTATAGCAGAATGCAAGGTATACCTTCCAAAAAGCAGACGGTCTAAAGCTTTGACTATTGCCCAGTCAAATAGGTTGGTGGAAGCCGCAAAAGACCAATTGGGAAAATCGACCCGGAAATTAGGTCGTAGATTTCGCGTAAGTCACATGACCATTAGTAGAGAACTAAGAAGAAAGGGGCTTAGATATCTAAAACGGAAGAAATGTCCTAAATACACTGAAGAACAGCTGCGCAAAATCCCAATATGTTGCTGTGCATTTGGAAGACACCACTTCACAGCCAACAAAGTTGTAATCATGGATGACGAAAAATATTTCACATTGTCGCATTCGGAAATTAAAGGCAATGACGGATTTTATACAGATGATATAGCAAATTGCCTCAATAACGTAAAATATAAATCAAAAAACGAGTGAGGGGTGAGGCAATAGATTCAAATATTTATACTGAGCGATGCCTTCCGAAATTGGTTGATTTTATTAACACACCCTAACGATGACATTATATTTTGGCCCAATCTAACATCAAAATTTATTAAAGAACTAAAATTATGAAGTAGGTATAGTATAAATTATAGGCATGTTATTTTCATTCTTGCATCCTACATATTTTTAATTTGTGGTAGAGTAATTATTTTTCTGAGTAAGTACGAATATGGTTTTCTTCGGCCCATTGCTTGAAATCTAAATACTGTTTTTCGTATTTTTCTTTAGATTTTTGGGGTAATAGAGATTGAACTGTTGGATTAACCTGTTCCAAAATATCCGGTGGTGTATTATTTATATCTTTAAATTCGCTTGAATCACTCATTTTTTAAATATTATTTTATATTTTGTAGATATATTATAGCGTAACGCACTTTAAAACTGATCTGTCAATGCTATAATATTTCTGTCCTAAATTCGAAAATCGGATGAATCTATGAATTGAAGTCAAATTATTAATGTAAAAATCGTTAAATTAAAATAACAATTTACTGATTTTTACTATTTTGCAAAATACAGGGTGTTCTATAAATAAACGGTAAAATTCATACTTATATAATAGAATATAGTTTAGGTCGTCAATGCCGTATAAGCTATTTCATTTATGACATACCATGACGTCACTTTTACTTTTCCTCCCTAGGGAGTAAAAGTACTTTTCCTCCTCCTCCCTAGGGAGGAAAAGTATGACTTTGCTCCCCGCAATGAGGTCAGGAAATGTATACTTTGGATAGAGGTAGGCGGAAAATAAACTTTTCCAGTCTACAGGGAATTCCTATTATAGATCTCCGTACTATTTCTTCAGTCGCAAATACAATAATGTCAGTAACTTCAGATCTGCTGGGCTGATTTGCCCAATATACCTGGATGGAATGAATTTATGGAAGAAGTGACAGTAAATCGTTCATATCAAATCTTTTATAGCTTGTTTGCCTTTCATTAATGCACCACCGACTAACTCCGACACGATTTTTACTGTTTTAGCAACAGCCTCTGAGAAAAGTCATTAATCAGCAAACATGTTTCATCACTTTTGATCAGCTACTGCATTTTAAAGCAAAACAAATTGGTCGATTGGCATAGAAGCAAAATTGAAAAATGTCATAGCATTGATGTCGTTCATGGGGAGCCATAGGGTATATTATGAATGGTAGTGGATTATCCGAGCTTCTAAGTACAATTTTTGCACCAAAAAGATGTTATCTGGACAGGGATTCTTATGTGCGAACTCAGCACGTAACGAATCAAATAGAGAGACACATTACATAAGAATCGAATTCTGTGGAACAAAGATAGTTGTCTCAATACGTGCTGTATTGAAATATGAAAATCCCAATGCATGTCATGCATACTCTCGTCTGTACAAAGCACATGCGTCCATCTCGCAAAATTGATCATGCAGGAAACCGATTTATCGCCAGACCAACACGCAGTATTAGAAGCAATTCTATGCGATTTCGACAAGTCGGTAATACTTGAAATTGTATGCAATTTCGACAAGTCTGTAATACTTGGAGCAGATCAAGAAGAATTAGCTTCAAAATTTGAAAATCGTCTAGTAACATGGTTCAACTGTAAAATTATGGGTCTCTTACTTTCGCATGGTTATGAAACAATTTATTGAGGCCGAAGGAAGCAGAAACTGGGACCTTCATGTTAATAGTATCCAGTAAATGTTGCCCTATTTTCATGCCTGTGGTCATTTTTTGTACGCTAAATGTCGCCATTTATATTTACAGGATATGTATAGTTTAAAAGAAAAGATGAAAGATGAATCCTACAGAATAAAGGTATTTTACAGATGGAGGGTGTTTCACAATTAAACGTTCTGACAAGGTCATGGTTATTGAGAAATTATTTATGCAAACGATGAAAACGGTAGGTGGACTAACTCGTGGGCGGGGAATCCAGGAGAGCGTACTTTCTAGGTGGACTATGGGAATGTCATTCTTGTACAATATTTGTGACGCGGTTGAAAATTTTTGTCCTATAGAGTTTAGCACTTCGGAACATCATGTTGAATTGAGAAGTTCCCGGAGTAATCGTGATAACAATGACGTAAAAAAATTATTTGATTGGTTTTCCCAACACGCGCCTTTCCTGCAATGAAAGAACTTATGTCAATAAGTATTGGAGTCATTTTTGCTGTAAACGCAACTAGTAACAAGATATCTTAAAAATACTTCTTTTTTCACAATGTATTACAATATGGCGGCGACGGCGGCAAAATTACAAAGTGGCAAAATAAAAAATCGAAAAGAGTAGTTAAAAATACATCATATCCCCAAATATCAAAACTTCCGTAAATTTTTCCAGCTAAAGGTAATATTATACAGCACGTAATTACTGGAGTAATAGAAGATTTTTAATTAATTCCTAAACGAAATCATAAAACCGAGCCGATACCTCCAATGTTGCCTCCAACGAGTTAGTTAAGAGATCTTAAAGTGGTAAGAAAGCAATATTTTTTAAGATTATATAACACAAAAAGAAGTAATCGAACCAAACATCTAACTTGTATTTGTGAAATGAAGTGTCACTTAAAACTACCATCTAGGATTTCATTTATTCTACACCACGCAAGAAATAGCACACAGTCGCAGATATATCAGGATGTATTACACCTCAAGTAACTACAGTTCAAATAAAAACAGGTTTCCAATTTTTATAAAATATTTTCTAATAACTCACCCAGTTCTTTGTCTTCCCAAGTTTGTTTAGCCTCTAACAAAGCATTATACACTTCTCTACTAGGCTCAATGCCGGAAAACACATAATATCTAGCTCTCACTCTTCTGAAGAAATCCACGTATGCATAATAAGTATTGCCATGATGAGGCACGTAAGTCAGATCCACGTAAACTGGATTGATTTTCTTGTTTTTGTTGTACTTTGACGGCGACTCAGCTCTCTTCTTGTCATCGTTCAACTTATTTTTGGCCGTTACGGTTGCAGGAAGTTTCTTTTCCTTCTTCGGTGTGCCTTTGTTGTCATTTGGAGCAGCTGGACTGGGCAAACCTAAGGGCTTACCTAAAATGAAATGGAATTCTCAAAACTTTAAAACACAACATTTATAAGTATCATTCGCTCAAAACGATTAACAGATACTTCATAAAACAATCACATAAGATCGAGATATTAGGGATATCTGCTATGAAATGGACAAAATACATTACAGTAAATAAATATAATGTATGTTGTTATTTTATATCGAATTCGCAACCATGTTTCTCACCCATCTTCTCCAGAAACTCTTAAACATGGGGAATGGTAGTTTTGTGATAGCTTTCGTCTCGTTAGTATCAATTTGTTAGACTGTTAAACCAATTCTGGTTTGTGTAATTGGTAGTGAATTAAAACAAATTTCACCTGGTTAGCCTAATGTTTTACTGAAGAAACGTATTAAATTTGATGTAGTAAATAAAAATCGTACTTAATTATGTTTGTATTTAAGATTTTTTGTGCTATTTAAAAACGCGGTAGTAGTAACTGACTTAGTGGACCCACGAAACTTGTAAAACAAAAGAAGTTCTTCGATTTTATTGTAGCTTAAGTTAAAATTAAGTGAACATAATATATTTGTTTTTATTTCTAACTTTATTTTGTCGAGTTTATTGTTTTTTAGTTGTTTTCCATCGAGCACTTAACCTTCTCTTAATGTAATAACAAACTTTTGTTAAATAAACTGGAGATTGCTGGGATCATGGAAACATTATTGCAATGGCTGGTGAGTTATTTATCTGAAAGATTCCAAACTGTTAAATTAAATAATTACAGATCTAAAAACATTCCCAATCCATCTGGAGTCCCCCAAGGGTCCCATTTGAGATCTTTGTTATTTTTATTATTTATAAATGATATCTCAGAATGTTTTAAGTTTGACAAATTTTTATGCTTTTCTGATGACCTAAAGTGCTACCTAGCAGTTTCATCTCTTGAGGATTGTCTTAATTTTCAGTCTGATCTTGCTAGGCTTGATGAGTGGTGTGTCAATAATGCTATGGACCTAAACATCACTAAGTGTCACTCGATATCCTTTACTAGGAAGATCAACAGGACTGATTATCGATATAATATCAAGGGTACACAAGTGCCCCAAGTTGCATTCATTCGAGATCTGGGTGTTATTTGGGTCTCATTTGTCAATCACATTGTTCCACTAGTACCCAGAGCACTTGGTATGCTTGGGTTTATAAAGAGAAACACATCAGACTTTACAAGTAATAATGCTATCAGGTTATTGTACTGTAGTCTTGTTAGGCCTCTGCTAGAATATTGCTCTTCAGTCTGGGACCCCCAGTATATTTGTCACATTCACAGATTAGAACACGTTCAGTGAAAATTTCTTCGCTACTTAACATTTAAATTAAACACTCCACGGATAGATGAATATTCCTATGATTTTGCGGCACTGCAAGGGACATTCTCCTTACCAACTTTAAGAATAAGAAGAGATCAGGCAGATCTGAAATTATTTTAGGCTCAATAATTATATGGTTGCCCCAAAAATTAACAGCTATCCGTAAACTAGAATAAATTCAAAGAACAGCATGTCTCAACATAACAGGAGCCATGAAAACAACACCGACTATAGCAATGGAAGTCATTCTTAGTCTCACTGCCCTTGATATTTATGTCAAGTAGGTTGCTCTGACGAAAATGACCCGCCTACGCACGGTTGGAATAGAGCCTGATGTAGGATCTGGTAAGGCCAGACGTCACTTTTTGCAGGAGGCGCTAGGTACGCTCCCACTGCTTCAAGCGAACATGTACTCCATCTCACCAAAATATATCTTTCATAAGCCATATAAAGTTATAATAGAACAAATAGAAGAGCCAGAAGTGGCAGGTACGATTCATATCTACACCGACGGTTCTAAAACAAAACAAGGCTCAGGATGTGAAATATACTCCACATTCTTAAACCTAAACATAAAATGGGCTGTGAGCAATAGTGACAGTATAGTTCAAACAGAGCTAACGGGAATTCTCAGAGCAGAAAAAGAAATAACCAGAAACAATATCACTGGAAGGAACATGCTCATCTATACAGATAGTAGACAAGCACTTCTCACCCTGAACAGACCACGAATTTATTCAGGGTTAGTACTAGAATGTCACGAAGCTTTGGCCGAAGTATCCATCAACAACGTGGTCACCTTAAGATGGATTAAATGTCATGCCACATCGAAAGGTAACCGTCTTGCTGATTCACTAGCCAAGAAGGCAGCCAACCAAATACTTTTTGGATCTGCCACTTCTATTGGCCTTACAAAATCGGTAGTGACGGACCTAATCAAAGAAGAACATTCCCTTGTAAAATTCAAGGAAAGATGGGATGAAACAAGAAACTGCAGAGTTGCCAGGGAGCTCTTAACTTATCCTGACAACACTGCAGCAAACAAATGCTTGACTATGACTAGACAGAATCTTCGCCTAGTCACAGGCATTCTGATTGGTCATTGCCAAGTACGAAAGCATCTCCATATCATGGGGCTGTCACAATCCGCACTCTGCAGAGGGTGCGAACAAGAAGATGAGACCATCGAGCATATCCTTTACGATTGCTCGACGCTCTCATTTGTTAGAAGATTTGTGTTCGGCGAGTATCGGCTAACACCGGCCGATATAAGAGAAGCACCTCTTGGCGACGTTGTCAACTACATTACATCTGTAGGCTGGCTCACGAGCTAGGAGGTGCCTATCTTCTCAGGAGGATGCACAATGGGCCTAATGAGGCCTAAGTGCCGTGGGGTAACCCACCCTCCACACATTATAGATACAGAGATATATGGTTGACTCCCTACATTAATTTCAAGCATGTTGTTGGCGGCCTTAACTAGAAGCAAAAGATTAATAAACAGTTTTCATCAGCTCTACATAAGAACTAATACTGGTCTCAATTCATTCATGCCTAGAGTTTCACGAAGCACTAATGTTAGTGCTGTTAGTCTAGAATTTTTTAATTCAAGCTTTTCTAATTTTGTGAGAGTGTTAAAACTCACATTGACTTAAATACTCTAGTCTTAATATTAGTTGTTTAGATTTTGTACATGTTAATCTATTTATGATTTTTGATTTAGTTTATCTTGGCATTTTTGAAGATCATCTTCCAGAATACAAATGAATTAATTAAATGATTTAGCAATTATTAAATTTGACAGACATCAAATTATAAAAAAAAAACAGGTAAACGATTAACGTAGTACATTTTACTCTGAAACAAATCTGTGTAAAAATACTGAAGTTTTACTCACCCCATGAGTGGATTGGATCATTATCAGCGGTAGGTAAATCTCCGTAAAAACTGGCAGTCATCATATCCATGGCTTGAGATGCCCTAAAGTTACTTGCTAAATGTTCATCACTTTCATCTTCGTCCCTAAAACCAGGCGTTGAATATTTAGCCTTGGTAATTTCATACAAACAAGATGGAGCTGGCAACTCTAAGGGTTTTCCCCAAGTTTCAATGGGGTCCTTTTTTTCTTCACCAGTTGAAGATGATGCTTGAGCAGCTGAGCTATCTTCTTTCTTTTTACTGTCGGTCTTATCAACAGTTGATTCCACAATCTTCTGTTTAGATATCTCGTGTACATCGTCTTCTTCATCTGGTAGAGCTCCGTAGAAAGACATGCTCATAGGATCCTGGTTGCGAAGTAAATCGAAATCTCCGTGTGAGGAATCTCTAGAATGTGCCACTTGAGAGGTTATACTGTACTGCTCTTCCTCAGTATCGCTGTCTCTGTCTAAGTGTTGCGATGAAAAATCAGACGATATTTCTGCTTCCACCATTCCAGCATCTTTAACCAAAGGACCTGTAGTACTGGTGAATTTTACTTCGTCAGTTATATTTGGACTGACAGGTGCTGTCGGAGGTGTTATACGACCCGGGAATTGTTTTTCGTGTAACAGATTATCTTGTATTTCCTTTTGCTTATCAAATTCTTTAATATCTTCCTTTATAGAGGTATCGCGTATACTTTTAGAAGTATCTTTATCACATATTTCAACAGTCTTTTGCTCATTTTTTTCTGGCGGAGTTATTTGAATATCAGAGTGAAATTTGGGCTCGTTGGAATCTTCTTGGGACGATTGTTTCTTACTTTTCTCCATTGTTTCTTTTTCGCCTTTTTCGAGTTCGTCTAATTTTTCGTATTTTTCTACAGAACCTTCCCCAAAGTCTGTAGATTTTCTTTTCCCAGGCG
This sequence comes from Psylliodes chrysocephalus, assembly GCA_927349885.1. Taxonomy (NCBI): domain Eukaryota; kingdom Metazoa; phylum Arthropoda; class Insecta; order Coleoptera; family Chrysomelidae; genus Psylliodes; species Psylliodes chrysocephalus. The sequence goes on from OV651813.1 coordinate 97,231,927, forward strand.
TTTCGCATTTTTCGAAAACTACCGATTTCGACATATCTTCTACAAGTTCAAAAGTTTCTTCTAAATCTTTGGTACTTTTTTCTAATACAGTCTCGGGTTTGTCTTCTTCTAATGCTTTATTTTCTTTCTGAGGTTCATCACATTTGTTAAAAATAACCGATTGCGTCATATTAACTATGTTTTCGAAAGTATCTTCTAAATCATTCGCCGCTTCTTCTAGGATTTCTTCCTTTTTAGACATTTTTTCATCCATAGTTTCTATTTCTGATGGAGATTTTTCATCTTTAGTTTCTGGCGTATCCTTGGTTATTTTTTCAGATTCAGCGCTACTGGTGGTTGGGTCAGTTTTGGAGAACATTTGACCAAAACTTGAAATTTTTTCTGACAATACTTTCTCTACTTTATTCGTGATACTCATAGTATCGTCTTTAATACTTGTTACAGTGTGTTGAACATCCTTTTCAGCTTTATCAATAACAGTTAAAGCTTCTGTTTTTAGATTTTCTTTAGTTTCCGTGAATGTTTCCTTTACTGCTTCTTTTGCTTTACCTGCTTTATCTAAAACATCATTGCAAACTTCGCTTGCTTCGTCTGCCACAGTTGATTTAATATGTTTTAGATTTTCCGATAGTTGTTCTTTGGCTTTACTGACATCATCAAGCTTATCTTGTAACTTTTCTTTCTGTTCAATTATGGTATTTTTAGTTTCTTTTGTAGTATCAACAATTACATCATTGACTTGATCTGTTTTCTTGCTTAATCCAGTTACTGTTTCGTGTATATCTGCTTTAAATGCATCTTGTGCATCATTTACTTTGGATAATAATTCTTCTTTTTCTTTTGTAAAATCATCAACTTTTTCCGCAACTTTATCCTGGATAGTAGTCTGCAATTTTTCTTTTTTATCTTTAACATCTTCAAGTATTTCATCTTTCTTTTTTGATAAAATATCGGCTTCTTGTGCTATGGTGGATTCTATTTCTTCTTTTTTAGCCAAAATATCTTTCTTTGCATCTTCAACTTCTTTCATTAAAGAATCCTTTTCTTTATCTAAAGTTTCTTTTGTTTCTTTTACTAGATCTTCGGCATGGTGTTTTATTTCTCCAAGTTTTTCATCTTTCTTTGTAGTGTCATCTAATTTTTGACTAGTAATTGCTTTAAATGTTTCTTTAGTATCTAGAAGTTCATCTTTGATGCTCTTTGTACTTTGTAGCAGCTCGGTTTTTGTTTTATCAAATTTCTCATCTGCAGATTCAAGCGTACCCTTTTGCTCTACAATAAAATCTTTAATATCGTTTTCTAATGAATCTTTTGTTACGGAAACAGCTTCAATGGTTTCTTGATGTCTGGTATCAATTTCATGTTTAACCTCGTCTTGAATTTCTTTTATGGTTTGTTTACTTTCCTCAACTAATTTGTATTTGTCGTCTAAAACGGCTTGTTTAACGTTTTCTGCTTGTTTTAAAATATCTTCTTTTATTTCTTTAAGGCCATCAATTTTCTCATCAACTGTATCATGCATACTTATAGCTAATTTGTCTGCCTTTTCAACAACGTTATCTTTTATATCTTTTGAAAGAGCTTCAACTTTATCCTTTCTTTCGTCGACACTTTCTTGCAATAATTTCTCACATACTTCTACTTTTTCTTCAACATCACCTTCTAATTTATCTTTTGTATCTAATATGTCACCTTTGGTATCTTTTAACACTTCAGTTTTTGTTTCAGACACGGTATCTTTTGCATCCTTCACAGTGTCTTTTAACTGAGTTTCTAGGAGATCTTTTTTATCGTGTACATCTTCTATAAGACCTTTCACATCGTCTACATTTTCTTGCATAATATCATGAACATTTTCTTCCAATTTTGTCATTTTCTCTAAAATATCTTCCTTTGCATTTTCTACTGAATCAGCTACCTCTGTTTCTATTTCTTGTTTTTTACCATGTGCATCTGTTACAATATCTAGTCCTGTATCTATTACTGTTTTAAAACTATCGTGAATATCATCTTCTAATTGGTCTTTTTTATCAACAATATCATGTTTCGAGTCTTTTATTTCTTTTAATACATCATCTTTGATTTCGGTTAAATTTTGCTTATCGTCGTTTAGTGTATCATGTAAATCAGGTTTTATTTGTTTGGTATCGAGCGTGTCTTTTGTTGCACTTTTTATTGTATCATCAGTGATTTCATGTAAATCGGATTCTATTTTTTCTTTTTTGTCTTTAACATCTTTCACATCTTCTGATAATTCTAGTTCTTTAGTTGCGCTACTCTCAGTAATTTGGATAATTTCTTTAGTCGCTTCAACTTCCTCTGCATCTTCTTTCTTTTTAGATAAATCATTAACTTTGTCTTCTACTGCAGAATGTATGTCTGCTTCAATTTTACCTTTTTTATCCAACATATTATCTTTGACGTCTTTGATTTCATTTTTAGTTGAAACGAGATCAACTTTTTCATCAACTGCAGAATGTAGGTCTGATTCAATTTGGTCTTTTTTATCCAAAACGTCATTTTTAATATCATTTAATTGATCTTTTGTTTTAGATATATCATCATTTGTAGAACTCAAACCGACTTCAATTGTATCTTTAATATCTTTTGCAGTTTGCAGAATAGACTCTTTAGTTGTAGTTATACTCTCAAAGATTTCCTGTACTACCGAATCAGCTTCTACTTTTTTATCTTTTAGCAAAGACTTTGCTTCATCTGTAACTTCGTCTTGCTTTTTTAATAAGTCATCTATTTTATCAGATGTTTCTGATTCGATTACGTCAGTTTTAACCATTAAATCATCTTTAATATTTCCTTTTATTTCATCTACCTTCTTACTAAAATCATCAACTTTTTCTTTAACTGCACTTTCTAATTCCTCTTTCTTATCAACAACGGTTTCTTTAGCTACTTTTAAATCTTTTACAAGATCTTCTTCGGTTTCTTTTATTTTACCCGATTTTTCTGTAACTTGTTCCTGGAAAGCAGTGCCCAAATCTTCTACTTTACCTACAATATCATGTTTGAGATTATTAATATCTACTAGTATTCCATCCTTCTTTATTGTTAATTCATCTACTTTTTCTGTAATTGCATCTTTCGATTCTTCCTTTTTATCATCTATTTTATCTTTAAACTCTGTTAGTTTTTCTACAGTTTGATCTTTATTTTCAATCATATTATCGACTTGTTCTTTAGCAATGTCTTGAACTGTTTTTTGTAAGATGCCATCTCCGATGTCTTTAATATCTTGAGCGAAAGTTTCATTAATATCTCTGGTAGTATCTTTAGGAGAATCATGAACAGCTGATTTTATATCTTTCTCTTTAATATTGATTTCTTCTAGTATGCTAGCTTGTTCTTTTGTTATATCAACTATTACTTTCTCTGCGTCATCTGTTTGTTCAATAATGTCTTTTTTGCTTTCTTCTATAGTTTTGGATATGTCAGAAACTTTGTCTTCAAGTTTATGAATTATAGTATCTTTTGAATCTTTAATATCCTTTGATACAGAATCTTTTGCTATATCTATTTGTTCCGTAGAATCCTGTAGATCTGCAGTTACCTTGGCTTTCTTCTCGCTTATGGTATCTTGTGCATCTTTTATAATATTTTCCAAACCTTCTTTTTCATCTGCGGCCTCTTGTTTAAGATCTTTTACTATATTATTAATAGGACTTTCTAATTTTTCGTGTTTGGATGCGACGTCATCTTTCAATTCTTTTATTTTATCTTTTTCTTTTTCAGCTGGTTCCTTAAATTCTGATATTGCCTCGGTCTTTTCAATTAACTGTTCTTTAATTGTATGTGAAATATCTTGCTTTGTGTCTTTTACCTTATCCTCAGCCTCTGGAACTTTCTTTTCTAAAGATTCTTTTGATTTCTCAATATCATCCATATATTTTGCCATTTCATCAATTGCAGACTCTGCTGTTTTATCGGATATGTCTTCTTTTTTATCGTGTGTAGTTTTTATCATATCTTCTTTAACTTTTTTAAAGTCGTTCTCAATGTTAGATAAATATTCTTGAAATGGATGAGTTACATCTTCTGCTATAGCTTCAGATGTGTCTTTAACTTCACCAAGATCTTTCGGTTCAGTAGTTACTGCAGATATTGAATAAGAATTTTCTTCAAAAACTTTTTCCACTTTCGGTGGTTCTTGTACTTCTTTTTTATCAATTTTTGCTTTACTTTTTTCAGTTTCATCGTCTTTCTGAGAATAGATAAGTTCTTCAACTGAAGTCAAAGTTTCTTCAATCTTTTGACCTAATCTGTCTAAAATACCAGCACCTTCTTTTTTGTCATCAACTTTATCTATTTTGGTAATATCGGATGGTAAATCTTTCTTCATCTCTTCGATTGATGGGATTTCTTTTGATTTTTCTGTATCAGAAATATCTGGAGTAGATTTTCCAGAAGCAAGACTTTTTGTAGAGGCATCTATATCAGGTGTTGATTTTCCGGAAACTGGTTTTTCTTCTTTGGTGGAATCCTTTTCATCTTTATCTTGCTCTGCATCATCAATACCTTAAACAAAGTAATTATCACTTTAAAAATAATGGATTACAATAATTATTATATACAATTACCTGAATCTTTTTCTGAATGAATTTCAGCTACTTGCCTAACAGTAGACAAAGAATCTGATATAGTATCAACAATGGATGATTTTTGGGATGATGCTTTATGAGATGGATCTGGAGAACTTCTACCTGAACTTTCGGAGCTTTTGGAAAATGTAATGGTACCTGCAGGACATATTTCTATTTCTTCACCGCCGTCTTCACTTGAAGCTGTTACTAACATTCTGTGTACTATTCCAACGTCTTCATCCCCTTTTTCCTCTTCAGTACTTTCTTCTTCAGGTTTATCAGCTTGTCCTTTCATTTCTTCAGACTCTGGTTGGGGTTCCCCTTTTCCTAATCTAATGTCAGATAACATTTTAGAAGTTGCCATCATAAGTTCTTGAGATTCTTTCAGAAGACTGTTTCGCTTATCTTCGGACTTCTCTTCGTATTTAGTAGAATCGGCTTCGTGAATCGGAGCAATTTTACGCTCTTCTTCCAAAAATGAAGATGTGATGTAATGTGGTTCTTCAGGAATTGGTGGTATATCAGTATTGATTACTTTCATTTCGATAGTTGGAGAATCGATTGTGGTAATATGTGTTTCTCGAAGTTCGGTGGGATATGGTGCTGTGTAAGTACTGAAAGAGGTAGTAATCGGAATTTTAGCTTCGAATTTTTCTAATGGGACCTCTGATTTTAAAACCTCCGCCACTCCGGCAACTATTTTCATTACATCTTCCTCTCGTTCTTTAGGTGATTTTCTACCTAACTCGAATTTATCTACGTCTGAAAGAATATCTGCAACCTTTTCAATATCTTCGTTAATTTTTTCTTCTTTAATTTCTACAATTTCTACAGTTTTGTCTGCTTTAACTTCTTGCTCAACCAATGCGTCTCTTAGATTTTGTAGTTTGTCATCGATCTTCTGCATTTGATCAACAGTTTCTTGTCTATCGTGTTTAGTTTTTTCTGAAATTCTGTTTAGTTGGACATCAATTGTAGGCACAACTTCAGTCTTTTCTTCGTCTATTGATTTAGATTCCTTGGTATCGGTTTCTTTAGAAATTTCATTAGATACTTCAATATCTTCTTTAAGTGAATATTTTATAGGAACATCTTCTTGTATTTTAGTTTCTTTCTCATTTAGACTTGTTTGATCTATAGAAACTGGTTGATCATCTTCAACTTTTTTTATAATGTGTTCTTTTGTTTCCTGTTTAGGCACTTCTTTAGTACTATCTTCGTTGACCACATCTTTATTTTCAAAAATAACAGTTTCATCTTTAACTTTTTCTTCTTTTTCTTGAGTTATTTCTTCAATTACTTTTTGAGATACTTCTATTCTTGGACTTTTTATTTCATCTGTCTCTTTCAAAATCGAAATTTCTTCGGTTTCTTTAATTAAGACTTGGCTTTCTTCAACCTTTTTAAGATCGACTTTAGTTTCTTCTTTCACTTCGTTAGTTTCTAATTTCACTTCTTTGATTTCTTCCTTCAGTTTTTCTGCAAGTTCCTTTTTAGTGTTTTCTTTCACTTCTTTAACTTCCGCTTTAGTTTCTACCTTGACTTCTTCTTTAACTTCCTCTTTAGTAGTGTCTTTTTTCACTTCTTTAATTTGTTCTCTAGAATCTGCCTTGTCTTTAACTTCTTCTTTAACTTCTTCTTTAACTTCTTCTTTAACTTCTTTAATTTCTTTTTTAACTTCTTCTTTAACTTCTTCTTTAATTTCCTCTTTAGAATATGTCTTTAATTCTTCTTTAACTTCCTCTTTAGCGTCTTTCTTCAGTAGTACTTCTTTAACTTCATCTTTAACTTCTTCTTTAACTTCTTTTTTAACTTCTTCTTTAACTTCTTCTTTAACTTCTTCTTTAACTTCTTCTTTAACTTCTTCTTTAATTTCTTCTTTAACTTCTTCTTTAACTTCTTCTTTAACTTCTTCTTTAACTTCTTCTTTAACTTCTTCTTTAACTTCTTCTTTAACTTCTTCTTTAACTTCTTCTTTAACTTCTTCTTTAACTTCTTCTTTAACTTCTTCTTTAACTTCTTCTTTAACTTCTTCTTTTACTTGTTCTTTAACTTGTTCTTTGACTTCTTTTGTAACTTCTTCTTTAACTTCTTCTTTAACTTCTTCTTTAACTTCTTCCTTAACTTCTTCTTTAACTTCTTCTTTAACTTCTTTCTTAACTTCTTCTTTAACTTCTTCTTTAGCTTCTTCTTTAACTTTTTCTTCAACTTCTTCCTTAACTTCTTCTTTAATTTCATCTTTAATTTCCTCTTTAGAATCTGTCTTTAATTCTTCTTTAACTTCCTCTTGAGTGTCTTTCTTCAGTAGTTCTTCTTTAATTTTATCTTTAGTGTCTTCCTTCTCTTCTTCTTTAATTTCCTTTTTAATATCTGTCTTTAATTCACCTTTATCTTCCTCTTTAGTGTCTTCCTTCTCTTCTTCTTTAATTTCCTTTTTAATATCTGTCTTTAATTCTCCTTTAACTTCCTCTTTAGTGTCTTCTTCTGGTAGTTCTTCTTTACTCTTTTCTTTAACTTCTTCTTTAGTATCTTCCTTCACTTCTTCTTTAATTTCATCTTTAGAATCGGCCTTTAATTCTCCTTTAACTTCTTCTTTAGTGTATTCCTTCAGTAATTCTTCTTTAACTTCTTCTTTAGTGTCTTCCTTTAGTAATTCTCCTTTAACTTCATCTTTGGTATCTTCCTTTACTTCCTTTTTATCTTCCTCTTCAATTTCATATTTAGTATCTTCCTTCACTTCCTCTTTAATTCGTTTTTCTTCTTTTTCCATTAGTTCCGTTTCGTCGATGTCAAGGGATCTCTTCTTTCGGGCTAAGGGTTCTTGTTCTTCTGTTTCAATTGTTTCTACAAGTATTTCTTGAATTTTATCATCTTTATCTGCTTCTTTTTTGGTCTCTGTAATTTCTGATTTTGTTTCTACTTTCGCATGTTGTAATGCTGTTACTGCCTCTTTAGTAGTTTTGTCATAGTCTTTCAAAATGTCTTTTTCTAATTCGTTCTTTAAGACAATCTCTGTAAGAGTTTTTAATTCATCTTGCATGACAGATGATTTTCTAACGAGAACCTCGTCTAAGTCTTTTTCTGCTTCTTCTTTGAGATCCTCTTTGCTCATTCCAGCTTCTTTTTCTTGGTCATCTTTCTTCTCAATAATTTCATTTGATTTCGGCATTTCAACTTTCAATTCCTGTGTATATTCGTAGTCAACCTCTTCGTGTACTGGCAAATCGGCTACCTCGTCAGGTGTTTTTACGATGTCTCTTATATGTTGTTGTTTGTCTAATCTGATACCAACAACGGCAGGTAGTTTTGTGACATTTTCAAAAGTTTTAGGTGGAACATGTATTGCTGGTATTTCTTTTTCTTTGGTATCTTCTTTGACGTGTTTTTCTTCAATGGGACCGATGTCTTCTTTAATTTCATCGAGAGGAATTCGTTCATCTTCAGGTAAAGTTGGAGCTGTAGTAGTATCTCCAGATTTAATGTTAGCCGATACTTTTTCTTCGGGTTGAGATTCAGCGATATCTTTACCTTCTTCATCGCCCTCCTTGTCCGTAATTTTTTTGTCGGTAGAAACATCGACTTTTTCTTCAGGGCTGGTTACTTTACTTGTTATTATCGGTTCTTCTTGTGGTTTAGGTGTATCTTCAATTTCAGTAGAAACACCGTTTAATTGTTCCTGAATTTTTTGTTTGTCTGCTTCCTGCTCTTCGGTACTAGCTTTTCTTTGTTTTTCAGATTCTTCGCTATCTCTTGCGAGTTTTTGGTTTTCATCTTTGGTTTCTTTTTCTTCAATAGAAACTTGTTCAATTACTTCTTTTTCGATAATGAGGTATTCTTCAGGTTCTAGTTTGTCGTCTATAGAAATGTCTTTTACCTTTCGTACTGCTTCATCTACGACCTTATGGTCTTCACCTTTTCTAAAAACAGCTTCGATTTCTTTAACAGCCTCTTGTTCTTCCTTAAGCTCGGCAAGTTCTTGAGCTTTCATCTGATGGAATTCTTCCGGTGTGAGTTTTGATATGTCTTTCTTAAGTACACTTTCTTGATCTGCGGAAGGAGTACTAACAGTGCTCGAATCAGTAGTGCCTTCTTTGTCTAGTTTTCCTTTTCTTGAAATGCTGTCAGGTTTTTGTATGCCGTTTACTATTTTTTTAGCTGGACTGATGGGTGCCTTTTTAACAGGAGGGCGTCTAGAAATTGGTTTTCTTTCAACTTTTTCAGCTTTCGGTTTAGTTTCGATTGGTAGTTGAGCTTTGCTCACTTCTTTTTTAGCCTTATTTTCGATAACTTTTCTATTGCTGGCATCTTTGGCACTCTTCGCTGGTGTTGATATTGGGGATTGTTTCGTGGATTTTTTTATGTCTCCATTTTCAATTGTTTTTTTGGAGAAAGTTGGTGATTTCTTTTCTACCGGCTTTCTCCTTTGTTGAGAGTCGCCTCTAGGCTTTTGAGGTTTCGATTTGGGTTTAGGTTTGTCTCCATTTTCGATTATTTTAGGCTCTTCTGGTTTTTTTACTTTGATGCTTCGGTCGCTTTCTGTTGAGTCGGATTTTTTAACGATTTTATCTTTTTCTTTGATATCTCCGTTGACTGGGGGTAAGTCATTTTCAATTAACTTATTTTCCTTCTTCTCGATTGGTGGTCTTTCTTTAGGAATGATTTTGTCGAATATGGCTTCTTTGGCAGTCTTCTTCGTGGTTGAAATGGGTGCGAGAGATTTTTCGGTACACGTGGGGTGCTTGATGAATTCTAAATTCTTTAACCTATCTAATCCTTCCAGTATTTTATTCTGAGGACAACTTCCTGGGTAAAGTATCCTAGTTATGGTATCGTTGGCATTTGCGGGACGCCATACTAGCAAGGCAGATATAGAAATTAGATTTTGAATAGGAAAACTAAATTCTCGACTAGATTTAGCATTGGCAAATAATTTTTGGTCGCTGTGGTTCCACTTGATGAGGAATTCCCTAACTTCTCTAGAATCTTTGGCCGGACTTAGTACGTACATATCTAAAGTACCATGTCCTACTTTATGGTACAAATTAATGGGCTCGGAATCTCTATAGCAGACCTGAGGATTTAAATTTAAATGGCGTAGATTAGATATGATTTCTTGACCTTCATCTAACAGATTGATCAATAATGGATCCTTGTCTTTATCTCCGTCTGGACTCAAACTTGATTTTCTTTCCTAAAAATAGAATTAAATAAATTTTATTAGTTGTTCATGAACGAAATAATAATCGTTAATAATTTTGAAATGATTTGGAAAATGGCAATAAAAGCAAGAGAAAACTTGTGCCCTGAATGTCAAAACGGCAGAAACATATATATGATATTTTCTTTAAGTGTACTTTCTTACCTGTATGTTACAAAAAAAATGTCCTATCTGTGGATAAAGAGCATCTTGCTTCTTCCTTCTCAGCACTGAACTAATTCCTCCTACATTACTATTATTCAGTCTTGTCATTAGCACAGCATCTAACCTATCTAAATGTCTCACAAAGTCCCAAAAACAAGCTTTTCTTGAATAACCGCCGTCCAGTAACATGTTGAAACCGTTAATACCGAAAAGAGCTGCATCACCTGTAATGAAAATTTTCAATCAATCTTTAAAAATTACATTAATGATAAATGATAATATTTATGTCAGAGATCTCTCATTTGTCTTAAAGTAGGTATTATAATGTAAAAGCCATCTGAGATGGTATATTTTGCTCTAACAATAAGCCTAATTAACAAACGATCCTCAAACGTGTCTATTAAGTTACCACATACTTTGATTACTATACGGTGCAAGAGAGAGGTCCGACACGCCCAACATAGGGCGCGGCCATTTTGATTCCTATGTCACAGTTTATAGCTAAAGAATCAGTTCGCTCACTCTGCGTCGGCACTTTTGATCTCAATGTTCCAGTTTATACACTGCGCAACTCGGATAATACAATATATGGTAACCGCCTATAATAAAACAGCAGTCTTCTGCGTATCCTGAATTTGTATCCCTGGAGTGGATGTTATTTTGGAACTTTCAACTGGTCCGAGTGAGCAAACTGATTCTTTAGCAATAAACTGTGACTTCAAAAATAATATTCACTGACACTGACAGCAGCAAGCAAAATATCAGGTGCGTTTTAATCATCCGCTTCTGCTTTCGGAATTGTCGGTTTAGTCGTTTTAACCTGTCAGATTAAAACAAGAAAACCGACAATTCCGAAGCAGAAGCGGATGATTAAAACGCACCTATTAAAAATATTGCGCCAAGATTTAGGCAACACGTAATAAGGGATCAAAATGGCGGAGTTTTCTATCTCCTTTTAAAAGGTACTCAGAAAGCTGCACAGTGCGACCATTCTCCGTATAGTAAAAGAAAATCAAAGGATGTGGTAAGTTACAGATAGTAACTAAAATAAATTAGAGGTGAGTTTAGGGATTACTTATAGGAAGGTAGTTACATGGATTTTTTATAAAACATAATAAGAGGAGGTCTTCTTAAAAAATTGCTCATTGCTAATAAGATAAATTTAATTGTAAAAATTGAAATAATTCCAATGAGTAATTGATTTAAAAATTAATATCGCATTTAATAAAAAGATTAATAACACATTACACGTGGACTAAAAAATAAAATGGAGAATTTAAAAATGAAATTGAAATAATAACAACAATAATTTAAAAACCTTATCAAGTTTACTATAGTGGCCTATACATATATGAAAAGATTTTATCGAATTACGTAAAACGGATTTAGGAAATTTAAATTTATGAATAAATAGATTGTTCAATTTATCTGCAAAAACAGAATGATAACATTACCAAATTATTCATAATGTCAATATATAGTAAACAAGAAAATTAAAAGAAAAATAATGTTATAGAGTAATGTTAGAATAGCGAATTGATCAAATTGAACTTTTAAAGTTGGTAAAAAACGTAAAAATTGCAAAACGTTATATTAGTGTGATGTATTTTGTGTTTCAGTGACAGTTAACTTTAAACAAAAACTAAGCATTCTGTCATTGAATATTAATTTTTGTTAAATATTGTTTGCAGGTTGGTAAAAAAGTACTTTATAAGTATGTAATCTAATAATAATGTTTAAATGAATACAATCTTTATACAGATTCATCCATCGTACTAGGAACATGGTAAACATGATGGTTTGTTTGAGGCGACATTTCAAAATAGGCCCATACCATCACTCTCAACAGTACATCGTATTGTTCAAAATTTTGAAATTCATGGCTGCGTTTCTCCCAATGAACATAAAAAGGCTCGAGTTAATAATAATCAGAATGAACAAGAAGATAGGGATATTATGATTTGTGCAACTGTGGAAGAAAATCCGATGATATCTCAGAGAGAGGTTGCGGAAGTTGTAGGTTCCAGTGAAACCACAGTAAATAGAATTTTAAAAAAACATGGATATCGATCTTATAAAGTAAGAAAATGCCAAGAAATTAATGAAACTGACAATATCAGACGAATGGAATTAAGCGAGGCAGTAATGGATAAAGTTAACAATGACAACAATTTTCTTTACAATGTTGTGTTCACCGATGAGTCGACTTTTCCATTACTTGCTAGGCATAATCCATCCCAAGTCCGATATTGGTCTCGAGAAAATTTACATAAATTTGTAACAGTTCGCACGCAGTTCCCGCAAAAGTTGAATGTTTGGATGGGAATACTAGGTGAAAATGTAATCGATCCTTTTTATATTGAGGGTAATTTAAATAGTGTTAAATATTTGGATTTACTCAGACACCATATTGTTCCTGAGATACGGAGATTGGCAGGAGCTCGATTTAACAATATTTGGTTTCAACAAGACGGATGTTCTGTGCATAATCGTGTGACGGTGCAGCACTTTTTAAATGAAACATTTCCCAACAGATTATTATCAGGGAAAGGTACAATTTTGTGGCCAGCTAGATCGCCGGATCTAGCACCTTGTGATTTTTTTTTGTGGGGTTATTTAAAGTCTCAGATATACAAATTCAGGGAAGAAAGAGCTAACGACTTAGATGAGCTGAAAATGAAAATTTCAGAAGGCGTTCAACTTATTAGTCCTAATATGTTGGTTGAAGTAAGGCGATCATTTTACGATCGCTTGGGGTACTGTCTTGTCCAAGAAGGAGGTCTATTTGAGCACCTATTACATTAAAAATAAATTCGTGTTCTTTTATTATTGATTGTAATTTATTATTGTCTATTGGATTCCATTTTATAATTTTTATTTTTTTGTAATTTTTTAATCTTAGTTTTGTATTTTTTTTTTAATCTTAGTTATGTAATTTTTTAAAGTTCGTTTTGTTTTTTTTTTAATGTTCAATGATTGTCCTCTATTTTTTAAGGTTTGTATTGAATTTTTTTCCATTTGAAAACAAAATCAAAGTTGTTTTTTATAAATTTTTAACTGTTGCTGTTCTTACTATTGTGGAGGGTCTCAAAAAAAGAGAAAAAAAAAAGAAATGAAAAAAGAAAATGAAAATTAATAAAATAAAAAAAAAAGAAAAAAAAAACGTCGGCGCCGAGATTCGATCCTACCTCTATCCGCGTAGGTAGACTGTAAGTACAACACCTTACCCACTGCGCTACGTCAAATTTCGGCAAATTTCTTTTATTTCTTAAAATTAATAAGGCTTCCTGTTAACTGAAAAATTCAATTTTCAGTGGACGAGGAAGAGCATTCAATTTTAGTTTTCCAAGTCTATGCATGTTATTAATTTTGATTTTTGCCGGAGCAGCTTTCATTTAACACATCAGGGACAACCTGTACATGATCTAAATTTTCATTTATTCCATACAAAATTATATTATTTTGCCTTTCTATGCGATCAGTGACCTCTGAAAAAAACTCCTAAGTTTTTATAGATTGTACTTTTTGTTCTAAATCCGATACTTTTGTATGTAAGGAAATATTTTCAGCTTGGAGAGTATTTATCTTCGAAATGCAAGAGTCAATTTTATCTAATTGTAATAATAACAATGAACGCTCATAAATGAGTACTGACTCTATTTACTTCTCATTTTCGCAGTAAATAATCAAGATCATACTTCACCTAAGGTAAGTTCGTTTGATCTTATAATATTATTCAAAGGAATAATAAAATCAATAAATACCACATGAACAGTTTAAAATGAAAGAAATAGGGAGAATATCTTTGTCTAAACTGCCTCTCGACTAAAAGCAATTTTGTTTTACTATAGGAATCAAAAATAAAGTGATTGTTAATAAGTATTGGCCTTTAAGGTATTCTGTGGTTAGGTATATTCTTTTCCTTCAAAAGTTTGAAAAGCTGACATTTAACTATCAATTTGAAGACGTTGATGTTTAGCATTTTTGATAACAAGGCATTGACAGAGCAGTAAAAGCACTTTTGCCACCTCCGAAAGCAGATAGAAGATACATACGAAAAAAAAAATGTAAACAATTACTTATATTTTGTTGACAAATGACTATGTACGTATCAGTTATTACTACTACCATTAAATATCTAATTTTAGTAATGAATAAAGTCACGAACACAAAATTATTACTTACACGAATCACTAACCGCTTATTGGAACAGGAAAAATGATAGGATACCGTAAATTTTAATGAAATAAAAGATTAAGTTGGAAACAGAAAAAGTCATAAACAAAGTTTACCTAGGTGATTGTTTTAAATGAAAGTAGGTATCTAAGTATCCAAAAGGAAATCAATAATACATCCAAAGAACAGGATACAAAATATTAGGGGAGAGTGGGGGAATTCCAGTCGGGTGGGTAATTCCGGTCACTAGTAATTTTCCGCTACAAACGTAGTCGCCCGTTAACTATGTGGCGCCATCTATTATGCAGTGGTACAAGTTAAATCCACCGCGTTTCGCTTTCAAGGCTCCAGTCTAAGACATCTGTTGTTGTGGTCAAGTTATTGCCAGAATTTCTTGTAATATTTTGACGAACATAAACCAACGTAAATACCCAAATAAATTATTTTTTTGCACGGAATTATAAGGAATGTCTTAAGAGGCATCTTGTCGTTTAGATCCTGCTTTTATAGGCGCTTAAATAAAGATAAATAATTTTAGGTTAGGTTTATGTCGTCGGATTGCTTTCGGGAAATGCAGGACAAAACGGTTGGGGTAATACCAGTCGTGACTGGTATTACGCCACAGGCCTTCCTGTGACTAAGTCGGGTGTATATTTTTAATTTTAAATCAATGTGTCGTATTTGTTACAGATGCCTAAGACTTACATCAAAAAAGGAAACAAAGCTAAGTGGACCCCCGAGCAACTTCAAAATGCCTTGCAATTCCGTTTAGCACACTCCAGGAAAGAAAATCACGTATGGGAAGACAAACTACGTTATCTTTGGAGGAAGAAGCCGTTCTAGCTAACCGTATAAAATATCTGTCAGATCTATTTTACGGTGTTAGCCCCCAGCAGGTCCGACGAATTGCTTATGAATATGTAACCAGTAACAATATAAAGCACAATTTTTGCCATTTATCCAAAATGGCAGGAAAGGACTGGTTTTATGCGTTTTCAAGGAGAAATCCTACGATAAATGTTCGGAAGCCGGAAGCAACCAGCATTATTAGGATAACCGCCTTTAATCGAGAAGAGGTAGCAAAATTCTACAAAAAATTGGAAGGAGTAATGTCTAAAACTCAATATTTGTCAAACCAAATATACAATGTCGAGGAAACTGGGATAACGACCGTTCAAGATCCTGGTACCATTGTAGCGACCAAAGGAAAAAACGTATTGGTTCTGTAACAAGCTGGGAAAGAGGCAAGACCGTTACAGTTATCTCCTGCATGAATGCAGCTGGGAGCTATATACCTCCATTTCTTATCTTTCCTCAGAAGAGGATGTCTCCGCTTTTGGCAAAAGGTGGACCTCCATATGTTGCTTATAAATGTTCGCCCAATGGCTTGTCAAATGAACAGTTATTTTACTTCATAACATATTCGAAATGCAGCAAAGAGAACCCTCCTTAATTAGTATTAGATAATCATAGTAGCCATATCACATTGCAAACTTATGTAGGGAAAATGGCATCTGAATGTTGTATCTACCACCTCATGCATCACACAGAATGCAGCCCCTTGATGTTACCCTATATGGGCCACTAAAAACTGCTTTCAGCAGAGAATGTTACCTTTATATGAAGTCAAAGGCGTTGGTAAAAATAACACCTTAAGATTTAGCAGAACTCCTCAATAAAGTCTATTCAAGAATTGCCACGATGGCTGTCGAAATTTCCGGCTTTCAAGCAACCGGAATATATCCAGTAACTCCCAATATATTCACCGATGAAGACTTCCTAGCAGCATATACTCTTAACAACCGGAACGATACCGAATAAAAAGAGCTGGTTATTGATGTCGATAATTCTATTGATGATTCCATCAATGAGGGCTCATCAACATTAAGTCTGGATGCAGGGAAATCCGACAGAAAACTGACACCGTTGGGGCCAAAAAAACTACTGCTTCGAATTCTCTTGGTCCTACAATAAATAGTTCTCCAAAACCACACCTTGTTCCTATAAGTAACCGTATTGTTTTACAATCTTTTGCCAGTCCTTTCTGCCAGTCCTGCTATTAAAAGATCAGTCACTCGAGCTAAACAATATTCGCAGATGTTAACCGAGAGAAAGGAAACAAAAAAGACGAAAAAGAAAAAACGGAAAAAGGAAAGAAACCAAAGGCGACGTTTAAAAAAAAGATGGAGTTCAAGAAAAATTTGAAAAAATTGTTGCAAAGCAATTCATCACATGAAGAAAATATAGACGAAAAAACTCAGGATGATGAAGTGGATGACATGGAGAGCGAACAAAGCAATGAAATATGTCTCATTTGCGACGAATTTGGGAGAGATGGTGAGTTGTGGTACCGCCGTATAGTGTGCGGCCATTGGGTTCACGAGTTATGTAGCGGTTGGGACACTGCTGAAAACTACAAGTGCGATGTTTGTCTACGAAAGTGAAACTTTTCCATACCTCTTTTATCATCTATATTATTGTTATTTGATTTTTATTATTGTTTATGTAGTTTTTTGAGTTGTGACTTGTTTTTTCATTATTGCCTACAATAAAATACCTTACTATACTTTTCTAGCACCTACTGTTTCATTATTTTCTGAAAATATGTCATCCCCATTTAAAAAGCATTGAAAATTGGCTGACCGGTATTAACCGCAGAGTGGGGGAATAGTGGTCAATGTTATGACATTGTTTCAGATCTTACTTCTCTTTTGTTGTGTACTATTTTGATTTAAGTGGTATACCACAGTCTAGTGGTACACTATTTACATTTGACCACAACGGTGTATTTTCTGTTTTATGTGCGATCTGGCTTAACTGATCGCCATTCCCCCGTTCTTCCGTAATATTTTGCGCTACAGGGAAAAGAATATTTAGTAAGTTTTATCGTTACCCTTGTGACCTAGTAAAGAATCCGCAGGGAAAGTGGAAAAAGTTCAAGCAATCAACGGAGTTGGTAAGCTGTTAAAAGTGAATTATGAGGAGATGTTTAATAATAGATGACATTTATTCGTCGGTTAACAGATTAAAATTGAATTTATGAAACTTTCAGTGTAATGTAAAACCACTGTCTAAGGAAAATATGCCGAAGCATGCAGATTTTTTCCCAAGTGTCTGGCCGTGTTTAAAGTTTCCAACACTATATCCGTTACTAATCCGAAAACAAATAGTAGATAATAAACTTTAGAACTGATTTTTCTATGAGAAAGACCTACATTTTAAAATATTTTCTCATGTAAATTAGCGACCGGTCAAATTTTCTGAAATTTTGGTATGTTATTGTACACAACCTAATAACCAATAGGCTCAACTCAATCCTAAGACTAGTTTTCCATATTCAGGGTATTAACGTTAAAATTGGCCTAGTTTTTCGGAATTTTTATTTTTAAACTTACGAGCTAGATTGAATTTGTGTATATTTTAAAATCTTCTGGTTACATACATAATATACTGTTATTAACTTACTCAAAAGTCACTAAAGAAATGCTAGGTCTCGTTTGAATAATTTCAATAAAAGTGGTTGGCTGGATGACTCACCCTGTATAAAAAGTACATAGTTAAATATTTTGACCTCAAACCCATTTACAGTACTGAATACCTTTAGGGATTGGTATTTCAATAAAATATTCCTGTTATAGAATTACTGCCCATAGAATACAAACCTTTAGTCTTATAAAATTATATAAAATGATAGGGTCAATTCAGCGGGTAGAAACAAATTACAACAGTCTTTAACTCTCCATTTCAGATCTTAAGTTGTTTGGTAAAGTAAGCTGAACTTAGATATATCCACAGCTGGTTGTTTAAGTGAATCTTCTTGTTTTGCCGTTTTACAACCGGCCTATAAGGCAGGATCCTACCTATTTTGCAGATACCATTCTAATTTAGTTATTTGTAGATTAAACTTCCGTTTAGATTTTTTTATACTTGTAAACATTTTCACAAAAGTTTGTTGAAAACTGCCTTGTTTTTTGTAGTCCCGTCTTTAAATATCTATGTTTACTTATCATCTGAAGAAGGAAACGCAGTGTATAATTTATAAGATCAATCGAAGTTACCTCAAGTGATTATACACTGCGTTCCCTTCGAAGATGATCTCTCATAACCCAATCCTCTTAATCCCAGATCAGCGCTGTTGCGACAAAGCTTTAAAAAAAATGATAGCCACCCCCGCAAAATGCTTGAACTATGAACATAGAGAGTTAGGTCATAAGTTTTGGTTTTGGACTATGGTGCACGACTAGGTCATAAATGAGTACAGTGCAACCTCTTTAATCTGAACACCTAATTGTCAGACCTTGTTCGGATTAACGAATTTTTGGGATTAACGAATATACAATAAAACACCTCTTACACATTTTTAGACCTTTAGATCTTTGTATGTATATTGATTTTTGTACATTTAAATGCATTATCAAACTACATATGGGCGACGCGGGCCGCGCTGCAGGTCTTTTCCTGTCAGCGTTCGGATTACAGAGGCGGCGTTCGGACTATCTCGCATCACGATTTGCGTTCGGATTAGCGTAATTCGGATTAGCGTGGGTTCGGATTATCGAGGTTGCACTGTACTACGTTTACTTATCATCTTCGAAGGGAGCGCAGTGAATAATCAAGCTAGAACTTCATTTAAAGTAAGTTCGTTTGATCTTATAATATTATTCAAACGAATAATAAAATCAATACCAGATGAACAGTTTAAGACCACAGTACCACCCCCAATATTCGTAACATGCACTAATTTTGATAGATGTCATTTATGTGTCATAAATTAAGAATCCTTTTGTTCAGCAGATGGAGCAACATTCCATATTTAATAGTTCTTTTGTTCAACAGATGGCGTAATAATTTTATTAATTCTAAACGGTAACTGTTATAAAATAAAAAATTCATCACCCCTAGCTACTACGTGATAATAAGTAAATGAGTTCTTGACCTTGACAAATATTTTCGATGTAGCAGGTATAAAAATAAAAGTTTTGGATTAAATTCGACACATCGGTATATTTACTTAGTAGTTCATTCTTGTATACATGGTGTTTCGTTAAGAATGGGACATAGAACAACTGACAATTCTCTGATTAAAAATAAGACAACTAAACAAATCATGCTTAGATAAAATGTTTCTCGGTACCTAATTACGGTGTTAAAATCCAAAAAATATTTATTGCTATATTTTTTTTATTACTCAAAAAAATTTTTACTAAATTTGGCAAACGCTTTTGGTGTCAAATTAGGTATCCACCTATCAGCAAAAAAATTAGTTACCTTAATTAACTTTTCCAGTGGCGTACAGCATTGGTACGTAATACCGCATCCCTTCTAAATTTTACGTCACTATCCAAAATGTTATTTTGACATAAAATTTTAAATTTTTTGATGTTTTTGAAATAAATAATGTACTTTTCTTAGAAATTTATTAACAAAAAAAAATTGAAATTTAAAAACTTCTGAATTTTCAAATATGTGCGAATATCTCAAAAACTAACTAAACTTTATTTAAAAAACATCAAAAGTGGACAGTGGACTAAAATTTAGAACAAAAAAAGATGTTACTTGCCCATGACGTACGCCACTGGCAAAGCTTATTTAACTTATTTTTTTGCTGATAGATGTATTTTATTACACCAATAACGTTTGCCGAATTTAGTAAAATTAAACTGAGTAATAAAAAAATTGTAGCTAATCATAATTTTTGATTTTCAACAAAACCCTGTTTTTCGGAAACGAGTAATGTTTTACCTACGGACATTTCGTTTATTCGGCTTATTTCTAATTAGTTAATCTTCAGTTGTTCCCATTCTTATTGGAATACCCTGTATATACCGGAAGGTCTTACAGCCAAAGAACCAAATAAAAAAAAGAAAAATTTAATAAAAAAGTGTTTTTATTACCTTATACTCGTATACCTACAATAATTTATTTAGATCTGCATCAGTAAAAATTATTTTCAAAACATTTAATCTCATTTATATGTAAGTTGGCGGTATCGGCATACGGAAAACTTTTTTAAGAATTTTAAGAAAAAAACTTATTTTTCATAAACAATTGCATGGTCTATTAATTTTAGAAAAAAAGTTACTTTACATAAAAAGTTATGCATGGTCTAAAACCTAAAATTCAATCATCTGAATTTTATCAGTCATATACAGTGTTGGTCGAAAATAAAGGTATTTTATCTTGAGCAAAATTATATTTTTTGACAAACCTTGTAAAACCGACTGATAAAATTTGATATCAAGTGGTTGCATTTTCTGTTAGACCATGCATAAATTTTTATGAAGAATAACTTTTTTTCGTAAAATAAATAATAAAAAAGTTTTCTATTTGCTATCAACTTACATAGACATACTGTATGTATGCAACTTATAACATATTGCTGAGCTAATGTTTTTGTAGAAAAAAAAAATTAATCATAAAATTTTACTTCATTTGTAGAGTCGTAATTTATGTTTTCATATTCCTACTTTTTTTTATCAATTTAGAACTACAGTACTATTTTCAATTATTAATAAAAATTACGTGTGTATTTTAGATTAATCAATTAGAAAAATAAGCATTTTTGAAATAGTAATACCTAAATACAAATTAAACAACAAATGAATAACAAAGCATTTAAAACACGTTGACTGCCGAAGCAAATGTTGTGATCGGGTCTGCCGAGCCGAAGTAGTTTTTCTAAAAATTTAAGTCTGTTTTTACGTTTTAAGAGCAAAGTAGTTTAAGTAAATACTTAGGCAAACTACAATATCTAATAGAAGCGTAAATAAATATATAAACGCGGCGCGGGATTAAATTATTACAAACATATGTCGCGTGCATATATTGTGAATAATATATTCAGGTTGTCTCATTAGTGCGTAATTGTTCAATATTTCAATTTGTGTTGTAGACACGTAAACAATTTCGAAATAAAAGTTATATGAATTTCAAAAATGGGTATTTTAAAGATATTTTTAGATATACAGGGTTTTGCGTTTTTGTCTGACAAATAAAACGGTATATTTTTTAAGTAGAAAACCCTGTATTTTACTTCAGTTTTAGAATGCTTTAGTAATACTGTATTTAACCCGAGAATTTTATTAACAAATATTGCAGGGATACCAATAAATTAATTTTTTTATGAAATTAGAGAATGGTTCAGACCCCAAATTAAATTATCATTATTTAGCTAGGTTTAAAATAATTTCAAATTTTTTTTAAAATGTAGTAGGTAATAAGATACTAAGCTAACGAATAGTGGTAATAGAACTGGATTATTTTATACAGTGTGTTTTAAAAAACAAGTCTTAAATATGGCTAATTCCAAGTTAAATTTATTTAATTTGTTTCAAAAGCCACAGCCTGTATATTATTTAAGCATACAATTCCTTATAAATTAACATATCCAACGATACCAATATGTTAGTCAATAACACATATGAGTGCGTAATTGATCGATAGTAGTTTTATTAATAGAAAATACGAAAAAAATTAATATAAAAGTTGTATGACCATATTTAACAATTATTTAAAAATATATAGGGTAATACATAAACGATTGTCTGACCAAACCTATACATTTTTAAAGCAAAACACCCTGTAGTTAGTTATACATATTTGACTGTTTTCACATCGTCGAACAATAATTTCAATTTCATTCATTTGCTATGTTGTATATAGGGTGTGTCAAAATGGTTACGATTTTCTCAATTTTCTAAATAGAACACCCTGTATGTTATGCCACCAATAAATATAATATTCCATTGAAAAAATTTTAAACATTCGTAACCTCGCGTGTTGACACATCCTATATATAACATAGCAAATGAATGAAGTCAATTAAAATTATTTGACGACCTGAAAACAATCAAATATGTATAACTACTTGCAGGGTGTTTTGATTTAAAAATGTATAGGTTTGGTCAACATCTCGTTTATGGACCACCCTGTATATATAGGAATAATTTTTAAATATGGTCATACAACTTTTATATTAAGTAATTTTTTTTCTTATTTCTAATAATAAAACAGCTATCGATCAATTACGCACTGATGAGACACTCTGTATATATGTTATTCTCTAACATGTTGGTATCGTTGGATATGCAAATTTATAAGGAATTGTATGCTAAAATATTATATCAAATGCTGCCTTTGAAAAAATTGAGTAATTTGACTTAAAAGTAACCATATTTAAGACATGTTTCAAAACACTCGCTATATAAAAGAATCCAGCACTATCACTACTATTCGTTATCTTAATGTGCTATA
This sequence comes from Psylliodes chrysocephalus, assembly GCA_927349885.1. Taxonomy (NCBI): domain Eukaryota; kingdom Metazoa; phylum Arthropoda; class Insecta; order Coleoptera; family Chrysomelidae; genus Psylliodes; species Psylliodes chrysocephalus. The sequence continues at coordinate 97,254,313 of OV651813.1, forward strand.
AGTCAGTATATTAAACAATTTTGAAATCAATGTAATCCTACCTAAATTATAATTTAATTTGGGGTCTGCATCATTTTCTAATTTTATAAAAATTTAATTGCTTGGCAGACCTGTAATATTTTTTTAAAATTATTCTAGGGTTGAATACAGTATTACCAAACCATTCTACAATTGAAATAAAATACATGTTCTATTTTAAAAATATGCCAAGCAAAAATGTAGCACCCTGTATATATCTAAAATATTTTTAAAATATGTATTTTTAAATCCATATAACTTTTCTTTGAAACATGTTTGCGTGTCTTTAATATACATTAAAATATTGAACAATTACGCATTAATGGGACATACACATGGGTACATACACATAGCAGTCAACTGCAAAAACAACTAGTTTTACTTCATTGATGTCTTCTATTATTTTTGAAGCCACTAAATTCTAAGGTGTGTGCGAAACATGGCAAATGTCTATTTTTTCCAAAAATATCATTGGATGTTTTAACAATGTTACTGCCATTATCAGTCACAATAGCAGTCACTTTTTCAACTAAAACATTCCAGGCTGACATAATATTTCTAAGACATTCTTCCAAATATTTAGCAGTATGATTTTGATCCAATTCAGTCACACCAATAGTTACTCCATGCAGTTTTTATTTTCTTCGAAGTGGCAAGTGAGTCCTAAAAATCCCCTAGTATTCATAGTTTCTGTCCATATATTTGTAGTAAAAGTAATATTTGAAATTGTGGACAACGTTCTTTCACCAATAAAGAAAGGACATTATATTTTTGTTCTATTATTGTTGCAATCGTTTTTGCTAGGTGGCTTATATAAAGGAAATGGCAAAGAGTTCAATAGCTTAGAACCTTTAAAACTTTTGTACCTTTGTTTTGTTAGATCTAGATTGGAACATGCCAGTGTAGTTTGGAACCCTATGTATATTATTTATATTGTACTGCCCAAAAAAAATAAAATCAATTCATAATCTTAATGAAAATTTGTATCATACAATAATTAACATTTTATTTTTCCTTTTTTTATAACTGTTTTATAAAACTTTTAGTCCAATGTGTCAAAACCTACTTATTTTAATTTTTAAATTGTAAAATTGTAAAGCATTTTTACAGACATACACTTTTTTTTCACATATCGTATTTTTTTATTCAAGCATATGTCTGTAATTTAAGCACAACATATTTTGATGCTTTTTTGTATTAATGTTTACCTTTATGTTCTAACTTATTTTTGTTTTTTGTACATTTTCCTGTCACCCTGTAATTGGCATTATCTGTTTGGTGATGTAATTATAAATAAATAAAAAAATTAATAAATAACCTGAATTTATTCGAATTATGCTAATCACAGTAACAGTGTAATCGAAAAATAGGATATTGTTTAAATCAATTTTAGTTAATGTTTCATTTTTAAAGATTTAAAGATGCTCTGTCAATTAGACTAATTTTCATTGTTTTGGTAATTACAAACCTGATAAATGTCAAGAAAATAAATAAGAGAAAATTATGGCTAAATCAATTTATCCATTCTTACCTTGACCTCCAGGAAACACGTACAACGTCGGTCTGGAAAATCTGATATTTCCCACCACATCAGAACTTTCTAATAAATTATCCAAAGCAGTGGGAACTAAAAATGGTGACAAGTACTGAACGAATCCAGTTATAGCCGGTGAACCTGATGTGAGGACGTCTGTGGGATTGATCCTGACCTTGCACGCCTTGGCAAACTGTTCCTTAGGCAAACGGATCCAATCGCCTTCCTGAGCACAGTGAATGTCCATGGTGATGCCGTTTTCATAAGCTCGGACGACGCGCTGGACTTCCAGTTCTTGAAAGGCTTCCGAGAAATCGACATAAGAAAATGTTCCATCCTGGAAAATTATGATTTTGTAACACTATGATTTTAAAATTTAGAGTAGGATGAGTGAAAAAGCTTGTTGTGTGTTTTGTTATTGAGTTAATTACTTAATTGCTTTAAAAGCTCGAATCTCCAGAAGTTCACTTTTTTATTAGTAAAATATGTCAAACATATTAAAAAAGGATAATATTGCGAAATCGAGGTGTTAATATATTGGGACAGTTTAGAAAATATTTTGTTAACATTAATATTGTTACGCAGCACCCTGCAGAGTGCTGCAGTCGTCATAAGTAAAGGTTCAAGTAATAGAAGAAGATATAATAGTCTAGAAATGTCTCAAAATGTCATTCATTGTCAAGAAAAACTCGGACAGTTCAAGAAGGTTCGAGAAGGTTAAAGCAAGCTATATAAGTCTGTGATCCTGACGTCAATTAGTCAGTTTTATGATAGACGTTATATATCAATGTTATCAATTATATAGTTATTGTAAAAATTGAGTTGAAATAAATTGAGTGACCAAAAACCTGCGTAGCATTGGTGACAGCGGTGGGATATAAAATAAAAGTTACTCAAGCATTCTATTCACGGCAAATATTAGTTCCGCTACGCACGAAACAAATATGGATATTTCAGGCCCACCAGCATGGTTTTTGAAGATGGAAGAGGAAAAAGAAAGGCATAGGAATGAAGAAAAGGAGAAAAAGGAAAGGCGAGAAGTGAAAAAGGAGAGGCTTGAGAAGGAAGAAGGGGAGGGAAAGAAAAGGCGTAGGAAGGAAGAAGAGGAAGGAAAGGAAAGGCGTAGGAAGGAAGAAGAACGGAAGAGGGAAAGGCGAGAAAAGGAGAAGGAGGAGGGGAAGGAGAAGGAGAAGGAGAAGGAGGAGGAGAAGCACAAAAAAGTGAAGGTGGAGATTATGAATGGCTTAATACACATTCAAGAAAACTTCAGACAAGAGGTAGGTCAGCCGAACAGTCGAATAGACAACAAGATAGCAAGAGAATTTAATAACTAATTTAAAACAACAAGAAACGGCTAGAGTAGAGTTAGAACGACAAATTATACTGAACTAACTAGTTGAGTTAGAAAGAGGAATTCATAGCCTAGCTTTGGTAAGCAACAGAGAAACTGCAAACACTACTACCTCGTCCTCATCTATAACCGAACCAAACCATATCCAAAACCCAGTTTCACAAAGGTATACTAGCAAGACCATTAAACCACGCACGTTTAACGGTCATACAACATGGGAAACGTATCGACTCTAATTTGAAACTGCAGCTAGAGCCAATGGCTGGACTAAAAAATAGCTTCATTGATAGTGTCGCTGTGGGGACAGGCAGCAATCGTTTTACAGTTTCCCCAAGAAGAACCCAGTTATTTATCTCTCGTCCAAGCGTTGGAGACAATATATGGCCAGCAGCATTTGAAACGGGTATTCCAAAGCCTGCTTAAGGTTTATAGTCAGAAACATAATGAGAGTCTACAGGAATTCGATGTCGACATAAGAAGATTGGTGCATCTGGCCTATCCACAGGCACCAAAATATTTCCAAGAACAAATCGAAATGCAGACATTTATTGATGGACTGCAAGATGTGGAAATGCAGCAAGCCCTTCGTCTACAACATCACAAGACGTTGAGGGAGAAACTGATTGTAGCCCAGGAATGTAAAGCGGTAAAGCTTTTTTCCAGATCTTCTCGTGCAAGGATGAGAGAAATTAAATGCCAGGAAAGTAATGAGGCTAATACTAATACTATTCCCCAACCTACCCTCTTACAATTCTTAAATATTCTACAAAATATGCAACGAAACAACCAAAATGGAAGCAGAAGATGCTTTAATTGTGGAAGAATCGGGCACCTTCAAAGGACCTACAGAAGCAGGGCTCGTTCTATAAATCAAGAATCAGGGAATGAGGCTAGAAAGACAGTCAGATCAATCTCCCGAAGACCGCCACGAAGTCCAACAAGAAATATTTACAGCAGTTATGCGTCCTAGAGGAGCCGATTATCCGCACCTAGCCGGCTTTCTAGCAATAACCAGGAAGTAGACTATCGTAGAGACCGTCTGCAGACATTCTCTCCAGGCGACCCTGTTTAGAACGAGAACGCCGGTACAGTAAAGGGCTCGGAGAACGAGAGGAACCGGTTGATAAAAGTACTCTTCGGGCAACCACTGTCAAGCCAGAGGGCGACGAAGAAAGCCAAATTCAGTGGAGCTATTAAAGGGTACTGGATTCAATGAGATTATATGTATCTTCACGATGACATCACGATGACATCACATGTCAGTAGTGTGTTGGATGAGCTTTATAGCAGCCGTTCGGAGGAACATTTTAGTACTAAAAGGACACTAGTACGAATTCAAGCAATATTTTATTGGGTGAATTGCCGAGGGGATGTAGCGGATTGGTGTTATAAATGTGTATGCAATGGCAGGACCAAAGATATCGGATAAATAGATACGCCTTGTATACATTACACTTGTCCGCAACTTTTTTTTGACAGTACGCTCTTCCTATGTTGTCAGATCTCTTTCATCAAATATCAAAAATTAAATTTTTATTAAAAAAATTACTATTACCTTTAATACAATGTAATAAAAAAAGAAAATAAAGAATTGAAAGCATCAATATGAGTTTTTATTAATTGCAATCACTTAAAGACTTTTATTTAGCTATTTTTACATGTGTTTCATATGTGAATATTAAACATTCTGGTATATATCTTTTAAGTTTGGCAACCTAAGACATTTTGCTGATGTTATCAAAGTGACAGATCAAATTTTATTGTGATTTTTGTGTTTTTTTGTAGTTTTCAAGAATAATTTAAACCTTGAACTTTTTAATAAGGACTTTTACGATGGGGAGGAAATGTATAGCGTGCGGAAATACGCAGAATAAGAATGTTATTCGATAATTTCATAAGTAAGATTATGTTAGCATAGACGTAGGCATATACGGGGAATAAGGCTTAATTTATTTAACAGTGTAAAAGTATTTAGCACTAGCATTGTTTATTTAAATAATAATGTTCTATATTTTCTGATCAGGTTTCCTAGAGAAATTATTCAACGTAGAATTTGGCTGCAAAATCTATGCTTGGTGGAGGAAGACATTATGAAAATGAAAGAAGCCTTAATATGTTCTGACCATTTTTGCATGGCAGACATTAATGAAAATTTAAGTGGTAGACACATCTTAAAATATAATGCCATACCTATCAAGTAAGTACAATGCGCAAATATGGGGTAATTTTGTTGATTTCTCCTTAAATTTGTGTGTTTTTTAATGAACTGTATAAATAGATTTTACTGGTTTTGGGTATTCAAACTTCGACACCACTTTTAATAGAGTTTATTACAATATTATTCGTTATCCAACAAAAGAACAAGTTGTTGATACGAAACACAGGCACAAACAATGCTAGAATACGTCTAGTATGAGGCTACTTGCTTTTCTGACTGTTTTACTTAATAACACCCCGAGATAATAAGTTTTAATTCACTTTTTCCGAGAAATAAGTGCCGGCCGGCTAACGCCCACAAAGTGCGAGAAAACTCACACACCACAAGTAGTACATCCTTCTCGTCTTGAGTCAAGATTGCTTCTGTTTTAAACTTTAAAAACAATCTCCGAGATTGCAAAGTTTATGAGAGGAGGTAAAAAATAAGAGGGAATTGCCAGGGTTGGTTGGAGTTACGTCATGAACTACCAATAGTACCAATCAAACATAAATGATGTTGGTTGCATAATGTTAGATGCGGTTTAGCAGTTAATTATATAATAAGGGGCGAGAGGAACAAATATATTTAAATTCGGTGTCTAGCGGCGTAGGGGGAAGAGGAGTAAAATAATTGATGTATTCTGGCGGAGAATAATGTTAAGTTATTTTCCAACAGACAGTATTTATTATGGGTATTTTTATAATATGTAAGCTCTAAAATTATACAGTAGTAATGAATAAAAATTTAGATTTTATTCTTACTTACAAGCTTTCTCAGGACCATTTGGAACTTTTTCTTAGTGCAGTTCGTAACAGATGTGGCTTCAATAACAATCCCACATGCAGATTGTTTCAAAATTGTTATAAAAAATTATTAATTCATAATGAAGTGAAGTCAAATAAAACTGCCAATGCAATTGCTTTAGATGGCACCAGCATCTTGGATTGTAGCAAAATTGCGTTAAATTTAAAATCAGACACTTCTGAAGAAAATTTGGAATTTACAAATGAGCTTCGTGACCATGAATATCTATCTATATATTTTCTGAGCGAATACATTCAGGATGTAGTTGCCTACATTTCTGGTTTTATAGTAAAATCCTTCAAGAACAAGATTCACTGCAAACAGTGTTTTGCGATTTTAGAAGGAGATTACAGTTTATCAAAACTGCAAAATCAAAAAAACTTACAGAAAATTACAAAAAGCTTCTAGATTTGTAGTTACTGTTTGTAGTGAAGCTGAAAAATGTATAAAAACAGTTTCAATGAACATACACAGTAATAATATTATTAACATTGCCAATATAAAATGTAAATTAGTAAATAGTTCTATGCGATATTTGCCTTCAAATATTTTTGATGTTTTTTCTAACCATATTTTTGATTTTGAACCACTTAATGACCATTGCATTACTGTCACGAAGCTCATTTTAGATAAATATATAGACATTCGACTTCATCATGAATTTAATAAATTAAAAACTGTTAATAAAGCCAGAGTGAGAAGTTTACTTACAAAAAGCATTTTATTTCAGAATCAGTAATTTTTAATTTTAATTATTTGTTTTTATAATTTTCCTTCAGTTTTTTTTTTCTATCCGGACAAATTAGAAATAAAGTATCTCTTGATAATCTTAAGCTAATGTGTTTCAGCCTTGTTCAAATATTATAAGATCATTAATGATTACTCTCCTACATGAGTTATTGTACCATTACACAAATAATGTCAAAAATAGGTGTCTTGACATGCAACCCAAATGGCATGTAATGGTAAGATCCTATTTGTATATTTATGTATCTGAAATAAAATTGTTCTATTGTTTTTAATAAGTTTTTTATTTCATAAAAAAAGGTAGTCCGCAATATATTTATTCTTTTTTCGAACTGTAGAAAAGGATTTCTGACAATACCCATGTAAAAATAATAATAATAAATGGCTTTATATTTTTACTTACTCTTCATGTATTTAAAAAAACAAGATAATATATAATAAAATACTAACAAAAATGTTCTTCCACTTTGAGCTACCTACTATTTTAATCTATAAGAAAATATATAAAATGACTTATTGAATGCCCTGTATAATATTGAATATGTTTTCTTTAAATTTACCTCTGATTCCGAAGACCCATATGTTATTGCTTTGGTCATTAAATAATTTTTACTAAAAATATATGTAAACCCTCCCGAAACACTACGTCTATGTGCGACGTACGATTCCCCTTTCCCCGTCTGGTATAACGTGCGGACAGAAGGTGTATTGGGTATACAGTGTGAAGGGCGAGTCTATCTTAGATAATATGATGTCTATGGGCAGGACAAAGGTCTGTGGATTCGCTCGGGAACGACTAAAAGTCAACAGCGATAAAGCTGAAGCTAGAATCGACAGGTGTGCCACAGGGACACATTTTGAGAGAAAAGACCCAGTATGGATGTGCAATCCCAAGCAAAGAGTAGGACTTTGTTTGAAATCGCAATGGAACTAGTGAGACCCCTACACCGTCCATAAGGAAAATCAACGACCAGGGGCCCTATTCTCGAATGTCTATTAAAAATGTCGCATTCGTCTACTACTAATGTCTATCAAAATGTCGATCGACTGACGTATCCGTATTCTCAAAGACAAATAGACATTTTAAAATCGGTGACATATTTGGCGAATGGTAACGTCTGACAACATTGGATAGAAACATACAATACGAGTATATTACAGCAGACAATTACTTGAAGAATCTCTTAGTAATACAAAATAATACTGAAAATACATACAGAATATATATCTTTTTGATAAATACTAATTAGAAAGTAAAGAAAATATAAATATAATCTTTTTAACTGAAATTTCATGAGGGATTAAATAGAAAATTGGAAGTGCAATTTTAACAGATTAAACAGAAAGAAGAAAAAATATATTATACAATCTAAACATTACATAAAATTTCTGTGATATAATCTTTTTACCTGAAATTTGAAAAAATAGAACTATATAAATTTCTTAGTGATAGGTTTTAAATCTCTTGGACAAACAGGAGCAGTGTCAAATCGGGACTACCAGTGCCTACCGGTCAGAACGGAGAAGGCCCACCTATCAATATTTTTTCATGGGCCGATTTCTTGAAGAGCAAAAAGGCCTTCTTTGCACATTGATGCTTTTTTCAAGAGTTATTTCGCATTTCTTATTCTCAAGGCCCACTGAATGAGGCACACTGATTGAGGCCCAGTGCTCAAACGAGGACCCACTGCCCAAACGAGGGCCCACTGCCTGAAAGAGGGCCCACTGCCTGAAAGAGGGCTCACAACTTGAACGAAGGCCCTACCGGTCTTTTGCCTGTAGGACCAATGGCCCAATCCGACACTGGACAGGACTAATAATTGTGAAATTGTAAATAACTATTTCATATATTTTTAAAAACAATTTGTACAATAATTATTTTCATTTTTCTTAATAGTATATTATGCAACGATCATGTAATGATGGTTATTAATACACGAGCATTAACCGGGATACGAAACGAGCCAAAGGCGAGTTTCGTATGGGTTTATGCGAGTAGTATTAATAACCATTACATGAGAGTTGCATACGCTATTTTTTCTACACCCGATAAATAATCAAGAACTATAAATATTATATTCATATTGGTATTGAACACAATAACAATAATTACTCGTGTATTTCTATAAAAAATTCTACAAAATTGTAATTAATGGTATTACTTCGGGTATTGGTATTTCCCTAGATTTTTGCGGCAAAATATTTTGTACTGTATTTTCTGCTTTCTCCGATATGTGTGGAGGAGTCTTCTATATCGCTGATATCAGACATTTTAATATTATAATTAACGAAGTTTAGTTATCTACCAAAATTTAATACGTTTTGACAACTAAAACAAATACATAGGAACCTAGGACAAACGTCAAACAGCATGCTTGATTAAAAATTGTAGGTTTCTATTGATTAAAAATCTGTATCGTAATGAAAAATCTGTATCGTAATGAAAAATCTGTATCGTAATGAAAAATCTGTATCGTAATGAAAAATCTGTATCGTAATGAAAAATCTGTATCATAATGGGTATCATTATGAAACGGATTATGGGCATATAAGTGCATTATTATAATACGGGTGTAGAAAAAAATAAATATAAACTGTCACTGTCACGACACTCATATTATAACATCATATTTGAAAAGGCATGCGACTGGTTGTATACCACTCGACTTTATGTCTAACAACAAATGTCGAATTCGCCATTCCAGAATACGTTTTTGCGTTCTTATTCGACATTTCATCAATGTCGCGTGTGACATTTAGAAATAGACATTCGAGAATAGGGCCCCTGATCTACCGCAATCAGCTGTCAGCGGAAAGTAAATCCAAGGTAGTTCACATTGGAAAGTTAGCGCCATGCCGTGGTCTAGATCCTCCCCGTTAGTTCCAACCAGGTCCCAGTAATCAAGTTATTCTGGGTGAATAACTAGAGAGGAGGGAGCAATGTTACGCAGCACCCTGCAGCGTGTTGCGATCGTCATAAGTAAAGGTTCGAGTAAAAGAAGAATATAGAATAGTTCAGAAATATCTCGAATTGTCATTCCTTGTCAAGAAAAATCCGGAAAGTTCGAGAAGCTTCGAGAAGGTAAAAGCAAGCTACATAAGTCGATGATCCTGACGTCAGTGAGTCAGTTTTATGATAAACGTTATATATGTTAATGTTATCAGTTGTATAATTATTGTAAAAGTTGAGTTGAAATAAATTGAGATACGAAAAACCTGCGTAACAATATTATTTCGTTAATAATATTTAGTTAAATGCCCATTTTTTTGTGAGCAGATATGGAATAAATAAAAATTTAGCAATAAAAAGAAACCAAAACGAAAATAATGAAAAACATAAAAGTTAGAAAAATAAAACTATAGGAACACTTTTGTATAAATAATATCAAGAAAGGCAGATTTTAAGGATAATACCAAGGAGTTTGTTGTTTCTTTGGAAATTATAAGTTGATTTTTTTAAATCCAAACTTTACATTGTCGTTTCGCATAAATCATTATTATGTTCAATGAATCTAATTTTTTAAATCCAATTGGGATTGAGATACTTTTTGTGTTGATTGGCTTGTGTTGAAATATAAAATGATTGTCATTGGATGATATTTTACAGTTTTAAATAATCAAAATAGTATATTTTGTAATAAGGTTGAAGGATTTTCATTGCAACAGAGTTGAATATAGTAAAATAAAACTTTGTAAACAAAATGAAATATTTGACTTATATTAGGCTAGTTTTTATTTAAATTACTTGTGTATTTTGTCAGTTCAGGAGAAATATTATTAAATTCCATATAAAAATCATTATATTCACCAATTTTTGAATTTAAGTTCCTCTTACACTTTATTCAGGCAAATTCAGACTAAATACTAATACGTCGCGTATTACTGTCAGTCATGAAATTCATAACTATCTACGAGGCGGGCGTGGTATTCACAGCCATTGGCCAGAGCTACGAAATAATGAACATTCTATCTCTAGATTTAGAAAGAAATAACGTGTAAAATACATGAGGGAAGTGTTTCTGAATTTTCTTTTAATTAAGAATGTTTTCTTTCTGTTATTATAAGTAGTTTCGGAAAAAGTATGTAGTGGTCGTGAAAAAACATATTTTATAGGTTTAAACATTATTGGATCCAAGCGCCAGATCTAAAATCCCAAATTTCAAAAAGGAAACAAAATAAAGTTAAAGAAGAGATGAGGAAAGTAAATGCTATGATCTCGTTTTGTCATACCTGAAGAGCCCAAGAACCATTAGCTGCGAAGGTATATCCGGCATGGATGATGTGGCGATGTCTAGTAAAGCTACTTAGTAAGTTTCGCATGCATTGCGCAAGCGTGCTCACAGCTGGATGGATCAGTATCTCGGTGACGAGATTCTCTGAGGCGAATTGTATCAGACGCTCTCCTGCAAAATAAAATATATTATTTTTTCAAATTGTACAATGATAAATTACATTACATAATGATAGAAAGTGTATAGTTATACTGCCAAGTGAGGTTCATTTAATTTTATCTCAAGACAAGAAGCAAACTTTCTAAACATGTTTGTATGCTGTTAAATTTACAAAGAATCTTATTATAAAAACAGAAAATCCACAAATTATTCTTGCCGTGAGTTTGAGTAGAAACTCAGGTTGCTATGAGTTCATTTTCGCGTTTTTTAGAGCTTCGAAGTGTGATCTGTCGTGTTCGATATGACCATATAATTTGATTACTATACGGTGCAAGAGAGAGGTCTGAAACGCCCAACATAGGGCGCGGCCGTTTTGATGCCTTTACCACAGTTTATAGCTAAAGAATGAGTTCGCTCACTCTGCGTCGGCACTTTTGATCTCAACGTTCCAGTTTATACACTGCGCAACTCGGATAATACAATATATGACAACCGCCTATAATAAAACAGCAGTCTTCTGCCCATCCTGAATTTGTATCCCTGGAGTGGATGTTATTTTGAAATATTTAACTGGTCCGAGTGAGCTAACTGATTCTTTAGCAATAAACTGTGACTCCAAAAATAATATTCACTGACACTGTCAGCAGCAAGCAAAATATTAAAAATATTGCGCCAATATATAGGCAACACGTAATAAGGCATCAACATGGCGGAGTTTTCTATCTCCTTTTAAAAGGCACTCAGAAAGCTGCGCAGTGCGACCATTCTTCGTATAGTAAGAGAAAATCAAAGTATGTGGATATGACTCTGAGAATGGACTCCGAGTGCACTCTTCTAACTCTGTGTTAGACAATCAAGTTCTATCGAAAAGTTAAATAATAAAATATCAATTATGTCAACGAATGTCACATATTATTTTTCTGTGGGTTTGGGCTAGGTAATATTTGTATTTTAAAATTATTTAATTCATATAGATTATTATAAGTAAATTCAGAAAGTTTATTTTATGATATTCTATTGTAATGCATAATAATTAACTAACCATTGACTGACATAGTGGACTGAGGTTATGTTTTTTCCTCTGAGTGCGTTCGAGATGTTACTGCATTTGCTCTCTGACTGGACAGGACTTTGCTCATGCCCTGTCCACTCCATAGGGCGTCATCTCGAACTTGCCCTTGGAATGCTCGTTTTGACTTATATTTTACTGTCAATGTGTCAAATATCATTCTCAAAGTTTCTATGCTGTAATGAAGTATTGGCGATTAAAGCTAAGCGATACGCCTCTATAAGACATCATATGTTTGTAAGCAGAAGTGGTTTCTTCATTGGTACATTTCGTCGTCAATATCACGAAGTGACGTAACTCAAAAAAATTGAAAATTGTGATAAGTCACATATTATATAAAAAAGTATGCTCTACAATTTCACGAAATTGCGTATTTCAATTCATTACATTTATTAAAATAGCACGTATCTAACCGGTGTATCGGATAATTTCACGAAGAGACATAACTATATAAAAAAAAAACTTTAAAACGCTCTCTTGTAAAGTTGTGAAAATCGAATTACGTCACATCGTGATATTGGTGACGATTTGTGTATAAACTTCCCTGATAAATTTTATAAAAACACATTATTTTAAAATCACATAAAAAACTTAAAAATGTAAAAATGTAAATGTAATCTCTACAATTTTTTGGTAAGCCACTGCGTTCTGGCTGGTCGCGTCTGTCGGTGCAATATGCTGATTCAACGCGAGAGTTTCTGCGAATGCTTGTAGCTAAAAGAGAGGCCAACAGATCCGTAAATCGTGTGATCGCTTAAAACAACGCTATTTTGTGCATGGCACGTAGATTACGAATAACGACAGTCAACTTCGTTTGATCAAGTAACACTGACTGACATCGAACGTTGCCAAATTTAGTAGATTTCCATTTTTTTTTGTAGATTTTTCAGCATTTTTGACTAGTTTGAGAGTAGACGATTTTTTTGTAAATTTTAGTATAGAAAATTAATAAAAAAAATGCCAATTACTCAAATAAAACATCCTATTTAAATAATTGTGTTGCTAAAAATTATTGCTAAAAACGTTAGGATATATGTAGGCCAGACAATTATCAAAATATATCATTGATTCCTTTCGATTACTCGATTATTTTCTTTTAATCGATTATTTCCAATTCATCGATTCTTTTTAATTAATCGATTATTTTAGATTAATCGATTATTTCCGATTCATCGATTCTTTTTGATTAGTCAATTCTTTTCGATAACTCGATTATTTTTGATTAACACGTCAAACGCCACTAAAGTTGGCTAAGAAATGTCCACGTCAAAGAGAAAAATTCAGTTCTTTTAAATTAAAATTAAATTAAAAAATCAAAATTTTTTTGAGTAATTTTATCATCATTTTAAGATATCTGTGTGTAAATGTTACTTTTAGTATTAGATTTTATTTATGTATTGTTCTAACTGTTTCGGCAAATTCCACATATGCCATGTGCTTTGCATTAATTAATTTAATAAGCCATGAAAAAGACGAAAAATAAACGTCGAAACGTCGGCAAATTAAGAAGTTAATGTTTCCTTTTGGCACGTCCTCTTCCACCTCACACTCACAGATAATAATAACTATACTTAATGCAAACCCAAATTAAAAAAAATAATAATTTTCTTTGAAAAATCAAAAATATTCGAATAATCTAAAACTAACGATTAATTAAAAAAAAAAGATTATCGATTTCTGTATTTTGTTCGCATTTCGCAGTGATTTATAAAATGAAAAAAAAAAAGAAAAAGGAAAAAAGACAAAGAAAAAAGAAAAAAAAAGAAAGAAGAAAAAAAAAAGAAAAAGACAAAAAAAAAGAAAAAATGTATCCATAATTATAGACGAAATAATAGAAATAGTATTATTTATCGACTCTACACAAGAATAACTCATTTTAATGTTTATGTAATCTTAATAACTAAAAAATATACTGAATTAGTTTGACAGAATTGTCATTTGTTTAAAATTTTAAAAATAATATTGGTTTGATGACCACAATATGAAGTGTGATTGGTGGATTTTTTGCAGTGTCGTCACTACTTAGAATTGATATAAAATATATTCGTTCAGTTGAACGCAATAGCATATTTTTTCGTTTTGTAGTCTGTGCCTGTATTAGATAATATCTATAAGGGTGTATAAAAAATTATGAACAGTTCTACCTGGGAAAATGGGGAAAAACCCATTATTTTCATGTTGGCTTTGCATTTGCAAAGACCAGGTTGGGTAAAAAGTATATTTCAGGATTCTCTCACAGCTCTAAGGTTTGTCCTTTCTAAAAACTAGACAGTCAAAACAACGGAAAAAACTTTAAATTTTTTAGAGTCGAAAATGTTGAGTTTCAGATGAAATAAAAACGGTAGAAATTAATAGCTATTTCTGTATTAAGAGCAGAAAGGAGCACTTTGACAATTGAGACAGAAAGTGCCAAAGGACTTTCTACTCGAATTACACATAACATTAACAGGTTAGCAAATATTTAAATATGCTTTGTAAATTGAATTATCTGTTTTAAAATAATTGTAATGAATTTTACTTTTTTTTTTATGTAATGTGAAAGTTATTTTTAGATACGATATTATTAATTCAATGATTTTAAACCTTTCGAGGTTCAGCAGTGCAATAAAAAATATTTTGAGCGAATGGAAATAATGTTGATCATAGCTAGGTCATGGTTAAATCAAAACAACTCAGACTTAAACAGCTGAAATATATGTCAACGAAAAAAAGACGTATTTTATAAATATTCTCCAATAAAAATAAAACATCGATAACAATATATTATGTATTATTAAAATTTATTTATACATTAACTATATCCTATTATTTTTTCTACAAATTTTGAAATATTTTAAATCAATTTTTATTTAACGAAATATATAATTCGTCAAAAATATCTTTAAACTTGGTTACTTCCATTAAATCCCAATATTTATCGATGACATCTGTTCGTTCTTCTGTCAGGACCCTATTAACCCATACGGGATCGTTAAATAAATGTTTAGTTTCTTTTGGCAACAAATTCAACTGCATATAAGAGAGTGCTACTATCATTGCGATTGATTTAAATTTTTCCAACGATTTTTGGTAAGTTTCATACGAATAAATTTCATCGATATCAACTTCATACTTTTTTAAATTTTGTTTTAGATTTGTGTAATATTCATTTAAAAGTTTAGTTCCGAAATTATCACGTGTTTTTTTATCTGTATGGAGGTATAAAACAAATTGAATGTCTAAAGCAGGAGACGAATACCTCAAAATCTGATAGTCTAATAAGAAAGGGGCTGCACTATTTTTCTTGAATAAAAAGTTATTTATCCAACAATCACCGTGGCATAAAAAATTACGGCTAACTTTTGATGGCTTAACTTTTTCATAGAAGTCTTCCATGGTAGCAGAAATTTGTAGTTTAAAGTTATCAAGATTTTTATTTTCACAAAATTCGGGAATTTTATTCAAAATGTGGTAAGAGGTCCGTAAAACCACAGTCAAAAAACTCAACAAATCCTTTTTTTATTGGGTTCTAAAATTTCAACCACCATATCTTTGAAAAAGTCGTTCAAATAAACAGGTTTTCCAATTACTTTCGGTAGTTTTTCTTCTAGTAAAATACCAGTAGAGTTTAATTTAGCTAATTGTTTAAACATGGATGATAACTTTTCGTCATTTAATGTTATCTGTGTATCTAAATTACTGTAACCTTTAACAGAAACATCATCGTATATCATACATTTGTCATTTGAATAGTAACAATTTGGTAAAAAATCAAGAAATTCATTTAATCCCAACTTCCTTAAAAAAGGAATAAATTCGGAGTAAAATATTTGTTCTTTTACAAAAAGAGTTCTTGTATAGTTTGCTCTTGTCTGATCCAGAAATGAAGGGAGAACTTTTACAAATAAATGTTGTGTATTCTGTTCTCCATTTTCTTTAACGTTTATTTTAAGCCTATAATAATCTGCTATAGCACCAAATCTTTCATTCACGGGTTTAACTTGAAAATCCACAAAATCAACATCGGTTGTTCCAACTTTATTCCTTATAATTTCATAACAATCTTCTCTGGATATATTTGGATATAGTATAACCTCGTATAACTCCTGCAGAGCTTGTTCAATATTAATTGGTGTAAGTTGATCACTGACCATTGCCAGTTTAACAAAAGGTATTAGTTTTCTCACAACTTGGTTAAATTTTTTGTTAGTAATGATTGATGCGGCTTGTTCAAGTTCTAACCATTTTTGAACTAATCTATTATAAAAATATTTTAAAATATTGTGCAGCTCACAGAATCTTTGAGAATGTGTTGTATTAGAAAATACTATTAATAAATACTCATATATTGAATTAGTAGTATAATCTTCAAAATTCTCGTCTTCGAAATCGCTTATTAATTTCTTGACACCACTTTTAAACTTTTGAACGTCTATTTTGTTTCCATTTACTTGCTTATTTAAACCACTTAAATTTTTAAAATTCCTTCGATTTTTACAACTTGGTTTATTAAGATCTTTTATCAACACTTCTAACACAACCTTTATCTTATCAATTTCCATTTTGAACTAATAAAGTTGTTATGCAGTTGTCCTGTTTATAAATCGGTAGATATACTAATCCAAGATAAAACATTTTCGAGGTCAGGATGCTTTGGCAGAATTAGTTTATGCACAATTATTTAATTAATTTACTTATTTAAAAATAATAGTTTATTTGCATTTTACAATAGTCCATATAGGGTGTCTCAAAATTACTGGGAAATTCACATCTCGTTAATTATTCAAGATATTTTGTGAGGCTATATCCCTGTACTGACCGTCCCATTACCGACCGCGACCAAAACTACCTGCGCGAATGCCACTACCGCCCGCGCAGGGTTTTCTTATTTTTTTTATATCCCACTAAATATGTAAATATAAATATGTTGTAGTTCTGAAAAGAACTTACAAGAATTTACATTTTAATAATTATTGATAAGGAATATTTTTATTTCGCATTCAGTTAGAATCTATATTAACTGCTTAAGTGTAAGGGTTAAAGAAAAGGTCCTTTATTTCTCACAAGTCAATTTAATTGGCGACCGGTTTCGAAGTTGTCACTTCATCATCAGGCACACCTAAATGGAATGTCAAGGAGTCAGTTGTAATAAAAACAATTATAAAAGCATGAACGGACTTTAACATATACAAAATAACAGAAAAAACACAAAAAGAAAGTTAAACAATAACCTTGACTCACCTTGACTAATTCCATAAAGGAAGCGCTACAAAAAGTTTAACAGAACGAGTTAAAAAAGTCATGTGTAATAAGTATTTTTTAAAAAATTTTTTAATGTAGGTTAGGTTAAACCACCAGATGTCTGTTTGAATAAAATAATTAATTAAAACACATTTAAGACAATTATTAACTAAACAACACAAAATAGTTTTACAAGCACAAAACAGTTTAAAAAAATTTTAAGGATATAATGTTAATTACTGAAAGTAAAAAGTAAAAAAGTAAAAATTATCAGACTGTCAAGACATCTATCTAGATTTTTTAACGAATCAATGCAGTAAACTGTAAATTTTAAATTAGCGGATAAATAGTGTACTAACGAAGGTGTTATTTAATGAAAGTGAGTATAGGTGGCGGGTGACAAAATTTATTGAAAGTAAAATATATTAAACTGAGAATGAGAAAGCAAAAAAATTTTTTTTTATACTAACAAGGAAAATTAGAACACTAAACAAGAAAATATGAAAATTCATATGTAAAAGGGAAATTTGAAGCAGATAATCAAAAGAAAAATTACTGTTACAGGAAACGGAAACTAGGTTGACAGTACGAATATCAAAAAAGAAAAGTCAAATTTTGGCGTATGGCAACCACGTGGGAGAATTTGAATAAGCTAAAAAATTTAATAAGATGCGAATGGGCAAAAATTAATGGAAAGAAAAATCTAAATTGGGAGAGTTAATTGTGGTAAGTAACTGACTGAAGATCAAATGAGTGGGGGTAAAAGTCTGAAAATAATTTAAATAAGCGCAGAGAACGTTGGGGTACTAATAAATTGAATTTGTGCATTCAGAGAGCAGGAGGGGGCCAGATTTAATATTTTTTAAAATTTCCAGGTTCTCAAAGTTATTCAGAAGGAATTTATTAGAAGTTATATGCAAAATGTCGAAGCCAATGCTAGAATCAAAATCGTGACCAGTGTCTAACAAATGAGCAGCAAAGTGAGAAAAACCAGTAGTGTTAGTGTTAAGACAGCGTGTGTGCTCTTTCAGGCGTATTTTAAAATTACGAAAGGTCCTTCCCACATATGAGCATGGACAGTTCAAACAAGTTAGTTTGTAAACACCAGACTGATCCATAGGATCAATCTTATCCTTATTTCTATTAACTGCTCCCCGTAATATTATTGAATTGAATTCTTATTTTATTTAATTAATATTTAATTTATAATTGAACAATAAGAAAATCAATTGACCCGGATATTTTCGGAAATAAAATTAAAAATAAATTAATAAATACGAATATTAACAATCATAAATAATATGTGTTATAAATTGACTAAAATGAAAATTGCATCCTTTGAGCTTACAGTCTGGAAAAACTTCCCTACACGGAAAAAAATGTGACTAGAAAATTTTACTACAATGTTGTAGTAGTAGACTTGTAGAAAAATATTTAACAATTTGTAGAAAACTTTACTACAATTTATAGTTAAAAACTATTAATTATTGTAGCAATTGAATTGTCGAATAAAATGCTACAACAATAGGAAAGAAGTCCACAATGTTTAGTATATTTTACTATTGTTTGTAGAAGTAGAAATTTATTACAATTATCGTAATTACTACTACTAACTTCTGTAAAAATTTGTACAAATATTAATAATTATCTCTACAAAAAATATTAATTTTCTCTACAAAAAATAGTAATACTTTACATCCCTTCTTCAAAAATATTCTATAATATTGTAGAAATTCTAAGTCATGTGAACAAAACAGAATTCTGCTATTTGGCCAACGTTTTCTGACGTCGATCATAAAGGGCCAGACAGCAGTAGCCGTTCGCCATGTTCACATAACAAAGCATGGTACATATACAAGTACCTATAACACATTATATTATAAGCACCGATGCGTTTGAGAAAATTTTAATAATAAATTCTATTGGTGGTAAGTACATTTATTATTGTTTCTGAATAATTTACCTTTAGATAACTAATTTAAATAACCTTAGTAGATTATTTTAAAAAAATAGTTGTGGCCAACGATCGAATGTTGTGCCCAACGATCGAATTTTGTGCCAAGTTCAATGATGTTTTTTGTCTTAATTGTGACATACCTACTTTCTCATTTTTGTTAGTTATCTGACTTAGTCATTTAATATCCAAATCAGTGTAAAGGTGATAAATATCCCCGTTTTAAGGGTAATGAACAATTCAATTGGTATTAATTTTTTATTTCATATTTTTCAGGTGCAGAAAAGCCAACTGAGACTGAGGGCGCTATTATTACTGTTATTTATTACATAATGTAATTAAGAATTTGTATCTTTTTTAATAAAACAATAAATTGAATATTTTATTAAGGAACATTTTTTTCTAGGTTATAATTATAATAATTATGGAATACTACTACAAATTTTAGTAAAAATTACTACAATTTGTATGAATTTTTACTATTTATTGTGTAAAATTTTCGTATTTATTTTCATAAAACGCAATACATTTTTAATATAAATTCATACAATGAATAGCAAAAATTATAACAATTTGTAGAACAATTCTTATGATGCATTTGGATCTTTTTACTAAATATTGTAGATAATAACTCTACAATACATTCTCCACAAATATTTGGAAATTTTTACTACAAATTGTCCCTGTCCCTATATGTACTATTTATTGTAGAGAAAAAATCTACAATTGTAGAAATTTGTTCTACAATTTTTTTTCCATGTACAAGCACTGATTGTTGAAGTTTCGAAATCTATTTTCAACTGTTTGGGTGTAAAATTTGGAATGCGGTTATTTACCAGTTGAAATAACCTCATATAAGTTTGTTTCTTCCTGTCTGGCAACAAAGTATACAATACTGGTCGAGTACATGTGACTTCTTCGGTGTTTCTTAAATCCATATGAAAAGTATAGAATTGATTAAATAAAGAATTGCAACTTTTAAATGTACCATCTCCAAAAATACCGCTGCTTGATGCTAACGTATTAATGCCCATTTTACTTGCAAAACCAATAATTCTGTCAGTAGAGCACCATCATAAAATACTCTTCATTTATGTGACTAGGAATCACAAGATTTTCACGCGTTTTTAGTAGTTGTGGTATTCCCAAAGATTTATTTCGTTGTCGGTATAAGGTTGATTTTATACTCTGGAATTTTTGTCACGAACTCTGAGCCTTTGTCTTTTGCTTTCTTAATTAAACACCTCTTGATATATTTTTGGTATTGGTGTAATTTCTTCCGCAGCACGTTCTCTGCATATTGCAATGCATTTTTCAGTATCTGTGTATGCCTCATTAGGAGCTTTTAGACAGTTGTGTGTAAATGTCTTTATTATTTCATTTTCTTGATTTGTTGTGATTCGTCCACTGCAATCTCCGTTTATACATTTCCAGTTCTTACTCTGGTTTTTGTTGGTCCTTCTTAAAAAATACTTGAATCCTCCACTAATAACTTGCACATTACCTTTGGCACCTTTCAAAAATTCTACCTTATCCATGATTACTATTCAAGGATGCAGTTGAAACTAAATGCTCCATTTACTTTTACGTCCTTAAGTACTAATTATACTCATAGTTAAGTAATATTATTGGGTAAAAGACCAATTGTGGGCGGAGCTTTCAATTGAAGTACCTCGTATTAAGATGGTTGATTTCTAGATGTATCTGTGACGCCCATGATTAGTAAGTATTCAAAGTTATTTTTTATTGCAAATGAGGATGAGTGATTTTCGGTCAGCAGGTATGTAGATAGGTATGGCAATCCGCACTTAACATCTGAACCAGATACTTATGAATGTTTTGATGTCATTAGTCAATTCATAACACATATTATTTATGATTGTTAATCTTCGTATTTATTAATTTATTTTTAATTTTATTTCCGAAAATAACCGGGTCAATTGATTTTCTTATTGTTCAATTATAAATTAAATATTAATAATAATTAAATAAAATAAGAATTCAATGTATAATATTACGGGAAGCGTTTAATATAGTTTCTAACTGAAAGCGAAATAAAAATATTCCTTATCAATAATTATTAAAATGTAAATTGCTAAAACAAAATCAGTTCTTTTCAGAACTACAACATATTTATTATGTGATAGAATCTCGTGGTCGGTAGTAGGATATACAAAAATAAGTAAACCCTGCGCGGGCGGGTAGTGGCACTCGAGCAGGTAGTTTTTGGTCGCGGTCGCTAATGGGACGCTCTATAATGGCACTACACCATTTTTGTGAGGACCCTTACAAAATACACAGGAGCCACGGTAAGATTTATTAGACAAGAAGAAAATTTATTTGAAGGAAATGGTGAAGGTGCTTCTTTATGGGACTAGATTTTGACAAATCTGGTTTCAAACTTTTCTAAAGTATCTGCTCTGTTTTGCAGAAACGTTATGAGGTCTTTAAGGATTGGTTACCGTTCTCGGAAAAATCAATAAAAACAAATAAATGGTTTAAGAAAGTTGTTTCACTTTGCAATAAATGTTTAATAGATATACAGTGTGTGCCATAAAGTTAGGTTAGGTTGGGTTAAAAATGAGTGAGATGAATTCATCGCCTTCCACTGCTACCCAGATGAGTCTATTGTGGCTCATGACTAACTTATAATTCACCGTACAAGCCACACCTTTTGATAAAGGTCATGGTTGAATTGGGTGAGACTTCTTTACAGTCGGTAGGCTCCAGTCGGGTAAATCCAAAGATCTGGAACCTGGTTCTTTCCAGAGCGGAGCGGGTACATAAAATGTGCTCTGCAGACTCGTCCTCCACGCTGGAGAATCGATAGTCCGATGTTTGTTGCAGACCTATCCTTCTCATGTGGTTGCCCAGACGGCAGTGTCCTGTCATCAGTTCAGTGAAAATGTGTAGATCTTTCCTACTCCATTCTCGGATCTGAGCAGAGGCGTTCATAGATGGGTTGGTTGGGTTGGTTATAAACGCCTTCGAATGGATCAGTCTTGGGGTATCTCTCTAGTTCGTGAGTATTGCACCCTCCGTCCATTTTAAGATAATTCTTTGGCAGTGGTTTTTTGAAATGCCCAGGAATGGTTCTGGTCCTATGAACACAAATACGGTTCCTCTTTTAGTAAGTGCGTTGGATTTTTCATTGCCCTCCACACCACTGTGTCCCGGAACCCAGATCAAAGTAACTTTGTTCCGGGCACCGAGGCATTCTAGGGTATTTATACAGTTCCAAACCAGCTTTGAGCCAACTCGATTGGAGCTCAGGGCCTTAAGGGCTGCCTGGCTATCTGAAAAGATCTTTATAGTCTTGTTTGCGGGAAGAAAATTATTCAACTCTCTCGCTCCCAATTCTATAGCAATCATTTCTGCTTGAAAGATCGTGGCCAAAGAGCCTAGGATTATTGATATGTCGGCCAAACTCCCGCTCCTACTCCTTTTTTAGTTTTAGAGCCGTCCGTGTACAACGCATAGTCTGCCTGGGAGAGGGTTTTTCCCCTCTGCTCCATGCGTCTCTCTCTGGAATGAAGACGCTGTATGGCTTTTTTATGTGCTGTTGGGGAACTAGCGAGTCCGAGACCATGCCGAGGATAAGGTGGTTAATAATTTCATTCATTAGCCCCGTCTTGTCCCATCGCAGTTCTTCGTAATATTGACTACCCACCTTCAGGAGGAAACCATCCTGGTCTCCCTTTTGCCATAAAGTTGGATCTATATGAGATTTTTTTTATATTAATTTTTGGAAAAATATATTATAGTTCAATCGCCTCTGCTTATTTAAAAACATAAAATAGTCCATTTCAATATTGTTCTGATATTAGTTTTTCTGTCAAATTCCCATTTAAAAAACTTTTTTTGAACTATCTTTCAACAAAATACAGATTTTGACAAACAACTAATGCAGTACCTAGCCAAATTTAATATTGGCTATTTTAAGTTTTTAAAAATCAGAGACTTTACGACGTTTTTTCCAATTGTACTAATTAAAAAACTCCCATATGGATCCAACTTTATGAAACACACTGTATATTATATATATTTAATATTGTGTTTCATATTTAACAATGATTTGCAAAGGAAAATATATATATATATATATATCAAACATATTCAAAATTATTTGGACACATGTCAGTTTATTAAACGGTACCATCTAGTTTGACATTTGTTACATCAGAAAAAGATAACTATTGATTTTAACTAAAATACTTAAATTTAATATCTATACAGTGGCGGCTTGTGGGGTGGTTCACAGTGACAGAATATAGGTATCAGTACAGATGTATGAAAAAACTTTCATTGTTTTAGAAAGTTTATAATATACCTTTCTAAAACACAGTTTTTTACCTATATCTGTACCGGGATCTATATTCTGCTACTGTGAACCCTCAAAATTTTGGTGACAATCCGCCCCTGTATCTATGTTTGAATTTCAAAAAATTATTGAAATCAAAGAGAAAATTAAAAAATGGAATATCCAATATAAGATCCGAAGACCATCTTCTTCCTCGTTGGAGAGAGTGGTATCTTCACCAGGCGCTTCAAGCTTATTGTCATCATTATTATCAATAATACTTTGATAAAACGTTAAATCTACCTTACACACGTTTCTCCAATCTGGATCAAAAAGTTCTTTTAAAAGGTTACCTTCTTCATTTAACTTCAATGGATTGAATCGATTTTTTTTTTGGAAATAGTTCTGGAATAATAGTCGCTAGACTTTTTCCTTTTTTCACCACAGACTCCCATATAGGCGCGGTAATTAGCTTCACCTCTAACAAGGACTTTTATCCTGATGAACTAGCTTCTTTCTTAATTATCATCCGCTTCGCCGAAGAAAATTGGAAATGCCATTGGCTAGGTGGTTTCACATGAGTCTCGACTGCTTTTTTCCAATCAAAAACATCAAAGTCACTTTCCATGTCTAGTACAGTCGCAAACTCGGAAAATATAGTACTATACTCCTTTGGATCAATTATTATGACCTCTTTTCTTTTCACAACCTTCTCTATTTTTCCGAAAATTCTGTCTGGTGGTAAATATGAGTGACCTACAATAGATAGATGACGTGAATCTCCCCAACAGCAGATCTGGTAAAGTATAGCCAATTCATCAGGATACCTACATAGGCAAAACAACAAAAATTACATTGGATGATCAAAAAAAATAAAAATACTAACCTATGATAGTGACGTTCTTGTTTTGTCCTGGGCATCCATCACAATAAAGTTTCACTACAGTAACGTTTGTAAAACTCAAAAAAGTGATTTTTGTATGTAACATCGATGAAATTTCATTAGATCCCTTGCTTCTGAGATTTTCTGTCCATGTGTAACAATTAATAGTATCCTTTGTACCATTTGTACCTATATCTCATCTGTAGCCTCCAAAGAGCTGATGTGTAAATTTTTAGCCTAACATAAGATCGTTTTTTTGTCGATATTTTTGAAAACTTTGAGTTAATACAAAAACCTACCTCTTCTAATAAATGTTTATGTTTGAACTCTATTTGCATGTCAAGATTGTCCTAGAAAACTTTCATGCTACTAATAATGTAGTGCTAATGAATGTTTATAAAATAAGAGAATTATTAATAATATAGAAGCAAATATACCTATTACAAATGTTAGTTATATTAAAACAGGAAATGCAGGAAAACACATGATTTGCCACGACTGACTGTACAATTAATTACAATTAACTAAAATTAATTTTTTTATAGTTTTCTTCATACCATTTATCAGTGTTTTTTGTGTAGAATTATGTTAACAAATAAGAGTTTCTGTTTATTCTATTAAAAATTTTTAAAATGTTTTCATTAATTACTTAGGTGTTTTCTATTATCATTATTTACCTAGGGAGAGAAATATTACTTCTCAATAGAGGAACATAGTAAATAATGATGATTTCTCTGGTTAGTAGTAGTAAAAAAAAAAGATTATAATTGTCATCTTTTGCTTTACATGTGTAATGATGATCGATAGGCGATGTTTAAGTGGATGTTAATCGATGTAATACAAATTTATGGTGCGAGGGTGCGCTAATTTGGTAGGTAGACTCTTATAAATTAGTACATTTGTCATCAGTTATCGCTCATCGAGGCATCTTTGGCATTTACACTCCCTTAGGCCTTTTGATGAGCGACAGGTAGTAAGCTTAAAATACATATAAATAAATATATTAAAAATGTTCCTAAAAATAAATAATATCACATAAACCTACTCAGTTAACCCTTTGCGGCCTAGTCGTGTCCCACTGTGAAACCACCTTTTTAAAATTTTTTAGCTTGCTTCCTAGTCGCGATTTACTCAAACCACCGACACAAATGAGTCACAACTAGACAGGCTTCAACAAGAAATTCGCAAAGTATGTTTTAATGAGCTTTTAGTCGCTGATGTTTGAGCATATAGAGTGGCGTTTTTGGCGATTTTGTTTACACGCCTTTTAATTTTTTTTGTGTTGAAATCTTTTTAAACAATCATGCAATATGTCAATAGTTTATTAGTTTTTGATACATATTTACTGATTTTTCAAGAAAATGTCCATTTCTATTTGAAATTCTAATACTTTTTTATATTTTGATTGGTGATTTCGCATAAAACCACTAGGGCTGCTAGGGCTAAAGAAACACTCTGTTTTAGATATTCAAAATGAGTCGAAAATTGAAGATAAATAAAATAAATAGCGATCAAGCTTATGCTTTATTAGATGATATTCCTTCAGAAGGTTCTAACGCATCCGATGTTGAATTTTGTGATAATGATGTAGATTGGTTGGAAGAAGATGGAGATTTGGAAGACTTGGAAGAGAAAGATAGTGAAGAAGAGGAAGATGATATAGAAGAGCAAGATCGTATAAAAGAAGAAGATCATATAGAAGAAAAGAGTTGTATAAAATTAGTAAGAAATTACAACATACATATGGGTTATGTTGATAAATCTGATATGCTAAAAAATGCTATGAGCTTAATCGCAAGTCAAAAAAATGGTAGCACCGTATATTTTGGCATTTCGTTGATTTGACAGAAGTCAATGCTTATCTTATTTATAAAGAAAATATTGATGGTACTGGCATGCCACTGAAGGAATTTAAATTGTCAGTAGTAACAGGTTTGATCGGAGCTAATCTCAATGTGTCGGAGACAAGAAGAAGTCAAACTGCAGAAAATCCATTCAAAGTACGTGTACCAATAGAAATAAGAACAGATAAAGCTGCTCATTTGCCAAAATATGGCACTAGCGTTCGATGTGCCAACTGTAGTACCAAGTTAGAACCTCGTCGTACCAAATGGCACTGTTCCATTTGTACAGTTGAACTATGCCTATCGGACAAAAGAAACTGTTATCAAATATATCATATCAAGTAGTTGCGCCCTAGTGGTTAAACTATTGAACCACCATTTTTTTCAAATGTTTGTAAAAAAATAAATAAAATATTGCATATATGTGTTTTATTTTATGCAAAAGAATATAAAAAACAATAAAACATCAATTTTTTCTGTCAAAATCACATAGCCGTCCTCTAAGGGTTAACTCATTTCTCTATCATTTATTTTTAAATAACTCAGGTCTGTTGAAGTCAATGCTTTCATTATTGGATAATTCCTTATAAGCGGAATTGGTTTATGATTTTACACACCTTTTCATAAAAATGCAATAATCCTTTTCATCAAAATTCTAAGAAAAGCCAGCTAAAAATAATTCCTCAACAGTTCGATCAATAGTCTGCAACCATATTTTGTCCGTCAGTCAATAAAAAATAAAAAAATCTGATGTGTCCAACACATGACTTTCCTATCTAGTTAACCTATTGCAGCATCTCTAAAAATGTTTAGAGGATAAACTAAATATATACATTTTCCACATACATCTACCTCGAAACATTTTTCTATAGATATTCATTGAAAACGAAAATAATGAAAAATTTTAATTTAGCACTTTTCCTCCAATTTTTCCATTACGGTCCATTTTAGAAAAGTTCACCTCAGGTCGAAATAAAACTTAAGTTTAAAATTTAATGTTTTTTCCTTTATC
This sequence comes from Psylliodes chrysocephalus, assembly GCA_927349885.1. Classification (NCBI taxonomy): domain Eukaryota; kingdom Metazoa; phylum Arthropoda; class Insecta; order Coleoptera; family Chrysomelidae; genus Psylliodes; species Psylliodes chrysocephalus. The sequence continues at coordinate 97,281,637 of OV651813.1, forward strand.
CGTTTTTGAGTTTTCTTCAAAATTCGAAATTTACACATTTTCTCAAATATCTCGAATACGGTCCATTTTAGAGAAATTATTTATAGGATAAAAATTATAGAGAATTATATTACAAACAACTTTTATTTAAACAATTTTTATAAAAAATTATTTTTTTTACATTTTGTCAAATTTCTCGAATACGGACCATTTTAGGAAAATTTTGTATAAAACAAAAATTATAGATAATAATATAAGAAGTAACTTTTATTCAAGGAATTTTCTTCTCCAAACGTAAATAACAGATATATTCCATAAAATATAAAAATGACCACCTATAAAGTACCCCCCCAGATGTTCCGACTTTGCCCAAAATCTATTCAGCTCATTGGACGCTGAAACAAAGCTTAAGTTTAAAATTTGGTGTTTTTCTGTGTATCGGTTCATGAGTTATGCGACTTACAGACACACACATACACACACACACACACACACACACACACACACACACACACACACACACACACACACACACACACACACACACACACACACACACACACACACACACACACACACACACACACACACACACACACATACACACATACACACATACACACATACACACATACACACACACACACACACACACACACACACACACACACACACACACACACACACACACACACACACACACACACACACACACACACACACACACACACACACACACACACACACACACACACACACACACACACACACACACACACACACACACACACACACACACACACACACACACACACACACACACACACACACACACACACACACACACACACACACACACACACACACACACACACACACACACACACACACACACACACACACACACACACACACACACACACACACACACACACACACACACACACACACACACACACACACACACACACACACACACACACACACACACACACACACACACACACACACACACACACACACACACACACACACACACACACACACACACACACACACACACACACACACACACACACACACACACACACACACACACACACACACACACACACACACACACACACACACACACACACACACACACACACACACACACACACACACACACACACACACACACACACACACACACACACACACACACACACACACACACACACACACACACACACACACACACACACACACACACACACACACACACACACACACACACACACACACACACACACACACACACACACACACACACACACACACACACACACACACACACACACACACACACACACACACACACACACACACACACACATACACACACATACACACACACACACACACACACACACACACAGACATCATCGCGAAAATAGTCAAAACGGATTCAGGGGACCTCAAAACGTAAAAATCCGTCGAAAACTCGAGGTCGAAAAAAATCATGATTCCTATACTTTCCTTATATCTGTATACAGATAGGAAAGTAAAAAGCACTAAATGATCATGAAATCACCAATAATTAATATACAAAATAATCTTCTAAAATACCAAATACATCAATTATTGTCGATATAATATGGCACGTAACCTATAAAATAGCAAATGTTTATGCTTCATGATTTTAATTCAAAATAGATCAATAATTATTACATAATTTCTTTATCAAATATAAATAATAATAAATCTATTGTTCAATACTTTGATCAAAAATATTCTATACAAATACAATAAAACAAATTGAAGAGCAAATTGATTCTACGGAATTTCTTGGTGGCGCCAATGTTTCAAGAATAACAAACTGCTGACAATACCGATTGACGAAAGGACACTCGATTTCGCACATAGCTTGAATTTCCTTCCGCGAGCAGAATATTAAATATTACAAGGAGTGAGAAGAGTATACTGCGATAAAAGCCTCGTAACATAATTCCATAGCAAAACAAATACTTACATTTGCACATTGCATTAATTTCTCAGTGATGGTGAAGTAGAAGAATTATTTATTTTATAATTTGAAGTTTGTTCAATTATTGTAATCCCGGCATAGGCGCCATCTGATAAAGTTTATATCTTATAAAAGTTTGATAGTACGCTGGATCCAATATATTTTGATTCTAATTTTAAAAATCCATGCAGTGATAAATATTCTTATTGAAAGAATTAAAATTAAGTTATTAATAGTATATTACATAACAAGATTAGTAAGAAGCTAATTACATGCGAATAGAAAAGTTGCGCACGAGCCGCGTTAGCGGCGAGTGCAGTAATTGTATGAGCATGTAATTGCTCTTACAACTCGAGTAATGCACCATACTTTACCTACAACCACAATCATTTAAACTTCAAAGTAATTTACAGCTTTCCTCCTTTTGACTTTAAGCAATCTTATGAGTAGACCGTAATAAAGAATTTGAAATATTCAATATTTACGAGCAATTTCTTTAAAGGTGAGCTTTAAAATAACTGAATAGTTAAAAGAGTATGGCGTGATTTTTTTTAATGGACACATGTTCCAAAAGTCTTTTGTTTTCTCTGGAACAAAATCTATTGTCTCGAAGTTGAAGAGCCGACACGTGTCGTGTCAAGACTGGCTTAAGATATTTATTAGAAATTATGAAAGAAGTTAATTTTATCTTTGAATGATGTAGGAAATTTGATAAAAGAGTTTGATGTTATTTTTACAGCGTATACAGGGTTGTAAATAAGAAATGTATTTTTGAAATTAGGAATTTTTATCCATTTTACCCTTCTTACACCATTCAGATTATTGGCTATTTAGATTAAAACTAAAAATCAATATTAGATACGGACCGTAAAAAGGACCCTTTCTTTATAAAAAGGATTGAGCTCGTTCAAACCTTTCACATGTTCTAACGTTTAGCACTTTTTCTCTTATCTTATTTGGACCAATAAACTTTTATATACATACAGGGTTTCTTACAGTTTGTCGCAATATGGCTAGTGGAGTAAAAAAAAATAAACTGTGTGTTCTCAAAAACTTTTTATTAAAAAAAAACATTGTTAATAAAAATAGGTGCGTCACTTAAAACATGATATTAAGTAAAAATATTACAAATTTGGTAAAGTACAATTTTTCGATGTTTTCCTTCCAGTAAAGTGAACTGCTAAATATCAAAGTAGGTTAAACATATTATTCCAAGGCAATGTAATAGTTTAAAATAAATTACTAAGAATTTTTTAAACTGTCTTAATCTACTAAGAGCAACCACTAGCGTTTATTCTGCAGGTGATAACTTATTTATACATATGCATATTCATAGTTAAATACTACCAAGAAAATACATAATTGAGTATCTGTTCAAAGCAGCGTTTCTCAAATGAGGGTCGCATCCCCCAAGGGGCGCCAGTACATCAAAATATAAAAAAAACGATAATTACAATTAAACAAAATTAAATTCACAGAAAGAAAAGCAAAATGATATTCATTCTGACATTACAAAAAATTAAGTAAGTACAGTACAAGTTTGAACTAATAATTATTATAAATATGATTGTATTAGTAGGTACTGTCCAATTTCAATTAAAACTAATATTAAACTCATCAGTACTAAACTAAAAATAGCTTTAATAATTATTAGCGACTCCCTTGGGCCTATCTGACACAGCAAAGTTATCACGACGATAGATGATTTAGTCCAAGTTAGTCGATCTGTTGAGGAGACTGCTCAGAGCGTACAAAGTTTCTGTCACCCTCCAAATAACTATAGGCAGCTTTTGGAACCAGAGCTTGCGTTTTATAGGCCTGCTGGTCAATATTCACTTCAAGTTTCAGGGGTTAGCTCCACTGTTTCGGTACCCAAGCGCTCTAACGCTACTATTCCTTCTTTAGAGACACTTATTTCCCCTGAGGGGAAGTGTTTTAACTGTCTTAAAAGAGGACACAGGTTTAAAAAATGTTCTAATCTTAGAAAAAGACTTTTCTGTTTTAAATGCGGTTTTGAAAATGTCACTTTCCATACCTGTCTCAAGTGTATTCCAAAAAACTAGAAAGTCGGGGATCGGATCAAGAGCAGCCACCTGATCTCTCGACCCAAGACTTACGCACGAAGTGGCTACTTGACTTTGTGTTCGCCCATGCCAAACAGGACACCCGACCATATTTGAAAGTAGAGTTATGGAGTTACAGTACTAGCTCTATTGGATTCAGGATGTTCCAAGATAGTAATAGAAAACAGTACTGGGAGTGGCTCAGCAAAACCACCAAGCTGACACTAGCGGAAAATCGCACCTGCACTATTGCTAATGGTGACCAATGTCAGGTCGCTGAAACTGTCACCCTACCGATACGTTTGAGCGATCGGGTTCAGTTATTTGACTTACCGGTGGTACCAACAATACCACACTTTCTCATTTTAGATAATTGACTTCTGGACTAAGATGGAGATAATCCCAGGCCTCTTTTCAGAGAATAGTCTCCCTGGCCATGTAACTGCCGTACATGACGTTAAACACCTGAATCCCGAGCAACGGAACGTCCTGGAACATCTAAAAACTGACACATTTCAAGGCATAAGTACGAAACTTGGCTGTACCTCAGCGGTATCCCATGTCATCCATACCAATGCCACCCCAATAAAACAACAACATTACCCACTTTCTCCCCTTCTCCAAAAATATGTAAACGAAGAACTCGATAGGATGCTAAAGGATGGTATAATCGCACCCTCAAGTTCCCCTTGGGCGTCCCCAATTGTACTTGTGAAGAAGCCAGACAACACATATAGGTTTTGTGTTAATTATAAGCGACTTAATGAAGTTAGCCTACCGGACGCTTACCCTTTTCCTTTCGTTAGCTCGATTCTTGATAAACTAAGGGATGCACGGTACCTAACGACACTCGAGATTAAGTCGGCCTATTGGCAGATTCCCATGGCAGAGGAGTCCAAACCCCTAACCGCGTTCGTGGTTCCTACACGTGATCTATTTCAATTTCGTAGAATGCCCTTTGGACTACATAATGCCCATGCTACCTGGCAGAGATTTGACACGTTAATTTACATAAGGATTGCGCCAGAATCAGTGCGGCCCTTTACTAAGAATGCCACTTTTAAGTGGCATGATAACTGTCAGACGTCTTTTGAGAATATCAAGACTCATTTAATCTCTGCTCCAGTTCTATCATGTCCCAAGTTTGAAATGCCATTCTCTCTTCAAACAGATGCTAGCGACTATGGCTTAGGCGCTGTGCTATCTCAGCAGCATAAGTATAGAGAGAAAGTAATTTGTTACCTGTCAAGGTCTTTAACCAAGGCAGAAATGAATTAAATGACCACAGAGAAGGAGTGTTTAGCCGTCCCCTTTGCGATAGAAAGATGTTGTCCGTGGATACTATTTTATTTATCATGACAAAAGCATCTCAGTATTTGTATTGAATTTTGAACCGTAACAAATGAATAATAAACGTCAAATTTGGGTACGATTTATAGGCGTCATACTTGTCACGACAGCCTTCAATTTTTATTAGCGCCTACTTCGTATTTACTGGGTTCTTAACTACCAGACACCAAAATTTTTAAATATTGTGACTGATACATTTTTGGTTTCTGCATAGCTGATTTAGGAATTTAAACCAATGTGAGACGTGTGGAAAGTAGATATTCACACACGGGTGGAAAGTAGGTTTTTGATCCACACTCGTGTGATATAGGACACTTTCCGTAAGACTAAATAGTGCGATATGTGTCACTTTCCTAAGTGGTCGTAGAAAAATCTATTGTCCTATCTAAAAATCATAACATAAGCTTAGACTTATCTATGGAAACTAATTTTCTATAAAGAACAAATTAGAAAAATATTATTTTGAGATATGAAACTGTAATTTTACACTTGTGCGTAAATATTATTTCCAAGCAAGTTTTGTTAAATAATGTTTATCTATATTAGTTAAAATAAGTGTTCATATTAATTTTTTATTATTTTAAGTTATTATGATTTAAGTTAATAGTATGTTTGGTGTGTATAATGCCGAATCAAAAATTCTAAACACGCCATTGGACAGGGCAAAAATCCAAATGGCTTGAAGGCAAAGCTTATACGACCTAGCAAACTTTTTATACATATGCTCTAGTTTCTTTTATTACATTTCATTTTTTTGAAATGTTTTCAGTTCCCTTAACATTTCTGTATTATGTATGCAAATGCTTATTTCCGAGAAACTTGAGATTTCTAGTTCTTTTGCTCTATATATTTCTTAATGCACTTTAAAATTTTTGTAAACGTACATTCAACCGTAGATTTATATTTTATTGGATTACATTTTCTTCTTTAAAACCAGACGGAACTAATTTTTTTTTTCGTTTTAAATTTGAATTATGTTAGTAATATTTTGATTTCCTTCTAAAAAATTAAATGTTTAATGAGACTTATATCTCTGGGCTTCCCTGTTTCAAATTTTACTGGGTCATTACCGTCATTTGATCCATTACGAGTTTTCTTCAGACCTTTTTACGAAATTGGTCCTTGTACCTACCTTTTATGTCGCACAAGAGACAAATGTTTTTATTATCTCCTCCAGGGTTTCCAATCGAATGATTTTCAACCCAGCACTAGAGATTCGCTAAAGGGAAACAAAGAATGTCGCAGAAGTTGTTAAGATTGATGTTTTTTCTTGTAAAGCGGCGTGTCAAATTGGGGTAAGTCAAGAGAGAGGAAGCTGCTCGAGATATGATTGAAAATGGGCTATAGAAACGCTTTTTTTGTCAGAGATGAAGTAGGATTATCGGAAATATTTTTTAAGGATATTATTCAATTATAAATATATTTTTTCTACTACCGTGCGTAAAGTAAGTACTTTACGCACTCCACGAAGTGTGTAAAGTTGTACTTTTTTCACTAGTGCGTAAAGTAAAACTCTTTACGCACTAGTTAAAAAAAGTAAAATTTGACAAAATTTGTACATAACAACAAAATATAACGTTTTATTTTATATTAACATTTTTTTGCTATCTCCTTCTAAGACAAATAAATAAATAAATAAATTATTTTTGCTTATATCTATTTAGTGTCCAACAAATTATCAACAGTTTATTTTAATTATAATTTTCTCTAAATGTCATCGATTTAATTAAAAGTAAACATACAGTGGATGTCGATTTTGGTAAAAGTAAGTTGGCCGTGGCTGTGTGGATTAGAAGAACTGTCAATCTCTAAACTTTTAATTAGTACCTACCTTATAACAGAACACGACAAAAGTATACTTAAGTTTAAGATTAGATTCTAAAGCCAATTTAGCATTTTTTTAAACTCATTCAAGTTTAAGAAGGTAAAAAGTTTTACTTTTTAATGTTTGTTTACTTAAATTCAAATTTTATTTGCAGTTTATTATATCTGTCATAATCGATATGGATTCAAATTTATCTAGCGATAGCGAATTTGATAATACTCCCCCAGATATCTTATGCAGTGCACAAAAGGCCACTGAAAATGTATTGCCAGAAAAATCTGCATATGTTTATCAGCAAAAATACAATGCATTTATAGAATGGTGTAGGAAGAATAAGGTGACAAAATATTCGGAAAACGTTATTTTAGCATATTTCTCTGATGAATTGAAGAATTGCAAAGCTTCTACCCTATGGTCGATTTATTCTATGCTTAAAAGCACCTTAAAATATAAAAACAACGTTGATATTTCAAAATTCAACAAGTTAATAGCGTTTCTCAAACAAAAAAATAAAGGTTATATACCAAAAAAATCCAAAATTTTTGAACGAGAAAATCTAATTAATTTTCTATTGAAAGCTCCAGATTCCAAGTTTTTAATGATCAAAGTAAGTAAATGCCTCAGTAAATGCTTGAATGCTCAGTATAAAATTAAAATATTTTGCATAAAAAGGTAAGCATTTATACTAAATTTCACTTAGTTATCTTCAAACGTTTAGAAAATATTTACATAAATATGTCATCATGTCTTCACTTGTAACACCCTGTATCTCGAAAACGAAACGTTTTCGGACCTATGTTTATATGAACTTCTACTTCTATTTTAGGATGTAGATTACGCTGCTAAAATATGACCGTCTAATTTCGGGACACCCTGTATATTGTTATCACAGTCAGCCATTGATTTCTACTGTTATTACAAACAGTTAGCTGTTGATATCTACTGTTATCACAAACAGTAATGTGCAAATTTTATCTACTGTCATCACAGACAGTAAACCTGCTATTATTTACTGTTATCACAAACAGTGCATAAAAATATTCCCTATTTAATGTCATCAGTTAAGTTAAAATCTAAATATCTACTATTATTACAAAAAATAACCTACTATTATCTACTGTTATGACAAACAGTGTAGGAAAATCCTAATAATCTACTATTATTAAAAAAATAATCTACTTTTATCTGCTGTTATCACAAACAATAACCTAAAAATATCTACTGTCATCAAGGACAGTAATCTGCTTTTATCTACTGTTATCACAGTGTAGGAAAATATTCGATTATAATGCCAATATTTCAAGTAACTAGATATCTATTTTCTTTTAAAATTTATGTACCTTAAGCCCATAAAAAAAGGCCAATAACAACTACTTTTGCAAAGAAATTACTACACACTATAATTTAAAAAATGGTAAAGAAAAGACGAACTTTTACCAGTAGGTATAAAAAATATTAAAAATTTTCGTTCAATACCTAATTATTTAGCACTGAAAAAATTGTAGAAATAAACTACGCATTAATTTTCGCCATTAAGGCAATTACTTACTGTTTTTAATGACACAATAAATGTATTGTTGATATGACTGGAGAATTGCTTAACAAAACAAAAAACTTTGTAGATTCAATCAGAGAATCTCTCGTTAAACCATCTATACAAAACGTTCTAAACGCGGTGAACTGATGTATCGACTTTTTTTTAATGTTTATTATGTAAGAATGATTTTATTTTCTATACAATATTATTAAGTTTTATTTTACGAAACACCCGGTTCTTTTTAAACGCACGAAATATTTGTCTTCCAAAATAGCTACAGACTATGTTTACATTAACACCATTAAGATATGGAGATATCGGATTACGAATATGGGAACTAAGGGTAAAATATCGAAACAGGCATAAAATACAGATCATTCTGAATTTGAGTTAGTTACTTTACGGAACAAAATTAAAGTTCGTTCCAATAATAATAATAATAATAATAATAATAAAGAAAAAAACTGGTGAATATTTATTTTTGTGAGTGGCTGTTTGCTGAACAGGGTGAGTTTTTCTCACTGAGTAATTATGTTTTATCAATTAGTTTTGTTTTAATTTGTAATCAAGTTATTTTGCAAATTATATTACCCAATTATTATCCATTAACCTTTTATAGTTAATTTGTTAATTCTGACGTAAAGATATTTTGTCAAGTATTGAGAAAACCTTATATCCTAAATTAACGGGGTTATATTAAATAATTAAAACTTATTTAAATTTGACTATTTACTTATATTTTGTTTTCCTCTACGAGGTGTAATCAAAAGTAAAGTGAGTTAGATTGTCTGTTCTGGCGTAGTACATTGCGGTCAGTGTTTGCGTTTATTTAGGGATTATTCCCGGAGTCGTCGCACCATGGTTGGTGCGGGCTAGTGGCATTGCGGTCAGTGTTCTAGTAATGGCTTTTTATATATCGATCGATGTTTGGGCATTGCGGTCAGTGCCTACAGAATTGAGAATATAACTTTTTGTCAATTATGGAAAATTTGAAGTTGTGTCAATTATATTTTTTTTTATAATCAATATTTTGACATATTTATCATGTATAATTTTCTTGTTAATTAAAAGGATAATAAGTATTTTATTTATGGATATCACCTTTTCATGACTTTCTTTAATATAAAGCTACCTTTGGTAAACTTGATTGCTCATACTTGTTTTTCTTTTATTTCAGGTACGCCATCTCATAAGGGCATTAATTACATCTCATAAGTGCATTAATTACATCTCATAAGGACATTAATTACATCTCATACGTGCATTAAGTATTTTATCTATTTTATTTTAATATTATTTTATTTGCATTTTATTCTTTTTTTTCATTTGATACTTATTTCTAAATAATTTTATTTTGTTCTATATTTTATATTTCAATTTAAAGTTATTAAATCGTTTATTGAATTAATTTCTAGTTTTTCCTGACATAGATTAAATAACTAAATATTACCGCCCAAATTTATAATAGACATTTTTAAATTACAAATATCGTCCTATAATTATGAGGTTTAGTCATCGGTACACTTTGTTTTTGAATTTACTAGAAAATATAATATAGATGTGATCTTTACGGCACATAAACAAAGATTGAAGACTGAAGCAAAGTCTTGGAATAAAGGATCAGCGGAGATAATGTAGCAAATGGTTCCAGCTTTCAACTGTGTGGTCAAATCGAAGTATATACAGGGGTCAACAAAATATCTTATTTAAGAGACAAGGCAGAAATATAATATAGGGTTGTCTCTGGCTGGATATAGGATACAATCCGTCATGGATAAAATAAAATAACTACACATCCCATCTTCCTCTTACAAATCAGAAATTCTTTAATAGGTGTTGGTATTTTACAATATAACCCGTTTAGTAACATGTATACCATGCTTTAGAAACATTTTCAGTGAAATATTTAACTAAAAAATTTGAGAAATATTTCAGAAACTTTTGATTGAAATGTTATATGTTTGGAACGTTTGAAATATTTCTGAAACACTTCTGAAATAATGTGTGCTGTATGGGATCTTCATAACTAAATTTTATTACTAATCGGGTTTTCGCTCTGGACCTTCCGTATATTTTTTAGATATCTACTTCCTTGAAACGGTAAATTCGGCAGCATTTGACAACCACGTCTAAGCTCATTATATTCCGTATAGTATCGTCTTACACGATAGCGGATAGCGTCTATAAATCCCTACATCTCTGTAATTTGTTTTAAAGAATTCAAAATTTTCAATTCTTGCCCCCCCCCCCCCCCTCCCCCTGGAAAAAGTTCTGGCGGTGCCCATGTCTGTTGCTAACCAACTAACAGGTGGAATTTATTTACAATTTTGCTTGCGAGAAAATGACATTTATACACCAAACTCGAGAAAATACTCCTCTGGCTAATACCTCGACAGATATTGAGTTAAATCTACAAGGTGACAGGAGAGAGAAAATTTTCAACACACTAGCCTTAATTTTGCTTACCAATGAGAATGTCATTCTTGGAACAGTTTCATCCTTATTAGGACCCGTAACTCAGTTACATTTAAGTATCGAATATTTTCCTTTCTTATGTAATTGATTGTATTGATATTGCTGATTTTCTTTATATTATTGTTGTATCCCTTGTTATTGTTAAGTGTTGCACGGCAATGTACAAATATAGTTATAAAATATTAGTAGTCGAATGTCAATGATAAAAAAGCCATCAAATATATTTTTAATTTTCTAATGGTCTCTCAATCTCCTTTACAATTCATTCTAAGGAGTTACAACAGATTGGCGACGTAGGTAAATCACTGCTTAAATCAAATTAACCTTCCATCAAAGAAAAAAAAGATAGCAAATTAAAGTAACTCACCAGACTCCTGAAACATATTCTAACCATGAATTCAGAGCAGTTTAAACAATTTTTGGCCGCAATGCAGGCAAATCAAGAGGCTCTTATCGAACAGCTTCGACAACCTTTATCAGTAAGTCCACTATCTACTGCATTTATCTGTCCGTTTGAAAATTTCAACCCCCAAAAAGAGCACTTTCGTATATACAGAGAACGTTTTGAAAACTATTTAATAATGAAAAATGTATTCAAGAACAAAAAGTTTGCAGCCGAATTACTATTAAATTCTATTGGATCACTCACATTTTCCACATTATCGGCACTGGTAAGCTCTCAAAAGCCAAGTGAATTTAATTACGAAACACTTATTATGAAGCTTGAAACCCATTTATGTCCAAAAAGAAATGTTTCAGTGTCTCAGCATACATTTTTATCCACCTTTCAACAAGAAAACCAATCAATTGCAAACTACATTTCTATACTAAAACGTATAACCCTCGATTACGAATTTATTTCATCATGCGAGTGTAAATCAAATATCGCAGACATTTTTCTACGAGCTCAATTTATTAGAGGCATTAATGAAACATCAATGCGTGAACAACTACTTCAATCGACCGAAAAATCTTTCGATAAATTAGTAGAAAAAGCTTTAGTTCTAGAATCTTCTAAGTTAGACAGCAAAGAAATTTCGTCCAGCTGTACCTCATCAAACATCAACAAAATCAACCATTCATCAACAAACAGATCAATAGCTAGGTCAAAGTCTCATGGAAGGAAACGTTCCAAATCAAGATCAAAAATCAACTATCAAGAATTAGGTATCGATAAACATTGTATACGCTGTGGCAAGGACAATCACCTTGCTAAAAATTGCAGAACTGACCCTATAAAACTTTACTGAAAACAGGACACGTTGAAAAAGTTTGCATTTTAACTTTGTTATCTAACAAAAACAGACCAGGTACTTCTACCAACCATATCGATCAAGAAACTGAGTCAGAAGAAGAAGATGTTTTTGGAATCAACAAAATTGTTACTGACATTTTTGAAAACCAATACAATGATGCTCAAAAGTTTTACGCAACCGTATTCATAGGAAACAAACCTATACAATATGAAGTAGACTCGGAAGCAGGTTTCACCTTGATACCAGAGTCCTTATTTAAACTATTAGACTTAAAAATTCCACTTCAAAAATCAAATATTTTATTTAGATCTGATACCAAAAATATTTTTTATCCAATTGGAAAAGCGAAAGTATCTGTACGGTACCATGATAAGATTTCCAAAGAAGAATTTTATGTCGTCCAAGACAGTTTTAAAGCACTATTAGGTCGTGAGTGGATTAGACATCTAGACATCAATCTTCAAGATATCGATAGCAACCTTCCTTCCAATAACAACCAACTTGATACACAAAGTACTGAACTTGATACACCAGAAGAGTTGATCAATACATTTCCAGAAATCTTTGAAGAAAGAATTGGCTTGGTACCTAATTTCAAAGCATACTTACATCTACGTGAAAACGCCAAACCAGTATTTTTTAAAGAAAGAAGTGTACCCTATGCTCTTAGAGAAAAGGTTGAAAAATAATTAGATAGTCTCGAAGACGCCGGAATTATTTTAAAAGTAGATCATAGCGACTGGGGATCATCTCTAGTTGTCATTCCAAAGGCTGATGGCGGAGTTAGACTTTGCGTAGATTACAAATTCGGCGTCAACGATAGGCTAGTAGGAGCAAATTATCCAATTCGGAAGATTGAAGACATTCACAACACCTTAAAGGGTTCCAAATATTTTTGTCGACTTGATCTGTATAAAGCCTACCTGCACTTACTGGTAGACGAGAAAACCAGTGACATTCAAACAATTTCAACACATCGTGGTACTTACCGAATGCATCGACTTTCATTTGGAATCAAAACCGCTCCTTCCGAATTTAATCGTATTGTTGATCAAATTCTTTCCGGATTATCAAAAACCCACTCGTACTTTGATGACATCATAATCCATGGATCAACAAAAGAAGAGAGTCAGAGAAACCTTTACGCCTGTTTTCAGCGATTAAAAGATTTTGACCTTCATCTAAACCGGAAGAAATGTGCATTTTTTGAAACCAGCATCGATTACATAGGATACGTTATCAAACGCAATCATTTTAGGTATGCCAAGACCAACTGATGTAGATGTAGTTCGAAGATTTCTTGGGTTGATAACGTACTGCAATCGTTTTATTCCCAATGCTTCAAGTAAAACTTATCTACTACGTAAACTCTTACAAAAAAATAGAAAATTCATCTGGTCTGCTTCTTGTGAATCAGCTTTCATCAAATTAAAAGAAGAGATGCTAGTGATCGAGTTTTGACTCCTTATGATCCAAATCTACCCTTGATTCTGGCATGTGACGCTAGTCCGACAGGAGTTGGCGGAATTCTTTCTCATATTGTTAATGGGTTAGAAAAACCAATTGCATTTGCCTCAAGATCTTTAACTTCAAGCGAAATAAACTATAGTCAGTTAGATTGAGAAGCACTCGCAATTGTATTTTCAGTAAATCACGTTTTCATGTATTTATTTGGCCGAAAATTCAAAATTATTACTGATAATAGTCCCCTTACCAGAATTTTTCATCAACATTCAAAATTACCTGCTATGACTTTAGCTAAATTTAGATATGCTTCGTTTCTATCTGGTTTTGATTACGAAGTTGAATACAGAAAAGCTTCTAATCACATAAATGTTGATTGCCTTTTCAGAGCTGCTATTGCTCAGCAAGCATATTATACCGATCAGTTTTTAAATGAAGAATTCCATCAACTTTTTAATATATCAATCAAAGAAATCTACAGCTATGACTTAACGTATGATGACCTTAGAGTAGCTACAGATAAAGATTTAGTCTTATCCAAAATCAAATCTGATTTGAAATCACAAAATCAAGTGGAAAACTTGGATAACGACTTACTGTTTAAAGGTCAAAGAGTTGTAATTCCAACATCGCTTCAACCATTAGTTCTTTCAGAACTTCACAGTACTCACATAGGCATTACAAAAATGAAACAGCTTGCAAGAAGATATTGTTACTGGAAAAACATCGATAGGGACATTGAAAATATGGCCAAGCATGTGCTGAAGTTCAAAAATCTCTTTCAAAAGCTACTATTCATCATTGGGATCTTCCAGAAGAAAATTGGGATCGAATTCATATCGATTACGCAGGGCCATTTCAAGGTTTCCATTTTCTAATTGTTGTCGATGCCAAATCTCGATGGGCCGAAATTAAAATCCTTCGTGATGCTCCAACAACAGGAAAAACTATCGACCTACTCAAAGACATCTTCACATTCCACGGATATCTCAGAGTTATGGTTTCGGACAACGCTAAAATTTTTGTAAATGAGCAGTTCAAGACATTTTCCAAAATGCATGGCATTTTTCAAAAATTCATTGCACCAGGTCATCCTGCAACCAATGGCTTAGCCGAGCGTAATGTCCAGACTCTTAAAGGTAGACTTAAAGACATGGCCCAGGATAACATGCCCATGAATAGAAAAATTCAAGAAATTCTTTTTAAATATCGCACCACTCCTTTAGCTTGTGGGAAGTCATCAGCAGAAATGAAGAAGACCTATAAGAATCAAACTTGACGCCTTGCGGCCAACTCAGAAAACCAGTTACCTGAAGTACGTAATTTAAGTGTGGGAGAAAGAGTTCAAGTCAGATTTTATAGTGGGAACAAAATTCTGTGGAAATTTGGAACTATAACAAAAAAGTTTGGAATGCTACACTACCAGGTAGAGCTAGATGATGGATATTCATTTAAAAGGCATATAGACCAAATTCGAACTACGATGGTTCCCAAAAAGACAGTCACCTTTTCAAGTGAAACACCCCATGTTTATGAAAATGAGTCACCCCAATACCATGACCAAGTTCAGCAGTTTTTGTACGCGCAAACTTGCCAACTACTTGATCCCGGCTATAACGGCAACCTATATGAAGGACACCGAGCTGACAACAATGTCGAATCGGAATCGTCTGATCAGCGAAGCACGGAAATCCATCAGCGTCCTGAACTCAGACGATCAAAGAGAATCCGTCGCGCAACTCAACGTATTCAAATTATTTAGTTATTCATTTATTATGTTAGAAGTTAGAATTAAATTAGTGTGGGAGACTGTAGTATCCCTTTTTATTGTTAAGTGTTGCACGGCAATGTACAAATATATTTTTTAATGGTCTCTCAATCTCCTTTACAATTCATTCTAAGGAGTTACAACAATTATCTTCTATCGATTTCATAAATGTTTTTCGAAAAATATTAACGAATATTTAATTAGTTAATAATTTGAGGAAACATAGTTTCATTTATTTAAATTCTGCTAAACACTGTAACAATTCCAATGTAAATAAAAAATCATAAAGTCATTCAACTGTACTTTTTCTCTAAGTTGACGTATGTTTCTTTAAGATTTAACAGCTCCGCAAATATTTAAAGATGCTTTGTGGATTGAGTTATCTATTTTATAATAATTGTACCGAATTTTACTTTTTATGTAATATAAAGGTTAGTTTTAGATATGAATTTATTAATTCAATGATTTCAATTTACCAAGTTTGGGTTGTAGTTAAATCAAAATAACTCAGGCTAAAACAGGTGAAATATATGTCAACGAAAAAAGACGTATTTTATAAATATTTTTCAACTAAAATAAAGATTGATAACAATATATTTATTAATAAAATTTATTTATACATTAAATATATATCCTATAATTATTTATTCTAGAGATTTCGAAATACAATTTTCATTTAACGAACTATATAATTCTTCAAAAATATCTTTAAACTTGGTTACTTCCATTGAATCCCAATATTTATCGATTATATCTGTTCGATCTTCTGTCAGGATCCTTTGAACCCATACTGGATCGTCAAATAAATGTTTAGCTTCTTTTGGCAATAAATCCAACTGCATGCAAGATAGTGCTATTATCATTGCGACTGGTTTAAATGCTACTAAAGATTTTTGATAAGTTTCATATGAATAAATTTCGTTGATATCAATTCCATATTTATGTAAATTTTGTTTCATATTTTTGTAATATTCATTTAAAAGCTTATTACCGGAATTATCACGTATTTTTTTATCTGTGTGGAGGTATAAAACAAATTGAACGTCAAAAGCAGGAGACGAATACCTCAAATTTTGATAGTCCAATAAGAAACAGTCTGTACAATGTTTCGTGAATAATAAATTATTTATCCAAAAATCACCGTGACACAAAAAATTACGGCTCAATTTTGACGGCTTAACTTTTTCATAGAAGTCTTTCATGGTAGCAGAAATTTGTTGTTTAAAGTTATCAAGATTTGTATTTTCACAAAATTCGGGAATCTTATTTAAAATGTGGCAAGAGGCCCGTAAACCGCAGTCGAAAAAATCAACAAATCCTGTTTCATTGGGTACAAAAATTTCTACCACCATATCTTTGTAATATTCGTTCAAATAAACAGGTTTTCCCATAATTTTCGATAGTTTTTCTTCGAATAAAATACCAGTTGAGTTTAATTTAGACAATTGTTTAAACATGGATGATAACTGTTCGTAACTTAATGTTGAATGAGTAGCCAAATTACTGTAGCCTTTAACAGAAACATCATCATATATCATAAATTTATCATTTGAATAATAACAGTTTGGTAAAAAATCAAGCACTTCATCTAATCCCAACTTCCGTAATAAAGGAATGAATTCGGAGTAAAATATTTGCTCTTTTTTAAAAACAGTTCTTGTAAACATTGTTCTTGATTGGTCCATGACTGAAGGGAGAACTTTTGCAAATAAATGGTGTGTATTCTGTTCTCCATTTTCTTTAACGTCTATTTTAAGTCTATAATAATCTGCCATAACGCCGAATTTTTCATTCACGGGTTTAACTTGAAAATCCACAAAATCGACATTGGTTGTTCCAATTTTATTCCTTATAATTTCATAACAATCTTCTCTAGATATGTTTGGATATAGTATAATCTCGTATAACTCCTGCAGAGCTTGTTCAATATTAACAGATGTAAGTTGATCACTGACCATTGATAGTTTAACAAACGGTATTAGTTTTCTTACAACTTGGTTAAATTTTTTGTTAGTAATGATTGATGCGGTTTGTTCAAGTTCCAATAATTTTTGAACTAATCTGTTATAAAAATGTTCTAAAATATTGTGCAGCTCCCTGAATCTCTGAGAATGTGTTGTATTAGAAAATACTATTAATAGATACTCATATATTAAATTACTTATATAATCTTCTTCAAAATTCTCCTCTTCAAAATCGCTTATTAATTTCTTAACACCACTTTTGAACTTTTCAACGTCTATTTTGTTTCCATTTACTTTCTTTTTCAAATCACTTAAATTTTTAAAATTCTTTCGAGTTTTACAACTTGTTTTATTAAGATCTTTTAGAAACACTTCTAATACAACCTGTATCTTATCAATTTCCATTTTGAACTAATAAAGATGTAGCAGTTTTCCTGTTTATATATTGGTAGATATAGTAATCCAAGATAAAAAATTATATGAACAATTTCGAGGTCAGGATGGTTTGGCAGAATTAATTTCTGGACAATTATTTATTAATATTTATTTAAAAATAATCTTTTATTTGCATTTTACTGTAGCCGATATCTCATAATGACTGGGAAATTCACCCTTCATCAATTGTTTATTAACTATTTTCGCAAAAAGCTAGTTTGTTAGTTTACAAAATACACATGAGTGACGGCAAGATTTATTAGACTAGAAGACCGGGTTTCAAACTTTTTATCTGCTCTGTTTGCAAAAAGATTTTGAGGTCATTAAGGGAAATCTAACTCACACAAATGTAGAGAGTCGGCTGATTACAGCCTCATTTTCCAATACTTTAAAAAAAATCTGTTTGGGATGTTTAAAAAAACAATTCTAAGGGTTTATCTTAGAACAAAATTTTGAATCGTTTTCAGGTATTCTTTTGGCAGAGTTATTAAAATATCAGAAAATAAAAATTTTTAGGACCTAGTTTTGTGCTTCATAGGAAAAAATTAAAAATTACTTTAAGGTACCTAGTTCACTCGCGTTAGTGTTGCAAGTGGCCAAAGAGTTAAAATGAGGTTGTTACGAATAATGTTTAACATATTTTAAAATTCTTATTTTAACATCCTGTATTTTTTTATCTTGTTTTGTTTCTAAGATTTTATGGAAAAAAATTGTTTATGTTACTTACTTTTCTAAAAACTAGGTCTTAATCAAAAATAATAAAATAATTGTCAGAATAATATAAGAAAGTAATAATCAGCACAGTGAAACAGTAAGTAATAGAGAATTTGTTGGTTCTATATTTTTATTCATGTTATTTTAGGAATTTGAGTACATTGATTAACTTGTGTATTTACAAATTAATAAATCATTACTACAAATCCGTCTATTGCTGCAAGATATTCCCAACAAGCTCAAATTCTATCTTCTTATCCGATTGGTACAACACATAATTTGCAAAGTTTACAAGTATGGGTCCATCAGTTGCTGGACGAACCAAAAAAGACCTGTGCCCTGTGTGTAGCAAGCCATATCGAGAAGAACGGATGGTAGAATGCACAAAATGTAAGAGATGGTGCTGTTTTGAGTGTGTCAATATCCTAGATGATGCTGATGTAACCGGTGATGATACATGGAAGTGTCCTCTTTGTGAAGATGCAGCTAGTAAAACATCTCATCGAAGACCGCGCAAAAGCGAGAAACCTAGTTCTACATGCTCCAAGAAAAGTATCTCTACAACGAGTAGTAAAACAAAAATGATGTTTCAACTTTTACGTGAAGAACGAGATCTAATACGCCAAGAAAGAGAATTAGCCAGGGAGTCTAGAAAAATTTTAGAAGAAGATGGAGGTTCCGACGATAGCCAGGAAATCGATGAAGAAGAAATACGTAAGACTGATCCTTTGGCCAATAAATTGCTTTCTTTAAATATAGATAAACCATTTAATGACAATATCGTCCCTTTAAATCCAACATTTAATAAGCCAATACCGAGCTTTACTGGGGAAAATACAGGTATGTTGCATTAAAAGAGGGATCCGGGCGATCTTCCTATTTTTAATGGCAATCCATATGATTGGCCTATTTTCATTAGTAGTTTTGAAAGATCCACAGAGTTGTGCCAAATGGATAATCATGAAAATTTATTAAGGTTGCAAAAATGTTTAAAAGGTGCCGCAAGGGCCAGTGTCTCAAGTTTTTTAATTTTACCACAGTGTGTACCTCAAATAATTTCTACATTAAAAATACTATATGGTAGACCTGAGCAAATAATAGAATGTCATATAAATGCCATTCGTCGGCAACCGCCTCCTAAATTTGAAAAACTTGAGACATTGGTGGAGTTTGCTTTGGCAGTTAAAAATTTGTGTATTTCATTGGAAGCGGCTAATTTAAAAGACTATCTAAATAACCCTACCCTCATGCATGAACTGATAGATAAACTTCCGTCACAAATCAAAGTTACGAGCGGACTAATGTACATGAGCCAAATTCAACTTCCAATGATACAGTTTGTAGGATATGTTCAGGGAAATGTGATAAAATTACGGTTTGTCCAGTTTTTCAAAGATACGCAGTATCCAAAAGATGGGAAACTGTTAAATCTTTAAATTTATGTAGACTTTGCTTAAAAAAACATCGGTTTCCCTGTAGGTATCCTATAAAATGCAACAAAGAGGAATGTCAAAGAAAGCACCATCCCCTTCTTCATGAATATCCTGCTCAAAGCATTAATTCAGAACAAAGGGATAGTTCTATGCAAACTGTAGAATCTCACCACATACCTACATCTTTAGAAAATAATACAACACACGTATTAAACCATGGAACACATTTCAGAATCATTCCTGTTGTTTTAAGAAATGGAAATATAGAGGTGAAAACATTCGCATTCTTAGATGAAGGGTCTTCTGTAACTTTATTGGAACAAAGTATTGCGCAAAGGTTAAACTTAAGGGGAAATCCAGAGCAGCTTTGTTTAAAATGGACAGGAGATCAACAGCGTTTGGAAGATAAATCAGAAAAGGTGTTCTACTCTATAACTGGTGATTATACTGGGGCAAAACAATTTGACCACCGACCAGCCAGAACGGTAAGAACCTTAAATCTTCCAGAACAAACTTTAGATGCAATAAAAATTAAAGAAGAATTTCCCTACTTAAATAATTTACCTTTCAAATCATACGCAAACGCTAAGCCGCAGTTATTAATAGGTTTAGATAACTGGGACTTAGCTTTACCTCTTAGGGTAAAGGAAGGCTTAGAAAACCAACCAATAGCTGCAAAATGCAGGTTAGGTTGGACTGTTTTTGCACTTTTTTCACCAAACCAAAATCAACTACAATACACATATCAAATTTGTGAATGTAGTACTGAAAATCTTACTAATAAAGAACTGTTTGATGCTGTAAAGGATTATTTTTCAATTGAAAGCCTAGGAGTTCAAAATATTAAACCGTTTATTTCCAAAGAGCTCGAAAGAGCTAACCAAATACAAGAAAGCACACTAGTTCAATTTGGTAGCCAATATAAAATTGGGTTACTTTGGAAATGACATCGTGAATCTCCCTAATAGCAAACCTATGGCATTGCAAAGGCTTGAATGTATAGAGAGAAAAATTAATAAAAATCCAGATCTAGGTGAAAAAATGAATAAACAACTTGAAGACTTCTTGAAAAAAAGATATATAAGAAAGTTGTCAGAACAAGAACTTTCACAAAATAAAGAAAAAACTTGGTATCTTCCTATATTTCCTGTCTTCAATCCCAATAAACCCGGCAAGTTTAGAATAGTGTGGGATGCAGCAGCGACTGTTCAAGGAGTATCATTAAATACTATGTTATTAAAAGGAGATGATCAACTTGCTTCCTTATTAGGCGTTCTCCTTCGATTCCGCGAAAGGAAGATTGGGTTTTCGGCAGATATCAAAGAAATGTTTCTTCGTGTTGGAATAATAGACAAAGATCAACACGCACAACAATTTTTTTGGCGTAGTGGTAGTTCTGAAAACCCTTTAGAAACTTATGTCATGACTGTAATGACCTTTGGGGCTACTTGCTCACCCAGCTGTGCGCAGTTTGTGAAAAACACTAACGCACAGAAATTTAGGGCAAAATATCCAAGAGCTGTTGAGTGTATACTTAAAAATCACTATGTCGACGATCTCTTGGATTCAGCTGATACCGAAGAACAAGCTATACAAATTGCAAAAGAAGTAACTTTGATACATGCTAGAGGACATTTTGAGATAAGAAATTGGCGATCAAACTCGCAAGAATTGACAAAAACAATGAACTCCGAACAGGAAGTTAAATTGGAAGTCAACCTCGACTTAGGAACCAAAACCATGGAAAAGGTGCTAGGTATGTGGTGGGACTTAAAGTCAGATAATTTTATTTTCAATTTAAGTCTAAATAAAGGTAACAAAGAAGTTTTAAAAGGGACAAGAAAGCCTACTAAAAGAGAGATTTTACAAAATTTAATGTCGGTTTATGACCTTCTAGGTTTACTTGCAAATTTTTTAATTTACGTAAAAATACTTCTCCAAGAAATATGGAGGAGCAATATTTCTTAGGATCAACCAATCACCGATGAGCTGTACAAAAAATCGCTTGTCTGGTTAAAACAACTTCCACAAATAGAACAAGTTTCAATTCCAAGATGCTACCTCACTAATCTAGAAACTTGGAATGCTACAATTACTCAAATGCATGTTTTTGTAGATGCCAGTGAATATGCTAGTGCCTGCGTAGCTTATTTAAGAATGGAGGAGAAGGAAACAATAGAATGCGTACTGATTGGAGCCAAAACTCACGTAGCACCCTTGAAACCACAAACCATTCCTAGATTGGAACTTGATGGTGCAGTAATGGGTGCAAGGTTTGCTAAAAATCTTTGCCAACACTTGTCAATAAACGTGCAAGACATTTTTCATTGCTCCGATTCTATAATAGTTTTAAGTTGGTTAAGAAACGAAGATCCAAGAAAACTGTCGAAATACGTAGCATACAGGGTGGCCGAAATTCAAGAAAACTCGATGATTTCGAACTGGAGATATGTCCCAACAAAAAATAATGTAGCTGATGAAGCCACCAAGTGGAAAAATCAATCTAATTTAAAAAATTCCGGCCGTTGGTTAAAAGGACCTGATTTCTTATATAAGTCAGAAATCAATTGGCCTTCGGATACCAGCTTAAAAACAAATGGTATTACGGATTTATTGACAAATCATGACGCAAATATTAATAATATAACTGCACCTTTAATAAATCTAGATAGATTTAGCCAGTTTAAAAGAGTTTTACGTGCAACTGCATACACCTATAGATTTATTAAACGTCTTCAAACCAAAGGTCAAGTTAAAAACGAATCCGATAGTACATTAACTTCAGAAGAATTATTAGCTGCCAGGAATATTTTAATAAAACAGGTCCAAATGGAATATTATGAAAATGAAATTAAACAACTTAATAGGAAAAATAGCAGTAAAATTCAGTCAACAGTAAAGAAATCAAGTAATTTATTTAAGTTATCACCATACCTGGACGAAGATAGTTTACTTCGCATCCGGGGAAGGCTAGATGAAGCAACAGATCTCAGTACAGACACAAAAAGACCAATCATTTTACCAAGAGAGAGCCGTTTAACTTTATTAATCGTTGAGGACTACCACAGAAACTACCGTCATCGAAATCACGAAACTGTAGTAAATGAGGTAAGACAAAAATTTTATATTCCAAAACTTCGACGGATGGTTAATAAAATCAGAAATAATTGCCAATATTGTAAAGTAAACTTTGCCATACCAAAACCACCCGAAATGTCACCGCTTCCTCCATGTAGACTAACAACATTTACTGCACCATTTACACATACTGGCGTTGATTACTTTGGTCCCATGAATGTAACAGTTGGAAGACGAACGGAGAAAAGATGGGGAGCCTTGTTTACATGTCTTACAACTAGAGCTGTTCACCTCGAACTAGCCTACAAGTTGGATGCTGACAGTTGTATACTATGCTTTACAAATTTTATTAATAGAAGAGGACGACCAAGGCATATTTATTGTGATCGTGGAACAAATTTCGTTGCAACGGAAAGAGTTTTGAGAGAAGAACTGCAAAAGGTTGACAATGCTTTAATAGCGAATTCACTAGTAAGTCCCACGCTAACATTTCACTTTAACGCACCAATTTCTCCCCATATGGCAGGAGCTTGGGAGCGTCTGGTGAAAGCTGTAAAAATTTCATTGTATGATGCTCTTCCTACTAGGAATCCCACCGATCAATTGCTTTACAGCTGTCTAGTAGCTGCAGAAAACATAGTAAATTCGAGACCTCTCACTTACCTTTCATTAGATTCGAAGCTCTAACTCCTAATCAGTTTTTGATGGGATCTTCAAATGGTGATAAACCGATCGGACGACTAGACGACAACAGTAATGTATTAAAATTTAGTTATTTATATCGAGAACAATTTGCAAATAAATGTTGGCGCCGTTTTATCTCCGAATATATACCTCAGCTACTGCTGAGACCAAAATGGCAAAAACAAGTTGTCCCCATTAAAGAGGGCGATATTGTAATTATATGTGATAAAGATTTACCAAGATGCAATTGGCCAAAGGGTAAAGTAATTCAAGTAAAAAAGTCACCTGACGGACAAGTACGACGAGCAACAGTTCATACAAAAAATGGGATTTTTGAACGTCCTTTTGTCAAGTTAGCATTAATACCTTTAAACGAAAAACAAACAGACAGTACATCTTCTCTTTGCGAGAGAAATGTACTGGGCGGGAGTGTTACGAATAATGTTTAACATATTTTAAAATTCTTATTTTAACATCCTGTATTTTTTTATCTTGTTTTGTTTCTAAGATTTTATGGAAAAAAATTGTTTATGTTACTTACTTTTCCAAAAACTAGGTCTTAATCAAAAATAATAAAATAATTGTCAGAATAATATAAGAAAGTAATAATCAGCACAGTGGAACAGTAAGTAATAGAGAATTTGTTGGTTCTATATTTTTATTCATGTTATTTTAGGAATTTGAGTACATTGATTAACTTGTGTATTTACAAATTAATAAATCATTACTACAAATCCGTCTATTGCTGCAAGATATTCCCAACAGAGATCGTAATTTTGTAAGGAAAAATTGAGATTTTAAGTGATTTTTCTACACAAGCCAATCGAGAGTATGAAAACGTAGATCATCACTAGCCCGAAAAACATATTGGCTTGAGTGGAACGAGTGGATAAGTCCATTTTGGAGTTGGAAAATTTAAGAGATTTTTTTTTGATTTTTCAGTTATTTTCTCATCAACGAAATTTTTTGCAATAAAAACTTATGAATTTAAAAGCCCATAAAAAATTATGGCTTGAATGTAGAGCGTGGTCTTCAAATTTTCAGAACATAGGAAAGTTGCTGGAAAAATGTATGCAAATTGTCACCATTTTTTCACTCAAGCCGTTTGACATATGCTTAGAAAAAGTGATTCTAAAACTATATAACAAAAGGCGGATATGGTCATTATATTATTTATTTATACAAAATTTATCTAAAAAAGAGCTGACAAAAAAATTACGAATAATGTTTATGCAGGGTTATTATTATTTATTGTTTGGTGATTATTCGTATACTATTTTAATTTTCTCTAATATTTTAACATTGAATATATAATATTATTCAAGGAGAGTGATATCTATCTTTTTTATATTTTAGGTGTAAATTTTAATATGAATTTTGTGCTGAAGTATCAATAGATATGTTTATTTAATAGAAAAATGTATAGGTATATTCTTTTAAAGGGCTATTAAATATAAACTTTAAAATACCTATTAAATAATATTAACAGATTCGTTACAAAGAAAATAGATTTATTGAAAAATCGATTTATTGTTAAATCACTTTTTTAATTAATCGATTAATTTCGATTTTACAAAGGTAATACTTGAAACACCTTTTTAGTGAATCTAATAGTTCATTATGATGGTAATAAACAAAGGCCGTTCCTGGCACAGAGTTCGGGTCTCCTCCCAGTTCCCCCATTCCGTTAACCTTTCTTTAGAAATTGGCAACATTCGCGCAGGTTAAACACCGTTGTATGTTACATCTCTGGTCTCTTTTATCTAAGGTTTTTTCCTATATTACATTGTTTAGTCATTTCTAGGTTATTACAATTCGTTAGCAATTTTTCATTTTGTCATTGTTTCAGCTTTTCATTCAGTTAATACATTAATTTGATTAATTTTGTTAGTACGAATAAATAAATATTAATATTAATAGTGGATTAGTTTTGTTAATGTCTCTTAAAGTTTCAAATTATTTTCGACAAAAAACATTTGGATATCTTAAAATATTTAGTATGATGATCTATGGATTAAAAACCAACGCATAAAAATTCACAATTTTACATTTTTGAGCGACGTCTAAAAAAATCTTTTTTGAGTTGCCCTTTGGAGGGGAGTCTTGAAAACGATATATTAACATATTAATTCAAAAAAAAAAAATAGGTTTTCTGCACCACTCTAGTGTATATAGAAGAAGATAATTCAAATTTTTTCTTGCTAGTGAGCTATAAATTTGTTTATTTCTTATAGCGTGTAATAGTGTTTATATTAAAAATGAAATAGATGGTGTTAATATCAAAATCAAAGCTGAAGTGTTTATTATTTTCCAAGTAAGTCGTAAAATTTAGTTTCTTATGATAAATGGAAATCTACAAATTCACAATATTAAGATTTTGCAAAATTTTAGCTAAAATCAAACATTGTGACAATTTTATTACTGTTAACATGTATACAAAGTACTACACCATTCATTTTTTAATTTAGGCATTAGGTTAGTAAGATTTTTAATTAGGTTTATCAATAATAAACATTATATTAGGTACCTGAAATGTCCTGTAAACCACATATTATAAAATGTCCTGCATTTAATAAATACACATTTTTGTAGATGTTTGTGTCACAGCTTATACAATGCAGCTCCACAACTCCGTGTCGGCGCCTTTCATTTGGTGGTCGAGAACCAAGCAAGACGGAATGGTGCTATCTCTGTTAGATTCGATGAAAAAGTCGGGCTCGGATTAAAAAATATTTTTATTATTGAAATAATTGAAGACGTTGGCGTAATAAGGTTGGTTACATGCCACATTAAGTAAGTTTTGAAAAATTAAGTTTTAAATTTGTTTTAAACCTGTCAAATATAATTAAAAAAATTATTTAAATATAAATATTACGAAAAATAGCACATATTTCGGATTAGAGGTAAAATAATTTGTATGTGGCTAGTAATATCCTCGTTAACAGATGTTTTGAGCTAAAACAGTCACTTCACGGCCAATTGTGGCTTCAATTGTTAACGAATTTGGTCACGCCCGTGGATGCAAATCAAGTGGTACCCCGTGTGTCTGGCAAGTGTTACTCATCGCGCAAAGGCTTTATACCTAGATAAACGAATGCTTCGATTGAGGTCTGGGAACTCTATGGAATTATAACGAATCGGTCACTTGTCCTTTTATTTTAACAGTATTGGTTTTATTTAGATGTATTCTTATTCATTGGAATACAGATTTGTAGATGTAATATTTTGACAGTTTTTATTAATATAATATATTTAATTTTTATCTGACCATACCGAAGTAGGGAATTTTGAAACTTTACAGTAATGTGAAATTTGAATAAAATATTACACGAAATTACATAATTAGTACTAATTTTACGTAGGTACTAAATTTGTACTTGGAGAAAGTAATATCGATTTTTATAAGAAAACTTGAAAAGTAAATTAATTTAGTTCCTATTTCCGATGTAAAACTTAAACCAAGAAAACAAATAAATAGTAATTTGTTTAACAAGAGTGGATATGATAGTCATATAGAAAACGTTGGCCTGGATGAGTAAAGGGTATTGGGTTAATTAATTCTAAAAATTTAGCCAATTCTTCAAAATTATTTTGAAATATCTTTTCAATATTGAAAATTAGTTCTACAAATTCATCATTTGGCAGTTGCGGATTTCCAAATGTATCTGAATACGCCCTTAAAAAGCAATAAAAAGAAAAATCATTTAATTCATCGTGATCTTTGTTATATTTAAGACATGTATCACAGGAGTGGATCCGCAAGGCTTTTATTAAAAGGTAACCACACACGTACCTAATAACATTTTTCTGTAGCAACTCATCTTTACAATAATTTAGGCTGTTAATAATTTCATCATAAAATAAAATACAGGGTGTTCCATTAAAAACACACACTTTTTAATTTGCCAGGCAAGAACGCGACACCCTGTATATTCAAAGATATTTTTTAAAATATGTAGGTATTTTTCAAATCCATATAACTTTTATTTAAAACTTTTTTGCGTGTCTACAACACAAATATTGAACAATTACGCACTAATGTATAAGTTATATTTTTATCAATGAAAATTTCTTATAATATTTACCGGTTAGGGCCCTTGGGAAAACGAAATAATATTATCTTGCAGGTATAGCCCTTATTAAAACAGCTTTTGACTGCACAAACAGAATGATGTCTTTTTTTCACTCATTCCTCTCACAGCTAAAGAGTCAACAAAATAATAACAGTACCTTTAACTTAACACATCAGAGAGCTGAAACAAAATCAACGAAATTATAGGCTCAACGAAATTATGCAATCAACGAAATTATACGCACGGCCCAATACCTTACCTAAGTACGCTTCTGAACGCCAAAACCGTCTTTTCTGTCCGAAGGCGGAGCTTAAGCGATGCGTGACAGAATCGACGCAAACCGTTGCCGCCAAGAGAGAGTTTTAGCTGTATAGTCTGAAAAAGAAAATGCGTTCGTTAATTTACAAATTTTATCAATGCCGCCATATACTTACCTTAGATAAAATGAAGATAATTTATTTTGCTCTTGTAGAATCATTGCTAAATTATGGAATAATTGGTTGGGGTGGTTTAAGAAAAAAATTTATGAAACCTATAGAGATAGTTCAAAAAAAAATTTTAAAAATAATGTCTTTTAAACCACAACGGTTTAGTTCTAACCAATTATTTCACGATATGCAAATTTTAGATATAAGAAGATTATTTGTCAAAACATCTCTGACTTTTGCAATAAAACATAATATTGTTACATCCACAATAATTGATCACAATTATTTGACAAGATCAAATCTAGCAAATAATGTTTACTTACCTAGAGTGAATAAAGCCTTAGGTCAAAGATGTCACACTTATGTTATACCAAGATTATATAATAAGCTACCGCAAGAGCTGAGACAGATTAAAGACTTTAGAAGAGTAAAACACAAGTTAAAACAATGGATCCTTCATGAAAATTTTGATGATATAATAGAATAAAAAAAACTAAAAAAAGAAAAATTTATTTATTAAAAAATATAGAATCAACACTCTCTCTCTCTCTCTCTCTCTCTCTCTCTCTCTCAACAAATGTTTATCTATTTGTCTTTTTTTTACTGTTTTTACTGTTTTTACTATTTTTACTATTTTTACTTTTTTTTACTTTCTTACTTTTCTTACGTTTCTTACTTTTTACTATATTAGATTAGTTTTTAAGCTATAAATGTACTTACCTTTTAATATGTTTTTTAACAGTACTCTTTTTGTTTACATTTTTTACATGTGTTAAGAAATATTGCTAAGATTAAATTATAAAAATTATTTTAATAAACGGCTATACCATAGACAGGCCTGATGGGCCTAAATGGATTACCTTGTTTATTACTTGAGTTCATAAATTTAATCTATTTTTTCTCTTTGTAATTTTATAACTTTATTTTGTAATAAACAATTTATTATTATTATTATTATAGTATAAGCTGTGTTTGTGTAGCAATCAGATAAGTTTTTTAACAAATTAGTCATAAAAACATGATAAATATGATAAATTTGTGACGAAAGCTGTAACGGTTACTCTTCTAGTACTGTAATTTTTAATATTTTATAACTATATTTTTAAAATGATTGTCCCATATCTATTAGGACCGATAGTTTCATTCTTTTGCTACAAATATTTTATATAGTTATTTTTTGTTTTTTATAAGTTGTATGTTCGGATCGAAAGTGAATTTCGACAGGTATTACTTGAAAAAGTCTTTTACAATAATACCTCAGAACAAGGTAGTCGAGATTATTAAATCTGCTAATATTTAAGTAATCTTAAACAGTATGTGGTATTTTTATTAGTGGTGAGAACCATCAGTATTTCATGGTGAGTAAAAGATTAATATTTACAAGATTTCTGCAAAGATTAATGAAATGGATCGAGATTTATTTAGTTGTTAAAAATGTGAGGTTAGATGTTTTAGAACGTGTTATTGATTTCTGTAAAGATCTATTTTTTATTCATTCTGTGTTCAGAAACATCTTACCTCCTTGTTCCTTATTTTTCCTTATTACGTAAACTTCAAAAAGGTCTCAATCTTTTAGGTAAGTCACCATTTGGATGGTTTTTACAACTACGCTGAGAATATAGTTTAAAATATTTTTTTTTAAACAAACGCTGAGAAGACAGTTAAAAATATGTTAATTTATGGTTAGAAGACAGTTGAAGTTATGGTCACAAATATGTTGATTTATAATTAGAAGATAGTTGACGTTATGATAACAAACATGTTAATTTGTATTTAGAAGAAGACGCATCGCTGTAGGAGACCGTCCTTATTTGAGAAAGATTGAAGACCTACACCATTCCTACTTTGAGATAAGTTTCATTTTTATCTTTGAAAAATTAAATAAAGAAGTAATTTAAATGAATCATTGCTTGTGTAGATTTTAATTGTTACTTGCCTGCATAAACATATACATTCTGTTTTAACATCAGTCATATTAATTATATTTGCCAAACTATTATAATTCACCTTAAATGATATGTTTATGTAAGTTTCCTTTCCTATAGTTAAGTTTTGTCAAGGTTATTAAGTGCTACTCACGGCCCTAATTAAAATTGAACTAAAACACGGTAAGTAAAACCAACATCACTTGTTACAAAGCATGGAAACCAAATCTAAATTAACACTAAGTGAAACTTAAAAACACTATTATGAGAATATTATCCAAAAACAGTTAAAAAATCACAAGCACAAAATACAATGTAAATAAACAAATATCCTACTTATAGGTGATAAATAACAGACGCGCGAAAATTAATTTAAATCGCGAATATTACACCTATTTGAGACGAGTAATTTTCCCTTGTTTTATGATATCTGATTTCTGGAACAGTATGTTGTCCATTTGCTTTCGTGTTCCTTTTCTTTGAAGGCTCCCGAATATTTTTCTTTTGAATTTAGGTTTATACCATGATAGAACCGTTCCATTTTGTTTTTTTTGAGTATATATTTTCAGAATTGTGTATCATTTATCAACACTGGTTGTATTATCGTTTTATTTGATTTTCGTTTCATAGCTTCTTTCTAGTGTAACGCGTCTGTAACTATCGTATCGTACACTCTGAGTCATCATTCGTTTCTTGCAACGATTTACACTAGTTTACACCAGTTTAAACCAGAAAATAGAACTTAACAAGGCGTTTTAGCCACTAATTTCGGCGAATTTTAAAAAATCATTAACAAGAGATTAAGAGCTTAAATTTGGGGATTATATTAAGAATACTGCTGTTGAAGAATGCATTTATTTTCATTATGATATTTCAAAATTTAAAGCCCTTTGATTTTTTTTCTCGGAAACTGGAAGGAATTAAAACTTTAAAATATATATGCATATTCTAGATATTGTTGCCTAATATATTTTGCCAAAATTTTAATTTTTTAAAAAAATTACTTTTTGAGATATCCTTGTCCGAAAAGTATAAGGGGGTGCTGTAATCACCTTAAATGAGATATTGTAATGTTATTTTAATAGTTGCTTTAAGTTTAAGTAATTCGTTTTTGCCAGCGATTATAAAATTAAATGGGATATTGTAGTTATTTTAATAGGTGTACTTATGATATTACTTATATACACGGTGGTGATAAAGTTCGGAACAAAATTCATAACCATGGTATAAGCGATTGTTTTAAAAAATCCTCGGACACGTCGATTTATTTTGGCGGTGAATAGTTGTGGCGGTGAATTGCGTTGCGGTGAACTGTTGGCGATGAATTGCTGTCGGTGAATTGTTGGCAATGAATTTTCCGGATACCAAATCTGTTAGCACTCAATAAAGTTGAACACCATAACATTGACTTCAAAACCACTTAGAACAACTATTCTTGCCTTGGTGTCATCTAAAAATTCTTGTGAAGCCTGAATGTCAAGCTGATGTCGCTAGATCTATTAAAGGAATATGTCCAAAAGAAGTTATCTCTTGCATTTTTAGCAATCTAGTTATCCAGATTCATACCAATTTTTGTAAAAATTGATGATAATTATTGGTCCAATTTATTTTTAATTTCATATATGTAACATTTTTGCATCGATCTTTACTACAACCAAAAAATTAAAAAAATTATAATATTTAACTTAGCTTGTATATATGTACATGGTACTATTTTTAAAACTCCAAGATAATATCACGTTTTAAGTTAACAGCATGTTTCAAGTAAAACACCATCAACAAACAATTTTTTACTCATAACGCAATATTAAAAAAGTTTTCATTATAATGCACATACAGTATATAACTATTAGGACCTTACGCCCGAAATAAAAATTCAGAACACGTCATTAGATAGGACAAAATCCAAATGGCTTGAAAGAATAGCTCTGAAAAACCTAGCAAAGTTTTTATATGTATGTATACTTTATTTTCCCTTATAACATTTCAGTTTTTTTGCTACTTTTTCAAGTCCCTAAACATTACTGTGTTATGTATGCTAATACTTATTTTCTTCAGACCTTTTTTGAAAATTGGTCGCACAAGAGACAAAAGTTTTTATTACCTCCTTAAGGGTTTCCAATCGAATGATTTGCAACCCAGTGCTGGAAATTCGCTAAAGGGAGAAAAAAGGAAGTAGTAGACGTTGTTAAGATTTACTTTTTGTGTAAAGAGGCGTGTCAAAGTGGAGTAAGGGAAAATGCTAAACGAGATATGATTAAGAGTATTTCGTGAACAAGGTTATTGATAATGCTTTTTCTTTGAGTGGTAGATAAATTATTAACCAAACTTAATGTTAACGTTCGAAATTTAAGGATATTATTAACATATAAATATGTATTAAGAAATACTACTATAGATGCAAACAAAATTTGAAAGTCAAAATATTTTATTATTCAACATACTCTGCTCTTAATTTAATACATTTATTACAACGAACTTGCAACTCCTCTAGACCTTCCAAAAAAATGTTTATCATGCTCTACAATTCAGGCCTCTCTCTACAGCTTCTATAACTTCTTCGTTGGAAGAAAATTTACTACCTTACAATTTTTTTTAGTTGAGGAAACAGATCTGGGTTACTATTTTAAAACCCAGCAATTGATTCTGCATGCGATATTCTTGGTGAAAAAAGACAGAAATATACTTAATATATGAGGACAAATAGGATTGTATACGATGTCGCTTGCGGAAATAACAGCCCTGGTGAATTAGAGAAGCGTTCGAGTAATTCAAACCCCAAATTACGAAATGTTTGCATGAAAAAATGCGATTTATGTGCGAATGGCATTGTCCCTGTAAAAACTAAACTTTTTTGGATAACTTTCCACGTCTTTTCTCCTTAATTTTTTTTCGTGAAGTAATTAACCTTTAAGCAGAAAATCAATCATGATTACTCCATGGTAATCCCAAAAAACTGAGGCACGAACTTTTCCAGAAGGTTTTTTAACTTCTTAGACCTTGGACCATTTCATCGATTGCTGCTTTGTTTCTGGGCCGTAGAAACGTTTCAAAGTTTTATCCATAAAAACAACAGGGCTTAACAAGTATTTTTCAAACATAGCACAGGTCGAACGCGAGCATTCTACTCTTGTACGCTTCTGGTCAACATTCAGACATTTGCGGATCCATTTTGCAGAAAATTTTCTATCCACATCGACGTGAACAATATGATATAACAACCAGTAAGCCAAAAGGACCACTGCTTGTCACCAAATGTAACAACCAGTAAGCCTTAAGACAACTTGTAACTGCTGATAGGTCTTTAGCTACTGTTGTTAATTTACTATTAAGAGATTGAGACAGCACTGTCACCAGCTAAAGGGTCCAGGAGCCAGAAGGAACATTCATTTGCCAGTGGCAAACGAATATAATAAAAAAATAAATTAAAGGAACAAAAATTATCCCTTAATAAACCAGCGTAACAATATGTTGACTAAAGGATTCGTATATTGCTCGTAAAATTATGCAAGTATCTTCTTCTTTTTGATAGCTATACAAATTATTATTTACAGAATCCTCTTTATTAATCGATATAATTTTCTCCGGATCTTCGAAACCTCTTGAAATTACTAATATTTCATCAGTAAATCAACTTTATTTTAGTTTATCGTTTGTATGAAAGTATGCGTAGATAAAATATATTATATATTTATAGCACATTGTAACTAAATTCATTAATTAAGCATAAGGTACCATAGCAACATTGCAGAAACTGGAACAGATAATTTGGATTATTGTGGCTGGACTTTGAAATATGATTGCTATGTTCCGTTGTTTTCAATCCAAAAATCAATTTTGGATAATGTGCGACATAATGATACCCAAGCCACAGAAGGATGTTTCAAGGAAGGCGACAAAGTCTGGCTCCATATTCTAAAAAGACAAAAGGGTTATTCTTCGAAGCTTCAAAGGTCTCGGGAAGTTCCGTACCTCATCAAGAATAAAATTAATGATGTAATTTACCATATAAGTAAGATCATAGACGGTAAACCAAAGGTAGTGCACCAAAACCGGCTGGCTCCATTTGAGATTAACCATGAAGAGGAAGAAGTAAACCAGCTCCAAGAAACACCTGACCATGTCTTTGAAGAATTTATGGGTGCGTATTGAGGTACTGGAAAAGCAAGAAATGGTGTTACAACCGAGCAACAACAAGACCTGCTCACGGTTCCTAAAGATTACTCGCTGGTTCATAGCACTTTCGCCAACACCTACGATGCTCGACATCTGGCATCTATAACTTCAAGATCAGTTACCAGCCCCTGGAAAAACATTGAAACTTCAAGACGGATCACGTTATCTTTTCTATTTGATAACGAAGAACACCTTCCGAAATCGATCCACCTATCATAATGCATAGAAAGCATTACTCAGTCTGAGGGAGCATGTACTGGAGTCCAATGTATAGAAACTAGCTATGCCAAAGATAGAGAACAACCAGCTGAATTGGAGGATTATTAGAAACATGGTGAAAGTAACCTTCCAAGATACCAGGGTTAAAATACTGGTCTGCAGCCATTCTCCCAGCGTTCAGGTTATAGCAAAGACTGTCCCTTGTTACTTCCATGCAACTGGAATTTGTAAAAGAGGATCCAGTTGCAGATAAGGAACTATTTCTTAAGGAGGGGTCAATATGGCGCGGAGCCAACCCTGTCAAGTAAGCGACCTTCAGCCTGCCACTCGACTCATGGTCGAAACCCCGCTGACGTATAGAGACAAACGCTCCGCATCTCGAATATACCGGAACAAGCGGTACATGACGTTGAGTTGAGATGGAATTCTAGGACATTGCATCGTCGTCTAGAGACTCTTCATACAGAGTAGGCTTTGTACAAATAGCACAATTTCGTCGACGGACGAGTAGATTCGAATAAAGTGTTGAACAGAAAAGTTAAATTATAATAAGTAAATTAGAATTGTGAGTTAGTGTCTAAGTATTATATAAATTAATTAGTTCGTCATAAATAAATGTAAATAGTGTGTTTTAAATAAATAAACTATAAATAAATTAAACTATCGTTACACTACAAACTCTTTAATTTTGACTAATGTACCCTTAAATCAGCTGGATCTTCTTTAAACATAGTTTTAAATTTAATTATTTAGTCATTTCTTTATTTAATGGTTTAGCTAAATAATTAGGCATTCCACGGTTCTCTAAAAATGTCCATAATATTATCCTACTAGGTAGACTATCTTCATACAACGGTAAAAATCTACTTTATTTTTGAGTATTTAATGCCATCTCTCTTAAAAGGTAATTTATGGTTGTTAGTAATTGTGAATTACAGAGCGCCCATATTTCATATTAAAAAACACGAAAACAGATTTCATTAATAAATTTTAACATTTTTACAGAATTCTTTACATTTTGCCAAATTTGAGAGATGTCGCCACTATAAAATCTACGCACGAGGGCATAATAGTGGAATATTAAGCAGTTTAAACGTGGTAAATTACCAGTGGCTTACATATAGTACCAGAATAATGGGATTTTATGTCATGTTTTATGATACGCAATATCCAGTAGTTATTTTTAAGGTAGAGTATTGCCCCTATATGCCCCCTCTAGCTACGGCTCTGGTTTCTTTAGGTAACAAAGTCAACTGCATGTAAGAGAGTACTATTACCATCGCCATTGGTTTAAATTTATTTAAAGATTTTTGATGTTTCCTATGAACAAATTTCGTCGATATCAACTTCATATTTTTCAATATTTAGTTTTAGATTTGTGTAATATTCATTTAAAAGTTTAATAGGTACCGGAAATTGAAATTGAATGTCTAAAGCAGAATACGAATACCTCAAAATTTGATAGTCTAATAAGAAATACAATTTTTCTTGGTATTCTAAACCGGTATTACTAATACTTCTAATACAACCTTTATCTTAATAATTTCCATTTTTAACAAAAAAATATAAACAATATTCCTGTTTATATATCGGCAGATATGATAATCTAAGAAAAAACAGTTTCGAGGTCAGGATGATTTGGCAGAATTATTTTCTGCGTCTCTCTGTGACGGAAAATTGTTTAAATAATGTATTTAAACATAATCGTTTATTTGCATTTGATAGTAGTACATACAGGGTGTCTCAAAATTACTGGGAAATTCACATTTTTAATAATAACATGTCAGTATTTAACCCTTTTTGGTATGTAATAGATGTTAAACAAATTTTTTTATATAAGGTATATTTATAAGAATAATAGATAAAATGAAGGATGACCTACTTAAAGTCTCAAAGTTCATCTTATTTCCGGTCAAACCGCAAGTGAATTTTGAACCTGCCAATTTATTTCTTATCAAAATGTTCGTCGTGGGACTTTTTATTGGTACACTCTCTATACCACGTACACGTAGTTTAAATATTACTTTCATGATCTTATGTGTCTATTCCTATTGTTATTTTTGTTTTTATATAATTTTATCGCCAACCGTCAATAAAGCCATGGGCGATTTGCGGAAGTAAACAAACACTTTATCTCACTGTAAAAATCAAATATTTTAGGAGGAAGTGGGGCAGATTGATACAGAAACATTCAATCCAATATTTTTTGAACCAAAATCAGTATTATATAAGCATCAAAGGAATTACTAAAGTTAGAAGGTGGTGAGAATATAATAAAATAGGCTAAAAATTGGTTTTGTATCATTCTGCCCATTTACGGGGTACTTAGATACATTGAATGGGGCATTTGGATACATGGCGTAAATTGCATAAGAGCTGTAAATATTTTTTTATAAATAATGGGCAAAACAGTTTTTTTTATTTTCAGAATTAACAATTTATCTTGAAAACATTAAAAAAAATTCAAATTTTATTGAATATTATATCCACTTAAGTCAATAGGAAAAATATAAAGAGACGATGTTTGAAATGTGCCCTGTGAGAAGTTTGGTTTTGGCAATTGCAGAACAACATCCTCAAAATCAACGTCTGTCTTATCTTCTATATTGGGAAACACAAACGTATAAGATTCGCTTTTTTTTACCTGAGGTATAAAACTTGATCAGTCATATTATATATAGAAATCACTTTGGCCACGTAGTAAAGAACAATTTTTTTCTTGGGAAATCTGCAACATTTATATTTTTAGGATTGGGAACATCAAAAATTATATCCTAATCTGGATCAGATACAAAATCCATGTCATCATCATCACTTAATGTTACAGCTTCATTGCGACTGGCAGCGGAACCATATTGTGAACGACGTCGTCTTTTACTCTTAAGTTGTTTAGGTTTCGTCAAACCCAATAAATTTCTTGCTGCTTTTAACTCTTTTGCTTTCTGCTTTATCATTTTAACTTGTCGTTTTCTTATTTTTTCTTCGTACAATGTCTGTAATCTATCCTTCTCGGGTGTATTAGTGAAGAGTCTCGATTTTTCCTTCTTTCTTCGATGACAACCCAAGATTTTTTTTTGGATAGGGTCTAACTACTTCAGAGGAAATATTGGAATAGGATGTAAAGGAACTGCATTAGGAGATAATGTTACATTGTCTTTTATTCTCCCATTCTCATGGGGGCCGGCTTTATCAACAACTGGTATCTCACTTGCCTTAGAGTTTTCGCTATATATATCATTTTTGGAAATATCTGTATTCACAAAACCTTTCAGTTGTCACATCTACAACATCAGGAATATCTTAAAAACTGGAATCAAATATTTGTATTGGTATACAGGTCTATTAAATGGCCAAATGCATGGTCTTGAAAACCCACTTGTAATATTCTTAGGTGTGAAAGACCCCAGAAACGCTGTTTTTGTTAGTTCAGCAATAGTATGTATCGATATGGTCTTTTCCACATTTCGAACATGCCAATCATTAAAAGCAATTTTAAGTTTGCCTTTAAAAAGCCCAAAAATGCAAACTTCCAACGGTTGCATCTTGTGGGATGTTCTTTATAATAGACACGTGGGATAGCAAACACAGGAGGAAGAGCAGTACCTGAAGCAGTGACTATTCCACAAATGTTACCAGTTCTCCTCGTTTACCTGATACTATTTGCCCTACTGTCTTTTTTTAGCCAAAACTTTAGGTGTAGGTAAGGCTGTGTTGATCCCAGTTTCGTCGAGATTTATTATACGATCCGGTGTAAATTTGTAGCGCGTTAGTACACGTTCATAGTTGACAAAAAAATCATTGACTTAAATCCTGCTGTCTAGCCTCTTCCAGCACATATATTTATTTTCCAGGATTCCGGATATTTCAGTCCAAGTATCCTGTATATTCATAAGTCAAACATAATACTTAATGCAAAGACAGCATTTTATTACAGTCTAGCCCTTTGAGAAAAACGGTGCTACAGTTTATTTGGACCCTAATTTGTATTGGAATATGACGATTCATTTTTTTAGCAGTTTTTTGAAACTTTTTAATGCGATGCAGTAAAGTTGCAGCTTTGATACCGTAATTATCAGCGGCCTTCCGTATAGACAGTCTTTTTGACATAACCTCCGATATATTAGTCTTAACTTTTTCCTCATCAATATTTCCTCTATCAGTCCTAGGTTTGTAAGTACGCACCATTTTCTAAAAAAAAAAAAATATTAACTACTTTAGGATTCACGAACGAACTTGTATATTGGGACACTATTGTACACTAGCAGGACACTTGATGTACATTAATGTGCCCCGTATTTTACCGTTTCAAAGTGCCCCACGGACATTTTGAAAACATTAACATTCCCAGAGAAAACCACTGAACTAATTTGAAAATCACGTGCAATCCTGATAACTAAATGGAATAACTTACCTTTGATAATTTCTAAACTAATATAAACGACACAGAACAAGCGTTGAGACACTTTTAAATTTCACGTAACTTTTTAATTGACATCGTCAAATTCACACCTGCTTTCGTCAAAGGCTAACGTCTAACTGAAGCACGGGGGTTTATATCATATAATATAGTTTTTTGCTGCACAACTTTGCCTAGACATAGTAAAACACGTAAAAGTTAACAAATTAACACTGGAAAACAACTGCTATATAAAAAGTGTCAAAAAATATCTATAATTCTAAAAGAATAACAATAACTACATAATACACACATCACAAACAAAATACATTTAAGACCCACGCTACTGATTCCGAGCTGCTGCAACTTGTTTGTTTTTGTCGATATAAACGACGACAGTGACGTCACTAGCTTGATTGAGAGGTTGGACCCCAAAATGGCGGTGTGCGCGTAGATGTGCGCGTAGCGTTGCCGTCAAGACAAGTTAGCCTGTCGATTGTTTCTTATGCCGTGGTATGCTTATTTTGAAACACCAGCGAAAATGGCCTTTTCCTATCTCTTCTATTCATATCCGTAGTTATCTCAAGCAACATAACCTCATTTATTTTTACTTAATAAAGTAACAATTCACAGTGTAATGAAAAAATCACGATATCGTCTTATTCAATTTTTTCTTTAAGTTGACGTTGACGTTTCTACCCTCAAGGTTTTACAGGTTTTTAAATATTTTAAGATTCACTGTGAATTAAGCTGTTCTATAATAATTGAAATATTTTAATTGTTCTGAAGTTTGATTTTTGTAGTATCGTCTTACCATATGGGAAAAATGGTTATTATTGATTTTACGGAAAAAAGCGTTTCTTCATAAAAATTTCTGTTTCGTGAGAAAATAACTTTTTAGTCTTGAAAAATATTGCAGGATATACAGGGACTCTCAAAATTTTAAATATACCATTTTTTCATAAAACAACTGTATTTAAAATGGTAATTTTACGACTATGGTCGTTATTTTTTAACAGTTCTTTTCATAAGGTGGCTGAAATTCATTTTTATTTAATTTAAATCAGATAATAATTATTTGCCATTTTAAATGGGGGTGTTTTATGAAAAAATGCTATATTTAATTTTTTAAGTATATCCTACATAATTTTTCATGACTGAAAATTTATTTTCTCACGAAGCAGAACTTGTTATGAAGAGACGCGTTTTTCGTAAAAATCAATATTAAACAGTTTTCCTATTTGGTAAGAAGTTAGTGAGACACGCGCTATAATAAATAATATAAGAAAATTATTTTCGGATATGGATTTAATAATTGAATTATTTCAGTTTACCAGGTTTTTGATAATTTAATATTGTAAACATTTCGAAATTGAGCCGCGCAATAAATAAATATTTTAAGAGGAAACCGGACCTATCGCGAAATGCAAATTTCACCTTTATATGCCATACTCTTTGCCTCTCGTTCCGCGCTGACAGTCCAAGAGCTAAAATATAATATTAGTGCAGGGCATAGTGGCGCCTTCGTTTGCAAAATTGTTTTAATTCGTAATTTTTTTTTTTTTAATGTCCGGAAGACTTTCCTGATTATAAAAGTGTAAGATGACACTCGATATCTGTTGATTAATTAAGCCAGAAAAAATGCATTTTTTGCAATAAATTAATTTTTTTTGTATTCTTTAGGATATTTCGAATAAAAAAAGTCCCTACGCCCATCATCGTATCTTTAACCCTTCAATTGTTATGAATTTTTTAAAATCCGAAATTGACGAAAATTCTAATTTTCTTGAATTAAATAATATACTGTGATGTTTGTTTATTTTCAAACAACAGTTTATTTATTAATAATTTATTTAAACACTTATTTATTTTAAACAATACTATTTTAATTTATATATACTTCGAATGTCTTTAAACTGATCACTATTTATATTTACCACTGTCTATCTACTAATTACTATTTATCTTCACTGTCCATATATCAACTTGATTGCACCGAGTTCTTCCGCCAATTTATATACAAATTTAAAAAATGGTGGGGGCTCCAGAACGTTCTAGTAATTTTCACATATTCTCTCAAATACACTAGAAACATTATCTCGTCCTTTCTCGAACATCATCGAAAACACGTCCACCATAGTCATCCCATAAGTTTGGTCTTAAGGGGTTCAATTATGTATAATAAGCGGACAAGTTGAGCCTCAAAGGCCAAATAATACAGAGAGGGACTTGGAGTATTAGAGCATGACTGAATAATGAAATGGCTCACATTACGATACCTTAAAATTTAAAATGCTATAATTTTAAATTTTTTACCGAATATTCAAACTATAATAAACAAAATAACCTAAATAAATTTTTAAAATTTTGTTTGTTGTTATGTTTTTTTTTACGTAATAACAATATGCTTCCTACGCGCGTGTACTTTTAGAGAGAAGTACTTCTATCTCACTTCCAACTCAATGTATAAGATGGGTAAGAGAAAGACAGTTGACGCGCTAAATTTGAATTTGAAACTCTTAAGGAATTAAGTTTTCGTAGTAAGTCTAATTCTTCTGCACTTGAGTTAAAACTTCGTGTAGGAGTGTCTAAATCTAAGTTTTCGTCTGAGTCTGACATATATTGCTTACAAGATGCAGATAATGCTGTATTGTATTTCTGGAATCTTGGTTTACTTCCTAGGGTGAACTTCGCTTTGGTTTTCCCTTGGAGGTGGGTTCTTGATTTGGATAGTGGATAAATGCTTGAAAACGACGAGGATCTTCTAA
This sequence comes from Psylliodes chrysocephalus, assembly GCA_927349885.1. NCBI lineage: Eukaryota > Metazoa > Arthropoda > Insecta > Coleoptera > Chrysomelidae > Psylliodes > Psylliodes chrysocephalus. The sequence continues at coordinate 97,323,655 of OV651813.1, forward strand.
AGGACTCTTCCACTATCCTACTGAATGCGCCAATTACGCGTTTTAAAATATAAATACAAAGTAAAATATATATATCAGACTAAAAAAATAATATTAATTGGCAATCTATTTATACAAAAAATAAATGCTGACATCGGTGGACATTGGCCGCCCGTGGTTGCTTCGCTATACCTTTGACCATGTGGAATGTGTTGAATCGGCAGGTCATTGTTCAGTTAGGTAAATTAGTTAGTTTAGTTTCCCTGGTCCTATCTGAATTAGGGCATGATTCAAAGCCCACTTGTACTGAAGCTCTAGGCTTATTGTACCCCTGACAGTTTCTATCCCATCAGATTGATTTTCTTGATGAATTCAAGAATATGTCTAATGGACGCTTGCGTGATTTCTTCAGGTTCCGGATATTGTACCCCGAAGTGCCATTCCCGTTCCCATTTAAGGTTCCGGCAGTGGCATACTATGTGAATAGGAGTTTCGTCCTCCTCTTCACATATTCTACATAGGGAGTCATCAGATATCCCTAAGAGATTTAGGTGTCTTCTAAGGCCGCAGTGTTCCGTAAGGAGTCCTATTACGGCTTAGCAGTTGATATTGTCTAATCGTGGATGGCCCCTCTATGAATCTTTTGGACTGTCTAAGTCCAGGAAGTTCCATCCAGAGCCTATGGTGTTCTCTTTTTATTTGTTCCTTTAACATAGTTTCCCTGGTAGTAGGGATTAGACAGAAGGTTGAATGGTATCGTTTAATTTTTTGATATTTTACTATTTTTAATGTTAGTTTTCTATGTATTGTCCTTTCGATCTAATAAATTTTCGATCTATTGTCTTTTCGATAAAATGTTATTCGATAAAATATATCTTCGATCAAATGTTAGTAGATGGGATTAGCCAGTTCTGGACCAAGGTCAGAGGCAAGGTCAGAGGCAATTGGTGTAATTAGTAATTACCCTAAGTACCCACCCCCCACCCTTCGAGCAAGTACCCCCCACCCTTCGAGCAAGTACCCCCCACCCTTAGCGCAATTAGCAAGTACCCCCCCACCCTTCGCGCAAATAGCAAGTACCTCCGAATTACTCTGTACACCATGTTATTGCATAGTGTAATGAGTGTAATTGCATAGTGTAATGAGTATAGTAAGTACCTCTCAGTACACACAGTGATGTAAGGACCAACCAATTATTCTGTACTGAGTGTAATTACATAGCGTAATGAGCATAGTAAGTACCTCTCATTACACCATATGCATACCTCTCAGACAGTATTTACTGTGTATATCACGTAGTGTAATAAGTCTAAGTACTTCTCTTGTTTACTGTTGTAGCATAGGGGAAATAAGTCGGCGCCATGCACACCCTTGACTCTCAACCGCCATAGCTAAAGTGAATCACCGGTCTTCGGCAGACACGCGCGATGTAAATATTGTTGGAAGGGGTAGTATCCCAACCTTCGCGCAATTAGCAAGTGCCTCCCAATTATTCATTAAATTATATACTTTAATGAACGTAATTGAGTAGTGTAATGAGCATAGTAAGTACATCTCATTACTCTATACACCTTGTAAGTACCGCTAAAATAGTCATTACTATTTACCTCCTAGTGATTACTATTGTATTCTATATTACATACTATGAATATTGAGAAGGAAAATATAGTGGAGGTGGGGATTTTTAGGGAGGATATATAGCGACCTCATATCCAAATGGAATCAGTTTAAAATCGTAAGCTTTAAGAGTCTTTAGAAGTTTCAAATAATAACTGAGTGTAGTATTGTGTAGTATTGTGTATTATACAGGTAAAAAAAATATTTATTTGTATTCTACTATGGCTCAAACGCAAATTGATGCGGTTAATAAATTACTTGGAGACTGGCCCACAATATTGGACCAAAGAGAACTAAAGTCATTGGTTATAGGTCAACTTTATATTATTAAAACGATATTGGTCAAAGATACCAGATATGGTAAATGTTTACTTATTCATTTAATTGATCGGCACTCACAGGAGCTTTTCCAGTGTTGGTTACCGAGACGCATTTTTGAAATAATGCCACCCGAAGTCATTGCTATGATAAATGATTCTACTGGCCAATATGCCATGGCCTATTTAGGGGAAAAGCCGTGTTACAACTCAACTACTAGGTCTCATATAAGAATCGATCTAGTTGGCCAGCAATCAATTAGTTAAATCCATGGTAGAGTCACGGTAAATATTTTTTTACTTTTAAACACATATAGATATCTAATATACGCAATATTTCATTAAGAATTTCCACAATTTTATCGTAAGTATAACTTTACCAATATTTGTTCATTTAATAACGGCCAAATATTGTTTCAGATTATTTCGACATGTGGATGATGTATTCCGAAGAGCACTGGCCTAAAGCCATCGACTTAGAATCAGCAATAAGCAGGCTTGGAAAGGAACTGGACGCACTGGCGATGGATGCGTTACACTCCATCAATTACGACGCTGAGGTATGGCTGTTTCCAGAAGCTGTGGCCTATCAAAACGATTGTTATGAGAAATACTGTAAAGGCAGCAGTCTTTGCTGCGAATATAATGCATGTGAGCTGGACTTGGATACATTCTGTGAGAAGATGGTTACCCTAAGTTTGAAACGCTTCTTGAACGAGGCCTTACCATACATCACCCCGCAAATAAGGAGTAAACATGGTTTAGATGAAGATGCAGACGATGAGGCTGATGATGAGACAGATGACGAAATGGATTAGGGATTACTTATATAATATATCTATCTGTGATTAAAATATAAATAAAACAATATACATAGTTTAATTGTTTTTTATTTAAAAAAGGTTACATCTTTTTATTTTTGTTAAAAGTGAACACAGGTATAAGTTTGGATACAGTAAATTAGATTATATGAACTACAATGGCATATATTTAGTGTGTACAGTGCCATCTAGTGCATTATAACTTATAAGAGCTTCATGAATAATAAGCGCATACGCTTTAGTGTTGGCGGGAAACTGCATTTTACGTGTTTCGAATTCAACCTTGACATCCACAGTTGAAGATTTGATTGGTTTTGGATACATACTGCAATCAATTACGAATAGGGGGTTCGCTCTAAAGCCATTCAGGCCTAACATCGGTTGGGGATTTTCCTTTTTGTAGTAACTTCGCTGAAAATCTTCATAAGCATAATAAGCGGGAGTATCCAACTTTTTCCCAACATCTAAATTCCAACGCTCTAATGGGTAAACTTCAGAATTTAGATATAATCTGATATTGCTTATATCAGCAGCCGTAAACGCCGTCACATCTTCTTTCCTGTTTTCAGTAAAAGAAGTATTTTGAAATCCAATAATTACATATCTAGGTCGTTCCATGGATGTAGTGGTTTTAATCGCCCATATGTCGTTAGAAGTTTGTCTTAGAGTAGGTAATTCATAAAGATCCCATTTATGGTGCGGTATTTTAATGGATTGCAAATGTTTGTCATTAATTTTTTTATACATGAGAACATCTGCATCATTTTCGGGAGTAATATGTTTGACTATCCAATCCATTTTAGTGATAGTTATGTCTGCATCGACTTCTCCTATATAGCAATTTTCGAATGCTCGAGCAATTATTACAGTCATCTCATGCTTAACACCTATTATCCCTTTTTTGTAAGATTCAGCAAAACCAAATAGATGTTTTAATAAGATTCTACCTGTAAATGTATTACTCGTTGAATCAACCAAAACTTGATTCTCTTCGCTGAGGCCCCAACCGGATGTTTCTAATAATTTCGCATGTTTTTCACCATATGACACCATATTTTTTATTGCTGTCGTTATAATGGGTTTTCGACATTCAGCAATCTTTTGTCCACCCATTTCATATCTAATTTCTTCAAATAGGCCAGGAAGAGCATTGTTGGCCAAATAGCACTTTTTATTAGCCTCTTTTGGCTTAAATGTTCCGACTATATTGATGTAACTATCGCAAATTAAGAGATTCAGGTCCATATTATTGATCGTAAAGGTGATTGTATCAGAATGTTTGTAATTTGGCGATCCCGTAGGCGGGTGGATATATCCATCGCATCTTTTGATTGAGTTATCGACGATCGGCTTTTCAAATACGTCCAACATCTCATTTCTTACATAAACAGCCATTATTTAATATCTTATATGGAATCCAATAGATTGAAGAAATTTATAATCTTTATTAGACAACAGAAGTCTTCTTCGCTTTACAGTTACTCGACGAATGTTCATGTTTTTCCCTTCGATTCTATTTATATGATTATTTAAATGGGTGCTAGTTGAATGTCGTGGTTTGAAGCAGAATCCCATATTAGTTTATCTCCTTTAACTCGAGTGTGATATTGATAGTTTCCTCCCCAAAGTCAATCAACTCACCGTTATCATCTACAACTCGGATAGTAATGTTGTCTAGGTATTGCCGACCGGCAGGTATGACTGGTAGATAAATAATGTTATGAGGTTCCTTCGTCAGTTTGTATCCTGGCTCAACGTCTATGTCGAATGAAAAAAGGGTGTGGGCTTCTTTCCCATTTATATAGGAACCAGAAATAATATTACAATCCAATTGAACAAGATGGAGGTTCATAATATTGATCGGCCTTGTAGAGACATAAGCTTCAGGCCTTGGCGGGCACTTCGAATTACTGAATCCTAAGAGGCTAGCTATACTGTTGTCACAATCAAAGTTGATTATGAATTTAGATGAAATTTCACATTTTAGAGTGTTGTTGTTCGCCGACAATTTAAACATATCATCAAGTTCTCCCTGATTTATAATAGTTTTGGTATCCGGATATAGATAATCATATATAGCTTTTTGGACGAACTTATTAATTTCGTCAATCTCATAAGCGCCGGGTGCCACACGTACATTAATTTTTTTCGGTACACTGCCTTCCTCGGCCCAACTCTTCTCTCGCTGCATTACGTCTGCCCAAAACTTTTCTGGGTCTACCACCTCTAAACAGATGATATTATTTTTTGAGGTGATATTTTTGATAGAATGGTAGGCATAAAATGCTATTAATCCAAGACCATACTGTTTATTAACATCCAATTCGATGGGCGGAAAAAAATCATTGCTGAGAATGCTTGACGCTATGGACGACAAATTAAATGTTCTTGACATGGCTAAGAAGTATGTCACACTGACTTCGAAATCTATTTTCGAATACATAAATTATAAACTCGCTTTTTAGTGGCAATTTTCAGTTCTCGAATTTTACAAAAACAACAAATCACGTGTTTTGGTGTTGGATCATCGCTTACGTCAATTGACCCGCGTTTCAAAAATACCGTCGGACCATCATTTACGTCGATAGATTCATTTTTAGAAAAATCCTTAGGTTGTTCTTCATCATGGGTATTCATCCTTCAGAGAGAAGAAATTGCAAACACAAATGTCCACATAGGACAGTATCAAACTTCTGGTAGCGTTTATAATTATAGTGATACCGGCCAACGCCCTTTATACAGATAACTAATTAAATCTGAAGGTGGGGGTAAATCACCATAACTATCGAAATATATTGAGGACGCATCTCTTTTCTTGTAAGCGACCCAATGTGTTCCTGGCCCGCTACTACTATCCAAATTGACAATGGCTGATTCGTTTCTTAGTGGCCCGCAGTTTGATAAATTATCTCTCATATACACACCTCGAAAGTAGGGAATCTTGAATCTTTTGGCAAAAGATTGTATGTCTAAATTACTGAGAGGTCTTCGAGGTAGTGAACTTACGAGTTTTTTGGCCGATATGGTTTCATGTAAAGGCCCAACCCCTTTCGATAGGGCTTTAAGTATAATCCTTTACCGTTTTTTCCTAGAGAGATGGCTTCCATGGTTCTATTGTGTCGATTAGCTTCTGTTAATTGTTGACTATTTGTTTTAGCGGTGTTCACTGCTTTGACGATTCCGGATGCCGCTCCTGCCAAGCTCCCCAATGCAGATAATCCAGCAAAAATAGGTATTAATGGTAAAAATCCACCTGTTTTTGGTATCGGTATAATACGGGGAATAATAATTTTTTTCTTTCCCCCAGCTGCTTTAACATATTTTCGGGCAGCCATGAGAGATGATGCAGCCATCTTCTTAAGTGTTTTTTCCCCCATTTTCTGTCCGCCATATGTCTTTAATACCCCTTTAATCTTACTGACAATTCCTCTACCGAAAGCAATTCGTTTTTTGCTTTTTGTTCCGCGACGCCGCTTTCTAGACCGTAATTTATGGCCCATACCAAAACTTCGCTTTGTTTTCATAATATTTGTGATAGTCCAGGCAGCTGCCTTTTCACCAACTGACGCGTCGCTAGCTTTAAACCGAGTCCAAGCTAATTCTTGAAGGTCCTTATCAGCAATATGTCTAGCTTTCAAATCGTTTGCACTTTTAGAATAAGCGATATCATGTAATTTACAGGCTTTATCTAATTCATTTATTCCGGGGTCGTTACGCGCTAAACGTTTTTGTAAGCGCGTACCTGGCCCACAATATTGGTACTTCGGTATGTGCAGTTCAAATGGTAATTTATTTATTAGGGAATTAACAAACCCTTTTCCACACTTTCTTTTTGAATAACGTTTAGTGATAGATCGCACTCGTTTGACGCTAGGCATTTAAATGAATGTTACATGAGCGATGGTTTATATAGCCAAAGACAGTCAAACGATGCGCATAGTCAAAGCACAAAATAGTATCTGTGTGGAGAATTTAGATGAAAAAGTTGGTGATGGGCTTAGTGAAAATAAGATTCCTAGACACGGCCCATTGTTGCCCGATACAATACGCGGCCTTCTAATAGGACCATCAAATTGCGGTAAAACAAATGTTATGTTATCACTACTCATTCAACCAAATGGGCTACGATTTGAAAATGTATATATTTATTCAAAATCATTATACCAGAAGAAGTATGAGTACTTGCATGAAGTTTTGACTCCGATAAAAGGGTTGGGTTATTTTACGTTCAACAATAATGAAGATATAATTCAACCAGTAGACGCCAAACCAAATTCCATATTTATATTTGATGATGTGATTTGTGAAAAACAAGATGTTATTAGATCATATTTTAGTATGGGGCGACACAGAAATATAGATTGCTTTTATTTGGCTCAAACGTATTCGAAGATTCCGAAACAGTTGATTAGAGACAACGCAAATCTAATAATTATGTTTAGACAAGATGACCTAAACCTACGTCACATATATTCAGACCATGTAGCTCCAGACGTGTCTTTTAGAAAATTTCAAGAAATATGTGTGGAATGTTGGGGTGAAAAGCATGGATTTCTAGTGATCGATAAAGATAAAGATATAAGCGCCGGTAGATATAAGAAAGGATTCGATAGCTTCATATACCCATAAACAATGCAATACGCGTTATTTTTCAAGTAGCGTCCAAGGCGGCAGGTGGTTTCAGCGATTAAAATGTATAGCAATAAAAAACATTTCGACACCAAATCGGAGCTGGCCGCTGTCTCCGATTCGGTTAGACAGAAATTTAATGCCTTAAAAAGTGGGCGCGTTGAAACTTTGCAAGCTCTAGAAAAAATGTATGAACCGCTGACGAAACCGTTGAAAACAATTTCAAAAGCCGCAACCTCTAACCCCTCTAACGCTAAAGAAGAAAACCCCGCTAACACTAAAGAAGAAAGATCTGGCATGAAAAGGGAACTCGCGTCAATATCACCGGACTCGACAAAATATGGAGAAAGTTTTGAAAGTGCAATATCCGACCGCGGTGATGTTGATGATGATGATGATGATGATGATAAAAAATATATTAATAAGCATTTAGAAGAAATATCGCGAGGTAATAAACGCTATGATACTCGGTACGGCGTATATATGGACAAAGACATGAAAACAATGGTTGGGAATTTAGAAGTAAAATTTTCTGATGGCAAAATCTCGTTTTGGGATGGGGATAGAAGAGTTGCTGACTACCACGGCAATCCGGAATTGTATGAGCTACTATTTTATCGAAGCCCTAAGAAAGTAAGTAATGCGACTAAGGATACATATAAGGAAATATTACAACTTAGCGGAGCGGCCTTTAAGGAGTATGACGAGTCCAAAGGGCTAAGTAACAAAAATGTAAATAAATTGAGAAAAATTATTAGACCATTGTTCTCTCCGGTAAAGATAAAGGGTGGAGGGTTTTCAAAAATACCTAAATACAAAAAAATAATGACCTCTAAACCCACATACGTTTATTGGAACAAGCCGAGAGAATTGGTGGCTAGATTGCGTTTATTATGGAGTTCAAAGCAAGCCGGCCATACTGGGCACGATAATGAAATTTTATCTATAATTGAAGAATTAAGAGAAGAGCGAATAATATATTAAATACATGCGCTGTAGAGGTCAGTCGTAAACGGAATGTCTTCAAGGAACATTGTAGATAAATTCGGAAGAAAAAAGAAAAATCAACGCGTAATTATTCGAGAAAAAAGGGGTCTTGGATTCAAATTAACAGGTGACGGTAATTATGATATGCAAAGCAAACGGTTGGTGAACCTCGGAGAGCCAGAACAATCGACTGATGCTGTAACAGTTGGATATGTTGACGATGTTACTATGCAAGCAAAAGATCTCGTTTTAAAAGCTTTAACGGAATCCATTAAAAACGTATTACGCGAAGCTACTATTTATTTCGAAAATCAGCAGAGTGAACTTAAGAAATTAGTATTTGAACATCGAACTGTGTCAAGCAATAGTATTGGTGATGTTAATGTTAAATACCAATCGATGTTACAAATAGTGAAGCACAATAGAGAATTTTTTGAGGACATACTTACCACTACAAAAAGTAATATTTTAAAAATTATTACTAAAGTTGATATTTTGGAAAGTGAAATAAAAGGCATAAAAAATTTTACTATAATTTTAGAGAACCGTTTAACTGACCTTACCGATAAATTCATTTAAGTGTAATACGGAAATTCTTCGAGACCTTGAAAGCGTCAAAGGAAGTATTGGACAAAATACAGCGGTTTTATCGAAAATTAAAGTAGGACTGGAAGAAAGGATCAAAAAGATTGAATAAAAAATTGTATTTTAATTGGAAAGAATGTCTAAGCACCAAATAATTGAAGAAATCCACCGATCTGCCCGTCGAAATTTTCCCAGAAGAAGGACTATTGTAAAAGGATATGCCGACTTGTGGCAGAGTGATTTGGCTGATATGCAAAGTTATAAAGATGAAAACGATGGTTACAGATATATTCTAATTGTCATCGATTGTTATACGAAATATGTGTGGGCGAGACCATTAAAAAATAAAACAGGCTTACATGTTAGAAATGCCTTTTTAGATATACTCCAAAATTGCGCACACCATCCTAAAAATCTACAAACGGATCAAGGGACAGAATATTATAACAAGGAATTTGGGAAAGTAATGAAAACATATGATATAAATCACTATTCGACTTATAGTACAATGAAAGCGTCAATGGCAGAACGTGTGATTCGTACGATAAAATCCCTATTATATAAAAAAATGGCTATGAGAGGGAAATACAATTGGATAGATATTATAAACGGTGTCATTAATAAGTATAATAACACCACGCATTCAATCATAGGTATGAAGCCAATAGATGTCCTGCCGACAACTAAACTCAACCAATATAGGCAAAACAAAAATAAAGTAAGGCGTAAAAAACCGAAATATCGTGTCGGCGATGTCGTAAGAATAAGTAAATATAAAAGCATATTTGAAAAAGGGTATACTGCTAATTATACAACTGAATTATTCAAAATAAGAAAAATAAATAGCACATACCCCGTAACATACATTCTAGAAGATATGAATGGTCAATCGATTAAAGGCTCATTTTATGAGTTGGAATTATTAAAAACAAATTGGAAAGATGTTTATTTAGTGGAAAAGGTCATTCGGACAAAAGAGGACAAAGCCTTGGTGAAGTGGTTGGGATTCCCACAGCAAGAAAACTCTTGGATTAATATAAATGATATTGTTTAGTATGGATATTAAATGAAATAAAGATTTAAAAAAAAAACAAGTTTTATTTCCCTATTAACTACTACATATACAATAATAAAATAACTTACACTTAAATATATACAGAAAGCTTAAATAATAAACAATTATACAAATTAAATCTAAAACTAATGTATAGAGGGTCATTGGATGCATAACAAAGCCGCCGTATTGCAACCCCTGACTCCTTTATTTCAAGCGCCGATGCATACAGGACAAACATTTGTGTCGCAGAAGTGGGAAATATATCGGGCGCATACATCACATGTTTGCGGATCCTCCAAATCCCCCCCTTCTACAACAAAATGCTGATGCTCGTGTATGTACCTGGCATTTGGATTTCTTTCGACCTCCATCTGCTCGTAATAAAGAAAGCAGGGGTTGCACAGACGTTTGCTCCGTTCCATGCCGGGAATAACCAACTTCACAATAACGGAGCTGGATGTAACGCAGAAGTGGTTACCGCCTCTGGCCTGAAATACAGCCAGCTCCCTTCTTATTGAAGTCGGTGATCCAGGGCAATCAGCCTCAATGCCCTCATCATCGTCGTCGCTGGCGGGTTCATCGGCGGGTGGGGCTGGACCAACGGCGTCTTCACCCTCTTCGACGAGTGGTGCCGGACCAACAGCACCCAAATCCTCGTCGGCAAGTTGCGCTAGACCAGCCACGCCTTCTCCATCACCGTCGGCAGCGGCAGCAGCGGCATCAGCAGCCTGTAAAGAAGTATATTGATTAGATATTTTATAAGCATAATAATTAGATATTTTATAAACATAAGGTAATAGTTAAAAACTTACATCACGTTCTATGGCGTCCCAAAATTCGTCAATGCCTGGCTTGTTGGCATCAAAACGCGCCAACAAGGAGAGCTGACGCTCGATCTCCTCAACCGCATCAACATCAACAACAATTTGTCCATCCATCTTTGCTATTTTTTATTTTTTCGGCTTTCTGATATTCTTAATGGTCAGCTACAGCGAAGTGACTGATGCTGGTAAGTGGTCGGGACCTCCTTATATATGGTTATGTATTCCCACCTCCACTCTCCCAACCCTCGAATTTACCACCTCCCCTGCATAACATCACGCTCAGTAGGGTGCATCTAGTTCCGGAAAGTTGGATGTCAGAAAAAATTTTACTCTAGCATTAATCGGCGCTCTGCATATAATACAAATAACTACAGATCGACTACAGCTATTGCAAGATACGGCATGCCCACATGGTATAAAAACCATTTGAACTTCCTTATCGGTACAAATCTTGCAAGTGAGGCGCTTACTCATAGAACAATCATCGCTTAAAGTATGCATAGTAGCGCGAGGTCTTCAAGTAGAATGTAGGTTGAATATCTATTTAAGAACTATATGTGTATGTGTGCGGTGAGTATTTATAGTGATCTGAAAGATTGTGGGAGATTGGGAGACTCCCAACAAAAAACTGTTATATCTTAAAATTATATTATTGCAAGTGATGCAATATCTAATCTTTCATTTAAAAATATTTCAGCGGTTCTGAAAAGAACCCTTTACTAAATTTCCACGCCACCATCGCCTAGGTATTAGTATGGCACATTGCATTTTTTTTTAATTTTATCAACTGCCGCCCGGATCCGAATTGATGTGATCTAACCACTTTGAAATGCCTTCCTTTGTCGCCTGCGCCCGTTCGCTCACTTCATCGCATTTCACCCTCATCGCCTCGCAAGCCCTCTTCCGCTCTTCATGTCCCGGATGGGCCTCTTTGACCCTTGACATTTCAATACCCGCATCCACCTGGCTTTGGCGCACAACATGTTGGCGATGTACGACCTCTTCCAACTGCCGCTGCAAGTCGGCGATGTGTAGTTGGATGCGACTATTTTCCTCATCCAATTCGTCCAGCCTATACTGAATTGGCGCTGAGGCTACCTCCATGGCCTTTTCTACCTCATCCACCTCCATCTTCAATTCTTTGTAGGTAGATCGGGTTATTTCCAACTGCTCCCTATCTGCCGTTAACCGCGTCTGGTGATTCATCACGGCGAGCATTGCTTTATTGAGCCGCATACTAAGTTCATCCTGCGATGATGGTATGCTCGGCTCGGCTCGGCTGGTTGAAGCCACCACGCTTGTCGAGGGTACCAGCAACAATGTTGGTGCTGGTGCGACCTTCGGCTTCCTTGGGGCTCTCGGCTTCCTTGGGGCTCTCGGCTTCTTGGTTTTAGGTGCAACCACTGACAATCTTTTTGTCGCTGCCGGCAGTCTAGGGACACGAATATCCGTATGGACGATAATCTTTGGCGAGTCTTCAAACTCATCCCCGCTATCGTCAATTACATAGGTTTGTAATGCGGTTGGTACCGGGGCTGAAATGGGGGCTGGTACCGGGGCTGGTAGCGGGATGTCACTTACTCGCGACACAGGTGACACGGGTCCGATTGACATTAGCAGCATCTCCAGATCAAAGTCGTCATCTGTCATACAATCATGCAGTCTGCTCTTGGGCTCCATAAGGATGCTGTTGATGGCATTGGTTGTCTCGTCATTGCAACTCATGTTAAAAACTGAAAATAACTGAAAATAACTGAAAAAGTTTAGTAGTTCACTCAGCTAGCTGAAATAAACTAAATTTCTTAGCGCTGATTGCTCGTATATATAGTAAAATCGGGAAGAGTGTCAGGGTGGGAGTGGAGGGGAGACTCTCACAGCCTCATATTGTAAATAACGACCATTGCGCATCGAACCAATGATCATATTTTTAACTACACAATGCACAAATTTCGGGTATACGGCATATTAGTATATATTATTAAATTGCAATACTCGGCATTTCATAGGGTAACATCTTGCGACTGTAACATGATGCTCATACATTTTTGGAATACCGCATAATATATTTTAAATAATATTCAATCTTAATACGAGGTATTTCATAAAGTACTATATATCATTTATTAAGCCATATTGGTGTAAGGCTGTGCATACCTCTAAATAAAATAGTTTGTCCTCTTGGGGCAAATTATTTGTAATAAGTTTTTGTTGGTTCTGAAAAGAACCGTTTTTATAGTTTTTTGTTGGTTCTGAAAAGAACCGTTTTTTTTCTGACGAGGGCAGATACCCTATTGCGAGTCAGAATCGCTCTCCGAATCGGCATCCGACCCGGACTCAGCATCCGAGTCGGTGTTCGACTCAGTGTCGGTGCCACACCACACGTCATGCACGTCCAATATCAGGACGCGCGAGTCGCATGGACCGGGTGGCGTTGATGGTCGCCTTGGTCTTCGGAGACCATGGGTGGTATCGCACACCCCATCCAAGTCGGTCATTTGACCCCAGCTCGTATCTACTCCGGACGTCGAATCGCATTCGGCTACTTCGATTATATCGGCCATGTTAGTTACTCAACGAGTTGAAGTAAACTGAATTTCCTAGCGCTGATCTCCGAATATATAGTGATCGAAAAGATTGGAAGCGGAGGGGAGACACTCACAACATCATGCGCTCACGCATCTATGGAAAGCGAGTCAATAGCTGCGTATAACATTAAGACTTATCTAAAGGCACTGCCTTTACTATGAATTTTTTTGATGGCCCTGAAAAGGGCCGTTGTCTGACCAAGGTAGGTGGTCTTTACGAGTCAGAATCGTCAAAAACCACCAAGCCGATGTCGGGATCGGCATCGGCATCCCAATCGGAGATGTCGTCGTCGTCGATCGGAGGGTCGATGTCGTCATCCCACCAGTCCGAGGAGTCGCCACTCTCCGACTCACTGTTCGGATCGGTGTCTACTTCGTAGACACCGGGCGGCTGCAGTGTGAACCCCGATGTGGAGTCGCATGGACCATTCAACTCGGTGTCCCACCCGGCTGACAATAGGTCAACAATATCAACCATATCTGTAGAGTCGCACTCGGCGATTTCTGCCATGTCTGTCTGGTGTGGTGAGCTGAACCAGACTGAATGATAATGCTCTGTAGCTGGGTATATACATCAATCGAAAGGAGTGGGGAGGAGTGGGAGTGTTGTGAGGAGTGGGAGTGTTGCGCGCGCATCGCAGGGCCCAAAATTTTTACCTCAACACCCTATCAAAAAAAAAAAAATAAAAATACAAAATATGCCCCCTAAAAAATTTTTTTCCCCAACACCCTATCAAAAAAAAAATAAAAATACAAAATATACCCCCTAAAAATTTGTTTCCCTAACACCCTATCAAAAAAAATCAAAATAAAAAAAATACCTAAAATTTTTTTTCCCCAACACCCTAGCAAAAAAAAAATCAAAAAATTATAGTGGTGGGGGTAATTTTTTTTTTTTATTTTCTTTTTTGTTTTTATAATCCCTATCCCTATGATCCCTATCCCTATCGCATTTCAAATAAACCCGGCACAGATGTTTTTCGCCTAATTTTTTTATCTTGACCCCTAGACCCCTTTTACCCAATGGAAAAAAAAATAAAAGACCAAAGTTTAACCCGCCCCATACCCCCCACCCAACCCATCCCCCCTCGCCCTACCCCCCATAGGCCCCCCTCCCCAAGGAAAAAATTCTATCTCTTACCGTTACGGAGATATGCAATTGTTGGCGGCTGTTTTAGGGAGGGGGTGGGGGTAACTAAATTTTTTTTATTCCTTTTTTGATTCTCTGTACATACATATAATATGATCCCTATCGCATTTCAAATAAAGCCGACACAGATGTTTTTTTATGGAGAGTGGGGGTAATTTTACACTTTTTGTCAAATTTCTCGATTACGGTCGATTTTATGGGAATTATGTATAGAACAAAAATTATAGAGAATTACATTACAAACAACTTTTATTTGAAGAATTTTTTTCTTTTAAAAAAATGAAAAATGAGATACATGGATTGGTATAAATATTTATTCAAAGTAAATTTTCACATACATATATTTATTAAAATTTACATCTCTTCAAATACCATTATTTACGTTTTTTTTTCTTTCTTCTTCTCATCAGATGCCCCGTTTACCATCACTTGACTGATTTGTTGCGCCTCTGGTTGGAACTTCCCCCAATTTGAATTCAACCACTCAAGCTCCTTATCAGCTTGCTCCCTGGTAATTATGGCCGATATGTTGATGGACATTTTTGCTGATTTTCTGAGCGGACTGGCTGGAGTGGAATGAATATCTAACAGTGGGCATCCGCTATTTATAGCCGTTCGAATGAGTAGGGAGTGGAGGGGAGAGATAGTTTGATATTGGTAAAAAAAAGTCACAATAATTTGTTACATATATATTTCATATACATTAATTTTCTATTTACATTTCATCTAATAATAGTCTTAACAGTAACTCTAATCTATTTTCATCACTAACATTATTTACAATATTGGCTACATTATATTTGAATTCGGCTACAGTTTTTCGAGGTCCATTACGATATTCCTGAATATCTCTGTGTCCCCACGGTAGAGTTTTCACGGTGTTTGGTATTATAAACCTTTTGTCATCGTTGTAAGATAATGCGACTTTGTTTTTCATTTCAGTATATATATCATGTAACTTACTCCTGAATGTATTCATTTTTCTAAATATCTTACCCCCGCCTTCTACAATCTTTTGATAATCCGACATGTTTAAGCTGCTTTGTATTACGCATTGTTTTACTCCCTTAGCGGCTTTGGTCTCTTTTTCGTCTGATCTAATATAGTAGGCCTTGGCGCCTGTCCCTAAAAATGTGCTGATGGCCTGATTTGGATACTCATCTTTGAAATTCCCCAATATTGGTTTACTTACGGGTAGGTTAAATTTATTATCCGTTTTATAATTAGATGTGTCGAAATGTTCTATATTTCTCCCCATAAATTCATAAAAATTAATTTTATCAACTTTAAGTACAAAACTATCGGTATCTGTGTAAAGTAATGAAATTTGATCACCTAATTGCTGTTTTAATATTCCATAATAAAAATCATACATCCTTACTTTTGACAATTCCAACACTGTGAAACCGATGTACAATGGTTTGTTATAGCATATTTTGGTTCTACCCATATGTATAGCCACAAAGTGTTCTGAAAATATAGAACAAGACTTAAAATTCGGTCGAGCAATTAAATTGTTTGCGCCTGGGGAATTTCTCTTACTAACCCAGTGGGTTTTAAGGTAAATATCTCGTCTGTCATCCACGTTTTCCATAGTTTTCCCGTACACACTATTGACCATGCGCTTAAAGTGATTTCTCTCAGATGTGTGCTTGGCATTGTTTCTCATATTAGTATTGAGATCTATGTATTTTTTCAGCCAACGTGACTGCTTAAACTTGAGGGCGCGATGAATTTCAGTTACAATTAGTCCATTATTTATGGCCTGCTTAAAGTTTCTATAGTGTAGTATGTATTTGTCTTTGTGGTTTAAATTCGGCACCAGTTTGGGGATTTCTGTTTTGGAATTAGGTGGAATTATATTCTCCACTAAAAATGGTAAATCGGCGTGTTTATCATGAAGGTGTTGTGGATATGTTACATCAACTTCTAATACATAGCCATAATCCCCGAGATCATCAACTGACATTACATCGAGTTGATTAATTTCCTCCGTCGATAACCATGCAAATTCTCCTGTGGGTAGTGGCTGACTCATACTATACCCATAGAGATTTGTGGCATCAATATAATGTATAGAGGACTTTGGCTCGAAGGGATTATATTCCGATAAATACTGATTATTGGCAATATGTTTTCTTTCCACACATTGACTGATACCGCCACGTATACTATTTTTGAAGAAATTAATCATATCAATATCTGTCAGCAACTCTAACTCCACCTTGGTGTAGCGCAACATCGCATCCCATGACAAACCTGGAGATGTATAATATTGCGCTGGATCGAGTTTATATGCTTTAAGCGATACATCTCTAAAATTTTCAAATATATCGCATAACATTAGAACATCTGATTTTAAATATAAATCAGAATACGATCCCAAGGTTTGGCAATTAAATACATCCCACACTTTCTGGGCCCTCGCGTAATCCTCGTCGGATATGTGACAATCATTTAACTTATCATAAAACTCATCTTTTGAGGGTAAATTTGGGTGATCTAATTTCAATATATTATCCATGAAATTATATGGAAACACCCCTTTCTGTCTCATCAAATCAAATTTTTCTTTTTCTGCAAAACATTTCCTTGTTTCAACAAAAAATTCTGATGGCAAGTTTTCCGACAGCCCAACCAAGGAATCCGCTAAAAATCTGTAACTATCCAAAAATCTGAGTTTTATGTAATTTTTTCTCAAAATACCGTCTCTATCTACATAGCTATGGGTGTACAATGGTTTTGTGAACGAAATATATTTTTCTTTATTTTGGGCAATAACTTCGGCTCTCTCACCTTCCCCATACAATTCTTTAATAAATAAATGGCTGTCATACCCACTCAAATTATGGAAAAATACTGGGACAAATTGCGGGATTTTATAATTTAAATTACAATTGCTATGCGCGGCGCCGGGTGTTTTCTTACCGGTAAGATGGCAATGATCTCTTACTTTAACTTCGCCTTCTTGAAAGGTCTCATCGCAAATAGAGCATATAGTCGATGTGTTAAAATCATCTATTTCATCTTTAGACAGTCGCTGCATTGGAACAATGTCTTTTAAATGAGTATTATAAATAGTTAATACATCATCCTCTAAGCGTTTTACGAAATCGCTCGCGGCATTATCGCCGGTAAAAGTTACAAATTTCGTCAATGAATCATCAAATGAACATTTAATCAGATATGCAAAAGCATATGGCTCATGTTGGTATGTAGGGATGGTGAATTTTTTTTCCGGATCTGGTTCGCAATGATCTATAGGTTTTAGGATCGATTCAAAATCGGCATAAATTACAAATGGGACTCTTAGTTGCTTACCATAATTTTGAAACTTCAGTATATTTTCGGGGACATAATTACCGCGTTTGTCTTTTTTAAGCTCCACTGATGGTGTACTGGTATATATATGATTACAATCGCACAATTGATGACGTAATAGGACGCTTTCAGATGGAAAATAAAGTAAACACCCGTCACAAAAAAATTTTTTATGACCATTTTTAGTTATTTGACTCGAAACTAATCTGGATATACTTTTAATCCAACAATAGTGACTATTACCGGAATCTTCTGTTATTAGCAGTAAATTTATATGATGCCCTAACCTTCTACGGGAATATCGTAATGGGCCTACTATTTCAAATTTAGCCTTACCATTTTCATAACTATGTTCCAAGCCATAAACATTAACACTTATATCATTGAGGTCTTCAAATTTTGAAATGTCTTTAAGCTTCATGGGAAATTCAATGCCATCAACATTCAGCACGGTCTCGAAGTGTGGATACGATGACATTAGGCTAACATGATCTCTGGCTGGATATAGAGCTGATGTGATGGCCCAAGCAAAGCAGTACGCATCATTATTCTGCACATTCACTACACCCTTCTTGGTTTCAATAAACTTAGGCAGCTTTATGTATGAGCAGCCTCCTAACGGAGAGTACTTATTTATATTAACTTCTAGAAATAGTACTTCCTGTAATGACCAACCTGAAACAATGAATAATTTATTAGTTACCGATATATTATATATTATATAACTACTATACCTGAATCTTTATGTTGGAAGTCTACGGTTTGAGATACCAAGGCGTCCTTAAAGTTTGCATATACCACATCCAAATCCGTCGGCAAATCTAGTATTCGATTTATGCTATTGAAAGATTTGATTTCAGAATTATCTTGGCTCTGCAATACATATGTAGCGAAGACCTCTACATTAACTTTAATGGCATTATGGGCCCTCAGAACAACTTTCAACAATTCCAATACCCTCACTTTTATAGCCTCAAAAAATGTTATATAGTCTATATGTTTTTCATCACTTTTGACTCTATAACTTGCGATTCTGCACTTAAATGCACTCTTAATTAAATATATACCATCGACATGAATTGTGCATGCCTTTTCTTTATGACTAAGACTCCTCATATGTGATGTCATCTGATTGGTTGCGATGTCTACATTACATGATTCACATCTACTTTTATGAACTTGTGGGTCTACGGTACGATGTGAAACTCGCATTACACGAGCTTGTTTTACCGGTAAAACATCCGGGCTTGAATTGGCGGTTCTTTTCGTACCGCTGGATGATTCACCATTGCGGTTAGATATCAGATTACAACTTTTATTTTGATGTCGTCGTAAATTATCTGCTCTTGTAAATGTTAAACCGCAATTACACTTATACATATCTACTATTTTTATGATTATTTCGATATTAGATAATGAAACTTCCAACGCACTTATAGCTCGCGACTGATCTCATTCGTATAGATGTGATATTATATACCTCTCAATAAATCCCCACCTCCACTATGCTCCCCTCCCCTATTCATAATATACGGGAACAGCTCCAATTCTTGTTACTTCGGTATAGAGTAACGTAAATTCTAAATACATAGTAATCACTAGGAGGTAATGAGATGTACTTACTATGCTCATTACACTACTCAATTACGTTCATTAAAGTATATAATTTACAGAATAATTGGGAGGCACTTGCTAATTGCGCGAAGGGTGGGATACTACCCCTTCCAACAATATTTACATCGCGCGTGTCTGCCGAAGACCGGTGATTCACTTTAGCTATGGCGGTTGAGAGTCAAGGGTGTGCATGGCGCCGACTTATTTCCCCTATGCTACAACAGTAAACAAGAGAAGTACTTAGACTTATTACACTACGTGATATACACAGTAAATACTGTCTGAGAGGTATGCATATGGTGTAATGAGAGGTACTTACTATGCTCATTACACTATGCAATTACACTCAGTACAGAATAATTGGTTGGTCCTTACATCACTATGTGTACTGAGAGGTACTTACTATACTCATTACACTATGCAATTACACTCATTACACTATGCAATAACATGGTGTACAGAGTAATTCAGAGGTACTTGCTAATTGCGCGAAGGGTGGGGGGTACTTGCTAATTGCGCGAAGGGTGGGGGGTACTTGCTAATTGCTCGAAGGGTGGGGGGTACTTGCTCGAAGGGTGGGGGGTACTTGCTCGAAGGGTGGGGGGTGGGTACTTAGGGTAATTACTAATTACACCAATTGCCTCTGACCTTGCCTCTGACCTTGGTCCAGAACTGGCTAATCCCATCTACTAATGTTATTCGACCAAATGTATTTTCGATCAAATGCCATTCAACAAAATGTATTTTCGATCAAATTTCCATTTCGATCAAATGTTTTTCGATCAATTTTGTGCCACCCGGTATTTTCAAATTTCGTATGCGTATCTCCATAATGTCGTAGTGCTACTTTTTTAAAATGCTTTTTAACTAAAAAAAATATTTTTTTTCTATTGAATATCCTATATTTTATTACATATATAGATTATATTTATAAAGATAAGTGTTTTTATATTTTGCACTATTTATGATCTGAAATTAATACTTTCCGTTTAAAAATCTGATGTGTCCAACACATGACTTTCCTATCTAGTTATTATAGGCTTTTTCCGGTTATTTTGTACAACCTATTGCAGCATCTCTATAAATGTTTAGAGGATAAATTAATATATACATTGGCCACATACATCTACCTCAAAACATTTTTCTATAGATATTCATTGAAAACGAAAATACTGAAAAATTTTAATTTACTACTTTTCCATTACAATCCATTTTAGAAAAATCATGTATAAACAAAAATTATAGAGATCGATATCGCAAACAACTTTTAGTTCAGCAATTTTCATAAAAATCAGAATTTTGCACATTTTGTCAAATTTCTCGAATACGGACCATTTCAGGAAATTTTGACATAATTATAGATAATAATATTAGAAGTAACTTTTGTTTGAACAATTTTCGTCTCCAAACAAAAATAACAGATATATTCCATAAAATATAAAAACGGCCTCCCATAAAGTACCCCCCCATATGTTCCGACTTTGTTCAAAATCTAATAATTTCACGTCAGGCCGAAATAAACCTTAAGTTTAAAATTTAATGTTTTTTTCTTTATCCGTTTTTGAGTTTTCTTCAAAATTCGAAATTTACACATTTTCTCAAATATCTCGAATACGGTCCATTTTAGAGAAATTATGTATAGAATAAAAATTATAGAGAATTATATAACAAACAACTTTTATTTGAACAATTTTTATAAAAAATTATTTTTTTTACATTTTGTCAAATTTCTCGAATACGGACTATTTTAGGAAAATTTTGTATAAAACAAAAATTATAGATAATTATATTAGAAGTAACTTTTATTTAAAGAATTTTCTTCTCCAAACGTAAATAACAGATATATTCCATAAAATATAAAAATGACCACCTATAAAGTACCCCCCCAGATGTTCCGACTCTGCCCAAAATCTAATCAGTTCATTAGACGCTGGAATAAAGCTTAGTTTTAAAATTTGGTGTTCTTCTGTGTATCGGTTCATGAGTTATGCGACCTACAGACACACACACACAGACACACACACAGACATCATCGCGAAAATAGTCAAAACGGATTCAGGGGACCTCAAAACGTAAAAATCCGTCGAAAACTCGAGGTCGAAAAAAATCATGAATCCTATACTTTCCTTATATCTGTATACCGATAGGAAAGTAAAAATCAATAAAATAAATATTTTTCGTAGGTTTAAAAAAGTTCAGGAATTACCCACCCTAAGTTTGGTAATTATTAGTACTTCTTGAAAATTTCACAAAAATCGAACTAAAAATAAAGTCGTAAAATCCTTTTAAAATTTTTCAAGGTGTTCGGTTTGCTCTTAAGCCATCGGCAACAATGTTGATGAAAGCTGGATATAGTTAACTCAAA
Source organism: Psylliodes chrysocephalus (assembly GCA_927349885.1). Taxonomy (NCBI): domain Eukaryota; kingdom Metazoa; phylum Arthropoda; class Insecta; order Coleoptera; family Chrysomelidae; genus Psylliodes; species Psylliodes chrysocephalus. The sequence continues at coordinate 97,345,506 of OV651813.1, forward strand.
ATAACTCAAATATAAGTCAACAGAATAAACCGTCGTTTATTTTAAAAATAATCTAAAATAAAAATAAAGAATCATAACAATGCATCTATTAAAAAAAATATTTATACAATGAATTCCTTTAATCATTTATTTTACAGATTTTTAAATATTTTACATTTATTTTTTATTTAACGAAATATATAATTCTTCAAAAACATCTTTTAACTTAGTTACGTCCATTTCATCCCAAAATTTATCCATAAGATCTGTTCGATCTTCTGTCAGGAACTTTTCACCCAATACTGCATCTTCAAAGATATATTTAGTTTTTTCTTTTGGCAACAAAGTCAACTGCATGTAAGAGAGGGCCATTATCATTGCCATTGGTTTAAATTCTTCTAAAGATTTTTGGTAAGTTTCATACGAATAAATTTTGTCGATATTAACTCCATATTTTTCTACATTTTGTTTTAGGTTTGTATAATATTCATATAAAAGTTTGGTACCCAAATTATTACGGGTTTTTTTATCTGTATGAAGGTATAAAATAAATAGAATGTCTAAAGCAGGAGACGAATACCTCAAAACCTGATAGTCCAATAACAAGCAGTCTAGAGAATTTTTCTTAAATAAAATATTATTTATCCAAGCATCACCGTGACACAAAAAATTACGGCTCACTTTTGACGGTTTAACTTTTTCGTAGCAATCTTCAAAGATAGTAGAAAGTTGTTGTTTAAATTTATCAATATTTTTATTTTTAAAAAATTCGGGAATCTTATTGAAAATATGATGACAGGTGCGTAAAGAGCAGTCAAAAAACTCACCAAATCCCCCTTCTTTAGTGAAAAAGTGATCAGCCACCATCTTTTTGAAATAGTCGTTTAAATAAACAGGTTTGCCACATATTTCCGATAGTTTTTCTTCGAATAAAATAGAAGTTGAGTGTAATTTAGACATCAGTTTAAATATGGATGATAACTGTTCGTAACTTAACGTTGTATGGACATCTATATTACTGTAACCTTCAACAGAAATATCGTCATATATCATAAAGTTGTCATTTGAAAAATAACAAATTGGTAAAAAATCTAGCACTTCATCTAATGCAAATTTTCTTAAAAGAGGAATGAATTCGGTGTAAAACATTTGTTCTTTTATATAAACATTTCTTGTGAAGGTTGTTCTCATCTCATCCTTTTGTGAATATAAAGATTTTACAAAGAAATGTTGTGTATTTAGTTTTCCGTTTTCTTTAATGTTTATTTTAAGCCTATAATAATCTGCCATAACGCCGAATCTTTCATTCACTGGTTCAACTTTAAAATCCACAAAATCTACATTGGTTGTTCCAAATTTATTCCTTATAATTTCATAACAATCTTCTCTGGATATGTTTGGATAGAGTATAACCTCGTTTAACTCCTGCAGAGCTTGTTTAATATCAACTTTTGATGTAAGTTGTTCACTGACTATTGATAGTTTAACGAAAGGGATTAGTTTTCTCACAACTTGATTAAATTTTTTGAATGTGATGATTGATGCTGTTTGTTCAAGTTCTAACCATCTTTGAACTAATTTATTATAAAAGTGCTCTAAAATATTGTGTATCTCACAGAATCTCTGAGAATGTGTTGTATTAGAATATATTATTAATAAACAGTCAAATATTAAATTTTTAGTACTATCTTCTTTAATATTCTCTTCTTCAAAATCACTTATTAATTTCTTAACACCACATTTCAACTTTTCTACATCTATTCCATTTCCATTGACATGATTATGTAAATCACTTAAATTATTAAAATTCCTATGATTTGCACAATTTATTTTATTAAGATCTTTTAGAATTACTTCTAATACAACCTTTATCTTGTTAATTTCCATTTTGAACTATTAAATATTTCGATAATTTTCCTTTTTATATATCGGTAGATATAATAATCTAAGATATGAGATATAATTTTTTCGAGGTCAGGATGATTAGGTAAGCATCTAATTTCTATATTAGCAGCGGCGTACGCTGTTTTAACAAAAAAATAAAATAAATAAGTTCGTTAAAAATTCACAATTTATGACAAAATGCTTAGATTACATCCATGTTAATTTTCTAGAAGTAGGCATATTTCAATTTCTTGATTTTTTTTTTAAATAAAACTTTATGAGCTGCATCTTTTTTATTTTGGTCTTTATGGTCATACTTTTGGTTTTCCGTAAACTAGAATAACCGCGAGGACAACATTTTTATAAAGATCAACGAAATTTACTATAATCTTTTGAAAAGTGCCGTATGTACGTCTTGTGAAATCGACTGAAAGCTCACGAGGCGTGCTACTTTGCCACACACCGATAATGTTATGCACGCTTAGACTTACCCGTTTAAGTTTGCACGTTTAACTCTGCACGTTTAACCTTGTACATAAGAATTTTAAAAATTTGGAATTGCCATAAAGGATTAAAAGTACAAGTTAAGCATTGAAGAATAATATGATAAACTTGTGCTAATTTTTTTACCACACACTGGCAAACGGCCACGCGAAGGCATGTATGACAAACATGCATGGGCGTGCACAGGAATTTGTCCAGGAGGGGACACACATTATTATATACAGTGTGGAACAGCCAAATGGAATAAATTCGGTAATAAACACTGATAAAACTTTTGAACTTGCGAGATAGCCATAGGGCTGCTATATATCTGCTTTAAGAGTAAAAGGGAGAATCTTATAACGGTTCTTAGGAGTATTTTTAAAACAATGTCTTAAGACTAATTTTACTTAAGACAAAGTCCTTAAGAGTATATTAAGAATTTTATTAAACCATTTTTAAATCTTTTTTTAAGGTTATGATAATAAGTGGGATAGGCATAAAAACTTTACAAAACTAATCAGTTTTAAGAGAATTAAGTTTTAAACTGTTTTAGCTTTATTCTGTTTTATCATATTCTCTGACAAAATGAATTTACAAACATGTTGGGAAGACTGTCATATTAGAAATTAATTATTATATAGTGTATGTTTAATTTGTATAGTTGTCACACTTGTTATTTCTTTAATTTTCAAACACTCACCAAAGTACTGTTACAAGAGGGCAAGGTGGGTCGTAATAAATGATGGGCCTTACAATACATGAAATATACGTGAAAAAGGATTAATATACGGATTCTAATCTATTTACCGAAAGTTATTTAAAAGAAAATAACATTGTAAATATCGAATATATAGCTCTATAAAATGATTACATTTGTCTTCGATATGTTTTTCATATAAAATATCACACTGTGTGTTTTCAAATTATTTCATGGAGGTGACTATTTAACCGCCAATATAAATCCTATTGTAGATTTGTCTTTGGACTATCAGAAACAAACTTTGTGTTTATTCATAAATTACTTTAGGCGAGGCAAGAGTTGTATAGCATTATATCACAGCATATTCCAATATAAATTACATTTATATACCCTAAAAGGAATTAGCAGTAGATATGTTTGACAAATTTGACATTATGTGGTTAAACCCAATAAACACAATCATAAATAATAAATCTACTGTCATTGGCACAGTGTTGTCATTGGCACACTGTTGTCATTAACACACTGTTGTCATTGACACACTATCACTGTCTTTGATACACAAAATACGTAATTACCAAAATCGAAAGATTTTAGAATTATTTGAATTTTGATCATCATTTATTTGAATATCCTTTAGGTACAGATCTGGTAGACAGATACTATTTTACATGATATGTGGTTAAACAGCCACTGCCATATTTAAAATGGAGGATTTCCTCATTGTGGTCTATCTGTACCTAAAAACGGACATTAGCTTATAAAACTAATAAAGCAAAAAAAATACTTTTTAGGACTTTCCAGTTTTAAAAATCTCCTGCTACACTTTTTAAAGCTTTTCATAAAACAATAGTAAAAACGAAGACTTCAATAAAACATTCATGCTTTTAATCAGACAGGCATAACCTAACCTCACTCTTGAGCTTCTTATTTACTCTACGGACAACTCATTCAAAATATAAAAATTAGTAATAATATATTAACCATTTTTCTCTTTCACTGATCATTTCCATAATATTAGGAGCCTAGGAATGTTTGATATTTGTTAAACAATGGAACACGATGAACTTATTAAACACTGAGGAGAAGGAGAAACATATACATTTTCTTTTTTATTCTCTATGGAAATTACCACTTTTCTTTATTTTGAACAATTTAAGTTTCAAAGTCAACATAATGTGAATGGGTTGAAAAGATAGGTTATGCTCTAAAACAAACTTTAGTTCTTATTAAAACTATGTAGTTTTAAAAGAGCCCTGGTTTACTAGATTAAATAAATTATAAGAGTTAAGTTGTAAAATTGTAGAAAATGTACCTAAAAGGTTCTGGGATCAATTTAATTTAAAGTATAATCCTAAAACACTTTTTAGATAACTGCTAAAAAGTATGCCTCTTTAACATCAAACACGCCTTAGGAGTATCTTAAAACTAAATAGTTCTAAAATTACTTATTAATTAACCCTTACAGAACAGCGATAAAGCATAGTTTATTTTAGGATAAACTAGTTTTCTTAAACAGATTTAAAGGAATCTATAAAACCAAGTAATAAGATCAATTTATCCTGCAGTCCTATTAGCAAAAAAATAACTAATAAAATAATTGTTAATTTTTATGCTTTTACAAAATCCTAATAAAACATAAATAAAACTTTATTCTTTTAAAAATATTACTTGGGAGGCAATTTATTTCGATGAAACATGAAATAATGCTGGACAGTAACAAAAATTTACAAGATACATCTATTAAAACTAGAAAATAAAGCGTTTATGGAAGGGGTCTCTTGTGGATTATATAATCCAATAGGAAAAGAAAATCGTTGAAAGCACCGATGGATTCTTGCCAGATAGTATATCAATGTTTGAGTCAAAGAAAACAAAAGACTACCATGAAGAAATGGATGGCCTATATTTGAAAATTGATTTCAGAACATTATAAAAAAACTGCAGCCAACTCCGTTATTGTTTTGGATAATGTATCCTATCCCTATCACAGTCGATTAAAGAAATCACTACCAAGAAACAAGACGGAAAAAGAAGATATTTCAAAATGACTTCATCCTAAAAATATTATCAGTTTTCCCAAATCGTTGGAGGCAAAATTACTCGTAATAGCAAGGCAAAACAAATTCAACAAATATATTATAGATAAAATGGCCTGAGAAAAATGAAGTGAAAGTCTCAGAGTTAAATCTCATTGAACTGATCTGGTCACAATTAAAAGGTAATCTTTCTCGAAACAATACAACATTTAAATTACCTGATGTGCAAAATTTTGTTTTTGAAAATGTAAATCGAGAACATTGAAGAAAATGCATTGATCATGTAAAAAAGGTTTAAAATTCATTTTAAAAAGTGTACATAGCAATGGAAAACTTCATTTTTGTTATATATGCACTTTGATTTACAAAAATACCTACAGCTATCATTAAAAATCAACATGGGTCAGCTGATGAAATCCACAAAAGGCTTGTATCAGCATCGCAAAGACTGTTTTAGGCCATACATTTCAGTTTACATACTCTACCTCTGTATGACCATCAAATCCATCTGGATGCTTCATTTAAATTTCCTCCTGCAAATTTTAGCAGTTTTAGAAGTTTAACTCCAGCTACATTAAGGACTATTCTGACAGTATTATACCTTGCCACAGGACTAAATGTTTCATCATACTTCATACCGAATTTCTAGCTATCACTCTAGCTTTGTATTTTCATCTGCGTTTTGTTTTATTTTAAATATGTACACACTTACTTTAAAACAACCTTTTATTTGCCAGCAAAAGAACTAGGTCCTATTTCTTCTTTCATGGCTGTTCTCTACTTTTTTTCTTCAGTAGACTAAATTGCTGCAGTAGCTTTACACTCTGCAAACAAGTTTAATGTAGATTTTTACTACGAAAATTGTAATGGTGGTATCCAGTATTGTCCAAATCATGATTCAAGACATATTGTATTGTTATATCACTTTCTTTTTCTTTTTCTATTTTAACATTTTCATACGTATTTTCTTGCGAAATGCTCTCAATTATTCTTTTCTCTACAATACTTTCTTGTGTGAGGCAGAAAGCGGTTTGCATGAAAATTGAAATAAAAAATTGCACGAAACTTAAAGTATTGCACACCGCCACAACATTTTCTATTTTTTTTTCAATTTAAACTACTCTGGTTTTCGTAATTATTTTCATTCGATTTTCCATTAATTTCTTGTCAAAAACAATATGAAAACGTATACAATGTTGAGAATATAAAATATTTTATAACGTAGAAGAATTTGGTACGCCTATGCTAATCGGCTGGTTGAAAGCAAATTGGAGTATAAGTTTTTTTTTTTTTAATTCATATTAAAGTATACAAATAAGCCCTTAAGTACATTAATCAGATACTTTGATTTATTGCGGCACTTAAAATAAACAATGAGTTTGTATATCGCTAAATACTTATATCACTTGATAATAGTTTCAAGGTTAGAGTAATCGAGTAAAATTTGTTGTTGCTAGATACTTATTAAATTATTAAATAATCATGCATTTTCCAATTTAAACTAGTCCTTACAGGGTAGGTCAACAAAAGAAATATTTTTTTTTAGAACCGCCCTTTCACTGTATTTTTACAATAAGAAGCAAATATTCACCATTTCCGTTAGCATTTAAATGTAATAAAATAAATATTCTACCAGCATAAAGTATAAGGTTTGGAGAATAAAATTGCCTACTTTTTACGTGTCCTGTTTATTTAGTGAATTTAAAAAGAAAAATCATAAAAAGTGATTTTATAAACAGAGTTAAAAAGTATGAGAATTTCGATTAAGAAATATTTGAGAAATTTATTTGTCAAAGTAGAGATTTTCTATGAATTTCTGTTATGTCTAGTACAACAACAAACAAAAAAAGTTGGATAGATTCCGAAATTGCTGCCTCAAGTCGATCACTAAAAGACCTTTCTGTATTAAAAAATGCAATTCCCATTTTACCGAAATATATAGAGAACGTAAGAAAAGCTATTTCTTTTTATTGCAATCAAAGAAAAAAGAACACTATCAAAAACGTATTCCAAGATCAGACAATACTATTAAGGCTTGTTTTAATGTTGTATCAGAAATTACGAATAGGCAAAGTTCTGTCCCAACCATTGTCATAGAAAAGGACGGGATGTTATTGGATGATCCACGGGAGGTACCTGTTGAGTTTAATAGTTTTTTTAAATATGCTCCTGGTTATTTGGTAGAGAAAATATCAACAAAGCCTACTAGTAACATCGAAGGAATCACATCAAATAAAGATTCTTTTTTCCTCGCTCCTTTTTCGCACACAGAATTATTAAATTTATTACTTAGGAAAATTAAAAACAAAAGGTCTTCTGGAGCCGATGACGTAGCATGTTTTGTACTAAAACAAGAATTAGATGTTCTCTCTGAAGCTTTAACATATTGGGTAAACTTATCATTTGAAATGGGCAGTTTTCCTCAAGCTTTAAAACTTTGGAAGGTTTTAGCATTACACAAGAAAAATTATCGTAGACAAACAGAAAACTACAGATCTGTTGTCTGTCTAAAATCTTTGAATATGCCTTTCTTGATCGTCTTCTGTCTTTCTTGAAAAAGTAGTACATTATAACAGGAAATCAGCATGGATTCTGTGCCAAAAAATCAACAACAACTGCTTTGCTTTCATTTTACAATAAAATTATTCACCATTTGGAGGAACCTGAATACCTCTCTTTTGTGATCTCAGCAAAGCATTCGATTGTGTAAACCATGAGTTGCTAATAAATATATTGTAGAAATATGGAATCAGAGGTACTGTTTTAAATTTTATCTTAACCTTTTTATGTGCTAGGAAGCAATATATTTCTTTAAAAGTACAAAACGACAACAAAATCAATACTATTAATTCTGATATACTAGATATTAATATGGGAGTTCCTCAAGGTACAATTTTGGGACCCATATTGTTTATACCGTATGTAAACAATGTTGACTCATCAATATAATAATAATAATAATAATAATAATAACAATAATAATAATAATAATAATAATAATAATAATAATAATAATAATAATAATAATAATAATAATAATAATAATAATAATAATAATAATAATAATAATAATAATAATAATAATAATAATAATAATAATAATAATAATAATAATAATAATAATAATAATAATAATAATAATAATAATAATAATAATAATAATAATAATAATAATAATAATAATAATAATAATAATAATAATAATAATAATAATAATAATAATAAAAATCTTTATTTTCATATTTTACAGATCAATTTCAATATAAGTTTGTATTGTGAATTACATTAAATGAATATCTATAATTATAAAAAAAAAACTGAAGATCAGCTGTATACGTCTACAAGACGTATTAGCTGTTTTTCATCTTAAGCTAGAAAAAAAAAATATATAAGTTCATTGTACCAAAAACTAGAGAATGGAACAGGTAGTTACTTTGAACTAACAATAATTGTGTCTATATTTTATTACATGAGCGTTTAATTACAATGTGAAGTCACCATTGATTGAAGTAAATTAAATGGATATAAATGAGTAATTATTTTAAATTGTAGAAGTAAGAAAGAAAATTTAATAAGATGAAATACATATATATGTTTTAATTTTTAATTTGAAGGAACACTTTTAATTAATACTTAGATAATAGATATTTTTTGAGGTTCTTTTTAAATGTAAATACAGGCATATTTTTGAATTTATTTTGCAAGTTATTATAAACTTTGACTATCTGATAGTTAAATGATCTTTTAAATGCTTCTGAATTATGCATTGGGGTATTAATAAGATTTTTGTTACGTGTATTTAAAAAATGTATTGTTGATCTAGAGCGTATTTTATTATATAAGTAACTTGGACATTTATTTTGTAAGATTTTATTATAAAGGGAGCTATTTAGAAAATGCGTCGGTCACACATATTTAACCATCCGGCCTCTTTCAATTTATGAGAGATTCTTTGTCTCCTTCTGGTACTAAATATTAAGTGAAGAAAAGAATTTTGAATGACTTGTATTTTTCTTATATTTATACTATATCTATACACGGTCCGTACACACTAGCGCAATAATTAAAATGTGATAATACAAGGTTTTCACATAAATTTATTTTTAATTTTTTTTGTTAAGTTATGTCTTTCCCGATAAATTAATTTTGAGATGGCATACGCACGGCGAATACAATTATTTATTTACAACCATATGTGTAATGTTGTCATTACTAACGTCATTGAAGGTTGGGAAGTGTCACATTACACACCTCTACACTAATGTGCCCTCACTTCCCGCCCTCATTTCATCTATTCTAGATGAATATTTTTTATATTTAAAAAAAATAATAACACAGTGTTTGCCAAATTTTATAATACCTATTTAATGGCAAACAATAAAAAACAATAATAATCTAAAATATAACAAACTACTTATTGATATTTATTATTCGCGAATTTAATATGCGGCTTTATCTGACATTTATTTATATTGGTGACAGTTGTTTATTCCGTAATCACAGTAACAATATATTTACCTACTCGATTATTCTGAGAAACGCGCGCTTGGTAATTTGTCGTTAAATGTAATATTTTAGGTATGTTCAGAACAAAACAGAGATTTATTAACTTTGATCAAAATATGATGTTTGTAAATAAAATAGTATACAAACCTCGGAAGGAAGTTTCATTCCTGTCTCGAGATCATAGCTAACCTCGACGCTTCGCGTTTCGGTGATCTAACTAATCTCACGACAGGAATGAAACTCTTCCCACCTCGGTGTGTAATATACTATTACATGTTCGGTGAAATTTAGGTTCTCATTTAATATAACCCCTAAATTTTTTTCAGTAACTATTATAGAGATGGATACATCCTGGACTTTAATATTTATTAAATTTGAATTTAAAACCTCGGTTCTTTTTTTTGTGGACCAAATATTAAGGCTGTACTTTTAGAAGAATTTATGATTAGACCATGATCACATGCACTCTTCAGAAGGTTTGATATATCAGTATTAATAACTTTAGTGTTTTCAATAGTATTGTCTGAAAATGAGTGGTAAAGTTGCGTATCATCAGCATAAAAGTGGAAAGTGCAGTGTTTGCGAAATTTGACGTATATATAGAGTATATAAAAATGGTCCTAAAATCGATCCCTGAGGTACACCTGATGATATAATTAAGGGATATGAAACCCTTTCTTTTAATTTTACTAACTGACTTCGGTTGCTAAAGTAGCTTCTAATTAAGTCTACCGCACCGTTTGTGAAACCAAAATATTTTAGTATAGCGCTCATTAGGTTAATAGTGTTGAAGGCTTTTGAAAAATATAACAGAGTTAAGACAGTTATCTTATTATGATTCGTTGCACTAAAAATATCATCTGTGATATTGAGAAGGGTTGCTTCGCAGCTGTAATTTGCTCTAAATCCAGACTGTACCTCAGGAAGCAATTTATTTTCAACTGCATATTTTCTCAACTTTTTCTATTACTTTAAATAAAGAATACTAATGGGCCTAAGGTCCTTAAGTTCTTGAGGATTAGCTTTTTTAGGTACAGGGATGACAATGGCCTCTTTCCATTTGTCAGGAAATGTTCCTTGTTCTATGCAGACATTTACTATGTGTGTAATATAAGGTATTATATAAGGAGAACAATGTAAGAGAAGTTTTATATTTTAACAATCCACTTCCCATGGCATGTGTTTCTATGTTATAAAGAATTTTCTGGATTTCTATATATTCTGTTTGTTGAAAAGCAAAAGTTGCTACGTTTGGTGATATATTGTTAATGTAAAAGTGTAATAATTCATCTGTTATATCCGTTTTTGGAATACCATTTATGTAATAATGATTAATAACATTCTCATCACTCAGATTATCTAGTATGGAAATAGATTTTCTCTTGTGGAAGCCCATAGAATCCAATACTTTCCAAACTTTATTTGGTGAGTTGACAACATTGAATTTATACTGATAATATGCTCTCTTTTCATTTCTAAAAGCAGTTGTTGTATAATTTCTTAGTTCTTTGTAATAATTAAAGTGAGCAGGGTTTTTGGTTTTTCGCTATCTAGCTTGAGCTTTATTTCTTAATTTAATGAACAGTCGTAAATTATCAGTGAGCTAAGGATGTGATAATCATATCATATCCAGATGATTTCTCGGCTATAATTTCAGCTAAAAATACGGATATACTAAACGAAGTTGAAACCTATTGAAGTATTAAATGGACATTTAGACACGAGACACCCTTTCGACATGAACATCAACAAAATGTTATTAAACAATTACGTAGAACAACACCAAAAAAAAAAACCAAAGAAATTTACAAATAAATTAATGAACATATATACGACAACAAGAAAGCCAACATAGATAAAAGAAACGAAACAAGACACATATCTATTACTTACAATCCAAACTCCAAAATCTACTCAAGGAGGACCCTTAAACGAAACAAACTCCTTTCTAGATTTGCTTCGAAAGTGGTCCAGAACGACAGCCGTGTGACAGTTGAGATACCTATAACTTCAGTTCATAAGAAGAATATCAAGTACCAGAAAACTAAAGTAAAATCCCACACCCAACAAAGCTAAACACCGACTGCTCCACCATAGAAATGATGTCTCTCCAAGGAACATTTCCAATCCAGTTACCACTCTAAAGAATATACAAGAACCAAGAGAAGATTTAATAACAAAACAAGTTCACGTAGACAACAGACATCAACCGATGATGAAGAAACTGAGAAAACCTTGTTCGTCCCTTACAAGATTCCTCTATCTAGGGGATGGAAAAATGATAAAACAATGACCTGCCAACTCAACACATTCCACATGTTCAAAGGTATAGCGACGTAAACACGGCCGGTCAACGTCCACCGATGTCAGCATTTATTTTTATTATAAATAGATTGCCAGTTAATATTATTTTTTAGTCTGATATATTTTACTTTGTAATTATAATATAAAAATTATTAAAGGTATTTTAAAAAAATTAAATTATTAGTTTTTAAAAAGTGACCTTAAAAGTCCTAACTCGTAGTTAGTATTTCATTTTTAATAAAGATTTCTTGTTATTAATATACAACGAAGACAACGATGATGATGTACGACAACAAACGAATAGTATTATTTCCATTATCCAACATTGTTAATAGTATCCAACGACGATGGCTAACGAAGATGTACGACAGAAATAATTTATCAAAATAGATTGTATTGATGGCTTTGACGTTGAATCTTTGCAGGAGATTCGCGCCATTTTTTATATGTCTAAAGGATCTGCCGATCAAATCTCCGCGCGGTGTGTTCATACACTATATAATTATTTTTTTAAATGGCTCCGTAGAATAATTGTTAAGGCGATCTGCGTTATCTAATAGTTCCATAACAGAAGTCTGTTCAATATCCCTTTTTGACAGCTTATGCGGAAAGTAGATTCATATTCACACACGGGTGGAAAGTAGACTTATCCACACGCGTGTGATATAGGGCACTTCCCATAAGACTAAATAGTGCGATAGGTATTACTTTCTTAAGTGGTCGTAGAACAATACATTTTTGTTTTATCACAGTTGTGTCTAGGTCAGTTTGATTATAAAATTAGTTGTTCATAGTAGATGTGTATTTTTGAATATTTAATAATTTGTTTGTTGTCTTTTTTTTCAATGTTTAATTCGAATTCACGTAAAAAAATAAAGTGCATGTTTTTTTTTATTGACTTGAAAGGATTATTATAACATTCAACTAATAATATTGAAAAAAAAAAAATATAAAATTTTGGTTTGTTTTGTTATAATTTATTTTTTATTTGAGGTTTTACGTAACTGATAAGATTTTCTTACTATTTGGTTGCTCTAAGACTGTCTCTATCTCTGGCTTTCTTATATAATACATTATAAACACATTGCAACTTCCGAAAATTCCTCGTTCTGTGCATTAAAGATAATAACATTTTTTACTATTGTTATCTTTGATGCGACCATTTTCAAACCTCCAAGTTTCTGGGAAAATAGAATATTGTAGGAGGAGGAAACACGATAACAATATACTTAATGGGCTATTTCTTGAAGGGCGCTGTGATCCTAATATCAAGCAGACATTTTCCTGGAAAATGACCTTATTTCCGAGTTTACCGCGACCAACGTCAAAAGATTTCTGAAAGAAAATTCGTAAGAAAATAAAAAAAAATAAATGTTTCATATTATTAGGACTGGTAACGAAATTCGAGAAAGAAACTTTTAAATAACGGTCAATAAGTAATATCAGGATGAAAGGACCTGTAAAGTATGAAACCTTTAAGGAACAGACAGCCGGTTTAAGCACCGTGAGACGTTAGGCTATTTTCTGATCAAAAGTGGCAACAATCAAAGTAGAAACGATTCTATAAGTTTCTATAAACATTAGTAAGACCTGGAGAAAAATTTAAGACCATTTATTGCAGGCAAGGTATTTTTTCTGTCGCATTTTGTGTTCAAAAGTGTGTAAAAATAAACGTCTGAAAAAAATAGTAAGAGCCGAATGAGAACAATGTGTAAGAAATTACCCATCTTCTTTTATCCATCAAAGAAACTTTTCTTATACTTAAGGATATAATGATAAGGTTAAATATCAGTGCCTACAATATAATTAATTTATGTGGATTAAACGTGCAGTTTGCTGTTCCCACAACTACTTGATTGTTTCAATTTCAATTGTTTCTTTTTGCAAAAACCTAATAGGATAGATAAAATTTCTGTTAGGTATAAAGCATTAGTTTTTAATTTCTCTTGAAACTTAAATACTTTTTGTGAGATTACTTTGAATTGTTTTTTAATAGATAAGAATTGTCCTTATTTACTGTTCAATGATTGTATTTGAACTACGCAGAACAGGTTGCGCAGTAACAAAAATAATAACACTGATTCTGAATCGATTCAAGAAAGTATGAACCGAACCACTTGTACTTTTTCTTCTTTTGCGCATTTGTCATTACTATAGCCTTTAATTATCGTGAACAATTATCGTCAATTCTGAGAACTACATAAAAATACCGCCATCACATTTATCGCCAGGAAATATATAGAGTTATTGGTCTTTTCAAGTTTTTTAATTTATTATTTTTCTGTATTTATCTTTTCATGTAGGTGTATTTACTAATTTGCTAATTGTGAATTTTACTTCACCTTCGGTTCTGAACTGATTCGAAATTAACCAAAACACTTTTAAATCACTGCGCATACTAGAACGGTTCTTAAATTGGAACCAAAACAAACCTATTAATACCTGATTTATTTTAGTATACGATTTTTGGATGCAAGATCTTTATTACCATCTCTTCACGATGTAAAAAGTTTATTAGATAAATATTCATTTGATGTTTTTATGATTTGTGAAACGTGGCTTTTCACTACTGTAACCTTAGATAAAAGAGACCAGAGATATAACATACACCGGTTTTAAACCTGCGCAAATGTTGCCAATTTCTAAAGAAGGGTTAACGGAGTGGGGGAACTGGGCGGCGACACGCGGCGACCCGAACTCAGTGACAGGGACCGGACTTTGTTTATTAGCATCTTAGGTTTATTAGGTTTATTTAAAAGGTGTTTAATCGAATTTTGTATTATGAAATCAAATTATCGTGATTTTTTAATATCAAACAGATGCCACGACATTTTATGTAAGTCCTTTTATAGAATATTTCGTTAGCGTTTATTTACTACGGACTTTTCTGCAAGAGATTACAGTAAAATGTTGAAATAGAATATATTGTTAATAGAGCAAAAAATGTTACTCATTGTCTACGAGTATTATAAAAATAGCATGTGCGCAGGCTAATACTGCAAATCTACCCTTATGAGTTGAACATTATATTTTTTCTACGGCTATTACATATTATTAAAAATTAGTCAAAATGAGAAAATGCTGTTTTGTATTGTAACCTCAGAAAAAGTATATTAAGGCTTCTTTCTTTAAGAATATTAATTATTATAAAGGATGAGTCACATAAAACTCTAGAAATGCATATGTCTGAAACCAGATAACATTTTAAAATTTAAATCTATTAAAAGTCATTTGGTCGCTAGGGATGAGTGATTATCGAAATAAATTATCGATAATTGAAAATAATCGACTATTTTCGATCAATAGATTATTTTCAAACGATATATTTTTTGTCATTTCCTTTAAAATCGACTACTTGATTATCTTTGAAAAATCAAAAATAATCGATTAATTAAAAAGCCAATTAACCGATAAATCAGTGTTTACAAAATATAATATAAATAGAATTATCGTTTATTTTAAATAATCGATTATTTTCAAATAAACCATTTTTTTTCGTCCATGGAAACAGATTATTCGATAATCTTTGAAAAATCGAAAATAATCGATTAATCAAAAATAATCAATTAATTAAAAAGTCGATTAACTGATAAATCGATTTAAAAAAAAAACAGAATGATCGATTATTTTTAATAATTAATTATTATTAATCAATCGATTATTATCAATAATCTATTTTTATTGTATTTCCTTTAAAATCGTTAATTCGATTATCTTTGAAATACCGAAAATAATCGATAAATCCAAAATAATCGCCTAATCGAAAATAATCAATTAATTAAGAAGCCGATTCTATGATATATCGATTATTACCAATAATCTATTTTATTGTATTTCAAAAATATTCGATTAATTAAAAAGTCGATTAACTGACAAATCGATTTTCAAAAAAACAGAATGATCGATTATTTTAAATAATCAATTATTTTCGATCAATCGATTATTATCAATAATCTATTTTTATTGTATTTCCTTTAAAATCGATAATTCGATTATCTTTGAAATATCAAAAATAATCAATAATTCCAAAATAATCGCCTAATCGAAAATAACCAATTAATTAAGAAGCAGATTCTATGATAAATCGATTTTCCAAAAAATAAAACGAATTATCTATTATTTTCTAATAATCCTTTTTTCATATTTCCTTTGAAATTGATTATTCGATTATCGAAAATAATTGATTATTAAAAAGCTGATTATCCAATAAATCGATAATTTTAAAAAAATAACCAAAATATCGATTATGTAAAATAACCGATTATATTCAATCGATTATTTTCATATAATATCTTTGAAAAATCGAAAATAATCAAATAATTAAAAAACCGATTAAACGATAAATCGATTATTTTGAATAAATCTACTTTTTTTGTATTTCCTTTAAAATCGATTAATACATTATCTTAAAAAAAAAAACGAAAATAATTTATTAAAAACAGCGGATAGATCGATTTTCATTAAAAAATATCAGAATTATCGATAAATCGATTATTTTTGTAACCCCTATCGGTCGCTTGCTTTTATCTGAGCATTTAGCTCCAAAATTTAGAGATTCGGATTTTTTGATCCAGTTATCTTTGAACTCGCATTCGCTTGTATAATAAATAAATATTGCTAAATTTTGGATTTTTTTTAGTAAACGAAAATTATGTTCCAGTTGTTTAGGGGATTGTAATGTAACATTTTATTAACGTGACTAAGGGTCGATTCCACCGTTGTATTAAACGAAGTTTAAAATGACATTTTTACAATAACACTGTCATTTTAATCTCCGTTTAACACAACGGTGGAATCGGACCTAACTCCTGTAACTTTAGTATTTTTTTTTTGCTTATACTAGATTACTTTGTTTTAAGACTGAAAATTCAATGTCACTTTCGATTTGACCGCAAATAAGATGAACCTTGAAATTTTAAGTAGGTCATCCTGTATTTCATCTAATATTCTTATAAAAATACCTTATAAAAATAAAATTTAGCTAGCAACTATGATTTACCTCTTATTTATCTACCAAAAACGGCTAAAAACTACCTTTAGAAAACATTCTTATAAAACTACTTTTTAAATACAAAATTTCGTTAGCAATAATGCCTATTTACTATTTATTTAAATTAAATGTTCAAAATTTTACCCTTTTGTAAATTTATGTAAGTAATATGAAATCTGAGTTTGTGATGCTTAATATTTATTGAAACCCCTTAATGCGGATCTGAAGTATTCAGCCCAGAGAATCATGGCGCTTTATGTCAAAACGTTAATAAATATTTACCGCTGAAAACGAATATATTCATAACAGTAGTATTATAGTAGTATTATAAGTACATACAATTTTTCAAGACACATAGTGACATTTTGAACTTGAAATTGAATAACTAGAACACTTTAATTTGCTAAAATACCAACAAATAAATCAAAAAACAGCTGTCAATGGTGATTAAACTCAGGTGGAGGTGTGATCGCTGAATGGAAATCGGAGAAATTCGGGTGACGTCGTGCAACAATGATTTTCAATTGGTGGGTTACTTTGGCTTAAAATAGACAACATGCGCAGTGTGCAATGTTACATCTTCGGTCTCTTTAATCTAAGACTGTAACTAATATTTTACAAACAGATGGTTATAAAATGTAGCAAGGCGATAGAAATGCAAGAGGTATAGGATTGTGTATTTATGTAAAACATAGATTTGTGATGTAATAGTAAAAAAATTAAGGTAATAATTGGGAACATAATTCTGGATAAAAGTAACTAGACTATTTATTTTCTTAAAGTAAAAAAAAAACAACACACTGTAAAATATTCGGCTCACTGCAGGATGGATTAAAGCCTAAGTTAAAAATTTTGTGTTTTTCTCTTCATCCGTGTTTGAGTTATCTTCAAAATTCTTAAATTGCACTATTCCTCAAATAACTCGAATTAGGTCCATTTTAGGGAAATCATGTATAGGGAGAAAATAAAAGAGATTGATATCAAAAGCAACTTTTATCATGATTCCTATACTTTCCTTATCTGTTCACAGAAAGGAAAGTAAAAAATGGCCATAATCGTATTTTATTAGGGCAATCCATTTGCGGTATATTTAAAAACATATTTTGTTTAATAAAAAAAAACTTTTATCCATTAACCAGATAGGTGAATGTCGACCTTACTTACGGAACCCATGAACAAAATGAAAATGATTTTTTGGATGAATTTAAAGATATTCTGGGAACTATTTTTCCAAACTGTTGATGAATATTCTTGAAGCGTTTTATTTAGCTCAAATTTTGAATGTTCCTACGCGGTTAACTAGCATATCAGCAACTTTACTTGATTATATTATAACCAGAGAGGAAACTGTAATCGATAAGGGTGTAATTCAGCATGCTATCTCGGATCACTACATGGTATATTGTAAGCTTAATATGAGAGAGAAAGTGATACCTAAACTATTTACCTACAAGTGTTTTAAAAACTGATGATGATCTCTTTCAATATGATTTGCGAAACACATCTTTGTGTTTGACCAAGAAAGCGTAGATGAAGAATCATATGTATGTGTTCATTTACAATTTTATAGGAATTTAAAAAATTATACGAATCAAAAGGGAAAAAGGGCCTATTTTTTAGAGATATACAATAATTGCAATTCCAAAGACTTATGGCACACACTAAGAACTAATAATTCTATTAGAGATAAAAATTATGATATTCCTGAGAACATAAAAATCCCAATAACAAATAATTTTTTAGTTAATTATGTACCAAATATTAACTCTTCTCAACATTTGTTAAATTTTTATAGCTCTAGTAGCATTGTTGATTCTCATTTAAGTTTAAAGATGTTGATGACATGTTTGTTTTTAATAATATATGCAAAATTAAATCAAATGCAATGGGGTGTGATGGATTGAATGCTAGACTAATCAAGTTATGTTGACCTAATAAAGTACCATACATTACGCATATTATAAACTTTTGTTAATTAAGTAAATAGCATTTTCCCTACTGTTTGGAAAAAAGCTATAGTGAAAGTTTTGCCGAAAAAACAGAATCCTACTGAGTTTAAAGATCTGAGCGATATAAGCATTTTACCGATGCTGTCTAAAATTTTGGAACCAGCTTTTGGGGTACAAATCAGACAGGGCCGACAAGAGGGGGGTATCCGGGACTAATTACCGGGGCCCGGACTCAAATAGGGGCCTGGCAAAACTTTCTTTCGGCGGAGGAAAAGTTTTTGCTCGAAGATCTTTTTTGTTAGAGAAATTTAAGTAAAGAGAAGTTTTTGCTAAAGACCTTTTTTTTTTAGAGAAATTCAAGTAAAGAGGGGACATTTTTGCTTGAAGACTTTTTCTTAGAGAGATTATTTGGGGAAGAGATGGAGAAGGTTTTGTTGGAAGACTATTTTTTTTTAGAAATGTGATATTAAAAAGGTCCTTATTTTTTATAAAATTGTCGCGGGGCCCGACCTGGAGAATTGTCCCGGGGCCCGACCTGGCTCTCGGCGACCCTGAAATCAGGCAACACATGACAGATTTCTCTTTATTACCATCAGTTCAATCTGGGTTTCGTAAAGGATGCACTACGGCATTATTCCATACTGTTGATGATATCATCACTTCAATGGACAAAGATGAATGTACACTCTTGGTATTGTTAGATTTTAGCAAAGCATTTGATACTATAAACAATGATTTATTACTTAAAAATTTGCATCATATAGGGTTTTTTAAAAATGCTAATTTGCTTATCCACAGTTGTTTACAACATCGCAAACAATACGTTGAAATTGATTCAATCCGAATATTTGACACTTAAGACAGGAGTGCCTCAAGGCTCAATTTTAGGGCCCTTGGTTTTCGCTATACAGGGTGTATCAACGATGCGTGGGTGAACGATAGCTGCTTCCCTATATGAGATAGGAAAAAATGCTTCAAATAAAAGTTGTAGAGGGCATTGAAAGCTACGTTCCAAAAATAACTACCAATATACAGGGTGTCCGATAAATGTATGAGTTATCGAAGTAATGTTTTTTTAAAGAAAACACCCTATATATTTTTACTCGATTAAATTTCTTTGGAAGAGTGTTTCTCAAAAATATAGGGTTGTATGGGTTTATACTGGGTGGTTAAGAATTTATGGTGGGATTTAGGTAACAAAATGGGTTTATTCAACATCAAATATCTCTAAATCAATAATTTGGAATATTTTTTTTTTCTGCTGAATATTCTCGAAAATAGTGTATTTTTATTTCCTATTCATAATTTTACCGAATGGCGCTTTTCCCATACAGGGGCAACCAAAACTCGGGACCACTTTTTTCTCAGTTTCTTCAAATGGAACACCCTGTAAATGAGGCCATACCAGGATAGCCCATACCATGAGCTTTCAGAAAATGTAGGGTTTGCCTACTTGATTTTTATCGGAAATGTATCTAATTCTTAAGGAAAGTATAAAAAAGTTATAAAAGCAATAACTATGTATTTATTATAAACGAACAATTATTTAAAAAAGCGTATATTCACAGTAAATGTTTAAACAATCTCACATTTTAAGCTATGCACGAATTAATCATATCTACAATTGCTCTTCGAACTTTCATTAAAGTTGATCTTGTAATACAGCGAAAAATCAAATCACCCTTGAAACATTTGAACGTTATAGGAATTTGACATTTAATTATCGAGGAGGAGAATAATTTATAGTTGAAATTTATTAATTTTTCGCTTCAAAATGAAATTATCCACCGAAGAAATGATAAATATGATCTACATTTTGGGTGAGTGTGATAGAAATTGTTTATTAGCCAGTAGAATGTATGCAGTTCGATACCCTGATTCAAGGTCTATACGACCAGAGACTTTTCGGAGGGTTAAAGAAAGATTTGACGAAACAGGCAGTGTGAAGCACGAGAAAAGGCAAGTAGTAAACAAAATTGCATCAAATGAAGAAAATGAATTAGCGGTGATCCTTTCAACAGTAGAGAATCCTCATGTTAGTACGAGGGAAATTGCAAGAAAGCTGGATATAAGTCACACTTCCGTGAACAGAATATTGATAAAAAATAAACTTCATCCATACCGAATTGAATTACATCAAGAACTTTATGAAAGGGATTATGACTCCAGAGTTCGCTATTGCAAAAATGTATTGAATTTTATTCGCGAGGAACCAAATTTTCTAAAATACATTTTGTTTAGTGACGAGTCAACATTTAAAAGTAATGGAATAGTAAATAGACACAATTGCCACTACTACTCAACAGAGAATCCACATTGGGTCAGAGAAATTGATTACCAAAATAGATGGTCGATAAATGTTTGGGGGGCATAATTGGGGATCAGGTCATAGGACCACATTTCTTTAATGGTCCACTGAATGGGGAAATTTACAGAGATTTTCTCCGAGATCATTTACCAATTTTGTTGGAGGATGTACCTATTGACACCAGACTCAGGTTATATTACCAACATGATGGCGCGCCTCCCCACAATCAAAATCAGGTAAGATGGTTTTTATACAGACGGCGCAGTAATAAATGCATAGGAAGAAACGGATCCATTCAGTGGCCAGCAAGGTCTCCAGACCTCACGCCTCTAGATTTCTATCTCTGGGGATATGTTAAAGGAGAGGTCTACCACGAAAAACCAACGACATGAAGACATGAAGAATAGAATTAGAGAAGTTTTTCACTATATTACAAAATCAACTTTAATTGAAGTTAGAAGAGCAAATGTAGATAGACTTAATTTGTGCATAGCTCAAAATGGGAGATTATTATTGCTTTTTAGAATGAAATAAATAAATAGTTATTGCTTTTATAACTTTTTTATACTTTCCTTAAGAAATAGATACATTTCCGATAAAAATCAAGTAGGCAAACCCTACATTTTCTGAAAGCTCATGGTATGGGCTATCCTGGTATGGCCTCATTTACAGGGTGTTCCATTTGAAAAAACTGAGAAAAAAGTGGTCCCGAGTTTTGGTTGCCCCTGTATGGGAAAAGCGCCATTCGGTAAAATTTTGAATAGGAAATGAAAATACACTATTTTCGAGAATATTCGGCAGAAAAAAAAAATTATTCCAAATTATTGATTTAGAGATATTTGATGTTGAATAAACTCATTTTGTTACCTAAATCCCACCATAAATTCCTAACCACCCAGTATAAACCCATACAACCCTATATTTTTGAGAAAAACTCTTCCAAAGAAATTTAATCGAGTAAAAATATAT
Organism: Psylliodes chrysocephalus; assembly: GCA_927349885.1. Lineage (NCBI taxonomy): Eukaryota > Metazoa > Arthropoda > Insecta > Coleoptera > Chrysomelidae > Psylliodes > Psylliodes chrysocephalus. The sequence continues at coordinate 97,367,620 of OV651813.1, forward strand.
AGGGTGTTTCCTTTAAAAAAACATTACTTCGATAACTCATACATTTATCGGACACCCTGTATATTGGTAGTTATTTTTGCAACGTAGCTTTCAATGCCCTCTACAACTTTTATTTGAAGCATTTTTTCCTATCTCATATAGGGAAGCAGCTATCGGTCACCCACGCATCGTTGATACACCCTGTATATACTTCAAAAATAATAAGCTCATTAGATAAATGTAAAATTCATCTTTATGCTGACGACACTCAGATCTATTACAGTTTCCCCCTTTATTTATCAGAAAATGCTTGTGCATTAATAAATCAAGAGTTGGATGCTTTTATTGAGGCAGCATCTGAACATTGTTTAATGAAAAATCCTACAAAATCTAACATAATGCTTTTTTATGTATAAATTTCTACTATGGTCAGAAAATTATTCTTCATTCTAATGCTTTTTGGTACTAACTCAAGTCGTACTCAAGTACAATGTCCTTTAGTTCTAGTTAATGAAGCTAAGAATTTAGGAGTCATTATTGACTCGGATCTGATTCGAAAAACATGTTAATAAGCCAATTCAGCGTGCATATAGCCCAATAAAATGAATATATGGTAACCTTAATCTTCTGCATCAGAATATTACAACAACCCTCTGTGAAATGTTAGTACTATCGAATTTCAATTTTGTAGACACCGTCTATGGTCCAAGTTTAACTACAACTTATAAAATTCAATTAATTCAAAATTGTTTCCTAAGGCTAATTTACGGCATAAAAAGTCATCAAAGAATAATTAACATATAAACTTCGGGAAATTGGGTGGTTGAACATGGAATATAGAAGGATCCACCATGCTTCTACCCCTATCACAAACTTATTCTGTATAAAACCCCAATGTATCTATGTAATAAACTAACTTTTAGAACAGATGTACATAAACTAAATTTTAAATTTAAAGGTTTACTGACGCCGCCACCGTTTCGAAGTTTTTAGACGATCATTTAAATATCAAATATTAAAGTTATATAACTCTGTTCCTAGAAATTTAAAAAATCTTTGTATGTTTACATTTAAATCTAAGCTGAAAGTCCTCCTATTTAATAAACAATGTAGCTAATCTCTGTTGTACACAATCCTCACAAAATCTATTTTTATTTTTTACTATTATTGCATGGTTTATTTTGTTTTTTTTTGTGATAAACCTCAGACATGTAGACACTTTTGTTGGGTTAAGTGAAAGAACATTTTATTTTACGGAGCTCTTCAGTAGAAAAAATGAACTTCGCCCTATGTATTCATGAGTTTAATTGTAGGGGAAAGTGACGTACTTTGTACATGTTTGTACCTTGACCCACTTTCATTTTTCGCGCTAATTTTAGTCGCACACCATCCATGCGTAAGAGTTAAACTATCATATTTCAGTAGCTGGCTATACCCGAAAATCAGTTGAATGTAAAGCGTTGTTTGTGAGTTTTGTTATGAAAATTGTTTTACAGCCAGAAAAGTGAAAAAAACGAGGTAAGATTTTTTGTAAATTACATGTTAATTGTTGCTTAGAGTTGTTCCGCGATAGCAATCTTAGATATTATGTTGTCTTCGCCATCAATCCGTAATATTATATTTAGTCATCTCCTAACCTAAAAATCCTGACATTGATTTATTTAAACACACGACATGTGCTGTAATTTGAGCCAGGCCTCGGTGCTGTACCTTGCACCGGGTCAAGGTACATCATTTTCGTAGTATAACTTAACTGGTATATGAAAAAAATTAGAATTTTATTCTTGATTACTTCATTTCAGATGATGCCACGTAGTAAGTAAGGTTTAAAACGGTGCTTAGTCTCGAAAGATGATACGGAAAGGGCAGTCGAGGACATTTTAAAGAATAGAGTGTCATATCGGGAAGCAGCTAAAATACACAAGATGTCAAGGCATACCCTCATGAGGCATGTCAAAACATTTTGCGAATCCAATGATGAAAAGTTCGAATACATCGTTCACTATGATGTAAATAAGATTTTCTCTAATCAAGAAACTGAACTTGTCTCGTACTTAAAGGAGGCAGTATTATGGTCTGACTTTGCACGAAATTAGATCATTGGCCTCTCAATACGCGAAAGCAAATTTGAAAAAATATCCGGATAAGTGTGACGCGGAGCAACTGGCTGTAAAGTCATGGTTACGAGGTTATAGAGAAAGATTCAATAAAGAATGATCACTACGTAAATCGGAAGCAACTAGCCTTGGGCGATCAACAGGTTTTAACAAGTTAGGCGTGACTCGATTTTTTTGCCAATTACAAAAAAATATTGGAAAGAAGACCTACAATAGCCCCAGAGCGAATATGGAACTGCAACGAAACAGGGGGTCTATTCTCCAGTTGAGAGAATGATCATTTTATACGAACTGGACAGCCGTTCTCTTAAAAAGTGTGTGAGTGGTATTCTTGAATTGAAGTGAATAATCACTTCGCATGAAAATCGAGAGAACTTACTTCTCTTAGTCAAAACCAGTAGAAGAGCATCATTTCGGAAGAACATTGGGAGAACTGTCATTGTCATGTGCTATCAAAACGTCACTTTTTTTTAATCAAAATAGATTTGGACAAAGATCTTATTTATATTTATACTTTGAATGATCTAGCTGAGGCGGAAGAAGATGCCAATCGACCAAATAGAATTTTTTAAGAAAAGAGGATCCTTTTGACTTTAGTGACCGAATATTCATACAAAATATTCGTCTAAGTAAACCTTTTACACGGGATTTAATAGAAAATAATGGAAAATATAATCTGTTATTACAATTATCAAAAAATAATAAAAAATTGAAGTAAAGTGCCTTCTAAAATAGTTTTAACGCACAACTTAAATTTGGCAGCGGTGTTTCGTGAACTTATAAGATGTGATTGTTTCAAGAATACCAAATATGATGACCAAGAGAACAAATTGGTGATAGGACACTTCACATCCCACATCACATCACATCGTTCAACTTGGATAAAAGGGCCCCTGGAATTACCACCGTTCACTTCCCACTTAAAGTGTTAGCATAAAAAGGTGTGAAGCAAATTGGTAGTATTACATCTGATGAGAGGGGGACCCTTGTAACCATGATTGCTGCAATCAGTTTCATCGGCAATTTTTATCATTTTTCCAAGGATGATTTTATGATGAAAGGAGGTCCCTCGTGCAATTGGAGCTGCAAATTCTTCGAGATGGTCAAATGAGCATCTTTTTCTCCAGTTCTTGGATCACTTTATTGGGTATTCTAATCCCTCTACTGATGACCCTGTGATTCTGATAATGGCTCAAATTTCATCCCCATATAAGCCATAAAATGCAACCGCCTAACTTAGGCGTCTTTGGCCCCTTTAAAACTTTTTATAACAATGCTGTAAATAAGTGGATGATGAGTTTAGAAAATTCCGGAAAACTTCTGATAATTTATGAAATCGCCGAGATGGTATGGAAGGCCTACACTCTGAGTTCTGTCCCAAAGAATATTATTAGTGGATTCAGAATTTCTGGAATTGTTCCTTTAAATGAATACATTTTTGGCGATGAGGACTTTCTTCCATCCACTGTCATTGAACGATCTATGCCAGAAGACAACAACCTAAATCAACCACGTAAAGCCATCGCAGAGGTTAAATCTGGACCGTCCATTTCATTTACTCGAACCCCTGCAGAACTTGACGTCGACGATCATTATTTAGATTCTACCCGTTTTGTGTCCCCTAAGTCCGCTGCTCAAAAAATCCATGAACCGAGGGGGACTAAAAGGAAAACGAAGAATCTTTACCGACACTCCTGCAAAAGAAGAATTAGAAGAGGCTAAACTATTGAAGGATTTGAAAATAATAAAGAAAGTTGAGGCAGTTAAGAGAAACTTTTTCAAGAAAAAACCTGAGCCAACATTGGCAAAAAACTTAGACATGTCAGACGAATCAGATGACTTCTGATGACGATAGTAGTTTGACTGACAAAGTAAACGCCCAGCGACTGGAAAAGTAATTAGAGACTGAAACTATCAACGAAGGTGAATACCTATTGGTCAAAGTGTCCGTTAAAAAAAGCTTTGGATATTATGTGGCCAATGTTTTGACAGTAAAACCCAAAATATGTATTATTAACCTAAAAAAAACTGCCGGGGCAAACAAATTTTTGTTGGATGATTTAGCCAGAAGTTACATAGTTGATGAAAAAGACGTGATTTTGAAATTACCTCCTCCAATGGCCACTGGAGGATCGGTTCGTTAGCAGTCATATTTCAAATTTGCCGTAAATCTTAGCCCTTATGCTTTAAAAAAATCAAAACAATAAAATTTAATTTTATTATTGCTGTTTTTATATCCTGGCTCAAGGTGCATTACCATATAGATCAAGGTACAACACGATGTTGTATTTTGAAAATAATAAAGACGATTAAAATTATTAATAATAAGAATAAGTAACATGCTAGACTCATCGCCGAATAAAATCACGTGTTTGTTTGGCAACAAGTAAGTTCTATCTCCATCCAGGAAACATTTTTTGCTGATTAAGGCAGTCAATATAATCGGTTTATAAAACTTTGTAACAAAAAACAGGTCTCCATTGAATTTTCTATGAGAATAATTATACTCCTTATCCAGTTGCTCTATTATTGCATTAAGTTTGATTTATAAATTGCATTATTTTTTACAAACACTGTATTAAACTCACCGTATCTGGCTTCTTCTCCTTCCAAAGCCTGCTCGGTGATAATAGCTAATTCTTTTTCTAGGTCCACCAAGCATTCGTTGAGGTCCCACGAGAGAAGTCCTGAAACAAAAAAAATTATGAGACTGTCGTTTATACAGTGCCGTACTAGGTTGTTAAATCGACTCGAATAATGTTCAATTTATCCTCATCATTCTTACAAAATACTTATAATGATAAAAATGTTCAATATTTTTAGTCCGTTATAATAATTTAAATCACACTAACTGCTGAACGTTTTTGGCATAACAATTTGTCCTTTGGTATTTTTACAAGAAAAAAAAAACGTGATAAAATATTAATACCTTTTAAGGCTAAAAAAGGGTTGGCTGTTCCTTTACTCATAATGATAATATCCTTGTTCTTTATATAATGTGAGTACCAATTTTAAATGAATAAAATTATTTTAACAAAGTGATTTTGGTAATTTTTATTTCTGACTCCACTAATTATTATTTTTCTTACATTAAACAAATAATTTTGGGTTTAATTCATTAGAATTTTTGTCGTAACTCTCGTATAGAGAGAAATATAAAAAAATTCTCTATAACTTTATCACGACCCGTTAGTTGAAAGACAAAACTTCTTGAGGAAAACTAAAAATAATAGTTTGATATTATGTTAGACTACTACTGGATTTATAAAGAAAAGAGACATTTAAGAAACCGTCTCTGGCATTGAAACGCTCGGTATCCCTTAGGGAAGAAGCCTTGGACTGAATGGACATGAAATGAAAGTTTTTTTGGAAAGTGGGATATATGTTTCACCGTAAATCACAGTTTCATAGTGTATGTTTGGGAATATGGCCATTCTTTCTCGAAATAAAGATAAATTATATAGTATATAGACTCTGCCAAAAGACGTTATTTAGATAAAAGAGACAAATTATTGAGTTTTGTCAAATTATAGATTTTACTCTTATGTTGTGGTAGGTTTATAATTCTTATTATTATCTTTTCATCTTTGAAAAGCTTAAAAAGGATTTATTTGGGATACTATCCACAATATGTTAAAGCGTATTTAAAATAGGGATAATGGAGCGTTGACGTTCGATTTCCTTGTAAAGTTAACAGACAAAACAAATCCGCGTTGTACAACAAAAGCTGAGAACTACTGAAATATGTAAGTTCATTTTCACAACTCAAATTATCTAAAAATCCTATTGAGGTCGGGAAAATATGAGGGCTTTCTATAATTCAATGAGAAATGAAGGTATAGGTGAGTTGATCCCTATACTTCTTCCCTGAAAGAATATTTCGAAACATTCATTTACGGCTAGCAACATCATTCTTTTTTTTAGTTTTGAGTACATTATGTATTCACTATGAGTCAAATCTAATAAATAGGGTGGGTGTTTTACTGTTTGGAATCACGTTTCATGAATAATCGTAATTTCAATACAAGGGGTATGACTTGTAGCATCATCTTGATGGGACAGCAAAATTGAATGCATATTTGAACGATATTTTTCTTTTAACGCTTTACTGCAATAGTAGTTCCCTTCTGTAAATTACCTCTTCAGCATGCCAAATAACTAAGAGCATCAACTTTCCAGATGATGGAACCAATTTTAGAGGGGGAGGTTGAGTAAATCCTATGTTTCCAACGACATTGTTTTATTATCGAAGTCCTAAGCAGGAATATATAGAGGAGAGAGATTTTTAAAGACGATAGACGTTATACCGTGAAGGTAGTCCCGGGAGAGGTTAAATAGAAGGAGCTTTTTAGTGATTAATAGAACCTAGAGTCCCACACTACCCCCGAACAAAGTAGGTGCGTACGTAAAATAATTTTTCTGCACCCACTTGTATATTAAATACTTTACGCACAGACTACAAAACGAAAAAGTAGACCATTGCGTTCGACTGAATGATTATATTTTATATTCATTCCACCTAGCTCTGTAAAGCTAGCCCCCCAAAATTCTAAAATTTTAGCTTTAGAAGCAACATACGTTTGACCACCTATTGACCATGTTTGACCAGCCACTAATTTTTTTTTGACCATCTTCAGAAACCTAAATATTTAAAAAAATATATTAATGGCTGAGTGCCCGCTGGCCTCCCGAAGTTAATATTTTTTAAAACTGACTTAGATTTTCTTTAATACCCCGTAAAATAATTTAAAGGGGGTATATTATAGAAAAACAAGAGTTCTGGGATGCATTTCAACTTTGAAAGATAGATCAATGGTCAGAAAGGCACAATAGGATTCAAGAACGTTAAAAATTATGTATCGTCGTTTGATCACTCCCTAAAATATCTTAAAAGACCTCAGAGAGGTTAAAAATTCAAAAGAAACATTTCCCAATCCAATTTTTAGTTCAACAAAATGGTCAATCGACATAAGGACATATTAAATATTCATAAAGTTTTAAAATTATAATTTGATATTTGATCACCCCTTAAAATAATTTTAGTGTTTCTAAGTAGTGTGAAAATTCGAAAAATATATATTTGAAATCGAATTTCCACTTGGAAAAATGGCCAAAACACATAAGTTTAGCGTTAAGATCCATACCGATTTAAAATTATGTTTTAACGTTTGACCATCCCCTTAAATAATTTTTGTGCGCCAAGTAGTGTGAAAATTCGAAAAATAAAATTTGGAAATCGAATTTCGGCTTGGAAAAAATGGTCAAACGACATAAATGCGCAATAAGGCCCCATAATGGTTTAAAATTATGTTTTGATGTTTGACCACCCCCTAAAATAGTTTTAGTGTTTCTAAGTAGTGTGAAAATTTGAAAAATAAATTTTGAAAATCGAATTTTTACTTGGAAAAAATGGTCAAAGGACATAAGTTTACAGTAAAGATCCATAACGATTTAAAATTATATTTTGACGTTTGACCACCCCCTAAAATAATTTTTATGTGTCCAAGTAGTGTGAAAATTCGAAAAATAAAACTTGGAAATCGAATTTCAGCTTGGAAAAAATGGTCAAACGACATAAATACACAATAAGATAGTGGTTGATCAAAGGTATGCCGCTTCTAAAAGTAAAATTTTCGAATTTCGGCTAATTGCTAATTGTCAGTAACTTTTTGAATTAATGAGATTAAATATATTTAAAAAAATCAGCGATTCTTGTGAAGAAACGATAAATAATAACATTTCAATTTGTCGAGATATAATTTTGTCATTAGTAATTTATTTTTAATAGAGTTTAAGAGCTTTAGCTTTAATTATTAATGACAAAATTATGTAGAGACCAATAGAAAAAGGCGCTAATTTAATAAGGCCGAGTTATATTTAATGAGATTATTTCTATATGTAACTTTAATAAATATTTTCGGTTCATTTTAAAACGTTCCAAGAGATATTAGCTTATACTTTTACAATTAATATATTTGACATAGCCGTTAGTAAACATAAATGTATGTCAAGCACCATACATGATAGTCGATTGAGTGAAAAAATACGCCATAAAAATGTGACGTAATTTTTGATCCACTGGTAGTTTTTAACAATATTTGTACGTTTTTGCGATTTTTTTTTTATTATTTGCAGTTCATAATGTCATCTACTTTCTCTAGAAACCAGTCAGTGGAACTAAAATTATGTCATCACTAATTTAAAGCATGGTCGATTCATTCGGTTTTTTTTTCAGTTAGCTATTTTCTCCAGCAACTACTTGTAAGGTATAAACGTTGTGACCACTAAAGCAAGTGTCTTCTACTATCACCAATTTACCAACAATTGCCAATGTGTCAAACTATAAAAAAAAATTCTACACCCACATGGATATTAGCTTATCTACGCACAGACTACAAAACGAAAAAGTATACTATTGCCATTAACTGAACGAATATATTTTATATTAATTCGATATAGTGAGAACACTGCAAAAAGATTAAATCCACCAATCACACTTCATATTTTGATCACCCGACGAATATTATTTTTAAAATTTTAAATAAGTTGAAAATAACCAAAAAAAGGTTGACGGCTGTGTGCACGTAGTTTAGATTAAAAAGAAAAGACTTGTACTTAACGATATAAATTCAATAGGAAATACTTGTATTTCGTGCAAATTTTTTTTAATTATAAAATGCAAAGCGCTTTCGGCATGGTGCCATCATCAGTGCTTATCTACAAAAATTGTGGATGTAAACTTACAATTTATAAATATGTGTAAAAATAAAATCTGAGTAAGACTTAAGTCAAAAGTTAAAAATATATATATACAGGGTTTTTCATAATATATGCGCAGGACTTCAGGACGTGATAGCCCGTTCAAAAATATGAAAAAACGTTTCTATTAACTTACCCTCTAAAATGCACCATTTTCGAGATACAGGGTGTTGAAATTGAAAAAAAAAAATTCTACGCCACTGGAAAAAGTACGGTTTTGAGACGCCCATTTGAACCGCCAATGTTTTCTACACAGAAAAGGTACTTATGGTCATACGCTCTAAAGTCGACCGTTTTCGAGAAAAATCAAATTTTGTTTCATCAAGTATGTATGACCATGTATTTCAACATTAAAATTTTCTATAATTTTTATCCTATACATAATTTCTCTAAAATGGACCGTATTCGAGATATTTGAGAAAATGTGTAAATTTCGAAATTTGAAGAAAACTTAAAAACGGATAAAGAAAAAAACATTAAATTTTAAACTTAAGTTTTATTTCGGCCTGACGTGAAATAATTAGATTTTGAACAAAGTCGGAACATCGGGGGGGTTGGGTACTTTATGGGAGGCCGTCTTCATATTTTATGGAATATATCTGTTATTTTTGTTTGGAGAAAAAAATTTTTCAAATAAAAGTTACTTCTAATATTATTATATATAATTTTTCTTTTTTGTCAAAATTTCCTGAAATGGTCCGTATTCGAGAAATTTGACAAAATGTGCAAAATTCTGATTTTTATGAAAATTGTTGAAAAGTTGTTTGCGATATCGATCTCTATAATTTTTATTTATACATGATTTTTCTAAAATGCACTGTAATGGAAAAATTGTAGGAAACGTACTTAATTTAATTTTTTTTAGTATTTTCGTTTTCAATGAATATCTATAGAAAAATGTTTCGAGGTAGATGTATGTACAAAATGTATATATTTAGTTTATCTTCTAAACATTTATAGATGTGCTGCAATAGGTTGTACAAAATAACCGGAAAAAGCCTATAATAACTAGATAGGAAAGTCATGTGTTGGACACATCAGATTTTCATTTTTATTGTTTAACCAACTGTTTCAAAGTGACAGTGGTGATAAACGACACTTAAAGACGTTGACCGGTCAAATGTCAAGAGAGGAGGTGCGTTCACCTCAGTGTAGAACAAGTTTCTCCAAGTGTGATTCGAGTGATTGGAGGTGGTTAAAGGAAATCAAAATTTGTTAGTATTGCATTTAAAGAATTTTTTTTGAAATTTGATTTATTTGTTAGTTAAATTTTATTTTTAATAAATTTTTAATATGAATTGATCTTTTTAATGTTAAGGCAAAACCAAAATATCACTCACGTGATTCTGCTGTGCAAGCCCGGACTCTGCAGAACTTTTTTCAGAGAACCCAAGATGGCACAACTGAACCCGCGGTCCCTAGAGGTGAATCTGATGTTTAATCTTAAAAATTCCAAGTCACTCAACAAGCGTACTCATGGTTGGAGTGAGACAAAATAGAGGACAAAAAAATTATAATCATAAAAGTACCATGGTTCCAAAGGAAGGCTCTGATGGGTGAAATCGAGTTTAGGAGGGGATGGCCCTCAAAGGCTTATATTGAGCGACTCGGACTTATATCATCATAGAGGGTCAACTGAGTTGTCTATGGAGTGGTATAAAATTTCTGTTAAGGTTCACTTGAGTGTTGAGACAGAGGATATTATTGTCTCTTTCAAGGGTAAATTCAACATCTTTATGAAAATCTAATTAGTTGAATTTTTTTGTGTTCAAGTTGACTAATAAATTTTGTTGGGCTAAAATAATGTGGATTGGACCTCAAGTGATGTCCAAATGCAGATGTGTCCGGCTTCTTGATGTGCTCGTCTATCCGGACTCCCAAAGATCTGCAAGTTCTGCCAATATAACTGACAGATTCACCTCAAGGGACCGCGGGTTCAGTTGTGCCATCTTGGGTTCTCGGAAAAAAGTTCTGCAGAGCCCGGGCTTGCACAGCAAAATCACATGAGTGATATTTTTGTTTTGTCTTGACATTAAAAAGATCAATTCATATTAAAAATTTATTTAAATTAAAATTTTACAAACAAATAAATCAAATTTCAAAAAATTTTCTTTAAATTCAATACTAACAAATTTTAATTTTCTTTAACCATCTCCAATCACTCGAATCACACTTGGAGAAACTTGTTCCACACTGAGGTGAACGCACCTCCTCTCTTGACATTTGATCGGTCAACGTCTTTTAAGTGTCGCTTGTCACCACTGTTACATGGACACAGTTGGTTAAACAATAAAAATAATAATGAATGTATAATTCAATTTATATTTTAAAATATTATTAATAGTAATAATTATAATTTAGCAAGTTGTGAATCCCCAGAAATATTTATATTTTGGAGTTAAAATGACTAAAAACTTGGTGGATATGCTGGTTTGTGGGCAGTTTGTAGACTTTTTTGGCATTTTGCCTTTAACCTTTTTCATATTAACTATTGTATTCTAAATTTAAACTTCAATATATTTTCCACAGTCACCCTCTATTTGTAAATTTTTTAAATTTTAACTAATTTGTTAACTTTTTTTCACCTGTACTCAATACGAATAGTGAAAGTAGTATAATTCCTTAGTTCCACACAAGCTAACTTGCTTCTGGAGATTAGATATGATTTTTTAGGGACTTATCCCACACTCACTATTCCCAACACTGTGTTATGTCATAATTTCTGTAGATAAGCACTGATGATGGCACCATGCCGAAAGCGCTTTGCATTTAATAATTAAAACAAATTTTGCCCGAAACATAAGTCTTTCCTTTTTAATTTTAAATAAGTGACAATTCTATCAAACTATTTGTCAGCATATTTTTTAATTATGGAACTTAAATATATATTAAAATGAGTTATTTTTGTATAGAATCAATAAATAATAAAATGTCTATTTTTATTTATACTATAATTATAAATAATTTGTTAATTTTACTAAAACTCTATGAAGTCAATTCAATGACTGGTATTAAAAAAAATTCCCAAATATACCGGTGGATAAGTGGTGAAAGTATCTGACTTCCTCGCGAGAAATCCAAGTTCGAGCCTCGGCTGGGACTTTTAAATTAAATATTTTTTTATTCACTTATTTTATTTTAAAAATTATTAAAAGTCAGAAATTATTTTAAAATTAGTTATTTTTTCTTAAAAACTTAAAATATTTTTTTTATTTGTAAATTTTTATTAGTAGGTCGTACAAAAAATATACTGTACAACTCGTGTGGACTGTCCACATCGTACTCAGATGATTGAGCACTCCGCCTATAGCGACGTCGTGCCCAAATTTCGTCTTCGTGCGATTTCAACCCCAATGCCTCCCTCTCGCCATTGTGGATACCTGCCAATTATTTCGACGAATTCATTTGATATTTGTAAATTATAGAAACAATGTACTAATTCGTTTTCATCAACGTCTTAGTTAATTCCATGATAGATTTCCGCCCAGTCATTGAAAGAAAAGACAACACAAATTTCCCGCAAGCTTGTCCTAATTTGATTAATGAGATTTAGCAGCAGTCCCAATTTTCATTTAAAATAGACATTTATATACAAGATAAATCTCGGAGAGTTTGGTATATAAATTAAAATTTAACTTACTACTGACGTCATTATAACCAACATTAGGGTGTGTCATTTTTGAGCAACTTTTTTTTTTCAACTAAGAAACAGGCTAAAAACTTTCAAAAAGGTGAAAAAAGAAGCCTCTAAAAATTTGAGCTCGTAATATTATCATTTAGTGGTGCCTGTACCTAACTTTTCATTTTTCAACATGGAAAAAAAAAGTATTTTTTCTTATTTTTGTAGCTTGACATTTAAACATTGTAAAAATAAACTGAAAAATTATTTTGGTAGAAAATTGAATGCTCTACAAAAAAGTATTAATTTATTTAATTTATTTTTTCATAGAACATATAAACATATGAACATATAAACCAGTAATAGTATAGTATTTTTGACTAATTCTTTTTCAATATACAGGGTGTTATTGAAATACACGTACATATTAAAACTGGGTATTGCGCAGATCCCCACTGAATGTAGAAAAATATTATTTTTTAAAAATACCCCTTATTAAGGGAGTTATTAATTTTTGAAAATTAATTCTAAAACAAACGTACTTCACTGATATGTTGAGGATGACCTATATAAATTAGGTTTATTTACCTATTTTAAACATCAACATTAATTAATATGCAAGTTTTTGTCAGATGATAAGAAAACTAGTCTTGTAAGAAATAACCATGTTGCCAAGATTTTCGAATTAATTTCTATTTCCGAAGACTGGTTTTTACTACCCTCGTTATCAAAAAACTAGAATATTTGATAAATGATTGTTTTTAAACTATACATTTTTGAAACTATAGATTATTAAAATTTTAGTTGATTTACGAATCTGGCTAACACGAGCGCGTCATTTCCAAGTTGGTAAAAAGTGTTGTTACGATTACTTTTAAATATTTTTTACGATGCCACTATTTACGAATATTGAACTAACGGATATAGTGCTGGTTTATGGGGCAGCTGGAGAAAATTCTCGGCAAGCACAAATCCTGTATCGCGAACGGTTTCCAAATCGGAGAATTCCGGACTGTCGTACGTTTATTTCAACTGTTCAGCATCTAACATTGCGTTTGGTCTGCCAAGTTCCTTTAACTCCTTTAACACTTTTAACTCCAAACGACCCTTTTAGCGTTAGGTTTAGTCCGATTAGTGACAGTTTAACACGCTTAAATGTCATTTAAAAATTTGTCCCGCTCCAGCCCCTGACTGACCGAACTCGCCTCATGAGACCATGGAAAATTTGAGAGTGTCAATGCAGATCGAGGGAGAACAAGAACACAAAGAACATTGGCGGCCGAAGAAGAAATATTGGAAGCTGTTGAAAACCGGCCTCAATTAAGTTGTAGAAGACTAGGTCTTGAAATTGGAGTGTCCTCATTTGTTGTGTGGCGGACACTTAAAGAGCAAGGTTTACATCCTTATCACATACAAAAAGTCCAGGCCTTATATCCAGGTGATGAAGAAAAGAGAGTGGAGTTTTGTGAATGGATGATTCAAAAATGTGTTGATATTCCTGATTTTCTAAAAATATTATTGTATACTGACGAGGCTTCATTCACTCGTGATGGCGTGTTCAATATGCACAATACGCATATTTGGAGTGATGAAAATCCTCACGCCATTAGGGAAACTGGGCATCAAAGAAAATTTTCAATAAATGTTTGGGCTGGCATAATAGATCAGTATTTAATCGGGCCTTATGTTCTCCCGAACAGATTAAATGGGCCAGGATATCTCCACTTTTTAGAAGATATTTTGCCAGTACTCCTAGAAGAGATACCGTTACAATTAAGGCAACGGATGTGGTACCTACTAGATGGCGCTCCTCCTCACTTTGATTTAAACGTACGGCAGTTTTTGAACATTAGATTTCCTCAAAAGTGGATAGGCAGAAATGGACCTACTAAGTGGCCTCCGAGATCTCCGGACTTAAATCCATGCGATTTCTTTTTGTGGGGTCACATGAAACAACTGGTTTATAATGAACCTATTAATAGTGTTGAACAATTAACCAATAAAGTTAATGCGGTAGCCGAGGAACTACGACAAAATCCAAGACTAATTTCTAATGTTCAAAGTTCTTTGGAAAGACGATTGCAAGTGTGTGTAAATAATAATGGACGGCATTTTGAACAATTACTGTAATAAACTTTATTTTGAATTAATTGGTTTTGCTACGGCAACAGTGCAATTTCTATGGGTAAGTTCAATTTCGATTTATTTTACTTCTTTAAATATGGAAACTAGTAGGTTGGAAAAGGGGACTCTTCCCCAATATTTAAATTTTAGATTTTGAAGTTAAAATTGGTGCCAATCGTTTTTGGTCATTACATACTATTCCCCATTTTAATATGTACGTGTATTTCAATAACACCCTGTATATTAGGCTAACTTTAAACAAACCATACAAACCATCTTGGACAATTGTATTCCACAGTTGATTTTTAATTCTTTTCAAAGTCGAAAATGATATTTCTACTGAAGCCGAAGTAACAGGGATGGTAACGGTTAAATATAATAAATTATAAAACTGAGGCAAAATTTGTTATAGACTATTATCTCTTAGATATTTAATCATTGCAATGCGGCTGTCATATTAACCTAATATATCTTTATCAGAATAAATAACACACAATTCGTTTTTCAATGCCACATTATCAAAAAAAAAAAAAAATGTATTTCACAACGAGATTCTATAATAGTTTATCTGGAAACTGTTTTAAAAAAACATATTTTTATTATTCAAATCAAAAAATTGTAATACTTCTAAATCTGAAAACCTTATTTCAATTCGACTCTTAATAGTATCTAAAATTTCATAAAAAATTTACTTGTTCTTCAGTAGAAAAATATTGAAACAATGTATTAAAATAACGTTCATCATTACGAAATTTTGTAAGTGTTTCAATGGGACATTTTAACCGATTTCTGTCGATAAATTTGTGTTGCAAAATCTGGAAAACACTATCTATCTGTTTGTTCAAATATTAATTTGAATACATCGAAAACGAACAAAAATTCTGCATTAACTAAATGATATTTTAAAGAAATATATTCTGTTAAAAATTCATTACTGTTTAAAATGTAATCAAACACTTCTACTAATTTGTCTTTATCGTTATAAATAGTAAAATCCGCACGCGATGTAAAATTCCACCTAGTTGGGGCATTACTAGGAATTCTGTTTCCTACAAGTTTAATAAAAACTTATGTGCGTTTGATATATTTAGAAAAAAAATTTAAACATGAAGATAAATTCGAAAAAAAATTCTTACTTCCTTAGTAGAATTACAATCTTTACTTAATTAAAACCTTAGATAAAAGAGACCGGAGATGTAACATTGCACATCGCGCACGTTGTTTATTCCAGCTCTAAGTAACACACCAATTAAAATTCATTGTGTTCACGACGCCACCCGAATTGCTCCGAAATTTCTATTCTATGCTTGTCTCCGCGTGAGTAAATCATTTATGGAACGCCCGCCGTTTTGAATTATTTGATGGTGTTATTAGCAATTTAAAGTGTTTTAGCTATTCAATTTCAAGTTGAAAATGCCACGATGTATGGTGAAAAATTGTATGTACAAATAATATCAGTCTCAATGTTATGAAAAATAAGAAATATATTCGTTTTCAGCGGTAAATATTTGTTGACGTTTTGACATAAAGTCGTCATGATTCTTTGGGCTCAATATTTCAGATCCGCATTAAGGGGTTTCAATAAATATTAAGCATCAAATACATAATATTTCAGAAAATAGATTTCATATTGCATTAATTTACAAAAGAGTAAAATTTTAAACATTTAATCTAAATAAGAAGTAAATAGGCATTGTTACTAACGAAATTTTGTTTTTAAAAAGTAGTTTTATAAGAATATTTACTAAAGGTGGTTTTTAGCCCTTTATTAGGTATTTTTACAAGAATATTAGATGAAATACAGGTTCACCTACTTAAAATTTCAAGGTTTATTTTATTTGCGGTTAAATCGGAAGTGACATTTGAATCTTAAGTCTTAAAACAAAGTAAAACGCGCAAAAAAATACTAAAGTTACGGAAATTAGTCATATTATTAGTAAAATGTTACATTATAAACCCCTAAACAACTCGAAAAAAAAATCTTCGTTTTATAAAAAAATCCAAATTCTAGCAATATTTATTATACAGTCGAATGCGGTTTCAAAGATAACAGGATCAATAAATCCGAATCTCCAAATTTTGGAGCTAAATGCTAGGATAAAAGCATGCGTCCGATAGGGGTTACAAAAATAATCGATTTATCGTTTTCATGAAAATCGATTTATCCGTTATAATTAATCGATATTTTTGATTAATCGAACATTTTCAATAAATTGTTTTCGTTTTTTTAGGCAATGGAATAATCGATTATAAAGGAATTACAAAAATTGTGTAGATTTATTTAAAATATTCGATTTATTGAAAATAATCGATTTTTGTAAAAAAATAGATTTATTGTTTAATCGACTTTTTAAATTAATCGATTATTTTTGATTAATCGATTATTTTCGATTAATCGATTATTTTCGATTTTTCAAACGTATTCGAATAATTTGTTTTAAAATAAAAAAAATAGATCATATAAAAATAAAGGATTGAAAGAATATAATCAGTTATATTATATAATCGATATTTCGGTTATTTTTTAGAATTATCGATTTATCAGCTTTTTATTAATCGATTATTTTCGATTTTTCAAAGAAAATTAATTAATCAATTTTAAAAGGAATAAGAAAAAAGAAAAGGATTATTTGTAAATAATCAATAATTCAGTTATTTTTTTTTTTGGAAAATCGGTTTATCGTAGAATCGGCTTCTTAATTAATTGGTTATTTTCGCTTAATCGGTTATTTTCGATTACCCGAATATTTTCGATTAATCGATTATTTTCAATTTTTCAAAGGTATTCGAATAATTTGTTTTAAAAGATATATGAAAATAATCGATTGATCGAATATAATCGGTCATTTTATATAATAGATATTTCGGTTATTTTTTAGAATTATCGATTTATCGGTCAATCAGCTTCTTATTAATCGATTATTTTCGATTTTTCAAAGATAATCTAATAATCAATTTTAAATGAAATATGAAAACAAAGGGATTATTTGAAAATAATCGATAATTAAGTTATTTTTTTGGAAAATCGATTTATTTTAGAATCAGCTTCTTATGAATTGGTTATTTTCCCTTAATCGATTATTTTTGATGTCTCAAAAATGATCAAATAATTGATTTTAAACGAAATAATTTTTTTTTTGAAAAATCGATTTATCGATTATTCGATTTTTTAATTAATCGATTATTTTTGATTAATCTATTGTTTTAGATTTTTCAAAGATTATCGAATAATCTGTTTCAATGGAAATAGGAAAAAAAATGATTATTTCAAAATAATCGATTATTTAAAATAAACGATAATTCGTTTATTATTTTTTGTAAACACTGATTTATCGGTTAATTGGCTTTTTAATTAATCTATTATTTTTGAGTTTTTAAAGATAATCAAGTAGTAGATTGGAAAATAATCTATTGATCGAAAATAATCGATTATTATTAATGATCAATAATTTATTTCGATAATCACCCACTCCTAGCGACCAAATGACTTTTAATACATTTAAATTTTAAAATGTTATCTGGTTTCAGACATATGCATTTCTAGAGTTTTATGTGACTCATCCTCTACCGGGTGTTCAAATTAAAGCGTTACAGCTATATACCGCTTTTATAAAAAAACAAGTTTCAGACGAAAATTTTATAGTTTTGAGGGGAAAAACTTCTGGCTAAAATCGTTTTTTATAGCTAACCATGATATGGCCAACTTTTTTTCGGGCAGCAACATTTTCAAGTAGCTATTACTCAAAAAGTAAAAGTCCAATAAAAAAAATATTTCCCTCAAAAGTTTATTTTTTTATGTACTTTAAGAATATGTAAGAAAAAAATGGGATTTCCATTTAAAAAAACAAAGTCCACCTCGATATGGCCATATTATGGTCAGCTATAAAAAAATTAATTTAGCCAAAATGTTTCCCCCAAAAAACTATAAAACTTTTGTCTGAAACTTTTTTTCTTAAATGCATATTTTCGGCGGTATTTAACTGTAACACTTTAATTTGAACACCCGGTATATTAAACACTTTAATTTGAACACCCGGTATATTAATTAATATTCCTAAAGAAACAAGCTTTAATATATCTTTTTCTGAGATCATAATACAAAACAGCATTTTCTCATTTTGACTAATTTTTAATATGTGATAGTCGTGATATTCGCCTGCGCACATGCTTTTTTTTTAAGACAATGAGTACCATTTCTTACTCGATTAACAATATTTTATTTAAACATTTTACTGTATTCTCTTACAGAAAAGTCCGTAGTAAATAATAGCTAATGAAATATTCTATAAAAGGTCTTCTCTTTACATAAAATATCGTGGCATCTGTTTGATATTAAAAAATCACGTTAAATTTACTTCATAATACAAAATTCCATTAAACGTATATTTTAAATAAATCGAATAGTTCATTATGATGCTAATAGTCCCTGTCACAGAGTTCGGGTCCCTGCCCAGTTTCCCCACTCCGTTAACCTTTCTTTAGAAATTGGCAACATTTACGCAGGTTAAACACCGGTGTGTTATATCTCTGGTCTCTTTTATCTAAGCTTAAAACCAAACTCATGTTATGGGTATAACAATGAGTGACAAGTATTAAAACTAATTTTAAAAAACCGACTTTACAATCGTGCAGATGCCGTCACCACATCTTAATCAAATTTATAAGGGACCATCCCTGAGTTATCCCCTTACCACAGACAATGTGGTAAATAATTATCGCTAAACATAATAAAAAAAATGAAGAATTTGACGATTTTATAATGGACTCAATTATTAGCTTTTGACTTAATTAATATGGGACAACCCCTGAAGTACTCCCTTTCTTACAAAAGCAGAATCATAAAAATTGGACAAGGTGGTAATGAATTACCGCTAAACATACATTAAAAAAATATATTACGATGAATTGAGAACCTCCTCTTTTTTTGAAGTTGGTTGAAAATTAAATTTATTATTTACCGATATTAGTACCTGGGAGGTAAACTAAACTATGTCGACATAGTGCAGTTTTTTAAAGAATATATTTTCAAAATCAGCTTGTAGAGACCTTTTTAGGAGTATATTATACCATGTATAGTGAGGTCACAATAAACGTTTACTAAAAAAATATAACACTATGTTCAATAAACTTACAGATTAAACAACACTTTTTAACTCTCACGTTAGTCGTACTATTTATTGAAGCATGTTGGATGTATATGACACTTTGTCATAGAAATATTGTTCATAAAAAATGTGTTACAAAAACTAACAATTCTTGCATATCAAAAAAAGTTTTGTGACAATAATTGGATTTCTTTTCGAAATATAATAAATATATGTTAATATTGATAACTTATAATAAAAACAAATTATTTACGTGCAACCACTTGCGCACGAAAAGAAAGAATGACGTAAGACAGTATCTGAGTACGACAAAACGAGAACCGAGTTCGGAAGGAATTGCACGAACAGTTGTTATTTTGGAACTTTCTAAATACTTTTGAGAGTATTTAGACTTTAAAATAAGTGGCCACAGAGCGAAGAAAGGGGGTACTACCTATCATTGAGAAGAAGGAGTGGAATATAATTATAAAGTTTCAGAACTAGAAAGATTTAGATCTGTCATAATCATACGTTGGGTAAGTTCGGCGAATATGGCACACTATAAGGAAAATTAAAAAAATAGGTCAGATTCGTTTTTAATTTAAATCTTGGGCCTACTACAACTCAGAAACCTATTCAGATATAAAAATATAAAAAATTATTAACACTTTCCTAAAAAGAGAAGAAAAAAAAACAGAAACCTTACATCTTAAAATTTCGTCATGGTAGGATATTATGGCACTGGTCCATATTAGCCGACTGCAATGACGAAATTTCAAATTTATCATAATTTTAGCTACAAAATTCGTAAATAAAATTGTAATTCTCAATCCCAGCACAGTCTTCGTGTGCCCAAAATGAACACATTGAATCCAGGTTTTACCTGAGTTGTCTTTAGAAAAGAGAGCCTCACAACATACACATTGAGCATCGTCCCTTTTTCGCCTGTCGGGGCTTTCATCTAAACTTTTATGGCAGGAGTAGTCATTGGAACTACATTCTTCATCAGAACTAGTTTTTTTTAGTGGTCTACCTTTTTTCTTAGTCATTAGAGCCTTACCTTTATTGAGTTCTGAGGATTTTTTACTTTGACCCTTAAACAGAACCTTTTTTAAAGTGGCGGTTTCTTTTGTCTTTTTCTTTTCTTCAATTTGTTTTAACGACTCTTCTAATTCCTTCTTGTAAGGCGATCCAGATATTAACATGGATTTGGAAGATTTTCTACCTCGATAACTTCTCAATTTAGAAGAAATCCTAGGAATGGGAGAGATGGTAAATGGCGTAATATATGATGTGGATGACTGATGAGGTGTTGAAATTTCAATGCATCGAGAAGAAGTTGCTTTAGGCACACAATTGTATTGGAATCATTAAAATCATCATTATTGCCAGATGTGGAAGTTCTCGTTATTTCAGAATCTGCTCCTGGAATAGCAGATGAAGAAGCGGGATTTTGTTGCTTTTCAACCGTTTCATGTCGGTCATTAGTAAGCTCCGATATCACATTTTCACCTGTGACATCAATAAAGTAATGATCTTGAAAAATGTTTTTATTATGAGGATAGATTCCAGTTATTCTAATACCATTAACAGCAATCTCTCCGGTTTGGCACTTTAGATAGGCACGTCCAAATAACTCCATTATATCGAAATGTGTTAAAGACCTTGTGTTATTTCTGATCCAACAACGTATTTATTCAGTCAAATATTTTTTAAGAGACCCCATAAAACTTTTATTCAGAGGCTGTATTTTGTGACTGGAATGTGGGGGTCTAGAAAATAAATGCACGTTGTTTTCCCTAGCGATATCAATAATGTCGATATTTCTAGTGTGACTAGTGTGTCCATCTAGAATCAACAATACTGGAGATTCTGTTGAAGGCTTTACGAAATTTATAAAGTGATTGAACCATTTCGTAAAAATGTTAGTCTAGATCCATCCAGATGGGTGACAGTCATAGATAGCCCCTGGAGGTGCTCCCTTCATAAGAAGAGGGTTATTCCTTTTACGCGGAAATATTATCAGTGGAGGCACAAATATTCCACTGGCACTCATGCACATGAGCAAGTAATAAGAGACCCCCTTTCAGCTGATGTTAGTGCTCCGACTTGTTTTTTTCCCTTAGGACTTATAACTTTAGGTAAATGCGACGATACAACACTTATTCCAGTTTCATCTACGTTGAACACTCTATCTGCAGAAAATGTATGTTTATCGTATTCAGTTTCAAGCAAATTATAAAATTTGTTCACACTGTCCCTGTTAAATCCTCTCATTATACTAAAAGAAGTTCCTGTGGGTTGTCGAAAAGTCAGTTGTAGATGACGGCCTAAAAATAACCGAAGCGAGTCTTTTCCAGTGTTTTGGTGATATACGCCTTGTCAAACCAAAAAACTTTGATTCCATTTGTAAAATATAATCGACCAATGATATTTCAATTTCAGGTGGCAAAGTGGGCTTCCTACCCAATTTGGCAGCAGTCAACTAGTTAAGGGCAACATCTGTTTTTGCTGTTAGACGACGTATAGTAGTTTTTGGCACATTATAATATTTAGAAGCCTTTAGAAAACGCATTTCTTTTGTTCTGACAGCTTGTATAGCTCGCTCCATTGCCTGCGTATTCCATAACTAGTTTTCTGGTTTTCGACGAGCCATTATCTGCAACGAAAATGGCAGTGCTGTGTTAAAATATAAGGATGGGTAATAATATGGCCCCCTATGCCATAATAGCCTATCCTTTAGTGGGCCATATTGTCTGCCCTGCCACAATTTTACAAATAAATTATTCTAACAGTGAAATCATGTATTGAATAAAACAATATTCGTAAGTAATGTCCAATACATTACTAAACAACATACTACAAATATAAAATCAAGTTAATAGCTAATTTATAAAAAAAATCTATCCAAAACTTACGAGGAAATAACATGGAAGACGCTTGAATCACAAATTTAAGCACAGCATTCACATACGCTCTCTCAAGTTGATATACTCGAACTAACAGTGGGAACCCGGGAACTACAACTGCTGAGCAGTTAGCGCCTCACATTGTTCCACAGCAACTTTAATTTTCGGAATAATTCGGGTGGTCCATATTGACCGCCTGGGCCATATTTACCGAACTTACCCTATCCCTAGGATTATGAAAGTAGTCAGATTTGTTCGCCGAACTATTTTTCAGCTTAATAACCCCAACACTTATGTGTGCGTTAACCCTTTTGTCATCTAGAATGCTAATATACTTTGTTCGAACTCCTTTCTCATTTATCCCTTTCATGGATTATTAAACATTTGTAATTGGGTCGTAGACCACTCTGTACGTATCATGCTGGTTGGAATTTCCACTAACTAGTAAAATACGTTTCACATTTACCAGAAAATTAACTAGAGACAAGATAAATCCCATCGGAGATAAATAAATTAGGAGGAAATTAAATTTTCGAGAAAACGGCATTAGTCGTCTCAATGGCAACATTTTATCTTGTTAAATGATGTTAAATGCAGGTTTTTTTTAATTAAGTTATTTTTCGGACGACTTGCGTTTACAACGTTACTATTGTGACTGAAGGTAATTGAAAAAGAGACTTTTTAAATTCAGAACAAAGGCATTCTAATAATTCCTTGATAATTAAGTTAAACATTAAAAGATTGAATCCATTAGCAGTACAAAGCACCTGCTTTTTTCTTGATATACCTAAAATCTTGTCATTTTTTATACAGACTAAATTGTTTTCTTTTACAAAACTATTTAAATGAAAGTCTCTTAATCGAGCAAATGTCAT
Organism: Psylliodes chrysocephalus; assembly: GCA_927349885.1. Lineage (NCBI taxonomy): Eukaryota > Metazoa > Arthropoda > Insecta > Coleoptera > Chrysomelidae > Psylliodes > Psylliodes chrysocephalus. The sequence continues at coordinate 97,391,086 of OV651813.1, forward strand.
AAATAAAAATTCTTGGAACATATAACACTAAATTGGTAATGTTCTCAGTTATGCCTATACCTAAATTGTTGTTTTTCGGAATTTTTCGAAAATATAATATTTTGTTTTTATTAAAATTAACGTGTCTCAATGGATTTATTCGCATCTCGGGCGTCGCAACTCGAGCGGAATACTTAATTTTTCGCATTTCGGGCGTAAGGCTACATTAAGATTAAGATTAAATACCCTTCGCAACTCGGGCGTTCAAGGATCAGTACTAATATTATAGTAATATAATGAATGTCACCTCTTTAGTTTAACCTGAGAAGGTGCTTTCGGTTTAAACTTAAAATTATATACGGAGTGCCGTACAAGAGGAGCTTGCCAGTTTTTAAATATTATGTAACTTTCATAAAACAAGATTTTTTATTTATCTTTCTCTGCAAAAATAGTCTTTACATTACATTGTTATGACATTTGAAATTGTCGTTTTTATTGAAAAAGGTATAATTTAATTTTTATATAATAATTAAATTGATAAATAATAGTGTACCTACCTCGGCTAGCTATTTAATTTTTATTTGTATACATTTTTTATGTACAGCGTGTCTGAGTAAGTTGGCTACATATAGAAAACTTTTTTTTTATTTATTTTTGTCAAAAAAACATAATCGAACCTTACAACATGTCTTAATATTTCGAGTGTACTTCGCAAGTCAGTTTTTCCATTTTGTGACGAAAGTCTAATTTATTTTTAGTTTATTTATTTAAAAACACACTATTTTCAATTTATTTCAGACGTACTATTTAATTTATATAATACTAACTAACAATTCTAATTTATTTCTTACACTTTAACTTTCCAATACAATGTTCTATATTAAAACTGTCTATAATCAACTGACCGCCGTCTTCACACACGCGATATTTATATCAAGCCGACTCTGTAACCTGAATAATCCCTATGGTCAGGAAAATTCCAATTCTGACTCAACGGCACACTCCGTCCGTTCTACCCGTTTCTCGAGCCTCAGCGACATTCCCAGAATATTCCATCGCCTCTAGCATGAACCGGCTGCCCAGACGTGAAGGCCGCGTGCTTAGACAGAGTTGGATTTAATAATTTCATGACAGTTTGTTAAGTATTCGACGATGGCATTTATTTGTCGGTCGAGATTACTGTATTTTGTGGCTCTTTTATTTAACTATATTTTAATATTATATTTAAACGTTGTTATGTAACTAAAAGTTAATAATTTTGTTAAATATATATAATATGTAAAAGATTATTGTATTTCAACCTTTTTAACGTTTGGTTAATAATGTAAACCAAATATCTACGTTATTTTAATATTAATTATTCTAGTTTATTTTAATATTCTTTTTAAATGTTATTATGTAAATGTGGTTCAACCGAAAGTTGGATATTAAGATACATACACGTTTAATATTAACGTTTCTTTAAATTACATAAAACTCGTAATAAAAACGTTATTGTATCGAAACACTTTGACGTTTTGTTTATATTTTACCTAAAAATATTAATTATTCTACTTTATTGCAATCATATTTTTAAACATTTTCATTGATTATACTTAGAATATTAAGTTGGTTTATGTTTGTTATGTTGTAAATTGCCAAGCTTTGAAAAATTTCTCATTTGTAAGAAGAGAAAGAAGATGGGTTATGTTGTAGTCATTTTATTTTAAGTAATATAATTTTATTTTAGAGACAACCATATATTCTAAATAATTGGAAGTTTGGGTCTGTTGTTGGATACATTTCTGTAATATCAGTATGTTATATTTCTGATAGGTTTCAAATTATTATTTATAAAGTATATGAAATATTACATTTACAGGATATTTTTACATTTTAGGAATGTTTTAGAAATGTTTCTGAGGCGTTTCGTAATATTTATATATTATTTTATCATATTCATAATTTCCTTAAAATGGTCCGTATTCGAGAATTTTGACAAGTGCAAAATTCAAATTTTAAAGAAAATTCTTCAAATAAAAGTTGCTTACAAAGTAATTCTCTATAATTTTTGTTCCATACATTTCTCTAAAATAGACCGAACTCGGGAAATTTGAGGTAAAGTGCAAAATTCGAATTTTTCTTATTATTTTCACTTATAATACCACTAGTGACCAAATTATTTCTGGAAATATTTTAGAAATCGCGAATAATTTGAAAATGATCCCGATATCATGCTCTATATTTTTTATTCTACACATGATTTCTCTAAAATAAACCGTAATGGAAAAATCTTCAATTTTTTTACATCAACTAACTTTTCAATGCTCGCTATCTGTTAAAATCAAAGCTAGTTCTGCGATGTCATTCATTTCTCTTAAATTTTCGATAATTCATTACTACCTGAATCAGATTGTAATCAGAATCAGGGTACATAAACTATGGTCAAATTTCCGGTGCACCCGAACTGCGGAAAAGTTAATCTGGTCCTATAATCCGACACCCGAACTGCGGACACAAAATAGTTTAACCTAGTCTATACAATCCAAAACACCCGAACTGCGGAAATTAGTCTGCAAAATAATGGTAGCGTAAGGAAAAAAAAACGATCCGATAAAATTTGAAATTCAATTTTATTTAATAATGAAATATATAAACAATAAATTAGATTGAAACAATACTACTGAATTTGTAAGAGACACACTTGACAAAATCATACCTATTTATTTCATTATTATTAAATTACAAAATTTTACATTGAATATATTTTTGTTTATTTAAAACTTCGCTTCTGTGTAACCTCTTTTCATATTTTAACACAGAGTTAATTCTTATGTAGGTGTCGGTTTGCATATTAATTAATGACTTTAAAAAATATTAATATTTGGATGTGGAGAGGGACAATAGGCGCTAAATTTGGAATGAAATGACTCACATGTATTCGTAGTTGTAGAAGTTTTAGCTGTCCATATTTTGGGTGGAAACATATACTTAGTATCTATATATGTATCCACTAAATAGTTACAAAACTGAGTTATTATTTCATCATCTGGCTTCTCGGCCATGAAATCTTCAACAAATGAAGCCTCTACTTCATCTAAAGATAAGAAGGACAGACCAAATATATGGTGCAGCCATTTTCCAATAGTGGAATTATTGTTTTTATATTCTGTGCTCAGACCAAGTTGTTGTAAAAAACTTTCTTTATAAGAAAACTTTAAAATAAACTTTTACATAAGCCTTATTTTAGGAGGGGACAAAAATCGTTATTCCAGGGGGAGGGAATATTTTAAATAATATTATTGAAAAATGTTATACCGGGTGTTCAAACTAAAGTGTTATAGTTAAATACTACCGAAAATATGAATTTTATAAAAAAAAGTTTTTAACAGAAGTTTTATAGTTTTTTGGGGAAACATTTTGGTGAAATAATTTTTTTTTGTACATAATATGGCCGTATCGCGGTGGACTTTTTTATTTGAAATTAGAACCCCATTTTTTTACATATTCTTAAAGTTCATAAAAAAAATAAGATACTCTTAAAAGGAACATTTTTTTTATTGGACTTTTACTTATTGAATAATACCTACTTGAAAATTTTACTGCGCGAAAAAAAGTCGGCTATATTATGCTTAGCTATAAAAAAAGATTTTAGCCAAAATGTTTACCCCAAAAAAAATATAAAACACTTTAATTTGAACACCCGGTATATACATATTATATATTTGCATTATTAATATTTTCTAAAATTAAATGTTCATATCTGAACAAGTGTAATGTCAGAAATTGTAATATTTATCATGAAAAGGGTAGTACTCACCATGATTGTGCAAGATGAAATTTACAACCAATTATCTGCACTTCTGGAAAAACTTCTAACACGCTTGAATGAATAGCTTGCTCAAAATCCATTACAAAAAATTTTGAATTTAGCATAAATCCCATGTCGTCAATCTTTTTCTTTATAAGTTGCCACAGTCTCGTGTAAATTGTTTTACTTTTGTCTCTTAACAAGCAGAAGGCAACAGGAACATACATTTCATTTTCGTATGCATGGATGGTAAAAAGTTGCAAAAAAAATTGTGCAGTCGTCCAATGTACCGTCAACAAACAATACGTCTTGTTTGCACATAAATTCAATATTTGATGCACAAGAGAACACTACAATGTTAGTCTCAATATCATTAATTGCGCTGGTAATTTCCACACTATTTAAAAACGTATTAATTTCACTTATTGATTTAGGTAACTTTGGCACTAATTTTAATCTGGAATGATTAATATTATTACGCATGTATCGCATGTCTTTGGGGGTTATATTGCCTAAAGTTTCATTTTGTTATGCCAATTCCTGATAAATTAATTTAGATGATCTTTCAGACAACTCATCTACAGCTTTTCGCTTTGCCGTATTGTTCACTTTTTGTCTTTGTAGAAGCTCTTCACTTTGTTTTGAAAAGACCAGATTTTCACTTATGGTATATACTTTTGCAGCGCATTTTATATTTATGCAACACCACATCCATTCACCAGTACTTTTAAGTTGGCGAAATTTACGAAACTTAAATTTTTCATAAATAATTAAAGTTTTTCCCCTTTCACTTAACATTTGCGTAAACTGCATTTTTACTTATTACATATAGTATAAATCACAAGAACTGATAGTCGAACCGTCTTGGATAAAGACACGAATTAAACTAAAACTTTACCTAACATTTTTAATTTTAACTTTACAATCTTCTTAGAATAATGTTAGATACTTAGGAATTATATCATTAATATCTTTTAATTATAGACTGTGGCATTAATTAAAGAAAAGATTTGCTAATTTGATTTGATTTGAATATTGTGATTAGGGACAATATTATTAATATCTACTTGAACTTGAATTAAACTAAAATTTTGCAAAATTTAAGAATTTTCTTAGAATAAATATTTGTACTTTTTTATGGCCCCGTATTTATGAATGTACGAGTTTTTAATAACAATTAAGAACATATTTCAAAATGACAACTTCATCTTTTACCTTGACTGGTCCTCGTAAATACAGGGCCATAAAAAATATTTAAAGTTATTCTTTTGAATGTGGGTTTTAGTGTTCTTGAATAAATCCAAATAAATTTGTTCCCTAAAATAATATCTCCTAAATTATATTTTAGCAGGTAGGTATTGATTTAACCCATAGACCGTGTCCGCAGTTCGAGTTGGGGATTATATCCCTTTTTTATTACATTTATACCTATCCCATAAATTTCCGCAGTTCGAGTGCGTCTCAAATTTCATATCCCGTCGACGCCCGAGTTGCGAACTCACACGTGCATAATTTTGGAGGGCGCCTGAGTTGCGACGAATTCAGGTAGTTTTATATTACGCCCGAGTTGCTAACGCACGAGTTGAGAAAGTACCCAATGGAATAAATCTCTTGACACTATCCAAACCATAGTATTACGAATATATCTGAAAGCATCTACATTAAATCTTCTAAACAACCACTTTCCATACGACGAGAATGCCAACTATTATCCCATTTTTCCAGGATATCTGCCTACCCACAAAAACCAGTTTTTGAATTAATTGACTCTATACAACCAGCTCCTCTAAAAAGACCCAGAATATCGCTCTCATTTGCACAAATTTTACACTCTATTATAAGAAACACTAACCTCAAAGTTACAACTCTCATAAAACTTTTTAAAACTCATCCATAGACCAAAAACCTCTAATAACATTATTACGTATTAAAAAGTATTATTGCAATATAGGTAGGCTCAGAATTTGATGAATATTTTTTTATTTTTAGAAGCATACTTTTACATATTTTTTACAAACTGGCTAGTCGATTTTTTATTTAAACGAGCACTGCTGGAGCAGGAACAAATTATAGATACATCTAGGCTTTACGCACTTTATAATTTTAAAACACTCAAAAATCGTTCAAGCACTAATAAAATAAAATTTAATTACAAAAATGATACTAGAAAGATGACCTATAAAATTGACAAATTGCACTCAAAATAATGGAGGACCGATCCCACTTTGTGCTTACACATGTCGTATTCTCAAGTTGTCAAATAATTGGCAGTGCATTCTGAGTGCATTTTGAGTGCATTGGGAGTGCATTTTGAATTCATTGGGAGTGTATTAAGAGTATACTGTGAGTGTATTGTGAGTGTTTTAAAAATGGGAGTGTTTTGTACAAAAATTTCGCTTGAAATTAACGATAGTTCCAATACCAATCTTTGTATTACATAAATATGATAATGGTTCAAGATCAAAATACCGGAAATCATAATTAGAGGAACATCATAGAACACTGACGGATTGTCTGTTTAAAATGACGTAGGTAACTTTAAAGTTCGTTCTTCTTTTATTCCACAAATCTCCAGTTTCAATATACCAATTTACCGTTTATTTAAACTTTATTTATTCTTTTTTTTTTTATATTATTTCATGCTGTACTTCTTTCGAGTTTCTTTTGATAAACTTGTTTTAATTTTCTACATTGTATTGTTTTCATCAAAATTTAATTCGGGCTATCCGTATTTTAAAATACATGTCTTTTCCCACTAGCGTATTCTTGTAATTCTACAACACATGTCTTAATTATCATTTAGACAGTATTTTCTTTAAACTAATCTGTCAAGCGCCTTTAAGAAATTGTTGAGAGTTGAGCTAAAACACGTAGCTACTGCCATTTGTAGCTATAAAATCCTGCAATACTGGAAAAGAAATCGCCAGAACGAAATTCGGGCAATTTAATTTCCAGAATAAACAATTAATATTCCGCGTGGGAATTCCACAGCTCCGGGAACCATTCTAGTTAACAAACAAAATTGTTGTACATTCCGCTAGAGAGTTTAAGTTTGTATTTATTAACCTGGAAAGCGCCGAAGCGATGCTGCAAAAACTGATGTTTGGCGAAAGATTCTAACTCAATTTTCTCTTTTGTGATGAGAAAATGCATTTGCCAACTCTTGAGATACTTACAGTTTCTTGTTTGTTAGTTGTAAGTGGACAGAAGTCGTTTGAGTGAGATCAATGGAAATATGTTTGAACATCAGAGTAAACAATATCTTTCATATCAATGTTTAAGTTATAGAAATTTGAAATATTATACTGAAAATTATAATATACAGTCTTGAACATGATGTACCCTCGATGATGCCGCAAAGGTGGTCTAGACACAAAGTGTGAGTTGAATCTAAATTAAAATAGGTATTAGGACCTGGACGCGGTCTAATGGTTATGATGATGGGACGGTATTTCATAGGCCTAGGGTTTGAATCATACCTATTACAATTGTAGATATTAAATAATTTTGTATATATGTAACTACATAATATGTAATATTGTAATATATGTAACGATTATTCTTACTATTTCCCTAAACAAACGTCACGACATGCTTGGGAAAGTGGTTATTAAAGTAAGCATCATTAGGTAGATGTGCTGATTCGTGGTACTGTATGAGTTCAGTACAATGTCTTCAAAATAAATTGATCTAGAACGTAAAATGCAATTTTTAAATAAGATTAGAAGAAATAAATATTTTTTTTTGTGTCATTCTCTGACAAACTGAAAAAGCAAGATACAGTAGGAAAGTGGAAAGAAATAGCAAAAGAGGCTCAAAGTATTGGTTTGCAGGGCCGACGAGAAGGGTGGGGTAGCCGGGACAAATTCCCGGGGCCCGGGCACAAGTAGGGGCCCGGCAGCGGCACAAGGGGGGCCCGGCAGCGGCACAAGGGGGGCCCGGCAACCATGGGCGTCGTTACACAATTTTATAGGGAGGAGCACAATTTTGAACAAATTTAGAATGTTTATTTATTGGAAAACAAAGAAAATGAAAAATAAAAGATAATTTTTTTATTATGGATTTAATTATTCTGTGGCTTACTTCCGGTTTTTCCAGAAATAACAGAAAATCGCAATATCTTATTTATTTTTAAATGAAAACCCTTTTCCTTATTGAAAATTTGAATTGGGACATTTTTGTATAAGAAGCGTGTATTGAAAATTTTCTGACAGTAACATATTAAAAAAACTATTTTCCAATATGATGGTAATTTTGACAGCTGCCAAAAAATTTGCAACAAACGATTCGTATCCATAAATGTCCCTAAAATTTAAATTTTCAATAAAAACGGGGGTTTCTATTTAAAAATTAAACATAAAATGGGGTTTGCTGTTATTTCCAATAAAACAGAAGTAAGCCATGAAGTCATAGAACAACTGAATCCAGTATATTGGAGGATTTGTGCCAAGCTTTCAAACAAATAAATTTTCATTCCAATATCTCAATTAACAACGAAGATAAAAACGGATGGAATTATTAAACGGTTTGCTAATAATAAAAATGCCGCCACTGGTATACGGTAAATGGGTCTCAATGGGAATTTTGAAGCCTAAAAGATTTTATACATTCCTATATGTTTCTCCATAAACGAATTAATAGTAACATATTTAGAAAAAATAATATTCAATATGGCGGCCATTTTGACAGCTGACATAAAATTGTCAATACAAAAATGTCCTAGAAATTAAAATTTACAATAAAAAAGAGGGTTTCCTTTTAAATTAAAAAAAAAATCGATTTTCTGTTATTTCCGGAAAAACCCGAAGTAAGCCATGACGTCATAGAACAATTGAATCCATCATAAAAAAGTATTTGATCTAGTTTTTCAAACAGAACAAAATTATTCCGATATCTCACTTAATAGCGAAGATAAGGGGGAGTGGAACTTTAGTAGTAACCCTAACAATGTCACTAATCTATTTGACAAACTGATACTTAAGTTGTCATAACAAGTCTCTAATAAATAAAATAACCCAACAAAAAAGACAAAAACTAAAATAAAGAAAAAACAGAAACTTAAAACACATTTTTAAAAACAAACAACAGATGTAATATAAAAGAAAAATATGAACAAGAAGACACAGCCATACATAATATAAAAAATAAAAATTTATAAAAGAACAAAAACATAAAAAAGTCACTTAAACACGACGATGAACCCAAAAAAAACACTAGAAAAACGCAAATTTTAAATTTCTTTTTTTTTTTAACCAAAAACATCGATAACAGATAATTTATTTTTCAGTCTCTTTTCACTCATTATTCGCTCCGTGCGTGACAGCAGCACCAACAATTTATGAACTAACGGATGATATTTGCGTATACTGACAGTACAATTTTTAATAGAGTTCGTAATTAAGAAATATATGTAGAATTAAAACGTATTAACAAAAATAATTGGTATATTTGTGATTGTAATTTATATTTTCTTCATTTTTAGTTTGAAAGAACCCATAGAAATTAATAAATAAAACTGGTTTCCTATCAATAAGTTACAAGATTGCATTTCAGCCATATACAATAATCAAAGACAGAAATCTAATCATTTACTAAGCACTTAAGATTTAAGGGCTCTTGAAGAATATCATTTTTAAATGATTTTCTCTTGAAAATGGTGCGTCCTAGTGAGATTAAACAAAAGTAGCTTTATTATAAAGAAAACGTTAGTTTTCCATATTTTATAGTCAAAAATGTTAAAAACTGTCAACAAAAAAAACTAAGGGCAATTTTACCCTATGCCCCCCCCTAATTTACCCACCTATGAAGATGATCAAAAACTAAAGTTTAGACCAATAAATAGAGCGTAAAAACGTAAGTATTTGCACCAAATTTCACTTAGTTATCCTTAAAGGTATAGAAAATATTTACAAAAGTGTGTCATCAGGACTTCACTTTTAACACCCTGTATCTCGGAAAAGAAACGTCTTCGGACCTATGTTTATATGAACTTTTACTATTTTAGGATGTAGATTATGCTGTTAAAATATGACCGTCTAATTTCGGGACACCCTGTATATTCAACTTATAATATTCAACTATATTAGCCTGAATTATTTCTATGAGATTGTTGTTCGTAATGCATATCTTACGCGTTGTTGATTAAGTTGTAAAAGCCATAAGGGGGAGGCGTGCGCCCCCCCCCCCTCCCCCATACGACGCCCATGCCGGCAACTTTAGGTGAGGACGTTTTATTTATTTAGAAATTCGCCACAAAAGGCAGGAGCGCTGGTTTATGTAAAATACAAGATGGTGACCTTTTTTTTTTTTCGAGATTTCACTAACCAGGAAATACGTTTATAATAGAGGACCTTTTTGTCAAGGAGTGAAATATCTCATTGTGCTGATCTGGACACAAAATAATATGTTTCTCGAAACAATACATTTAAATTACAGTTCATCAAATTTCTAGAGGCTTTCGACGGCTAGACAGAGAAAGCACTACTGACAGGCATCCCGACGGATTTACGCAATGAAAGTACACTCTGCGCATCAAGTATTTCACTATTTCATTCAGACGTAAATGTCAGATGTAAATTTCGCTAAAACATTTCTTTTATTTTCGTTTGTGTTTTTTGCTCATTACAGTTTAATAGAACCTAAGTATGGAGTTTAATAGCAAATTAAGAGGCCGCGTGATTAACAGTCAATCTCGCGAAATAATAGCCAATGTTATAGAGTTTATGAGAAGAGAAGGAAACTTTAATTCACCTTCAATACCATTTAAAAATGTAAATGATCGTGTTGCTGCAGCCACAGGAGTATCTAAAAACACTGTCGTCCGCATTTCTGGAGAGAAAAAAAGAATCGATAACCGTGAGATATCGGAATTTTCATCACCAAGAAAAACCATTAAAAAAACCAAAAACAGTTAATGATATAGATGAAGCTGCATAAGAATAAAATTTTATTTTTTTATTATTAGATAGCTATTTTTGTTTCTGAGTTGTGTTCATTTACAGGCTCAATTTTTTTCCGTTTCTCCTTTTTGATTTTATATGGGGTTTCAAGTTGTTTTGGACTTATTTCGACGTAAATCACAACAACACACTTTTTTAATAAAGCAAACAAGTGTTAAGAGGTATATGTACGTGTAAACTACAATTACAAAAAATTGATATGAAACCCATGAAACCACCAACAAAAATGTAAAGCTAGCTTCCGTATTAGAACATGGTGTCATTCGTCGAGATAATTTATCGTTTTGTTTAATAGATCAAGAAATGTAAATAATCCCCTGTTATTTTTTATAAAATTATAAGAGAAATAAATTTTTTTCTAAATAGTATAGTTTATTATTTTGTAGAAAAACAAAATTTCGAAAATTTTAGTAATGTTTCAGAAACAACCGTTATTAATAATAGGTACCATTTTCCTTAATAAGGTAGAAATAAAATATAAACTATTTCCACGATTTACAAAGGCCTACAAAAAAATTATAGGTATTTTCCGCTATCCTATAAAATTTATATTTTCTGACTCAATTTCAAAAGGTTGAAGGAATTCCAAAACACCTTTTATGGCATAATAATTATTTTCAATTCTACATACTATCTTTAGCTGCTTTTAAAAACGTTCTAAGAAAGTCCAATCAGACCAATTTAATCCCTAAACTATTCCACACTTTTAAAATTTAATTACCTAAAAATATTAAAAACTATTTAAAATAACTTGTTTAGCAGACTGTACAATAGCTATCTTAGTCACACGTAGCGCATTCTCTGTCTGGGCGTCGAACACCTCTAGAAATTTGATGAACTGTACCTGATGTACGAAATGTCTTTCTGAAGGCAATTTCAGATGTAAATAAAGAACGTTGGAGAAAATGCATTGTTCATGTTAAAAAAGGTGGAAAATTTATTTTGGAAAGTGGATATAGCAATGAAAAATTTAATAGACCCTAAAATAATAAACCTCAGCGAAGACGATGATAATGATAGCAGTAGTTATAGTGAAGACAGACTTTTAACACATTCACCGCCAGGGCGGACACTGGTGTCCGCCAGGTTTAGAGGTTGATATTTCCTCGAAAATTCTGAATTTTGTAAATGTTTTATTATAACTTATTATTTTTTGGCCTCTAGAATGGCATACCGACCGTGGTTTTTTGAAGAAGAGTTTCGTTTAAATTTTATGGACTGTATCCGCTATTGTGTCCGCTGTGGCGTGTAAAAAAATTTTTAAAGCAACTAAACTCTAGGCGCAAGAGCGGACACATTTTCAATGGAAATGTAAACTACTTTTAACTACTAAAATTTTATTGTTTTATTGAAAAAAACATTTTAACATTCTATAGTATATGTACCAAATATGTACGTTATCTTATACCACCATTTTATGGAAGAAATAACATAAATAATAATCAAATTAAATAAAATAAATAAATCATTACCATTCATATCACAATCACTATCCAAGTCCTGGTTAGCATTCTTTTCCACAAGGGACATAATATGTCTCGATCTGCTGCTCATTGTCACTTTATAAAAAAACAAAATAGAAAAAACTTGTGACGAAAAACCACTGACAAGTGTCTACTACGCTAATTTATGCAATACTGAGCTTAGCAAGACATTTGACGCGCGATCCGCTTCGGCAAACAGACCTGTTACGACGTGCCCGCTGAGATATTTGTGTCCGCTATTGTGTCCGCTGTGTCGTGGTAAAATCGGAAAAATGTTGTCCGCCCTGGCGTGATGCGAGGGAAAAATCCTTTTTTTAGGCATGGCGCCAGAGCGGACACCAGTGTCCGCTGAGTCGCTCTTATGGGTGGCGTGCTGGGAAGTTTTATGAAAATTGGCTTGGCGGTGAATAGATATATCTTAAACTTTTTTCTTATCTTTAATTTTAGGTACTGAAGTGTTACTTTTAATGACAAGAGATTAAAAAAAAAGTTTAATCCCATTAACAACATGTAATTCTCCTTGTTATTTATTGGTTATATTTATTTTGCTCGAGTGCAACAATTTTGTCAGAAGCATACGGTTTATTTTTAATTTTTGTAAACAATATAACTTTTTTTATTCAAAATTTTATCTGTGAAAAGCGTATATATCATTTTATATGCCTTGGCCCTATTTATATTATAGAAACTTATTTCGCAAAGTACGCCTATGGAATGTGACGTTATATCCTCACTTTTACTGCACTTTTTTTTTATCCAGACTATGGGAACAGGGAAATATGTACACCTAATTTATTAGAAGCCAAATAAATTATAAACATTAGGAATTCATTTCTTATTTGTCACAATATAATACATTAAAATTAGGTTTCTGCAACACCCTATGTTATACTCCTTTTTATGCGATCTATTTCACGAGTATTTAGTGTTCGATACAGTCTAAAACTCTAACTAAATTATCTGAGAATGAAATTGGCTTCAAAGCTTCATTATCGATTTATTCAACGACTTTTTCTTGTTTAACTCCTCTAGTTCCCTTTTTATTCTCTAATCAATCTCCTAGCAATCAAGCGGCCATTTCAATGGTCAACTTTAATGAAAGTTTTAGCTCGTTGTAAAAACCCAGATAAAATGATTTTTGTTACTCGCTGGAAATTACATTGAATTGTAAACGTAGATTGTTTACTTTGTATCGGAATCAGTGAAAAGGTCAAAAAAGATTTTATAGAATTTAAAAATGTAATAAGTAACATAAATTGACAGATATGAAATACTATCTATCTATCTATCTATCTACAGCCAAAATTTTAAGGCAGTTGAACCGTATCCAACAACTTTCTGATTGATCCAAATAGTCGAAGCAATGAAGCACTAAAAAGGCCAAAGTTTCTGGGTTTTTCCGTGCAAGTCAGATCGGAATGCGGTTTTTTACATTCGCTTGCAAAAATTATTTGTATCATTCCCCGTAATTTCCGGGTCATACAAACTGGAAATTGCATTGCTGCGGCCAAAAATGCATTCTAAAAATGCATTATTTGAGTGGCCTCTTGGATGATTTCAAAACTTGTTAAATAAGTATCAGAACTAGCCCAGATCGGGATCTCGGGGGTTTTAGAGGTCCCTGATCACGATTATGATGTGTAAATTGACCCACAGCCGACCTGGAGCTCAGGAACATCGACGAACATCATCTTCGTGGGACTCTCCCAAAATTCAGGCGGAGAAGGAGGGCAACTAGGCGATCGGGGTTTTTTTGGGTCGCTGAATCCAAATATGGCATCGGCGAATACCCCCCGGACACCTGGTGTGCCCAAACCTCGACCTGGATGTCATCTCCGAGAATTTTCCTCACAATATCGACAAGAACAACCCGAAAATGATTGAGCGGAGTTTTTTGGAGCGCTGAATCTAAATTTCACGTCGAAAACGACCCCTGAACACCTGGTACACCGGAACTTGGTTTTGAACGTCATCCCCGAGGGGTTTCCAGACACAATTGAAAAAGACGAACCGAAAATCGTTCCGGGGGTTTTTTTGGGGCGCTGAATCCGAATTTCACGTGGAAAATACTATTGGCCAAGAATAAAAAATTCCGTGCAATCATACATTAACGATTGCGAAATCTGTCAAAAAAGTAAATATGAACGCAACCCCTTGCACATAAAAATGAATGTAACCCCTACATCCACAAGACCCTTCGAAATTGTTTATATAGACACATTTACATTCGAAAAATATAAATGTCTTACTATAATTGATAGCTTCTCAAAATATGCACAAGCTTACCCAATAGATTCTCTAAACTCTGCTGAAATTGCTGACAACTTAATTAATTTCTTTTCGCATCATGGAACCCCCTATCAAATTACCGTAGATAATGGAACAGAATTTAAAAATTCTATAATTTGCAAACTTTTAACACTACACAAAATAAATATTAATTTTTGCTCACCAAATCACCCTCAATCAAATGGTATGATTGAGAGACTACATTCCACTCTAATTGAACATCTCCGACTTCTCAACAACCAAGGGTTTCAAAATACCCCCGCAAAACTAAAAATGACATACGCAATCTTAGCTTATAACAACTCGATTCACTCTTCAACCAAATTTAAACCTATTGATGTATTGCAAGGACACGTAAGTAGTAACGACCCTTTTAGAATCGAAATTGTTAAACTGTTATTGAATAATTACATCGATAATCATAGAGAACGAACCAAAATTTTGTATTCCAAAATTAATCAAGATCTGATAAATCGCAAAGATAAAATTATTGAAACGGTCAATAATAATCGCGAGGAACCCGATATGTTTGCTCCTCAACAAAAGGTTTTTGAAAAAATATTGACAGACGAAAAAACGCTAATAAATTTAAAAACCCGGTAACTTTAAAAGTAGTTAGAAATACTAAGAAAACAGTAGGTACTCATACACAAGACAAAATTCACATGAATAATCTAAAACGCCCCCTCAAAAACACGTATGATTTTAAAACTAAACAAACTTAATTTTCTTTAGATATTTTGGGACCCTCGGAGCCTCATCCAAAATTACAATGAAAAATCTGGAAAATAACTTTGAATTCATACCCGTCAAATTAGGAACAGCTAAAATAAAAGAAAGTTATTTTAATCTAATTCATTATTGTGACCTAAATCCGATAATTGTGGAAATTGATAAATTGAAAAATCATTTAAGGGATCTAAAAACTCATGCCTCAAAAAACATATTATTCAAGCGACACTGCAAATTACTTAAAAATCTTAGCATTCACCGAAGAAAAAGTTGAAAGTAAACTAGTTGAAATTTTACCCCCTCCTTCAACTCATAGGACAAAAAGAGGACTCATTAATGGGCTAGGATCTATATTCAAAGCTATATCAGGTAACTTAGACTCCACTGATGGAGAACGGTATGAACTATTAATAAAACAACTCCAAGAAAATCAGGATAACATGGCCGTTAACATAAAAAACCAAAATTTGTTGTCAATTTCACTAATAAATAAATTCAATTTAGCCGTTAATCAAATAATACATAATGAGGAAATTTTAAAAGAAAAACTAGAAAGAATCGCTTCAGTTGTAGAAACAACTATCGAGTTAGGAAATACAATAATAATAAAAGACACCCTTATTCAAATTATTAATATGTTAGAAATAATTATTTCATTATTGCAAGATATAGAAACATCTATATCATTCTCAAAACTTAATATTATGCACCCAACTATCATGAAAACAGCAGATTTCTTTAAGGAATTACAAAAGATTCAAATGAAATTAAAGGGCAGTCAATTGCCACTTGAAGTAACTTTAGAAAATATTTTGATATATGAAAAACTGATAAAAATCGAGAGCTACGTATTTAACAACAAAATAACTTATATAATTAAAATTCTCCTAACGACTATTGAAAATTTTGACTATTACCATTTGTACCCTGTACCAGTCGAGAAACAGGGTCAGTTAAAAGCAGTGATTCCAAAAAATAATTACTTAATAAAAGTTAACTTCAATTACGCGTTTATGAGCCTTGCCTTAAGCTACACCCAGCAACATCATATATTTGCGGCGAAACTAACCTCCAAGGGATCAAGAAAGAAAATCCATGCGAAATAGCCCTCTTAAATATCCAAAACACCTCCACATGTCAACAAACACGAATCACAACAAAACAACCTTTGTTCGAAAGATTAGATCGAACAAATCAATGGATAGGAACTTTCCCATCAAAGGAACCAATCACCCTTCAATGTCATGATCAAACAGAAGTCATTGAAGCCAGTTACCTCATTCAAATTCCAGTCGGCTGTTCAGTGACCACAAAACAGAAAAAACCGCAAATGAAGAAAACTTTCAAACTTCAAGTCAACCCATGTTGTCTCCCGAACTAGAATTCCAAAATTCTGAATCGTCAAAATTAAATCTCAATCTTGAATAAGAAGAAATCAACCTAGATGAACTACACCAAATTAAATCAAAATTTGTCGAAAATGAACCAATAACCAAGTTCCAAGGAGTGCGCTACACCCCCAGTATATGGACAATATTTATGTATTGTTTTTTGGCCTTACTAACAGGAGTTTTTGTTGTTAGAAAAATCTCAACCTATCGTAAGCCAGTAAATCAAGAAGAAGTACTGGTAGACCATACCACCGTTCAACTCCCTCGCTAACCCTTTGGAGTTAAATCTTCGAGGGGAGGAATTACATCAGCCCTAGTAACAGATCCTGCAGATGTCGACGTTATCAGAGTTACCAGTTTCCAGGAAACCGCTGATTAGGACTTTATGCATTTTATCTAGTTTTCTCATTTTTAACATCATTATACATTTATTATTCTTGTAGTACAGATCGTAGTTGTAGAATTTTAACATAGAAAAAATAATTAATTTTTTAAAAAGCTATTTTCAATTCGAAAGTTTATTTTTTGCTGAAAACCATATTTTTTCTTTGCCTCTGTATATAATTTATAACAAATGTTGGTCAAGTCTTCATTTAAATAGATACCAGTTTTCTTCAATAGCCTTCGAGCTTTAAAAATTTCTTTCTTTTAAATAATAGTTACAAAATCCACCAGTATTGTCCTTGCTTTTTGTTTATTGCCACTTTTTCCTATTCTATAGATATAATTTATTTCAAAATCAGAACAAATAATTTTTAAATTACTATTAAATAGATTTGTAACAATCGCCATTATATTTTCATTTTCTGATTCTTTTATTCCATCTAATCGTAGGCAGTGGTTTCTCAGAGTTTGTTTTAAATCATCTAACTGATATTTAATAGCGTTCATGAACATTTCATTAGACTTTACTGATGTTTAAATTTTTTCAACTTTTTCACATATTTTAGTTAGCTTTGCTTCAATTTTATTATTGACGATTTAGTTATAATTTCTTAAAAACAAACCTGCACTCCTAACTTTTCGTGACGAATTCATATTAATTCTGCTTTGTTTTTCAACTTCAAATATTCAATATGTAAAAAAAATGCTTGTTGCAAATGCAAATATCGGAATATACATCACTATAAATTGTCCAAGGATTATCCCCTTCAATGTATGCATAACATCAATGTATATGAGATTCGATTTGCTAAATCCCCAATCGAATTCCTTTCTCTGACCTAGATTCCCAACACCCCGGAGCAATGAACCTGTTCCATTCCAACCACAAATCGAATAATTTGTTTCTGTACAGGAATACAAAAGTTTGTAAGGCGATTCATACCATACATTTAAAAAAAATCCACATTGAACGAATAATTTTGGATAAAATATTTAAAAGAACATCTAATCTTTCATTTTTTTTTTTTTTTTTTTAATAATGTACTTTGTTGATTTATCAGTTACAGTTGAATTAATACACCGAGAAAACAAGGTCTATTAGAGGTGTTTAATTGAAAAAAAAAAAAAAATCATTGTCACCTTAGATAAAAGAGACCGGAGATGTAACATTGCACATTGCGCATGTTGTCTATTCCAAACCTAAGTAACCCACCAGTTAAAAATCATTGTGTTCACGACGCCACCCGAATTGCTCCGAAATTTCTATTCTTTGCTTGTCTCCCCGTGAGTAAATCATTTATGGACCGCCGTTTTTGAATTATTTGTTGGTGTTATTAGCAATTTAAAGTGTTTTAGTTATTCAATTTCAAGTTGAAAATGCCACGATGTATGGTGAAAAATTGTATATAAAAATAATATGTGTCAATGTTATGAAAAATAAGAAATATATTCGTTTTCAGCGGTAAATATTTGTTGACGTTTTGACATAAAGTCGCCATGATTCTTTGAGCTGAATACTTCAGATCCGCATTAAGGGGTTTCAATAAATATTTAATCTAAATAAGAAGTAAATAGGCATTGTTACTAACGAAATTTTGTTTTTAAAAAGTAGTTTTATAAGAATATTTACTAAAAGTGGTTTTTAGCCCTTTATTAGATATTTTTACAAGAATATTAGATGAAATACAGATTCACCTACTTAAAATTTCAAGGTTTATTTTATTTGCGGTTAAATCAGAAGTGACATTTGAATCTTAAAACAAAGTAAAACGCGCAATATGATCTAGTATAAGCAAAAAATACTAAAGTTACGGAAATTAGTCATATTATTAGTAAAATGTTACATTATAAACCCCTAAACAACTCGAAAAATATCTTCGTTTACTAAAAAAATCTAAATTCTAGCAATATTTATTATACAATCGAATGCGGTTTCAAAGATAACAGGATCAATAAATCCGAATCTCTAAATTTTGGAGCTAAATGCTCTGATAAAAGCATGCGACCGATAGGGGTTACAAAAATAATCGATTTATCGTTTTCATGAAAATCGATTTATCCGTTATAATTAATCGATTATCTTTAATAGATTATTTTTGATTAATCGAACATTTTTAATAATTTTTTTTCGTTTTTTTAGGTAATGGAATAATCGATTATAAAAGAATATTCGATTTATTGAAAATATTCGATTTTTTGGAAAAATCGATTTTTTAAATTAATCGATTATTTTCGATTAATCGATTATTTAGATTAATCGATTATTTTAGATTTTTCAAAGGTATTCAAATAATTTGTTTTAAAATACAAAAAATAGATTATATAAAAATAATCGATTGATCGAATATAATCGGTTATATTATATAATCGATATTTCGGTTATTTTTTAGAATTATTGATTTATCGGTAAATCAGCTTTTTATTAATCAATTATTTTCGATTTTTCAAAGAAAATTAAATAATCAGTTTTAAAAGGAATATAAAAAAAGAAAAGGATTATTTGTAAATAATCATTAATTATTCAGTTTTTTTTTTTTTGGAAAATCGATTTATCGTAGAATCTTCTTAATTAATTGGTTATTTTCCGTTAATCGATTATTTTCGATGTTTCAAAAATGATCGAATAATTGATTTTAAAGGAAATAATTCTTTTTTTTTTGAAAAATCGATTTATCAATTATTCGACTTTTTAATTAATCGATTATTTTTGATTATTCGATTATTTTAGATTTTTCAAAGATTATCGATAGAAATACGAAAAAAAAAAATAGAAATTAAAAATAATCGATTATTTAAAATAAACGATAATTCGTTTATTATTTTTTGTAAACACTGATTTATCGGTTAATTGGCTTTTTAATTAATCTATTTTTTTTTATTTTTTAAAGATAATCAAGTAGTCAATTTTAAAGGAAATACGAACAAAAATAGATTGTTTGAAAATAATCGATTGATCGAAAATAATCGATTATTATTAATGATCAATAATTTATTTCGATAATCACCCACTCCTAGCGACCAAATGACTTTTAATAGGTTTAAATTTTAAAATGTTTTCTGGTTTCAGACATATACATTTCTAGAGTTTTATGTGACGCATCCTCTATATTAATTAATATTCCTAAAGAAACAAGCTTTAATATATCTTTTTCTGAGGTTATAATACAAAACAGCATTTTCTCATTTTGACTAAATTTTAATATTATGTCATAGTCGTAGAAAAAATATAATGTTCAACTCACAAGGTTTGATTTGCAGTATTCGCCTGCGCACATGCTTTTTTATAATACTCTTAGACAATGAGTACCATTTCTTACTCGATTAACAATATTCTATTTCAACATTTTACTGTAGTCTCTTACAGAAAAGTCCATAGTAAATAATAGCTAACGAAATATTCTATTGAAGGTCTTCTCTTTACATAAAATGTCGTGGCATCTGTTTGATATTAAAAAATCACGTTAAATTTATTTCATAATACAAAATTCCATTAAACGTATATTTTAAATAAATCTAATAGTTCATTATGATGCTAATAAACAAAGTCCGGTCCCTGTCACAGAGTTCGAGTCCCTGCCCAGTTCCCCCACTCCGTTAACCTTTCTTTAGAAATTGGCAACATTTGCGCAGGTGAAACACCCGTGTATGTTATATCTCTGGTCTCTTTTATCTAAGATTGTCACTAACATATTACTTCATTTTTGGTTAATACCAGTCATTAAACGAATGTTGCTGAAAATGTATTAATTTGAAACTGCTGTAATTAGTCAATTGTTTAATAACCAATAGCATATTAGTAAAAACTTTAATACCCACTAGCTTTCTGATTTCTATTAAACTGATTTAATTGTACCTATTAAACTCTTTAATAGCAGTTTGCTAACATAATTAAATGTTCGATATCCACAAGTAAATTTTAACGATTGTTTTCCCCTACATCTATAAGTACTGTAGATTTACAAGCTCAATAAGCGTTCACGCCATAGCATGTAATGAAGAAACAACTCTAGCCCTACGGAATTTAGTGTACTTTTGTGGTACGAGTATATCGT
Source organism: Psylliodes chrysocephalus (assembly GCA_927349885.1). NCBI lineage: Eukaryota > Metazoa > Arthropoda > Insecta > Coleoptera > Chrysomelidae > Psylliodes > Psylliodes chrysocephalus. Next base: position 97,412,146 of record OV651813.1, read on the forward strand.
GTTCCAGCGAGTTTTAATGAATTAAAATAATGGATTATACGAAATTACTAAAGAATTGGAGATGCCGGTCGTTGTTTTGGTATGTGTCTTTTCTAACTAGTACTAATTATATCCATGCAAATTGTTAGTAGTACCCCACTTATAAAGTTTATTACATTTGTAGGTGGTAAATCTGTGTTTCTGTTTAACTAGATTTTCAAAATTTGATTCAGTTTTTTTTTTTTTTTTTTAATTAAGAATATCTTTAAACAAATGAAATTTTGTAATTTCCATCTATAAAAACTTTTGTTTTGGAAAAATTGTCCCACAATCGTCCAGATAATATAACCTTTATCTATATAGGTATTTTTCTTAAACTAAAAATTAAAAAGAGTGTGGTAGGTAAATAAGCAAGATCAATTCAACTCCATTCCTTATGTAAATTAACGTATAAAATCGCTAAGCTTTTCCAAGATGGCGGCGATCACTTTCTTGACCGAGGGTTTCTAGCAATTCAGAAAATCGCATATCGATGGCGCAACATGATATATTAGGAGGAGTAGACTTAACTAAGGTTCAAGAAGAGTTAAGATGGTGATAATGTACACCTCACGTAAACACATAGATGTCGCCACCGGGTAGACTACGGGGGTATTGTTAATAACTATTACTCTAGAATCTAAATGATGTTTAAAATTATCACACATTTTTTTAGATAAAACGTGGGGTATACTACATAACTATAACTTTAGAATAAGTAATAAAATAATATAACTCGTGAATATATATCTATGGCTCACCATGAGGGGGAGTATACTTAATAACTATAAGATCTTGGACACCAATGCTTTTTAAATGGAAAACGTGTAGTTCACTCTGGACAGTGGAGTGCTGGTGTTTCATCATTTTCTTATTTTTCATCTTTTCTCGGTAAATTGCCTTAGAACTTCTCGTATGCCCATCTAACCTAACCTTCGTTCACGTGAACGCATGTTGCAACAACGATTACATCACGTTCGCTTGTACTACTGCGCATGCGCAAATATTTTGGTGGTGGGGGTAATGAATTATTTGTATTCGGTATTGAGACATTAAAGACTCTTCCAGTCTACTGAGACATTTTCTACGAGTAGCTTCTCTAAAAATAACAAAAAAATGTCTTCATTGTCAAAAACTGATTACTTGACTCTCTTGAATCTAAATAAAATTAACGCATTGTCGCCAGAGGAAATGGCGCAAGATTACGAAGAATTGTCTAAAGAATGGCATCACTTAATATTAAATAAAAAGGACTTTAATTTTCTTGCTTGTACTCCAAATATTAAATGGTATTCTATTTGTCGATGTCATCTTATAGCAGACGATTGTAGTACAGCACATCTTCACGCTTTAATACATTTAACTAATTGATTTACAATGTTAGCTTACATGAAAAAACTACAGCGCACTGGTACTAGGTAGACTCCATTCAAAACAACTTTCAAGAAAATAATTTGCTTGGACCATGCTGTTAGTGTGCTCAGATACATCACTTGTGCTGATGGAGAGAAGCCGCTTAGAAGGGATGGAGATGGTCTCAGAGGTACACCACATTCTCATTACGATAGAAGAGTATTCAAATAAAATTGGATACATTTCCGAGGTAAACAGTGTTGCTTAGTACGCACAGAAATTTCAGAATTAGCATCTGAAGTTATTAAAGACAAGAAAAATAGACATCGGAAAAAGAACTTTATGATAAATTCACATGTAGATGTGATGGAGGTGCCGAAAAAATAAGGCGGAGGGAAGAAGCTAACGAGAAACGAAGATAATTTTATAAAACAGAACGGGGAATGGAAATTGGAAATAATTACAAAGAAAAACAAATTAAGAAAAAGAAACTAATTACAAGTTTACTGAAAATGGGCCTAAATAAAAAAGCTGAGCTTCAAAGAGAGACAATTTTGAAACTCATTGAGTTACTGTAAATACTTAATACTGTTACTTTAAAAATATATTTTCATTGTCCAATGTTGACTTTACCCTATTACAAATAACTTTCCCCCATTTAAATAATTAGCATTATTTGTCCAATCTTTACTTAAATGTCCACACCAGCACTCTACTGTCCAGAGTGAACTACACGTTTTCCATTTAAAAAGCATTGGTGTCCAAGATCCTACAGTTATTAAGTATACTCCCTTCTCGATGAGCCATAGATGATTATATATTCACGAGTTATATTATTTTATTACTTATTCTAAAGTTATAGTTATGTAGTATACCCCACGTTTTATCTAAAAAAATGTCTGAGAATTTTAAACATCATTTAGATTCTGGAGTAAGAGTTATTAACAATACCCCCGTAGTCTACCGGTGGCGACATCTAGCTTGCGTGTATACGTGAGGTGTACATTATGACCATCTTAATTATTCTTGAACCCTAGTTAAATCTGCTCCTCCCAATATATCATGGTGCGCCATCTACCTGCGATTATCTGAATTGCTAGAAACTCTCGGTCAAGAAAATGATGGTCGCCATCTTGGAAAGGTTTAGCGATTTTACACGTTAATTTACATAAGAAATGGAGTTGATTTGGTCTTGTTTATTTACTGTGGTACTAACCTAACGTTTGCATATGGTTATATTTCATATAGTTAGATAGAGACAATTACCAGTTATTGGAGGAAATATTTTTGAACGACCTCTATGAAGCTATTTAACAATCATAATTAAAGTGGTTTAATAGACAGTATTAGGACGTGAAAATATCGATCCATTATTAACAGTTATTAAATTATCAATACTTGTGAACTAAATGCTATTAAGCTGTTCAATATCTATCATTACCCTGTTTAGTAATGACTATTTAACTATTTAGTTCCTCCTAATAAACTGTATAATACGAGTTTTTTATTTGTTTGCTTGTGATAGCAACACTGATCCAAGAAAAAAAGCTTAATATGTGCTTTTGATCAGTTCAGCTGTCTCATATAGTAATAAAAAATGTAATAACCCGTATTAAATTATTAATATTTACTAGCTAAGTTTTTTCTCGTTGTACATATTCTACTTTCTTGTTACAATGGTTGGAGGAAGTGGTTGAATTCTACAAGTCTGTCCTATTACAGATAAGTACAGCTGCCTCGCATATTGTAAATGTGATAAATCAGGTTAGTTTGTAAAGTAATTTTTAAAACAATATGATAAATATAGTGTCCATCTAAATACCTTAATATAGTGTATAAAATCTAGCGACCAAAACAATAAAAGTCACTTGTCTTCAATTGCATATAAAATTTCTCTCAAAAGCATCCCATTTAAGAAAAATAAAAGATAAAAACGAATAACGAGCCACCATGCTAATAAAAGCACATTTATTAATACTCCTCTCAATGCTGATCGATAGCTACAAACTAGAACGCTATTTGTTTCTTCCCAGCATATTGAATAACATGTTTTTTCAACCATAGAGAGCAATATCGAGTAAATCGAGATTGGATTTCCTTATTTTTTCTGGTCTCTCCTTTCTTTCCGATTTATTTTCACAAAAGACTAAATGTGATGCTTTTCATTCGACAGAGCTATCACGTCGGTCACTTGAGAGGAGCGACTCAACCGCAGGGCATACCGTTAAAAGGGATACGAACTTTCGGAGATGGTCCTTTGTTAGAAACACATTTAGGTCAAATGGAGCGACAGGCAATACAGCGTTCGTAAAATTTTTTGGCATTTGATTGATGCATTGATTTGAATAGATAAATATTCCAGAAGCGACACTTTCTATTAGATTTAAGGATTTGCTGTGATAACCATGCTTTGCAACAAGTAAAGCAAATGCTTGTTATCAATTTATAGTTAATTCTGAAAAATAATACATCTAGGGGCACATGGAGGCAACAAAAAAAAAAGATAAAAATAGTGTTTATAATTACGAGCCATCAAGAAAAAGCATAATTAAAGAACGTGGCAAGTCGATTTGCCACAAAAAATGAGTTAAATATGGTATCTCCTACAAATGGAGGTTGGTCATCTTTTTGTGCAAGTCCATGGCCACAGTCGTCTTTATCTTCCTAGCCACGAAGACAAAAAAAATGGCAATGTTGTGGGGAGGTCTATTATTTCTTTATTTCACCCAAATATGCGAGATGAAAAAATTTGGCAGGTCATTTTAAAACATGTCCATTCGTCGTGTGTAAATAAAACTACTGACCAATCTATTCTATTAAGCAGTATACCGGGACTATATTGGAAATGCGAGATATGTGTAGACAGCTGTATGGTCGTGGGTTCCAAAGGAATCAATACCTTATTCAAATCTAAGCTGGAAGATGCATTATCGTCACTCAGAAATTAATTTTCTATTATTAAATCAGATTTAAAATATGTACGTACTCAAGAAAGAATTCATCAAAATAGTGCAACAAATCTTAGATTCTCTGATGTTGTGGGAAATAAAACTGAACCTGCTGTAATATTCCAACCTAAGAACGCAAGCCAGCCTCCATCTAAAACTAAAACAGACCTTATGAAACATGTACCTTCTGATTAAGACTTAGAATTAGCACGAGTAAAAAATATCAGAGATGGCGGAATTCTGATTGGATGTAAAACTAAAGACGGAAACGATAAAATTAAGAATATGATTCTTAAAAACATTTCTGATTCCTACAACGTAAAAGAAGTTTCGGGTATACATCCGAGGCTTCGAGTTGTCGGTATGTCTGTGTTGTACTCCAAGGAAAGAAACTCTTTCGGATCTTTTAAACAAATGCAATACAGATGTGTTTCTGACGGACTCTACGTGTAGAGTGCTAAAAGTTTTACCTACAAAGCGGAATGTGAATATTTTTCAGGCGATAATCGAGATAGACAAAACATTGTATACGAGAATTGCCAGTTATGGTAAATTATTTAGCTGTTCAGTGCATGATGCATTTGAAATTTATCGGTGCTACAATTGTAATTCATTTTGCATTACTGGTGCAATGAGAACCTGTCCTACGGCCGCAATGAAGGTGATCTTAAACCTCACCCCTCTACATTTGATGATATAGAATGTGGCAATGTGGATGATATGTGGATGATATAGAACGACCAGGAACGAAGTAATCAGACGAAAGTCTACTTGCTTCAAGACTAAATATTCCTAGGACATGCCCCAGGATGAAATGCTAAAGAAGTACAATTTTGTGAAAAACTTTAAAACCACAGAGCTGGGCTGCAAGAAAGAATGGAGCCAAGAATCCATCGTGCTTGCAACCGAAAGACGTGCTATTCAGTGGTATACGGACGGTTCCAAAACCATAGAAGGAACTGGAATAGGAGTGTATGGGCCGAGAACCAAGCACTCCGAAAGCTTGGGAAAATACCCAAGCATCTTCCAGGCGGAAATTCACGCCATCGAGAAGTGTATCCAGTTTAACATCGAGAGAAACTATCATACACAAAAGATTATCATCATGTCCGATAGTCAAGCAGCCATCAAAGCGCTGAGCTCTTACGTAATCAGCTCAAAAATGGCCTGGAGATGCCTAGAACAATTGAATGAGCTAGGCGAGAAAAATAGAGTTACTTTCACTTGGGTCCCGGGACATAACGGGGTACAGGGTAACGAGATTGCAGATAGTCTTGTAAGGAAAGGGGCTCAAACACCCTTTATAGGACCTGAGTCGTTCTGCGGTATCAGCAGTAATAATATTAGGAGAGATTAAAATAGAATTGGGCAGTAGAAGAACCGATAATTGTAACAATCTCTTGGGGCTGAGACAGACCAAGATACTTCTGGGTGAATATAACCAGAAAAGATCGGAAGCCTGTATCTGCCTGAGCAAGAACCGGCTACGTATTGTAACAGGGATCCTTACCGGGCATTGCTGACTAACCTAAGCAAACTGAGAGTAGTAGAGGACAGTGTTGTTCCTAGGGATTCTTGAATTGTACAACTTTTAATGTCAAAATTGTACACTTTTACGTTCGATTGTACAACCATTAATTAGTCTACTACTTCCCGATGCTTAAAATTCTTCTTTTTTCCAGTTTAAAAAATGGTTTCGACGAAAAACGGTGTACTGATTGGTCGTGAATGGCGTTAAATTCAAACATTATTGTTTTATTAATTTTAATGCATACGATTTACGATATACCAGATTTTACATAAATATTTAGCAACTTCAAATTGTACAACATTTCTACCTTTTTTCAAAAGTGCGTACAACCACATAACTGATTGTACAACTTTTTGTGCAATTGTACAACCAGGACCAACACTAATAGAGGATAGTGAGTGCAGAATCCTCTACCAAACCTCCATTCACACCCTAACTGAATGTGTAGCACTCCAGAATCCAAGGGCACTATATCTAGGAGGTTATCAAATAGAAGAGGAAGATTTACCTAACTTGAAGCCTCTTCAAATCCTACACTTTCTTGAGGAAATAGGATTGGAAGGGTCGTTATAGGCATTGGCGATAGAAGGGGACACAATAGATCTTTTAGGTGGCAGTGTATTAGCACCCCATTTTCAACATAACATATTGTAATTCATCAAATAAGTGTAAAAACCATGTCTCTTCTCCTTTGTGTAGCGGCAAACACGAATAAAAGAACTGTAAAGCTAATTTCCGTAAATTTTCCAACTGTTGTAAATTGAATTCCGATGATATAGCAGTGGATCATGCTGTCTGGGAGAAAGAAAAATGTAAGTAGCTCATACAAAAAATTATTGGAGAAATTTAAGCCACAACTTTCTACATAGCAAATATCATTTCTTCCTCGTAACTGCAATATTTCGAGTTTCAATTCAATTGATTTATCGTGCAAATATTCTTCATTGCGTTTGTCTATTTACTAATAAAATACGCGCGGATTGCGAAGTAAGATAACACATTTTACAATTCAATGTTACATTATAACTTTACAATTATCGCTTTAACCGAAACATGGCTGGATCATTCTGTTTTAAACGGGGAATTATTTGGCGATAACTATTACGTTTTTAGATATGATCACAACTTTAATGAAACTAATTTAAGTAGAGGTGGAGATGTGCTTGTAGCCGTTAACAAAATCATTTGTTCAAATCAAGTAGATCTCAGCTCTTATTAATTGTTTAGCAATTTAGCTGCATTTATAGATATTCTAGCTGTTAAATTAGTTTTTCCTGCTGGCATTTTATTTGTATGGATAGTTTATATTCCACTAGGAACACCCTTAAATGATTACGAGCTGCTGTTTCAAGCAATTGAATTAGTGGACACTATATATGATCAAAAAGCTCTTATTTTAGGTGACTTCAACATACCTGGTTATATATCTTGTTCAAAAGAATTGCTTTAATTTAGTAATTACAAGCTTAAATAGATTCTCTGAATTTATTGAAACACAACAACATAATTTTATACTTAAGTTCAACAATAGAGCTCTTGATCGGATTTTCTTTAATTGTAATTGTTCGGTTACACAATCATTAGATCCCCTAGTGCCAGAAGATAATCATCATCACCCGCGTATCGGGGACAACACAAATTATTTGTAATGCGCATGTCATCTATAATAATAATAATAATAATAATTTATTTATTCACAAATAAATAGTATGCAATTTACATTATTACAAAATACAAAATTCAAAAAAGTGAATAAATAACAATGTCCCTACGAAACACGAAAGTGTTTGTAGGTATATATACAAAAAATTAATTTAGAATATAAACAAGATATACATATAAATTCCACAGTAGATATAAATATAAAAAATACAAAAATATTTAAATATAAATGCGACTAGTAACGCTATTTTAAAACATGTTTATATACAAAGAAAAACAGAACAATACAAAATTCTTATATCTACAATACGGAGTCAGGAACAGCATTACATCAATTTTATGTGACAGTATATTATAAAAAGAACAAAAAAATTTAAAATATTAATAATGTTAAATATATATTATTATAAATTATTATGAATAATTATGAATAAGCAGGCAGAATAAAGAGTTTTTTTTGCATTTATATATTATTATCTATTAAATCATGTATTAAAAGTCTAGGAAATTTCAGTAAATGTTTTTTTAAAAGTACTTTAAATATTTTAAATCTATTTTCTTCTTTTATGTTAATAGGCAAATAATTGAAAATTTTTGGTCCTAAAAAACTGTAGCTTCTTTGGCCGACAGATTTATGCATAAACGGAACTAGAAGAAAAGCATCTCTTGGCGACGTTGTCAACTACATTAAATCTGTAGGCTGGCTCACTCGCTAGGAGGTGCCTATCATCTTAGGAGGATGCATAATGGGCCTAATGAGACCTAAGTGCCGTGGGGGTAACCCACCCTCCACACATTACAGATACAGATACCCCTCTGGATACCGCTTTTTCCTTGAAATAAGGGAAATACCTTGGTCATTAGGAAGATAAAAATGACCTCTTACAGGGAACAGGTGAGTTATAGAATCAAACAGATTAAGACCATAAACTAACACATATAAAAAATGCAGAACCAAATTTCTAGACATATCATTGGTATTAAAATAGCTCAATAACATAGAAGCAACGTCGATTGATCCCTTTTTTGCTATATCTTCTGTGTAAGTATACATTGTTACATCGTTACTGCCAAAATCGTGGATTTCAAACACGTAATACCATATTTGTCTTGCAAAAAATACTGGATTGAAAGGAATGTGTGTCAGTGGTAAATTCTGTGCATAAAATCAAAAGTAATATAAGAAATTTCGCCTGCTCTAGCCTGATCTTTTTAGGCACGTTTTTGCTGGTGAATGCTGCAGCTTTTCCTAAATGAAGTTCTTTTTGCATTTTGCAAGAAGCCTTATCGGCGTCCGAAATACTCAAGGTATGTTGATGTTTGTCAAATTCTGCACATGTGTCTAAACGGGGATATCCAAACTTAATATTAAATTTAGTTTTAAAGACTTTCCAGTACATTTTGTAGAGAACGTTAAGGTAGTACTCCTGTAGAAAAGTCTTGTGCATATCTTTCACTGTTAACTCAGATAGTAGGTACAACTGATTTGGATATTTTTGCAATGGGTAATGAGACTGAATTGGAGAAAATGTACGTATATGATTCATAATGAGGATAGCAGCTTCTTTGCTATAGTTTCTAGGGCGGCAAGTATGTTTGCCCCTCATATCTCAGGGTGCATAACCTTTTTCTACTAGTGACAACTAAATTCTTTTTAGGCGGGATAATGTAACTGCATGAATGCTGGTAAATGTTTTGACACAAACCATCTTTTCTGTATTAAAACATCGCACCTTGTATGAATATGAAGCACAATGTGGTTTATTGTTTACCCGATTCCGTCTTCTGTGTCTGTTTATGTTATTGATTGTTATTAGGCCAGCCAAGTATGCGTCTTGTTCGTTTTTGTCATGCATTTTATAGAATTCGGTAAAACAGCGTTCACGGTCTTCAATCGAAACGTTTTGAAAACATTTTAGGCGTTTTCATCTAAAAAAAAAGTAAAGAAGTAAATAAAAAATAAATATTTAACATTAGTCAACGCAAATATACCTGCAATTATCTCCTATTATTTTTTGTGTTATTAATTTCTTCTTATGATTCTTATGTTCTAAACGTTTTACTTTAGCTTTATTAATGACCGTCTTTGAATGTTCTTTATGTTGTTGCTTCTCTTGCCACTGAGCACGTTCTGCTTCTTTATTATTGTTTTTTCTTCAATTTGTTCGCTTTAATAAAATAAACAACATATCTCTTTGAGGAACTTTCATAAACTAACGCAAACAAAAAACAACGTGTGCTTTGAATCGCATTTCTTCTGTAACTCACATATTATGGACATGTGACTTTCTTAGAGGAAACAACATGGACTTGTGAGGTTTTTCCGGGATCAGCGAAATTTCATTCTCAGTTTTTAGGGAAGTTATAAGGTTTTTACAAGAAATGATTATTTGTATACGTGTATATGGAAGTTAGGTAATTTTTAGCGGCAAAATCGAATATTTAACAAAATAGGACTAATGAGGTTTTTCCGAGCAACGCCTCAATTATAGTCACATTTATAGATTTTGAACCCTCAGATTACTTTCTATAATCTAAGCTGAAACCTTTCTTTCCATTTGTCATTAACTTTTACCTTGACATCAAAAATTTCCAAGAAGTCAATGAACAAAAAACATTTTGAAATAATACTCAATAACACATATTCAAAAAAAAATATTTTTAAATGATTTTATGTACCCTGTAAATAACAATATAGGCACTCACACTATAGTTATTAGATATATACATATGTCATACAAATGTTTTGTTTAAATTTTATTTATTTATGTTCTACTTATATGTTTGCAAATTTTTCGATAGTAAAATGTAATATTCTGTACATTTATACATTCGACGACGCCCCCGTTGTCTACGTTCGGCGCCCCGTAAGAGCCTCACTGCATTATAGGATTTGTGGAAGGTCACATCCATATAATGTATTTTTATAACATCATTTAATTGATATCGACCGTTTGTAACTCGAACTCAGAAGTTAAAATTTGTCACAAGTTAAAGGGAATTAGTCCCAACAGCAAAATCTAATTTTCACATTAACTCTAAAACTCTATTAAAAGTTTAGTGAGTTAAAGGCCAAGCAACGCCTCCTGAAGGTTTAATAACAATTAAAAAAAGTGGAAAGTCATTACAGATTTGGATTCGAGGACAAGCCCGAATGAAATAAATTTAATTGATAATTAAGAGAACGGTGTAACTTTAATTCATTAAAATCCGATTCTTTGAATTCACAGTATTACCTTCGAGTCCATTGTTTATTATTCTTTGAGTTTTGGTTGCAAGAGAATCTCAATTCTCTTTCCTTTTAATCCCTTATAAATTAGCTTTCTCAGAATTAATTTCTTTGAACTGTATTTTGCTTTGGAAGCTTTTATGCGATACAGAAATAGTAAGACCAATCATAACTTACGGGGTTGTAGTCTATGATAACAGAAATAGTTTATCTACAAGTAGAGTAAATATCACAAAGAAAATACTAATACTAATCTGAATTTGCATCACCGATGCAATAAGAACATATGACCGTAATTGAGGTGATATTAAACCTCACATCTCTACATTAACTTTAATGATAGAGAACGTAGCAAAAATAACAATATATAGACGAAAGTCTCTTAGTTCCAGGACCGAAGATACCTGGGTTTACGCCCTAGGATGAAATGAGAAAAAAGTGCAATTTTGTGGAAAACTTTAAGACCATAAAGCAAGGCTACAAGAAAAAATGGAACCAAGAGCCAATTGTCTTTGCGACCGAAAATCATGTAATTTAGTGATATATGGATGGTTTCAAAACCACAGAAGGAACTGGAATATGGATGTATGGCCTATAGTCAAGTACTTCGAAAAGTTTAGGTAGGTACATAAGGCATACATTGATGCTGTTGAGAAATGTACCTATTTTAACATCGATAAAAACTATCGCATCATATTTAATAGTCAACCAGCTATCAAAACATCGAGCTCTTATAACTTTTAGCTCAGAAATGGTTTCTAGAGGTGCATAGAAAAACTAAATAAGCTAAGATAGGCTAAGATACTTCTGGATGAATGTAATCAGAAAAGAATGAAAGCCCTTTTTTGTCTGATTTAGTACAGGTTACGCATGCCAACGAGATCCTTGCTCGATAGATTAGTAAACTTGGACTAGTAGAAAATAGTGAATGCAAGTTCTCTGCGATTCTAAGTGAATGTGTGGCACTACATAATCTGAGGGCACTATATATGGGAGTACATTAAATAGAAAAGGGCTAGTCCTTAAGTTTCTTAGTAAGAAAGAATTGGAAGTGTCGTTAGGTATAGACGTCAAGATATTCCATTGCTGCCTTAGAGATAGTGTGTCTAACACCTCATACATAATATAACATCCTTAAATTGTATGATAAATAAATAATTTTTATCGAAAAATGTAATAGAAATTCAAATTTTCAATACAAAATTATGGCCTCCATTAAAAAAATTTCTATTGATTCGAAAATAAAACAGGATATAAACCATGACGTCATAGTATAAATAATTGAATCCATTATAAGAGAATACTTATTCCAAACTTTTAAATCAACAAAAATTGATTCCGCTGTTTCAACAATTAACGAAGAGTCAAATTTGTAGTGACCCGTCCTGTACAAGGTGGGCCACTTAAAAAATTCCACTGTTTCTTATCTTTGTTATTAATAGGTTACAAATTGATATATCGAAATGTTTTTATTGTTTTTTTAAGCTTAGAGTAGGAACTTTATATAACGTATTCAATTATTCTATGACGTCATGACGTACTTCCGGTTTTCCGGAAATAACAGTAAATCGAAATTTATTTTTTATTTTTAAATGAAAACTCCAATTTTTTATTGAACATTCTAAATTATTGAACATTTTTGGAAAAGAACCGTTTATGGAAAATATTCTGTCAGCTGTCAAAATGGCTGCTATATTAGATAATACTATTTCTAAGTATTTTACTAATAACTCGTTTAAGGAAGAATATATTGAAATTAATTACCTTTTAAAACTCTTTGTAAGCCTTAGTGTTCTCGTTGAGACTAACCCAAATTACACCAGTTGCGTTTTTAAGCATTTTTATATTAGTAAACCTTTTAACAAGTCCATCCGCTCTTATCTTAGTTAATATTCGAGATATTGAAATTATTTTTGGTCTGAAAATTTGAAACAAGAACTTTCTTATAACGGTTTTTTCGTGTAAATAATAATAACTCGATATTTATTTTTTATTTTTATTTGGAAACCATAATTTTTTATTGTTTATCCTAATTTATTGGACATTAATGGAATAGTATAGTTTATTCATTTTTTTGTTAACTTTTTTTGCAAACTTTTCTGTAAACTTTTTTTGTGAACTTATTTTGTGAACTTTTTTGTAAACTTTTTGTACATTTTTTTTTAAACTTATTTTGTAAACTTTTTGTACATTTTTTTTTAAACTTATTTTGTAAACTTTTTTGTAAACTTATGTTGTAAACTTTTTTGTAAATTTTTTATGCAAACTGTTTTTGTAAACTTTTTTATAAACTATTATGTATCCCGAAAAGCCTTAAAGCCTCTTATTGGCCAGAATTTTTCTGTGGTGTCACAAAGACAGCTATCGAAACATAAACAAAACAGTGGATGCTTAAAAAATTTCAAAAATGGTGGAAAAATTCACCAGGAAAGAGACAGGCAAAGAGTTCTTAAAAGAACCATCGTCTAAACTCACCGAGCATCTTCTAAACCTTAATAGGCAATAATATAGAGTATTAGTAAATCTATTAACAGGGCTTAATAAATATATGTATAATATCGGTCTGACAGAAGAAACGTTGTGCCGGTTCTGTCAGGAAGAGAAGGAAACTGCACAACACGTACTGTGATACTACGAAGGTCTATTGATTGAAATTGAAATTCCTTACACTTTTAGAAGAAAACCAAGGCAACTAGCTACTCAGGAGAACTACTTCCTAGGCTATGGAGTCTACTACAAAAGACCGAATTAGACAAGGTACTCTTAACAACGATAAAAGGGCATCGACAATAGATCTGAAAAGGTCGAGGTGGGGAAGGCCACATGGCCCACAGTCCAAATTAAATCTAATTTAATGTGATAATCTAACTGGAAGAAGATATGTCGACGAGATTCTTGGGTGGCAAACCCATTTCTTAACACACTACCAGCGCCAAGAAGAAACTTAATTTACTTCCAGCAAGACGAAACAGGCCCTTATAATTCAGCTACTATTTATAGAAAATTAACTGAATTATTTGAGGACCAATTGTTGGCCACACGAGGTCCATTATAACGCCCTAAAAGAGGCTCAGACCAAACGTTTCTGGACTATTTTTTAAGAGGCTATTTGAAAAACAAATTGTACAAAAATAACTAAGCATATTAACTATAGAAGTTGATGAAAAGAGATTTGTAAATTGATGTGCGGCAGTACCTCCAACCATGCTGCAAAAATCGACAAGAAAAGAATTAATAAAACGTCTAAATTAAGGTCATTGTGAAAATTATATCCAAACATTAAGGAATTTGTTTTGATGTTTTGTTTTATAATAATTTATGGTAAAATACTATTTTCCTTTTGTTATGTTGTTCCTGTTGTCATTTTTCTTTAATAATTATATTTAATAACCTTATTTTATTAAGAGATTTACCAATATTAAAAATGTTTAGATACGCTACTGGTGTAATTTGGGTTAGCCTCAATGGGAAAACCAAGGCTTAACAAAGAGTTATTTATTATTATTAAACGGGTCATAAGTAAAATATTTGGAAATATTATTATCCAATATAGCAGCCATTTTGATAGCTGCCAAAATATTTTCAGTAAACGGCTCTTTTCCAAAAATGTTCTGTAACCTACCGCACCTAGGTACCATAATCATTTATTAATTCCATTTATTAAAAAAGTTGCATTCTTATTAAATACAAAATTTTTCATTTAACAAAAATCTCCCAGATAATTAAATCTTATTTACGACACCTAATAAATAACATCTATAACCCAGCCCGTAAGAGATCCAATTTCCTAAAAGTGTCTGGGAACGCAATCTAAAACCACCATACAACACGAAGTAATAATCATTAAAACTCTTAACGCACTTATCTTAAGTCAGTTTTGAATAGGAACGTTGTTTTCGATACACAAACTTTCCAAGGCAAATAATAAATCAGCCACCCCCTATCCACCTAAATTCGTATTTTCTATGAGAAACATAACGATAGAGACGTCACAAAAACGATTAAACTGTGTATAAAAACCAGAGTTAAATGAGCTCAGGATGATTCAATTTTTGTCATTTGATGTGCAAGCATACATTTGTTAGTTCACATTCAAAGCAATCACCTTATTGTCAGTACCCAGTTATACCGTCTGTACCTTTCCTAAAACGCTCTTCCTAAACGACGTCTATCCCACAATACCTCCAATTTCCCAAAGGTGTCAACGTCTCGACGCCCAACGTCTCGACGCCCAACGCCTCTCCGTTCTACTTCCCTACCTTTCGACGTCACAACAATATCACTTCTAACACCACCTAGTATTTCCTACCATTATATTCATCCCGACGCCCAACGTCTCGACGCTCGACGTCACTACGTCATCTCTTTATCCGACGTCCCCATCCGACGCTCAATATCTCATCCGACGCCCTACGTCCTTACTTATCTACCTCCCTGCGTTTGGCGTTCTGCGTCACGACGCTCCTTCTCCGCCCCGCCATTCTAAATTTCGACGCCAACGTCTCAACGTCCCTGCTAATTATCCAAAATACAAAAATATAAAATGTCTGAAATAGAAACAGACGATAATATAAACCCAACGGTCTGTTTATCCGAGGGTGAGTTAATAACAACCAAGTTAAAATTGAATCATAATGAGTATTATTCTGTAACTCATTATTATTCAATAATGGTGAATCTTTACCTTTAAGGAATTTATTGCTAACCGACGTCGCATTTAGCTCGTCCAGATATGTATGCTATTGGCCATATTGCCTTCAAATTAATATATAACCGTAAAAGATAATAAGAGTCTGGTTGCCGAACTGTCAATGAACCCTTGCAAATAACAGATCAGCTGATTGGGGTAAATGACACATCGGACGACTAGACTCACATTTATCCGAATATGCTTGATGTTACTACAGGGTTGGACTATCTTAGATAATTATCTCTCAATCTTTGCACCGTAGGTAGATCTGAACATAAGGGGTAGTTCGCTAGTATTGATCTGGCTCTATTCTAGTAAGACTACATCTACATAAAACCCCACTAGGTGAGGCTGAAACATAAGGGATATCCGCCTGTTATTGCAATGACGGTATCTCAGTAAGCGCACCTATATAAAAAAGAAAACAACGAAACAAAGAATTATTAAAGATAGTGCAATTCTGAGGACGTCTGCTGTCTATTCTCAAGAATTGTTTAATTACAAATATTTGATGGCAAGTGGCCTGTGGCCTGTTGTTTGGGCGAGACAAATGTGAGGTCTACCTTATATTAAAATAATCTGTACATATGAATTTTATTGGAGATCAAGAAAATAAATTAAGTTAAATACACTTTGAGCATTATTTCATTCACAAATTTGTACCAAACTTTGCATCGAATCCTGGTTTATTTTAATTAACATTATCACAACGTGAGTATATAAATTATCAATTAATTAACTAGACGATCACTACACTACTAGAGGAAAAGGCCATATACAGTAAGTATGAATTTCTTTGAATTTCACAAGGGGAGGAAGGCAGTTAAATTAAAATACGGGCTTTTAATAATTATCTACAAGACCAGGGGGTGGGAGGCCACAGTTCAATAAATTAAAATTTTCAATAAAAAAAATGGGGTTTTCATTTTAAAATTAAAAATAAATTGCGATTTACTGTTATTTCCGGAAAAACCAAAAGTACGCCATGACGTCGCAGAATAGATAAATGCGTTATAATAAAATTCTTATTTCAAGCTTTTAAACAAAAAAACATTGTTATGATATCTCAATTAATAAAAAAGATAAGAGGGATTGGAACTTTTAAGTGACCCACCCTGTACATTACGCATCATAAATGTTAGTATTTTTTATTAACTCCACAATGTTAATTGTAAAAAATTCCTTGTACTTTATAAACATTTCACATCTCATTTTAACCCTTGAACTATTCCTTTGAACATTTTAAATTAAAAGAATGGTCGAGTTATAGCTCGAAGTTTTTGATTTCTCTATTCAGCCGTGTAATGAAATATTAATTTAGCTTTTAATTATTCCATTTCCATTTGTTTCAGAAATCCATTAGCTGAAATTACTTCTTTTTGTGATGAATTAGTTTTTGAAATGGATGTTGCTTTTTGAACAGAAAATTTTCATAATTTTCTTGTTTGAAATTCACCATATTTGCATTGTTATCCTTATTATATAACAACCCAGCCATTCTGCATAACATCCAGTATCTGGGTAACAACGGGCCAGTACCATGTTTTGGTATAGTCCATCCAAACAATAAGTCAACTATAAAGGAATACCGCAAACGCAAAAAAAGTTCGGCACCTGTTTGAATAATTGGAAAAAAAATTGGTATAGGGAACGGGTTTCTTGTCGGAAGTCAGCTAAACTAACTCTTTGATAGACCGCCCATAGACGGAGATATATGTTTTTACTTAATAATTTAATTATATGTACGTATTATAGGTATATGTTTCTTTCGATTTGAAGATTTAAAATAGTAATTTTTTATATACATATATACATAATTAGAATAAAAAAAGTAGGATTTATAACTGATGTTTTCCTTCAACAATTTCAGTGTTTTAGATAAAATTTTGCATTTTTTCTCCAAGAAGCGTGAATAGCTTTGTCGGTATACTGCCTCTGTAAGTATATTGTTTTTGGCGGTGTATCGCCTTTGACGGCTATTGCCTTTGTCGGCTATTGCCTTCGTCGGCATATTGTCTTTGTCGGCATATTGTCTTTGTCCATTTAAAGAGCCGAATTTTTAACCAATGCCGAAAAGGAAAATGAAACGTATTTGAATAAAAATAATTATTTTTACTTTCAGTGGAGTTTTGTTCATCTTAGACATGGGTAACGCACTAAAATTCTTTGCGTTGATACACTAACTCCGGCGCACTCTATTGCGCCAACTCATTGCGTTAACGCAATTGCGTTATTGCGTCACACCACTGCCTGCGCCGAATGAGTCGATGCACCTCGGTGTATCGCATGATACCGGTGTTATTCAGCGCGGGCTGTCCTTTTATAAGGATCAAACCGTGTTCAAGGCAATAACGCAATTGGGAATTTAACTAAATTATATGTTTAAAAATAAACGAAAATATAACAGTGTAATGCACCCATTTTTTATTTCATTGTGTTCGGATTTTACAAAGAATACAAAAATTTCAATTTATATAAAAAGGATATAATTTTTGTATACTAGTAGCCAATCAAAATGGGAAGAACTAAAAACTGACAGTGTACAAGGTTAAAATCCATAAAATTCGACCTACAATCCTACAAAAAATGATGTGACATGTTGCAAAGAACATAATTACTTGATAGATTTTGGGTAATCTGCCTTACGAGTTGCATCAATTACGTAAATTAAAATTCTCAACTCGTCACGGAACCAGTGCCTGGCGCATGGCGCACCAACAACTCGCGATCCTTTCGACTCAGTATCGAAAATTGCATTGCGCTGATACAGTAATAGCTGGTGTATCAACGCTTATAACGCATACAACTGCGTTAACGCAATAACGCAACGCAGCGCTGCGTTACCCATGTCTAGTTCATCTTAGTGACCTGTTGAGTTTTGTACGGATAACAGCTCCTGCATCGTACTTTTTAAACTTTTATAGAATATTAGTTTCTGTTTTATTAGTGTTTGGTTCCATTTTATCAATAATCAGTTTGTGTTTTGGAGGTTATGTAGTAATTTTAATAAACGAATAATAATTTTTGTGTATGTGTTCTTAACTATGTGGAGAACGTAAGATAATATTCCGAGCACAAGTACATCAAACAGTGATGGAGAAACTAATGCAGTGCCTACGTTAATAAAAAATAAACTCTTTTTAAATGAACAGTCCCAGCAAATTTGTTTAAGGTGATTACAGCACCCCCTTATAATTTTGGCACAAGGATATCTCGAAAAGTAATTTTTTTAGAAAACTTAAATTTGGGTAAAATAAATAAAGCAATAATATCTAGAATATGCATATTTTTTACAGTTTTAATTCCTTTCAGTTTCCGAGAAAAAAAATCAAAGGGCTTTAAATTTTAAAACATCATAATGAAAATAAATGCATTTCTCAACAGCACTATTCCTAATATAATCTCAAAATTTAAGCTCTTAATCGCTTGTTAACGATTTTTTAAAATTCGCCGAAATTAGTGGCTAAAACGCCTCGTTAAGTGCTTTTTTCTAGTGTAACGCGTCTGTAACTATCGTATCGTACAGTCTGAGTCATCATTCATTTCTTGCAACGATTTACACCAGTTTACACCAGTTTAAACCAGAAAATAGCACTTAACAAGGCGTTTTAGCCACTAATTTTGGCGAATTTTAAAAAATCATTTACAAGAGATTAAGAGATTAAATTTGGGGATTATATTAAGAATAGTATTGTTGAGGAATGCATTTATTTTCATTATGATATTTCAAAATTTAAAGCCCTTTGATTTTTTTCTCGGAAACTGGAAGGAATTAAAATTTTAAAATATATGAATATTTTAGATATTATTGCCTAATATATTTTGCCAAAATTTTAGTTTTTTAAAAAAATTACTTTTTGAGATATCCTTGTCCGAAAATTATAAGGGGGTGCTGTAATCACCTTAAATGTTTATAAAAATTTGTTAAAACGTTGATATATCGAAAACACTTCTACCGTTCAAGAAGCAGCGTTTCTTACTGGTATCTCGGTTTATAAAATGAACCAAATTATAAAAAATGGAATTTCTAGCAGAAAAGTCCGTGAAGACAAAGGTGTGCAAAAAAAAATTAGATCCATCCATGGCCAAATCCATTGTGAACACAGTGTATGAACTTTATAAACAAAATACCATTCCCACTCTTGATATTATACATAGACGCTTAAGTGAAACTTATTTCGATACAAATATAAAAAAGTCTACATTGTATAATTGGCTAAAAAAAATCGGTTTTAAATACAAAACGATAGATAAAAGAAGCGCCTGATGGAAACAAGACGAATTGTAAACTGGAGAAATTTTTATTTACAGAAAATTCGTGAATATAAAAATGAAAGCAGGCCAATTTATTTTCTTGATGAAACGTGGTATGATTCGCATGATACTGCAAAAAAGGGCTGGAGAAACGATAATAAATATTGCCAAGCCTTAGGTATCCCTCCAAATAAAGGCACTCGACTGATAATATTAAACTGTGGCTCAGAGGACGGTTGGGTTGACAATGCCTTACTATTAATTGGAAAAAAATTGATAGCTGCCAGATTGATTACCATTCAAATATGAATTCCGATATTTTTGAAGAATGGTTTACGAATTCACTGTTGCCTAATTTAAAGCCAAAAAGTGTAATAGTTATGGACAATGCTTCATATCACTCCAGGCTTAAGGAAAAAATACCTAATAAAAACTCTAAGAAAGATGAAATTCAAGAATGTTTAATGAATCACGATTTGTATTTTGATGAAAAATATAAAAAAGATGAACTTTTGGAAGTCCTAAAAACTAAAAATTTTTAAAAAAGTATATAGTTGATGAAATTGCAGCTGAAAGAGGTCATACAGTTTTAAGGTTACCACCATATTTTTGTATTTTCAATCCTATAGAGTTACTCTGGAGCCAATTGAAACAAAATATTCGGAGAAAAAATATATTTCCCAAATTTGATTCTCAGGTCGTCAATTTGATCAAAGAACAAATGGATGCGATCGGAAAATCGCAGTGGGAAGCAGTTATAAAACATGTGTATGAAATAGAAGAGGAATACAGGAACAATAGCGGCATACACGTAAATAATGGAGAAATCTCAATGAGGATGACGACGACGACGATGATATAATTAGTGATAACGAGGAGAAGGAAGACGAGGAGCAGGAATTTGGAAACACTGAGAAAATCTGAGTTAAATCAGCAATATGTAAGTCACATTTTAATTTTATAAGTCGGTCTATGTTTAGGTTATTTCTACATTTACTTTGTAATTTTAATTTAAAAATATTTTTTATAACTAAATTAATAAAATGTTGACGTTCGTATTCGTTTACTAATCGAGAAGTCACTTGGGAAGTAACCCAACCAGTAGAGATATGTTTGCACTATAACCAATTAAGTCAATTATTTCCTACCTATTTATATCTATAAGAAGGTAGGTATGTCATGCAGAATTGATATAAAATAAGAAACCTTTATTTCGAAAGAATTGGAAATGCACTAATTAAAATATTTATTCCAGAGACGGCATTTTATTTTTCTGAAAAAAATTATATACCGACAGTCGATAATTTCAATAGACACTTTGCATTTGGTATATATTTATATCAGTTTTTAATTTTGTATCATATACTTGGAACGCAGTACCTATATTTCAAATTGATTGATTATTAATCTATTTTTCGCTTTGTAAAATTATTTATTACATCTATTTTATATAATAAATCGTAAAAATTGAAATATGTGGTAATAATTAATGTTTAAAATACTCCAACCAATTAAATTAAATAATAAACTGACTTAACGATGCGACGACACTGGCTTCTTCTTACTTTGCGAATGCTTTTGACTACAATGCCGCACGGCACGATATTCCAGTCTGTCTACACAGGTTATTGGTTCATTTCAGCGACGTAGAGAGAAATAATAAACTGGACTACTATATTCCAATTCGGAGTTGAGTTAATAATTTTTAGTATTAAAATAAGTGTATTACTATCGTCCAGGGGCATAATAATGACATACTCCTGGTAGAGACTCCTTTTTTTAGATGTATTCATACATAATATTTAGTGAATTTTTTTGAAGCATCTTCAAATGGAAGCCTAACTTTTTTTTCCATTATCGGTATTTCTTTGTAGTTGACTTATTGTTTGTATCTCAGATAAACAAATGAAATATAGATGTGTTACGGGCGCAGTTTTACATAGGCTTTGTTTGAAGCCAGTATCTACGAACTTTTGACAGCCGTGGTCCCCATGGGCGTATCAAATAGTTTTTTCATCAGAACCCAAAGCATTCTTTTGTAAATATTTTGTCAGTAAAAAATTTAAAGAACAATGCAACTCATGCATAAAATTTCATTTTACAAAAATTAAATTCTATTTTTTATTCAAATGTAATAAATGATACTTATAATTCAAATAATTACACTGTTAATATTGTTTATAGGTAGATATCAGTAAACTGTATATTTAAAATAAAAAGTAAGCCAAACTGAATTTACCCATTAGGTCACAGGAATACTGGTGAGATTGGTGCCTTTGCAGGTCCGTTTTAATCATTTCATCTTATTTTAAAACCAGGAGAAATTATTATTTCTGAAACAATAAAAAAAATCCAATTTACTTTTCCCTTATATACCTAAAGGTAGCATTCTTACCACTTGAAGTGATAAATTTAAATTTATTTAGCATATACGAGGGATGTCAAAAAATAGGAATTAAGGCAGTTACTTATTTTTAAAAATATAAAAAAAAGATATGTGATAGATTTTATCATTTCTTAAGAATAAACAAACATATTATAAGCTTTGAAAGTAATTTATAATGGATAGACACCAATCTATAAATTTGTTGAAACTTACCTTTATAGTCTGTAATCTTGTTCCAAGAAAGATCTAATGGAGACTGTTAAGCCTAATAGAAACAATAGATCTCTGTTTACAAACATATAAACTAGAAGCATAGAAAGGTTGAAGTGACGAGGCCTTTAAACCTTGACTAGCGGCATTAATTTTATTCGGATAATATATTTATATTTAAATAAAATGCTAAGATAAATTAACTGTAGCTTTATTAGTAAAATAGTAACATTACAATTTTCCATAAAAACGTCCCCCACTCTAACATTTTCATTGATTTGTTATCGATTCAGGTTTTATTTTTGTTCTTGTAAACTAAAATATTTCTTTATCATAAATAACAATTTTATAGATGAGAAATACATTTTTCATAAATTTTTAATGACATTTATAGATTTAAAATAGATATTTGTGTACCAAAGGCTGTAAGTATCGAGTTGATCTTTTACGGCCGAATCAGAAATTTACGGCCGAGGCCAAGTAACTTCTGGCAAGTAATATTACATCCATTTAACAACTTATGTAAGAATAGAAAATCCGTATCATGCATTCATTTTTCACGAGAGCAATTATTAATAATTCCAGATATTTGACGCCAGTATCTAGCTAGTTTATTCCTACATGGTATGTAAGTCTGAAAACCCTCCTGTATTCTAATAAATCACATAAATTAAATTTTGTCTATGTACAACTTGTGTGTGATAAAAATGTTTTATATATGACTCAAGCTTCATCCAAAAATGTATTAACATACAATTAACGTAAATTGAAAAACAATACAAGAATTAAATTATAAAAATTCAATATAAAATTATTAAAAAAATACAATATAAAAGTATCAAAGGTGGTAATTATAAATAAAAAAAGGACAAAATTGGTTAGTGGAGTGTCTATTTTCAAAGAAATATAATGGAAATCCCATAGGAACCGAAGTTGTGCATGGACTACATATTATATTTAAATGTATGTCACCAAATTGAATTATTTTTAGTTTCATACTAGATACATAGGTACCTCAACTGCTTCTGATGCATTTGAACTCATGTAATTTTTGGTCTCTTAAATAAATATGTTAGAAGCGAATATTGACAGATATTCTAAACTGTTAAAACGGGGGCTTATTGTCTAACCAGCATTTTTGAAAGCACTCAGCTCCTTCCATAAACGCGACAACTAGCAAAAGTGTAAAGCACAAACGTTTTGGTATTCTCTACTTGTTGTGTTGTTCGTATTTGAAAAAAGTAAAGCGCATTCAAAAAAGTTTATTTTTAGAAGTAGATAAGTCAAACATTAAAATATATATCTAAATATTATGACTTGAATATTAAAATGTCAGCAAATATATGATGTTTATTGTTTATGATTCCTTACAATTCTGAAATTGGCCTTAATATATTCTAATTGAGTTTATAATTGTAATAATGTCAAAATGACATTCAAATACTAACCTTAGATATTTAGACAAATCAGCATTTACGATTTATAATTATTATGACAGATTACAACAAAAATTAAAATCACATACGAATAGCAAAATCGTCTAGCATTTGAGAATACCAATAATAATAATAGTAAACGTACTTTATTGGCATAACCAACTGGCCATCGACCGAAGTCCTTCAGCCTGAGAATACCATAATCACATGCTTGTCGTTTTGGTGATCGAACTTTATTGAAAAGTCCGCTTGGCGCTTTCGTTGATATGCATTTTCAGCTGAAACTTAGAAAATAACCCCCTTTGACTTGTTCTAGATTAACACATTCATAAACTCTTAACAGGTTTTTTAAAGTTTTTGGAATTTTAGATATTTTAATAATCTCCAAAATGATATGTGACAAATATTTTTTTAAAAACGGGCATTTTTAAATGTATCTATTATTTTTAGCATAACTTTTTGTCTCTGAATTTGGGTATTTTTATAGATGTCTTCTTTATAATTTGAATAACCTATTCTATAGCTTCTGGAGCAATGTCGGTGGAACAACTTAAATTTTCTGATCCAGTATGTGCATATTGTAATTATAAATCACTTCTAGACTCTGTCTTTCACTACATTCACTAGGAAGTAAATTTTCCCTAAAAAGAATTATAAAATATTTACAACATAATCATTCTATAAGTATAATTCATTTCATTACTAAGAAAAAAGAAACACTTTGGAGTAGTTTATATTTTCATAAAATGGTTTCTTTCCAGAAAGCACTGAGATTTATTTTACTTTGTCTAGGATAATACAATATAGCATTTATTTTTTAAATTTAATCTCCAAGTTTATAATGTATGAAAAATTTGTATTAGGTATTGTATTACATAATATTATTATAACTTACTTGAAGACGGACCAAGTTGAGAAGTGAATAAAATAGGAATTGCTTCCAGATTTAAATTCGTCTTTTCCGGCAGAATTCATAACAAAATAATATAAAATATATTTTATATTTCCAATTTATGGTAATTTTATCAACTTCAACCTTCTCTAATTCTAGGATTTGAATACAAATTTCCATTGCTTCAGTTTGTAAGAAACCTGCGTAAAAAAATACTAATAATATTTTACAATATAGGTGTACCGCCCATGTGTTTTATTTACTTACCTTTGAAACGACGTGGAACTTCTCCAAATTTGTTTTAGGGCAAACAAACATTGAATAATAATTTTTAGATTAACAACTAACAAAATTCGTTAAAAAAACATTCTAGACACTCTAAAAACTTTAAAAATATGCCCTGGGAATATAAAATCACAAAAAATGTACAAACAAAACTGACAGTTCCCAAATGCTTGTTGACAGTTGTGAGTAATTGGCGCTGGTATTTAAAATAGACGAATCACATCAAAGACCAGGAAGAAAGAGAAAGTAATAGATAAAACGGTTCATATTAGCTTCAAACACATCCAGACCGTTACTTATCTATTATTCATTTGTTTATCTGAGGTTTGTATGGACTATACCAACTTATACAATATGAAACGTTCAAAAAAATTTTGAGTTGCTTAATTATATTTGCTCATGAGCGACATAGGGAGAGACTTTTATAATCAACTGCCTGTCTGCCGTGATTGGACAGACATATGTATATTATAACATAAACTAAAACTAACTAAATATTATATACAGTAGCTTATTTCCACAGACCCCATAATAATAAATCTCAGAAAAGACAATTATAATGATGCCAGTAGTTACAATGAAGACTGCGACTTTTAAAGATAGTTCTTGAACTTTTTATTTTTTTTATATTTGATTTTAGGTACTGAAGTGAAATATTCTTAAAAAAAAAAGGTATTATCAAATGTCGAATTGCTGGACTTTTGAAGATTGAAGCGGCAGACGGGAATATCAACAATCGGGAGACTCCCTCCTAAATCGGGATATCTGACATCTATATGCTCGGTGCAGCCACCACTGGATATTCAGTGGTGCTGCAGTGCCAATTAAATAAGTAGGAACACAATATAAAACATTTATTAACTATCATGAATTTAGAAGGAGATTTTTGATGATTTATTAATTACACATATAATGGAGTATTGTATATTGTGGCGGTTACGAGAGTGGATATGGTCTAATTCTAGCAAGAGTTGCTATTTATTTATTTATTTATTTATTTATTTATTTATTTATTTATTTATTTATTCCAGAAACAAACAGGCATGAGCCTAATTACATGTTCCTATAAATACAGCGAAAATAGAAATCAACAAAAATACATAATATCTAATTAAATATATAAGTGAAATTATAATAAACAAACCTCGCTACTACAAAATTTTAACAAAGTTCATTAAAGAACAAAACTACTGAAATAATCAGAAATATTCAGGAATAATCAGAGCATCTGCAAAACCCCACACCAAGGCCACGGAAATCCTACAAGGTTATGTCTCTTTAATCGAGCCCAACAATTTTGTTAAGTTCCTTTCTATATGTGCTTATAGCTACATCAAAAATACCGCAAGAAATGCCTTCGGAGTGTACATTAAACAAAAGACAAATTTTTTCTACTGGACCATGATTATCCGCACGAAAAGTTAATTGACGTGGACGAATACCTGCTATTGGAACATTAATTTTTATTTGACTCAATAAATATTGACTGTCCAAATATCCATTTAATAATTTATGTAAAATAACAAGATTGATTATAGAGCGTCTATGTTCCAATTTTTCAATTTCAAACTCTTTTCTAATAGGTCCAAATGAAACAAATCCTGGACTTGTATGATACTTTTTAAAGTATAAATATTTGACAAATTTATTTTGAATAGTTTCCAAAATGTGTTTTAAATTTTGTTGTGTAGGGTCCCATACAGTGGATGCATATTCTAATTTACTACGAACGAGAGCAAAAAATACATTTTTAATCGAGTGTGTGTCTGTAAAGTCCCTAGTCGTGCGTTTCAAAAAACCTAACAATTTGTTAGCTTCTTTGGTAATGTTATGGATATGCTCGTCAAATTTGAAATTATTTTGAAAAACTATTCCCAAGTCGGTCATTTTTGACACTCTTGCATTGTGTAGATAAAATTTTGAGGATTACGAATGTTACTGAATGTAATAACCTTGCATTTGGAAAGATTAAAATGTAATTTATTTTCAAATGACCAATCCGAAATTGAGTCATTTTGAAGGTCTAGATAGTCATCTAGGGTGGATATTTTCTTAAAAACTTTCAGATCATCTGCATACATTAGGCAGTCTGATGTAATACGTAGAGGAAGGTCATTAACAAATATTAAGAAAAGTAGAGGGCCCAAATTGGAGCCCTGAGGGACCCCAGAGCCTGCGAGGATTGTATGAGATACTTCACCACCAAACATTACGTATTAATACCTTAGTTTTAGATAAGACATAAAGAAATTTATTAGATGATCGCTAAGACCATAATATTTCAGTTTAGCTAGAAGAATATTGTGATTTACCTTATCGAAGGCTTTCTTAAAATCAGTATAAATACAATCTACTTGCTCACGAGAATTGACACATTTTGATATTTTATCACTGAAAGTTAATAAATTTGTATCTACAGATTTTTTACGACAAAATCCGTGTTGTTCGGTTGATATGTATTTTTGAAAGTAAGCATACAGTTTATCATATATTACAAATTCAAACAGTTTCGCCGTACAATTTAATATGGCTATGGGACGATAATTATCTATTTTATTTTTATCCCCTTTTTTAAAAATTGGTGTTAATCTCGTTTTTTTAAATTCACTAGGAAATATGGATGTTTTAAGCGACTTATTAAAAATTACCAGCAAAGGGTATATTAAATAATCTTTACAAGCTTTTAGGATATAACAAGGAATATTATCAGGACCCGCTGTCTTTTTCGGTTTTAACTTTCGAAATGCCGCTTCTAAGTCTTTGACGGATATTAGATCGAAGTCAATATTCTGATAAAAATTTACGTTCCAATTGTTAGTCAAACCATTAATATCTATAAGGTTATAGTTTGAATCGTTGTCATACACTGAACTGAAATAATCAGCGAACTCTCCTGCTATAATTTTTTTGTCAGATATTTCCCTATTATTTAAAATAAAATTTGATTCAGATATATTATTAGACCTCTTATCTTTAATGAACTTCCAAAAAAGCATGGGGTCCTGGTTAACACAGTTCTGCATATTTTGGATATAATTATTGTGCGCCGTCCTTATTTTCAATTTTAGGTACGCCCTAATTTTTTATATCTACTAAAATAATATTCCGATAGATGTTTTCTTTTTCTGAAAAATTCTTTGTACTTTATGTCGATTTTTATTTCATCCGTGAACCATGGCGAAAACTGTTTGCAATATGCATGTGGCCTATTAGTAAACTTTGGTACACATATGTCAAGCATTTCATAAAAAACCTGGTAAAAATATTTGACAGAATCATCAACCTTTTCAATGTGTCCAATTTTGGACCAATTAAAATCCCTTAGTAGTTCGCATAGTAATCTAAAATCAGCTTTTGTAAAATTATATCTGCTTTGAAGATTATTATTTGTGTATGTGAGTTGATTACTTTTTTTTACTTCCGTCTTAATTATCAGAGAGGGATGTTTATTATCTATGGGAACTAAAGGTTCTTTATTCTCCTTTATATTCAAATTCAAATTACCAAGCACCAGATCTAGAGTTTTTTGATCCTCATTGAGACAATTGTTGAAAGACTGTAGACTGTAAGTGGCCATTAATAGAGACATTGTACTATTATATCATTTTTATTAGAAAATTGAAAAGATGTGCCATTTATGCATGGTATATTGTAATCACCAATAAGTACCATGTGTGTGGTTTGAGTGATTAAGGGATCTAAATTGTGAAATAAATCTAGATATTGCCTGTAGACTTTAGCATTTGCGCCCGGTGGAATATAAGTTGAATTAATAATGACTATGGTTCCGTGTAGTTTAAGTTTTACAAAAATTGTTTCCAAAGGTGAGTTAATTGATATAAGTGAAGATATGATATTTTTATTTACAGCAATGAGGACACCTCCTCCGCGTTGTTTTCCTGTTAAAATTTTATCCCTATCCTTTCTATATACTATGTAATTGCAACTAAATAGTTCTCCATTTTTAATGTCTTCTGATAGCCAAGTTTCCGTCAAGATAACAACATCATACTCTTCTGCAGACAAGTTTTTGCTAAACTCCGAGACCTTGGTGCGGAGTCCCCTGACGTTCTGATAATAAATATTTAAAAACATATAGCGTTGCGAGAAACGTAAAAAATATGTAGAAGATGAAAATTAAGTACAAAAACAATATGTATATGTTGATATTGAGCTAGCGCATATAAATGTGTTATTCTAAGAACGTTTTCTCGGCCCCAGCAATTTAAATATATAAAAAAATCTGTAAAATATGTGGCAAATTAGTTAAGTAAATAAATTTAGTAACAAATAGAGCGCAAGTAGATACTTAAGTTGCTGAGAGAAAAGAATAACAATAAATAATTTTATTCTAAAGTAAATATCAAAGAACAAAAATTAAATAAATATTTTTATCCTTCAATTATTGATTATAATGGATCCTGCTACTTTACTACATATTAATGAAAACAAGAAATAAAAATAAATGTTTACGAGTAGATATATATCTACTTCGTATTCAAAAATATCTAGAGTGGCGGTTACAAGAGTGGATATGTTCTAATTCTAGCAAGAGTTGCTATTAACCGGTTGTTGGGCGCCATTGTTAGAATAACAAAATTAATTAAATTCAAATCACTTGTTTATAACTACCTTTAATTTAAATCGAATTATTGAAATATTTGTTTTATAAAACCATTCATCATCCACAATTACTAAATATTTCTCAGGGGTAGGTCTGTGGTTGCAGAGATTTATTTGTTTCACGCCAGACGGCGCTGCGATACGAGCTCGTCCGATTTTACCAATATGGTCACTTGTTATTTATGCTTGTGTAAAGTTTAAACCAAAAGAAAAGCGAATATAAGTGCAAACAAAGAACATTTATTTATAAGGAAGAAACAAACGCAATCTAGCAAGTTCTGCCAAAACACAAGGAACAATTAAATATTAAAGTGTATTAAAAAATAATTTACGAGGCATGGAAATTTGAGGTAAAGTACATTGAGTAAAGTACATTTTTATATTTTGTTTGTACCTGACAACACTGAAATATTTTATAAGATTCTTCCAAGAAATCATTAGGTTTCATTCACAAGGTTCGTAGTAATAGCTAGGTGATTCACTGTTAATATTTAGATTTTAAATTATTCATTTTGATTACTTTTAGCTGCGAGACGAAACCATATGATTCCTTTTCTATTTAAATTAAAATTCCGAATGATATATAAATTTCTTACTTGAGCTGTCTATTTCGTTTAATTTGATTTTAACAAAATCTAAATTGCTCAAATAAGGAGATATTTATTTGTCGTTCAAGTTAAATGTTAAAATTCATTATAAAAAAAAAATTATTCACTACTAAAATTAAGATTAAATAATTCTTTTTTAAAATAGAACTTTTATCAAAGTTTATAGGCCTTTCATATTGTTAATATTTTGCAAAATTTTAAGTTTTTGTTACCTGAGATCTCATTTTTAATGTTTTAGCGCAAGAATATCACTTTTATGCACAGCTTGGAGAATCCTATGTCCAGTCTTGTAGAAATGTGTGCCCTTTCTGGTTCAAAGCACCACAGCAACGTTTGTGAAGGAAAAATTAGACTCTGTGATGTGGTTTTGCAACGAAAATCACTTGTAGAATGGAAAATAGGTAATTTTCTACACAATTTTCAGAAGAGATTTTTTTAAATTCTGATTTTTTCCTTTCTTCCATCACACTGTCCCAATTGTTCAAACAGTTTCCATGGAAACCGAACCGAAAACTCTCACATATTCCCTAATCAAGTCACTTTTGTCAGGTAAGTTGATGTCTTAATTTTAATAATTAAAATGTCAGGTTATATACGGGGGAAACAAAAGTATTGTCTTTTTCTTGGCTTTCACTAATAAAAGTGTTTCTTGTTTTGTTATCACTTTTTTAAATGTAAATGAATCATTTAAACACTTATTCTACTTCTTAAAACTATTTACAAGTATTTACAAACTCAATAAAATATGTGTTTTGTTGTCAGGCATAAAGTTTCTTAATTTTCTCTTATTAAGTTGAGTTTATTAGTTTAATTTGTTTATTGATCGTTAACCTACATGCTTCTATCTATTTATCATTTTTTTCCTAATTATTTAATGTTATAAACTTTATTCTTTGTAGATATCCTGCACTTATTTGGAGAAAACTGTTTCCTGTGGATTTTTTTAACGGCTTGACTGATACTATGATACTACCAGTGAGATCAGTCTTATTTGTATGCAATATTCTCAAGGACTCATTTACAGGTTGCAAATTATTGTTTTATTTGTACTTCACGAACCTGTTAAAGCAAAATTGTAAGTATTACGTTATTAGTAAAAATGTTTGTATGTAGGTATTATTATTTTATTCATAATTATTCTCATTATTTGAGACTTATTTCGTCTTTTCTTCTGGTCAAACTAATTCATTTGACTAAAAATGATGCACATTATTTATTAATTATTGTTACTTTGCGGTTTAATATACCAGGTGATTCATAACTTCAATTATTTCTTAATTATACATGATTTTGCGTTAATTTTCTTTAATTTTAACTTATAGATTTTATTAACCGTTACAATATATACAGGGTGGCCATTTGAAAACGAAATAGAGCCAATTTTGGGCACCCCAGGTCTTTTACTAAAAACCGCTTGGACCCGTAAATTATTGATTTTCGGGTGAAACATTTGTTTTTCCAGTTTCACACCCTAAACGGAAACTATTTAGCGGTGGTGAAACTTACCCCCAAAATATTAAATGGACGAGGGGTAGAATGGTATCTTATTTTGAAGGTATTTTTACCAAGATTATAACCCCCTAGTTTTAAATTAGTACTAATAATAATAATTATAATAATAAAATAGTTCATTTGCCAACAAGTAATACATTAATACATATTTTAAGTTGAAATAAATACATATGTTGAACAATTAAACACAAAACCCACTGAGACAACTTCAAATTGTCTGTATGTGGTATAAAGAAATATAAATGTATAAATAGGGTACAATAACAGTAAAATAATTTTAAAATATTGGTTTTGTTAAAACTCAAAAACTTATAACTAAATTTAAAACTTAAAACTAAATTTAAAGACTTAATAATTACATTTTAATACACAGGTAAGTATTTTTTTTTAATTTATTTCGTTATGCTTACTTATTATTAATATTTTTTTTATATTAATTTGATATTTTATATACTGATGTATTTTATTTAATTCTCAAATATAGAGTGTATTTCCTTTATGTTTGCATTATTCATAAAAATTTTCAGTTTTCTTTTAAATAAAATTAATGTGTCAGAGTGTTTAAAGTCTGGTAGGGAATTAAAAATTTTTGGTCCAAGGTAGTCATAGCTTCTTTGACCAACAGTTTTATTTTTATAAGGTGTAACAAATTGGTTTCTATTTCTGGTGTTATATGTGTGTGTTAATGTCTTTAATTCTAATATATTAAGAAATTGTTTAATTGCTACTTGTTTATAATATATATAAGAGAAATAGTAGGATATATTAAGGGAACATTTAACATGATTTTTAAAATTTTTTTTTGCGATATCTCTAACATATTTTTGTACGTTAATGATACTCCTCCCCATCCAATGATTGCGTAGTTTAAATGTGGTTCAACCAAACTATGATACAGAATTCGTTTCTGTTTAAAATCTAAATATTGAGCGACTTGCTTGAATCTATATATTAAGAAATCAATTTTTTTTCTCAGATAGTATATATGTTTATCCCACCTCATATAGGGGTCCAAAATAATTCCTAGATATTTAACTTTTTTAGCGGGTTTAATTTGTAAGTCTTGCCCAATTTGTAGATATATTAAATGTAGGAAGTGATGTTGCGAGACTACTGAAAGGTAAGTATTCTGTTTTGTCTATATTAATTGATAAGACTCTATGATCAAACCATTTTTTTAGGAGACTTAGGTCATTTTCCACCTGAGTTTTTAGTAAATACCAATTTTGATTTTTGTAAAAGATCACAGTATCGTCCGCAAAACTAATTATTTTTCCGTGTTGTTGAAGCAAGAAGATATTGTTTAAATAAGCTGTAAAAAGTATTGGGCCCAATACCGTGCCTTAAGGTACTCCACATATAATCGTTTGTTCGTTGCTGGTTTGATCATTTAATCTTGTAATTTGACGTCGGTTTGTTAAATAACTTCTAAACAATTTATGAGCTATACCTCTTACGCCAAGATCTTCTAGTGTATCTAATAGTATATTATGATCGACAGTGTCAAATGCTTTTCGAAGATCAATAAAAACTCCTAATGAAGGCATTCCTTCATCTAGACTAGTATAAATATTTCGAGTCAATTCCAGTATAGCATCACTCGTACTTTTGTTGTCTCTAAAGCCGTATTGAAATGGTGACAATAACTCAAACGCTTCGAAAAACTGACTTAATCTCAATTTAATGACTTTTTCAAAAATTTTGGCAAGAGAACTAATTAACGAAATAGGCCTAAAATTTCCCGGTTCCGTTATATCGCCATTCTTGTAAATGGGTATGACTATTGACAGTTTCAACACATCCGGAAAAACTCCTTTTTCAAAAGATTTGTTCTGTCTTCCTAGCCATGATCTTTTAACGATTTTTATTTTCTTTAAATGCTTACCAGTTACTCGAGTAAATGCTGGAAATGCTGACTCTAGGCCTCCATGCAATAATATAGGTTTTGTTATGATCGCTCTTAGACATTTTGATGCATCGGTGGAGTGATTTGATGCCACTCATCAATTATCAGTTGTCGCCACATACAAAAGTATGTGGTTGTGGCAGATTTTTCAGTGATGTTGGCTGGGTGGCATACATTTTAGTTTTTAAGTGGCCCTATAAAAAAATTTAACGAGTTAGATCTGCAGACCGTGGAGGTCACTTAATACTTCCTCTTTTCCAATTCATTGACCTGGAAACGTTTGATCCAAATACTAACGAACAATCAGTGCAAAATGGGGTTGCGAACCGTCTAGCTGGAATATTAAGTTGTTTTATATGTAGGTACTGATCGTCATTCTCAATCAACTTGAGTAATGCTGGATAAATGGCGTTTTCTAATAATTCCAGATACATTTTTGCGGTTAAAGTTCCAGGTATAAAAAGGGGCCATTTATACGGTTACCAAAAATGCCAGCCCAAACATTGAGTTGTTCCGAATGTTGCGTATGCACTACATGAAATATTCTGGGATTTGAATCGTGCCAATAACGACAGTTGTGACGATTTATCGTACCATTTAGGAAAAAAGTGCATTCGTCAGAAAAACACACGTTGAAAAGAAATTGCTGATCATTTGTTGCCCGTTCAGTCATACAAAATTGTCTTCGTTAAGTTCTAGTACCAGCTGAATTTTGTAGGGATGTCTTCTGAATTCTACTTCTTTTAATACCAGATGTTATCGCCAACTATTTTGTAGTCAATGTGGATTCCTAAACAACATTCCCTAAAATCGCCACCTCTGTAGCTTCATTTACTAGGGTATTTTCCATTTCACGTTTTTTGTTGGCTACTGACCTCGTTTCCCAAAGTTTGGACTAACTCCAAAACATACTTCCGATGGACTTGCCGATTTTAATCTTGATTGTTAAATAGTTGGTCACTTCTATTAGCACATTCATTGTTCGCAAGAAAGTAAAATTATTTGCACTCTCTCAGCAATTAAGTAAACCATTATCACTGATATGCCACTTTTATGCCGAACCTAGAACGAAATAAACTAAACCTTACTACGACCAAAGAATGTCATCTAATAACAATAATTGAAGGCCACAGGAATAAAACTAGAATTGTTACAAAAAAACTCTTTTTTAATAATAATGTAAAAATTATGTTAAACTGGTTTTTTACTTTTGGTGGGCTACTTAGATAGTAGCGATGTAAAACTCGGCAGTTATAATCTAGGTAAACATACCTTCAAAATAAGATATCATTCGACCCCTCTTTCCATTTAAGATTTTAGGGGTGAGTCTCCCCCCGCTAGAGGGTTTTCGTTCAGGGGGTGAAAAATGATCTAGTTTACTCACGAGTACCACTAGAGAGCTGTTTATGGCTCTAAATGAACGTTCTTTTTTAACGGTGCTTGATGATCTGGAGCAACTTCCAAATGTTCTTCCTTCTCCTCTAAAGCATTTGCTCGATAGCATATGTACAGAGCTCTATTCTTGATAATTGTAGATCTTTATAAGTCATTCTGTTTTGACTTTATAGGGTTGTATATACCAAAAATAATAAACCCTTAAGTTCAACGTGTTGTCAATGACAAGTGACAGCGATTTTTTATCACGAAAAATACAGATTCGAACGATATTTTCAAAAATTGTCTTTAAAAATGGGTTCAAAGTACGGTAGATAATAATGGAAAGTCTATAGTTTGTTTTATTTTTAATGCATAATATTTTAATAAGTGATATTTAACAAATATTTAAAAGTTATGGACTTTCCACCATTTTTTATAGTATTTAAAAGCTATAACGCAAAATACACTCTTTTATTTTTGCCTTAATTATTTCAGAAAACTTGTGTTAAGATTTAAAAATATACTGTCGATGGGGTGGTGCCAATTTGCAACCGTGCTAATTCGAGATATACGTTTTATTAAACTCATCGTGTTACGTATTTGTTGACATTAAGGGATGGAAATTTAAAGTGACGTCTTGTACGATTTATAAACTAAAAAAAAGTTGAGTTAGGTCTTAAGAAGAAAGCTTTTATATTTTGCATTACCATTAGGATTATCGCAACATGCAATGCCATAGCTCACAACTCTGACAGCCAATGAAAAACTGATGCTTGCGCACCCAGAGCCCCGGGGATTCGGCGCCTATGAGTACGCCTATAGAATTTGACGTTATATCCCCACCTTTACTGTATTCCTCTTTTATTCAGACTATAGTACTACATAGCAGTAATATTTGAAATAAAAATTGAAAAACTACGTTTTTTATTTTTAATCAATTCTGCCTTGGTCTTCGTACTTACTTCGATTTAAATTTTGTTCGCTTTCCCGATTCCGATTGCGCCAATTCAAAGCGGCACCTACATCCGTTTTATGATTCAGCCCGCATTTTGTACCCTACTTTTCCTTAATGTTCAATCATTTATCCAACATTATTCTACTAGATTAACCCGTACGTATTCCAATCCGATCGCTATACAAAAGACCTAAATATCTAAAGGAAATTTACCCTTGTACTCTTCCGGATTCTTTATTTGCATTGATGTTCCCCGATACAGATAGCAATCGACCTTTCAATAAAGTTTTTTTATTGAACCGACATATCAACAGCTACAGGCGCATTCCGTATTTGTTGAAGTCGTATAGGCTCGGCGAAGCTTTTGTAATGAAATTTTGCGGAAAGATGATTGGGATAGCTGAACGTCGACGATGTTATGAGATATTTTAACAATCTGAATCGATAAGAAGTTATACAATTCAGTATAGAGATATTATAATTTGAGTTTTTGTCGACTTGGATTAAGGTAGTTTGAATTTGAGTTTGAATGAGAGTTTTTGAAGAAAGTTTGAAAATAGTTAAATTTATTTGGCCTCCAGAAAAAAATTGGAATCGATAATTTTGAAGCTGAATACCAAACGTGGATAGCTAACTAGAGTACAAAAGAGCTTTTTGCACACAATGAGCTCTTTATTATTAATATGGCGTCCAAACATTGTGAATTTTATCGAGACATAAAAAGAGCTTTATAAATATTTATGGCTCTTCCACCAACCACAGAGTCAATCGAAAGAACCCTAAGGAATGTTAAAACATGGCTGCGGTCTATTCGCTCAGTGCGAAGTCATGGTAGGGGAAGCAAAAGCGATATTAGCGCAAGATCCGGATAATTCGAGTACTCTAGGGCGATATTTTGTAATTTTGGCGTATCAAATACACTTATAGATTTTACGTTTCTCTTAAAAAATAGGTCAAAACAATAAAATGAGCAACCGGAGTTGCTTTGTTATAAATTGTAAAAATACTAGCAAAAAAACTGTAAATTATATAAATTTTCATTACGAAAATGGAAATTAAATCAAAGAAATAAATGGATAGCTGTATAATAAGAAGAAAAACCCTTTATTTTTGTAATAATAACAGTAATACTGGAAATAATAAACATCAGAAAATTAAAAGGTTTTTAATAAACAATGAATTATTTTTCATGATATTCTTCATTCAATATCCCTTAAATCTTAAATGTTTAGCAAGGCTTAGATTTCTGCATTTGAATATTATATATGGCTAAAATTCAATCTTGTGACTTATTGATAGGAACCTAGTTTTAATCAATAATTGCTATGGGTTCTTTCCACCTCAAAATGAAAAAAATTTAAATTACAATCGCAAATATAACAAATAGTTTTGTTAATACGTTTTGCTTATTATATAATGGTAATGTTTTTATTTTTACAATATTTAACTTATTCTTCAATGACAACTTATTAGGCTTAGGCAACATCTCAAACATTTTCTCGTAAATACCTGCCTATATTTTAATATTGATTTTTATTGACTATACTACTTTTTTTTAGCTGTAGTAATAAAAATATATATTAATATTAAAAAATCAATTTTTTTACTTGCTTTATAAATCCATATACTTTTATTAAAATCAACATGTATATTTTTAATTACGAATTCTATTAAAAATTTTATTGTTAGTATACGCAAATATCGTCCGTTAGTTCATAAAATAGTTTGCGCTGCTGTCACGTACGGAGCGGATAATACATGAAAATAGGCTGACTGTGCTATGTATGATGAGCGTACATAGAAAAATAATCGGAGAAACCAATTAAAGAAATTATGTTTTCTGTTATCGATATTTTTGATAGAGAAAAAGAAATTAAAAATTTGTGTATTCCTAGTGTTTTTTTTGTGTTCGTCGACGTGTTTGAGTGAGTTTTTTTGTTTTTGTGTTTATAAATCTTTATTTTTTTTTATTATTATGTATGGCTGTGTCTTCTTTTTCATATTTTTCTTTTATATCACACTTTCTGTTTTTTTTTAAATGTGTTTTAATAAAGGGTGAAACAACAAACTGCGCTACTAAAGTCATTTCGTTGAAATCCTTAAAACGATTTTTGAAGTTATTCTTCAGGGTAGAAACTATTTCTACATGATATTTGCTGTTATAGGGTTCTAATGGATTTTGAGATATTTTTTCTGAAAGAATGGGAAAATGCTTGGCATCGCTGTTAATTAGGTTTTGTTCCCAAAACTCCAGCTTTTTGATAAATGCTTTTATATCAGAAATCATTTCCGCTAGTTCTTTGTCTCTCCCCTGAAGCTACAAATTAAGTTCGTTTAATTTCTATAGAGAGGGCACCATAGCTTCATTTGGCATTAAAAACGTAAATTTGCATTTTATGTACATAAAATAGTTCTGCATTAAGGTGATGATATATCTCCCTTGTAGGATGAAGGATCTGTTTGCCAATTTTAAAACCTTAACAAGTAATAGTTGCTGGAATTGCAGAGAAATGGAAAATGTAAGTAAGCAGTTCGCACAAATGCCCAACGAACACTACGAATCAAAAATCCGTGTCGGTGGCTGTACATGAAGGAACGGTGGTGTCTGATAGATCTGACACTATAAGAGTAACGGGGTTGTAAGGAACTGTACAGAAAGGAACGCCTGTTATGGTGGAACCTTCGAATTGCAATGAACGTAATGGTCAAGGAACACTGTTTGGATAGGGGTTGGCCACATCTGCAAAAAAAGTTACAGTACGATGAGCGACGGTTATCAGCAATGAGTGGGTTCCTGTCAAACTTAGGGAATAACAAAGGAACGATCCTGTTTTAAAGAATATGCGACAATGAAAAGAGAAAAATCGTCGAAGAAGTATCAACACTCTCTCTAGTAATTAAGTCATATTGGGCTCAATGGGACTTTATCCTGGAGGAAGGCTTATTAAATGATGATGGTTCCGAAAATAGAAGACAGTTGGTCATTCCAAACGCAGGAATAGTCGAAGAACTTCGTCAGTTACAAGACATTCCATCAGGAGGATATCTCGGTGTCAAGAAAACCATTCAGAGAGTTCGTGAAAGGTTTTATTGGATGAACAGTTCCGATGATGTAAAGGACTAGTATAAGAAATGTACCACCTGTGCTATGAGTAATGGACCCCAACAAAAAAGGAAGGCTCCCATGAAGCAGTACAACGTTAGTAGCCCATTTGAGAGGATTACCTTGGATATTGCTAGACTATTTCCCATGACCGAGGGTGGTAATAAATTCATGATGATGGTTATGGATTATTTAACGAAGGTAAGTTATTGGGCAGACCAGAGTAGAGTCCCGTTTAAACCTGCTATAATGACAGTCCAAAATTTAGATGGCTGAGTAGAGTCCAGGGTCAGATTAAGTCATTAAATGATTTAACTACCAAATTTTGAAATTTATACACCCCTGAAAACATGCATGAAATAAAAATATTCAATTACATCTTTTGTTTATTACTGTATAAGTTTAGTTTATTAACAGTCAAGGAAAATATATTAAATTATGAGTGCATTAAATTGTATACAAAAAGGGAAATGAGCATCTACTGTTAGATATAAATATCGATTTCGCAAAGAACTACCTGGTGGTATTAAACGTTGGGTATGTTCAGTAAGTGGAAATAAAAAGTGTACGACCTATTTGAAGACAGAGGGAAAAACAAACATAATTGAAGTTATCGATAACCATAACCACCCGCCACTTGATGAAAAAATTCTTAACAGAAATGAAGTAAGCAATTCTTTGAAAAGAAAAGCTTCAGAAGATTTAAGTGAAAGGCCTGTAACATTCATTCACCGAGAACTGAGGAGACGAGATGTCGTTTCTTAATTAAACAGACGCTGGAGACTGTTTTGCTATTGATTTAATTGCTTCTCAACCCAGCAATTCCGAACTTACGTTGTTCGCAGATTATCTTGTAGATACTTAAATAACAGAATCGTCCAAATTTCCACCATACATATGGATTGAAAATACAAGTAGTGTAAAGAGAACTACAGATACCTGTGAAAGTTTCGAATCACGGTTTAATTATGCATTTTATCATTCACATCCATATATTTTTCAATTTCATTACAGTTATAATATATTTTCACAATGATACCTACATAAATATTAGAACAGCGCAATAAAATGAGAAGAAAATATACTCAGCAAAAACTATAAAAAACAAACAATTTTTGGATGACAAGATATGCCAATAAAAAATCGTGATTTAATAAACTTGCAATTTATTAAGGTAGTTGGAAATCGATTTATTATGTAGAAAACAACCTAATTTTGTCGTTTATGAAAATATAAAATAAATCAAACTTATTTTATGTTTTAAAATATTTTATAGTGCTGTGAATAACTAATAATAGTTATTTATGGTACTAGTGTGTTATGTTAAAAAAAAAGTCACGCGAGAAAAATTTATAGGCCGTCAGGCCGAGTGGTATAAATTCTCAAGTGACTTAGGAAACATAACACACGAGTGGCATACAATGTTTTATCCAACAAACAAGTGGAAGAAATCGTTTTTTTTTTTATGAAATAATAATTAATAAGTTTTGTCATCAAATTAAAGCTACTTGCGTCTCAGTACCCTATAAATGTCAGAATGACTTGACAGTGACTTTTTTACATTTTGGTCAAAGTAGGGTGTTCGTTTGGTTGCTACAGGCATGATACATTATTATAAATAAATTTTGACATTTGTCAGTTTTCCCTGCAGAAAAAGAAAGTTTTTTGAAGAAAATAACGTATAGAAAATGGAGGAAACCGATGAAAATTACGTTCCTGGGGATATCCTTACGGAAGCGGAAGAAGCAGCGATGCAGATTGTGCCAGAAAAGTCACGAGATGCTTACGACAAGTAGTTAAAAATGTTTGAGTCTTGAATCAATTCACGGAAGATAAAAGGTATCGATGAAAATGTTCTACTGGTTTATTTTTTACATTTGCAAAAATTAGCTCCATCGTCGTTCTGGACCAAATACTCGATGCTACGCTCGACTATTCACCTTTATAACAAAATCGTTATTTCAAAATATGGAAAATTAACGAGCCTTTTGAAATCACAGGGATACAAACCAAAGAAGTCCAAGACTTTAGAACGACCTGAAATGGAGAAGTGTTTGAACGAAGCTCCAGACGACGAGTATCTGTTGATGAAAGTGGCTATAATAATGGGAATTAGCGGTTCTTGTAGATGCGATGAATTGGTCAAATTGAAAATAGAAAATATTCAAGACAAAGGGACATATTTTTATGTAGTTTTGCCAGACACTAAAACTAAGAAATCGAGAAGTTTCACCGTAATTGAAGAAGGATTTCCAGTCAACACGATCAATTTGTGTAAAAAATACATGTCTTTGAAATCAAAGACTACTATTATAGTTCTAGCCGCTTTTTTGTTTTTTACAAAAATGGGAGGTGTACTAGCCAGTGTGTGGAAATAAATATGTTGTCGAAGATACCTTCAAGAATTGCAATGTTTTTCAAATTGGAGGAACCAGCGCTCTACACCGGTCACTGCCTGAGAAGGTCTTCGGCGACTATTTTTGGCCAATGCAAGGGCTAATATGATTACTTTGAAGCGTCATGGAGGCTGGAAGTCCTCGACGGTAGCAGAAGAATACCTAGAAGAATTGGTGCATAACAAAATACAAATTGCAGAAAAAATACAAGGTTCTAATGTGTCAGCCTCTTCCAGCACTATCAGCAGCTGTACCGATATGGAAGCGTCTGGTTCCAATGAACCAACAAATTTCACAATGACTTTAAATTCGAATAAACCGTTACCGTTTTCCTTTAATTTCAATATCAGTGTGAATTGTGCTTGTAATAGTAATAAATTAATAGAATACTTCTTTAAATATGGGCGTTATAATCCATAACTCACTAGTAAGTTATATAATCCATAACTCACTAGTAAGTTATATAATCCATAACTCACTAGTGAGTTATAGATTATAGCACACTAGTGTGTTATTTGATAGTTTACTTGTCTAAAATGACATCAATAATGACAGTCATAACTTTCATGTATTGGATAAATATATTTTTTAATCCATCTGGTTTACCTTATTGCCATATTCCATATTACCATGTTCCCTTAAAAGTATAATTTTTTATAGAATACAAAATAATTCAGCTACTTGAGATAATGAGCTTCGGACTTTATTCAACCATTTCCCGGACTCTACTCGGACATTATTCAGAGAAGTCGGGACTCTACTCGTGATCACCGGAGGTATTAAGTGCTTGTAAAAGAAATTGTTAAACAAATTTTATGTACCCCCTTTAAGGGGCTGTATCTTAACAAGGGATGCTCCAAGGAAGTTTCTTTATATGAAAGATCCTATCTTTTTTTTCGATGAGGAATCACCCCTTCAAATGTTTTACCCTTATTTAGTTACACCCTGTATAATAGAAAGAAGATAATTTTCAATATTTTAAAAATGCATTGGAAAACTGTTTTCTGCTGGTCAGATTCTTTACAATTATAATTGAAACTAAACATTTTTAAAGTTACCTATAAATCTACAAATAAAGTACTGTAGCTAAAATTTTGTGCGCCTATGAGATCTATAACCTATAATTCATATTCATAAACATAACCTAAAATTCTGTGGAACCAATAATTATTATGTAAATATTCCGCTTTTTTACAAACAAAACACTGTTGAACCATGTTGATAATTGGTATGCCCTATTTAATCACATAAATAATCAAACAAACACAGAAAAAGTAGTTTTCATAAAAAAGATATCTGCAACCAACCAAACACAAAGTATTTTTATGAGTGAAACAAAATTACAACTTGATCTACAAATACGACAAATACCAACAAAAGTAAATGCGCTGTTGCCAATCATAAAATTTCTTCCGATTATTGAAAGTCAAACAGTATTGTAAGCTTAGCTATTTACATTACTACTGTTAAAAACACCGTAAACTTGGCATCAATGTTGAATCAGATTATCGTGTTTCTGTCCCAGACGCCAACGTTCAGGCTTCAGAAATTTTGTAAATAATCCTATCTGTCTTGGTTAAATACAGTAAACGCCAAATCTAAAGAACCAAGGACGCGCATTTATAATGCTAAGAACACGCCTACCGATGAATAGAATTGGTAGCTTACCTAGAAAGTTGTAAACC
Organism: Psylliodes chrysocephalus; assembly: GCA_927349885.1. NCBI lineage: Eukaryota > Metazoa > Arthropoda > Insecta > Coleoptera > Chrysomelidae > Psylliodes > Psylliodes chrysocephalus. The sequence goes on from OV651813.1 coordinate 97,455,205, forward strand.
AGGGGCGCATATATTTTAAGACATAAAATAAATGGAAAATAGTGACTGATGCTTGTTCATACATATTACTTAGTGTTATTATTAGTTCATAATTCTATAGTCAATTAAAAAATCATTATTTTTAGGTAAGCCGACTTTAGGTTTAGGAGAGCTCTGGTCTGAAACTTTTTTTATAAAATGCATATTTTCCGCGCTATTTAACTGTAACACTTTAATTTGAACATCCGGTATATAGGTGGTATCGCTAGAATTCATCTCGTTTTTGTTTTATTTTTTACTATTTACTTTTTATTTTTTACTATTTATTTTTATATTGAGCGTGATTCTGGGCCCATAACCTATCGAAGGTTCAGTTTTATTTTATTTATATTTTTATTCTTCTCTAGCTATGTATCACAAAATGATAAGAACGAGTGTTTCCACCTGGAAAACAACTACTCCACAACAGGAATTAGATTATATCCAAAGAAAAACAGCAGAGATGGAATAGTACATTATTTAACAAGAAAGAAATGCAATTCATTTCCTACTAGTATAATATTTACAGCAAGAGCTGCGGACTAATTTTTCATTTGAGTATTGCTTACAATTTCCTTTTTGATCTAAATATAAAATATGTGGGAATAAATAAATACCAATAATTTATATCTTTCTGGATACATAAAATCATTTTATGTTGGATTTTCACATTTTCGTTTACGTACATCATAGCTAGATCATAAATAAAAATTCACACTTCATTTAACTTTGAAATACTACCTTACTCGACATAAACGTAAATCTTTCTCTTTACTTTTTACTGGAACTTCTCACGCCAGATTATCTGGATTCCAATACACATCTCAGTGTTGCCAATGCCTAATCTTCTTAGCAGTTTTATTTTTTTTTTTCGAAGACATAAATACAACTCCATCTGAGAAAATTCAACTGATATGGAAGGATTATCTCCATGATAGCAGAGAAGATTTCATGTTTTAACATTGATATAAATTGTATTTTAAAGCCATTTCGATGTAAAAATACAGTAAAAAAATGAACAGTCTTTCTAAGTCCGCTTATAAGCCCAGATTATATCCATACGTTCAGTTAGAGTAACGGTATTTTTCTTGGCTACTGATATGTTTTCCATTATAAAATGATTAACTTATTGAAACTGCTTTAACGTCTTAAGAATAATAATTATAACTTTATTCTAATTAATTATGCCAACCAACTATTACTACTTGCAAAAACACTTTAATTAGCATGAAAGTTAATCACGAGTATAATTAATAAAATAAATTATTTATTATTTTGAGGATCAACATGACATTTTTAATCATTTAATGTGTATACCGAAGTAGTATTTAATATTAAAAAAATATTGTTTAATACCACATGAGAATTTTCTTCTGTTGGACCACTTTCTCCATGAAAATGCAGTGAAATATAAGTATCTTTAGTAACATCATTAATCCATCGAAAACCGTTGTCACTTCGACCATATTTTTTCACACTTAATGCACATTTCGAATATCTTTTAATATGGATTTTGCCTGATAATTGTTTACGATATTGCAGTTAAGGCTTTGGAAAATTTATAAAATAATATCTATTGCCTTTGAATGATTTATACCGTGTGTCACTTTTACATAACAACACTGTTTCGTTGTTCCTTTCCGTACAGATAACATAATTATAATTGATTGTGAAAATGTATTTTTCAATTAAGACACTAAACTTATTATTACTTTACTTTTTTCTTCCTTTTTTTAAATGAATATAGACTTAAATTAATATTTATCTATTATAATTTTTTTCACGTAAGCATTTTAACATACTTGTTTACAAAAACAGTACGAAAAAGATGGCTGAAACTGACGCATGCGCACAAAAAAAAAATTATGATGAAAAGGTCTATTCCTAAGCAGAAGCGGATGATTAAAACGCACCTATTAAAAATATTGCGACAAGATGTAGGCAACACGTAATAAGGGTTCAAAATGGCGGAATTTTCTATCTCCTTTTAAAAGGCACTCAGAAAGCTGCGCAGTGCGACCATTCTCCGTATAGTAAAAGAAAATCAAAGTATGTGATCCGAATATAGTTGGGAGACGTTTGGAAGGCTGTTTGAAGTTTAAATGGTTATTAGGTTAAGATTTTTTTAGTTCATTCTCAGACTTCTTTAAAGCCTTTGATGCCGTAACCTTGTCAGTAAAATTTTCTTCAAATAGGAAAACCATCTGTAGCTTCAATTCCTGCCATATCTTTTGTTTCTTCGGCCAAATTTACAGCCGTATGCATAGTCGATCGCCAGCGACTCGCCAGAGATTCATTTCGGCGTATCGCCAGCGATTCGCTGGCGATCCGCCGGCGAAAGCCCAAAAAGCTGGCGACTCGCCGGTGACTGTCACCGGAATGTCATTTCACGCAAGTTTTTATTTTCTTTTATAGGGATTATCACCGGTATCTCTCGCATTTTATTCATGATTCATTTCTTAAAACTCAAAAAATAATGAACGAATATCAAATGTTTCCCTATAAAAGAACATGAAAACTTGCGTGAAATGACATTCCAGTGACAATCTCCGGCGAGTCGCCAGCTTTTTGGGCTTTCGCCGGCGGATCGCCAGCGAATCGCTGGCGATACGCCGAAATGAATCTCTGGCGAGTCGCTGGCGATCGACTATGCATACGGCTGTTAGACTATTTCTAACTGAAGTCCGATCCCTAAAGAGATCAGCTACTAATTTAATTGCATCATTAATAGGTTCAATAATAGAAAATTGTGGTTTTAATTTATTTTCGACTAATAAAAATATAAGAGCTTTACCTACCGCTGATATTGCTGCTACCATTATTTTTTGTTTTTTTTTTTGTATTTTTTCATCTCGTTTTTTTGTTATACCATCTGTAGCTGCATTTATTTCTACATTAACTTTTGGGGAGCATAGGATTACGAAATTTTGGGGATATGGGTACTTTTTTATCACTATTAAATTCTTTTTATTATTTGTTTCCATCTGGTCACTAAATCATTATAAGCCCTATACTTGAACTCTTTTCCCACATGAGAAGTTTCGACACCCTGGCCAGACAGCCACACCACGACGGATCTCAAGCTTAGGGTTCAAAGGTCAACTCGGTCAGTAATACAGAGTACATAGTTACCGACAGGTATCTACGACGCTTATTCGACTAACAGGAGGAACTTCCACAAATTCAATTTCCAAGTGATCAGTTGGTTCTAAAATAATACACACAAGTTAATATTTATGTCCCATAACACACATACTTATTTATTACTAGTGAGTCATGTAGCATGCGACCACCAATGATTCAACAGAGAAAATTTGAATCTTTCGAAAGTAGCGTAATTCGATGGGATAGTTCGGGCTGTAAGGGCCCGAATTAACTCATCAAATTTCGTATCAGACAGACAACACGAACTTTGTTTCTTCTTAATTAAGCAATTATAGTGGTTCATGTCATGCAAGCGACCTCAAATGTTATTACCGTTGGAAAATTTGTAAAAAGCCACTTTACAGTAGCTAAATTTTTTAACTTCCTTAATCAATTCGACAGGACGATTTAAAAAACACATTTAAAAATTTGTTTAATTTCCTCCTCTCCCTGTGGAGAATTTTCCTTAATTTTCTTAGGAAATGTGCATGGGTAAAATTTCGATAACAGATTTTGTGCAAGGTCGAGTATTATACGTGAATTTTTAGATTTTTAAAAAAAGCCGATAGAGAAATTTGAAAATGGATTTGTTTTTAAATGTGTTTACAATAAAATACCACCTCGCTGAGAAAATTAAATTATTAACTCCTGATCCAAACCATTCAGATGAAATAATTCAGCAATTAGAAAACAGCTTTTATGTAGACAATTGTGTCACTAGTGTTCCAAATTATGCTGACTTAAAAAAATTCATCGATGTGGCCACTTCTGTAATGATCGAAGGCAAATTTGATCTTAGAGGGTGGGAGTATACACAATCTGAACATATCGCTTAATGTTGTGAACCGTCAGAAACTGCTACCCGCTGTTCCTCGTTCACCAGGTTCTTTTTCATAAATAAAAATTGTATAATTATGGAAGAAACTTCGAAGGAACGTATATTGACTTTTACTACAAAAATTATCAGTCAAAATTGACAACTTATGAAAATTATATACAGCATGTCTCCAACAGGGGGACTGTAATACTCCAATCCAATGAAGGTGTTCTTGTGTCCAGCAATGCCCTATTCTTAATCTACAAAGGGTTAAAGCTCTTGACCTATCGATTCTTACTTGACTAATCCACGGTTTCTTAAGTATGTAATCCATTATTTTGAATAAATGTTTCCCTTTAAAGTTACACTTCTCTCTCCATTTTTATTTCCAGCTTTTTCTAACATTTTCTTAAGCTCCAGCAAATCTCTGTAGTCCACTTGTTTGAAATTGACTGATTCGTTAATATCTTACTCCTGTGTGGCTTGGTATTGTTTCTCTTATAGTCTGTATAGGCAGTAATCATTTAATGTACAGCGAAGAAGAATTTTCTCAAAATGAAGAAGAACATGACCGGAAACGATATCCAGCGAATATGAGGAAGAGTGCGTCAATTCCACTAATTATTACTATAGAAAGAACAGGTATAAGTGGAGTAAAAAAGAGCCACCAAGTATTCACGAAAAATTTGTAAAAATTTTACCAGGGTAAAGCAAGACTAATTTTTTTCGTATATTTTTGTTATCTGCAGGTTTTGTGTAGAATTTATATTTTTCGGTTATTTTAACGTTTTTCATATAAAATATACTTACTTTAAAGATACAATAATTAATTAATTTGAATATTACTAAAATTTCTTTTGAAATATGTCTGGTATTAATTTTCCGTCAAGAAATTTAACATTTTTATGTGTTTATTCTGACACTTACAATTTTATGTTTTCTTGTTAATTAAATTTAAAAATACCATAATAATATTGTTTTATTAGTTTAAGTACTATCTTCTGGTGTAAACTAGTGTAAATTGTTGCAAGAAATGAATAATGACTGAGAGTGTATGATAATACGACAGTTATAGATGCGTTACACCAGAAAGCAGGACTTATCGAGGCGTTTTAGCCACTAATTTCGGTGAATTTTAAAAAATCATTAACAACAGATTAAAAGCTTAAATTTGGGGAATATATTAAGAATAGTGCTGTTGATGTATGCATTTATTTTCATTATGATATTTTGAAATTTAAAGCCCTCTGATTTTTTTTTCTCGAAAACTGGAAGAAATTAAAACTTTAAAATATATGCATATTCTAGATATATTATGGCCTTATTTATTTGGCCAAAATTTTAATTAAAAAAAAAAATTACTTTTTAAGATATGCTTGTCCAAAAAATATAAGGAATGCTGTAATCACCTTAAGGGTTAAGCGTTTCATCTTTATTTTTCTGGATTTCTAGGTTAACATACTATCTATCTAAATAACACCGAAAAAATTAAAGGGATGATTCTGTGATGAAAATTAATTTTTTGAAAAAACCCTCCCCGGAAAAGTTACACCCCTTCGAAAATTAAAAAAAAAAAGGTTTTTCTTTTTTATTTTCCCTGTGTATCAAGCTAAAGACACGAAACTTGGTAAACATTATCTGTCAATAAAAGTACACTTTTTGAAATTTTTTCAACCCTAAAGTATGCTTAGAAGGTGTTGAAATAATCAACCCCTAAGATATTTTTTCTTACAACTTTTTTTTAGATGAAAATTTTTTCTTTAAAAAAGTATGACTGAAAAGCCCAATTCATTGACTAACTTTTTTATCTCTTATCTTAAGTTTTTTTCGAAAACTTAAGCATTTATGAGAAAAAAATAAATAAGCTCATGTGCAAATTATGATTCTTAAGACTTCTACAACTAAAAACAAAAGTGAACAAACAATGAACAAAAACCTGTCGAATATCGACAATACAATTATAATAAATGTTGAAAATGACCGCCTTCAGCTTCAATACAAGCATCTACCCTTTTTCTCATAGAATTGCGTATACGATGAAATATTCCTGGAGAATTTCTTATAGTTTCACACCCTGCTACAATGCGGTTTCGCAGATCATCGATATTTTCAACTGGGTTTGTGTATATCAAAGATTTCAGATATCCCCATATGCAAAAATCCAAAGGATTAAGATCAGGGGAGCGGGCTGGCCAGTTTACAGGTCCTCCTCGACCTATCCATTGATTGGCATACACCTCATCCAGGTGAGTTCTTGCACGTATACTAAAATTAGCTGGTGCACCATTGTGCATAAACCATAAATGTTGCCTAATTTGAATGGGAACCTCTTCAAGTAGAACAGGTAATTCTTCAAGGAGATGACAATATGCTTCACCATTTAATCGTAGCGGAAGAAAATGGGGACCAATTAAATGATTATCAATAATTCCGAGCCACACGTTTAATGAAAATTGATACTGATGATTTCCTTCAAAAAAGCCATGAGGATTTTGGTCAGCCCAAAGGTGATTGTTGTGAAAATTTCTAATACAGTCTCTTGAGAAACTCGCCTCGTCAGTAAATAAAATATTACCTAAGAACTGTGGTGCTTGGCCAATCATATTAATAAGCCACTGACAAATAATCACACGGGGTAAAAAATCTCGAATCATCAACGCCTGCACCCGTTGAAGATGATAGGGATACAACATTTGTTCTTTTAAAATTCTAAAAACAACGAAATGGCTTACATGTAGGACACGAGCTATTCTCCTGGTACTAGTTTCTGGGAATTCTTCAATTGAATTAAGTACGGATTCTTCTACAGTTGCAGTTCTAACTTCTCTAGTACGACCAGAATCATAACTTCTTTTTTCAAAATTACCACGTTCCCGCAAGCGTCGGTGAATAGTTGTGAACGTAGTATGATGGGGTAGTCTACGCTGTGGGTACTGTTCAGCATAAAGTCTTTGCGCTTCCAATGAATTACCGTTAGCACGACCGTATGTAAAATGCATATCTGCCATTTCCAAATTCGAATATGCATTCATATTTTCAATCAACTAATATTTCCTACAAACACAATCATAAAACTTGTGAAACAATAAGATGGGTAACAGAAAATGACACTACACAATCCTGGTATTAGTATTAATGTTTTTATGCAAAGCACAGGCCACTAGACTTGACGCAAAATACACTCGCGTTAGCTCATCTTTTTGAAAATGCATTGCATTAGATTTTTTTCTCGTAAATGCTCAAGTTTTAGAAAAAACTTGTAGAGTTAAAAAAGTTAGTCAATGAATTGGGCCTTTCAGTCATACTTTTTTAAAGAAAAAAATTTCATCTAAAAAAAAGTTGTAAGAAAAAATATCTTAGGGGTTGATTATTTCAACCCCTTCTAAGCATACTTCAGGGTTGAAAAAAATTAAAAAAGTGTACTTTTATTGACAGATAATGTTTACCAAGTTTCGTGTCTTTAGCTTGATATACAGGGAAAATAAAAAAGAAAAACCATTATTTTTTTAATTTTCGAATGGGTGTAACTTTTCCGGGAGGGTTTTTTCAAAAAATTTTATACTAAACACTCACATTAATTTTCATCACAGAATCACCTCTTTAATTTTTTCGGTGTTATTTAGATACACCCTGTATATACAAATAAACGCACAGACAATTAAAGAGTGGAAATGCAAAAGGGGTTAGGTGCCAATTTTAATAAAATCAAGTTGTTTGCTTCAAAAGGTTGTATGTTCCAAGGCTAATGTCCTACAAAAAGCGCTAAGTGCCAGAGCTCTATTTAGCAGGTGAAATAAAATTACATAGATGTCGCTAGCGGTATGTCAACCGGTATTGGATCTTGAAAGGGACTATGTTCCAATATTGGAAATCTGACAGTTTGTACCTGATGTCCGGAATTAGTGAAAATGCTTCGAGAAAACGTAGGGCTAGCGGTACTGGTTTTTATAGACAGGAAAATAAAATTCTCAAGTGGCAAGGGAAGCAATATAGAACTTATACCAACAAACTAGTTCCTACTAAACCCAAACCAGAAAGAGAGGTAAGTTGACACAACCTATTTTATTAGTAAACATAAATGTGAAATATTTTAACATTGTAGGTGTACTGTAAATGTTCGTACAAGTGTAGAAGCCTTATTTACGAACGGAAATTAGAATTATATGAACAGTTCTATGAAACCGACTCTGCTAAACAGGGTACTTACCTCATGGGTCTGATAAACATAGGGAATATTAAAAGAAGAAGACATGGGACATATGAGTCTGCAGAAAGTAGTCGGCGTCAGTGCAGCATATTTTATACTGTGCCTGATGGTTCAGGAAACTTAATGCTGGTTTATAAGCGCACATTTTTGAATATATTTGCCATAACCTCTAAAAAGATAGAAATCTTGGTGAAGAAGAAGAAGATGGGTGAAACATTTTTTGTTGACAAGAGAAAAGGTAACAGTCAATCAAAGTTCACAGAAAATGACCGCCAACTAGTCAGAGATCACATAATGTCTATACCTAGGGACTTAAGTCATTATTCTAGACAAAGATCTGAAAAAGAGTACTTGAGCCCTGATCTAAACATTCATAGATTGCATAGGGCTTTCCTTGAAAAATTTCCGGATTTACGTGTCACATACAAATATTTACGGCTTTTTTTTTGAAAGATTTCCCGAACTTGTCATTTCACCGCCTCAGAGTTGCAGAACTTGTGATAAATTAAATTGCGAAGTGCAAGCTCAAATTTCAAGTAGTAAGACAGCAAAAACGCAGCTTGAACTGCACCATAGGAAGGTTGAGAAATCTCTAGCTGCATTAAAATACTGTTGTCTTACAAAAACCCGGAAGTATACTTTCTTGCATAACGATGGGTCTGCAACAAGTTCTGTTCGTGCCTACGTTAACCCATTCAGACATGTTCTACCTCAGCCTCAGTTATCTTGTTATAATTTCGGCATTCATCTAAGTGACAGCAACTCAGCATTCATGTGCATGTGGAACGAATCTGTAGGAGGAAGAGGTGGTAACGAAATTGCTTCCTGTTTGTTGAGAGTGTTGAATATGGGAATCACTGACAAAAAGCATATTACGATCTGGCGGCCAAAATAAAAAAAGAATGGTCGTGTTCGGTATGATCTTTTTGGTCTCTACTGACGTATTCGAAAGCATTGAACAGAAATTTCTCGTAAGTGGACATAGCTTTATGGCCTGCGATCATGATTTTGCACTCATAGAAAAAAGAAAGAGAACAATGAAAGTTTTGTACCGAATGAGCTGCATGATGTTGTCCGTTCAGCGAAATATAGTCCTCCGTTTTCGGTTGTAAATACGGAAGAATTCGGATTTTTTGATTTCCAGGCAGCAGCTGACAGCCTTATCAACACCAAAAGCCTTAAGCAGCAAGGCAGTTCATGTAAGAATAAATTCAAAGAAACTTGGAAACGTGCTAACCAAAGAGACCTTTAGCGATTTCGAGCAGTGGAAGGAGACCTGAATTTTGAAAAAGGGTAAAAAGTCCTCAGATTTGAAGAACAGGGTAATAAAGTTGCTGCCACCTAAAAAAAATCACAGACTATAAGAAATAATCCCTCACCTTAATGATAAAGTTCTTAAAGAAGAAGGAGCATCAAGACTTCTACAGGAAGATTTTTAACATTGAATAAAATAAATAAGTGCTTAAATAAACATATGGCTTTGTTTGATACTCTATTTTTTATAATTTTTGAGAGAATATAAGTTTCTTTTTTCAAAATTACACGTTCTTTATTTTAACGAGCTTAAATGAACATAACATTGATGTTTTGGCTTTCTCTAATATTTTATTTTCCGGCACTTAGAGAAAAATTTTTTTTTTGTTTTTAATTTTCTTATTTTATTTTAACGACTGTTATCATATTACGCGTCTTTCAGTGCTTCTATAATATAATGCTTACTTTGTTGCAAGCAGCATTCACAAGAATAAACTTGTTTCTTTCAATATAAACATTTTGTCATTTTGGCACTTAGCCCCTTTCCACTCTTCAATTGTAGACGAGATTTGTTTAGCGTTTAGGTAGAAGGGCCTCATTAATATAATTAATTGTACTCTATTTTATCCTTAAGTAGGTAATCTAAAATGAAATGCTTGAGTTTAAGTTTAAATATTTGCTTAACGAACTTCAACTATTGGCTATCAAGAATAAACCTAATAATTTGAAACTGATGTCATTCTTTACAATCGGTTGATTATCTCGCTATAAATTTAAAGTCCGAAATAAACTTTAAATCTGAAATAAAAACTTGACGGTAATCCTCAGAAATTGTGTTTATTTAAAACTTTAGCTCTAGGAGTTTCCTATTTAAAACGGGAAAATTATGAAAACCAGTAGTTTCCTTAATAATCGTTACGGAAATCACTTCAGTTTCACTGTCGTCTTCCCACTTCTATAATTCACGTAATATCCCAGGGGAGAGTATTCCCTTTAGCTACAAAATGATGTAGTTAATAATGCTCGGTTAACTGGCTGTAATGTATCTGACACTTACAGGGCATTACGATTATCACTATTAATTATTACAACAGAATAGATGATTATCGAAGCTCACCTTTAAACTGGATAAATCAGTGACTTCAGGTCAGCAGAGAAGAGAGGGTCAACAAGAATTTATTATACTTTTATAAAAATGTACTCGTTATATTTTTTTATAATTGGACATAGGGATTACGCCTTCTAGTGGCTAAGTTAAGAACGCCTGATAATTCTGGTTTTTCAGTAACGACAAAAGACAAAATATTGTCTTCCGATTTTTCTATATTAACAATTTTGTATCCTCTACACATTTAGATCAGCATTTAGATTAGGTGACTCCGTTAGTCATAAAATGCTGCAAGTATTACCGATTATCTCACTAGCAGTAATATTATTCGGTAGGTTTAACTATATGCCGTTTATTTGTTTCTTTAATCCAAGGAGGCTACAAAAGTTAAACGTGTCTGTGTGTCTGTGTGTCTGTGTGTCTGTGTGTCTGTGTATCTGTGTGTCTGTCTGTCTGTGTGTCTGTGTGTCTGTGTGTCTGTGTGTCTGTGTGTCTGTGTGTCTGTGTGTCTGTGTGTCTGTGTGTCTGTGTGTCTGTGTGTCTGTGTGTCTGTGTGTCTGTGTGTCTGTGTGTCTGTGTGTCTGTGTGTCTGTGTGTCTGTGTGTCTGTGTGTCTGTGTGTCTGTGTGTCTGTGTGTCTGTGTGTCTGTGTGTCTGTGTGTCTGTGTGTCTGTTTGTCTGTGTGTCTGTGTGTCTGTGTGTCTGTGTGTCTGTGTGTCTGTGTGTCTGTGTGTCTGTGTGTCTGTGTGTCTGTGTGTCTGTGTGTCTGTGTGTCTGTGTGTCTGTGTGTCTGTGTGTCTGTGTGTCTGTGTGTCTGTGTGTCTGTGTGTCTGTGTGTCTGTGTGTCTGTGTGTCTGTGTGTCTGTGTGTCTGTGTGTCTGTGTGTCTGTGTGTCTGTGTGTCTGTGTGTCTGTGTGTCTGTGTGTCTGTGTGTCTGTGTGTCTGTGTGTCTGTGTGTCTGTGTGTCTGTGTGTCTGTGTGTCTGTGTGTCTGTGTGTCTGTGTGTCTGTGTGTCTGTGTGTCTGTGTGTCTGTGTGTCTGTGTGTCTGTGTGTCTGTGTGTCTGTGTGTCTGTGTGTCTGTGTGTCTGTGTGTCTGTGTGTCTGTGTGTCTGTGTGTCTGTGTGTCTGTGTGTCTGTGTGTCTGTGTGTCTGTGTGTCTGTGTGTCTGTGTGTCTGTGTGTCTGTGTGTCTGTGTGTCTGTGTGTCTGTGTGTCTGTGTGTCTGTGTGTCTGTGTGTCTGTGTGTCTGTGTGTCTGTGTGTCTGTGTGTCTGTGTGTCTGTGTGTGTCTGTGTGTGTCTGTGTGTCTGTGTGTGTCTGTGTGTCTGTGTGTCTGTGTGTCTGTGTATGGGAGAATCCTCACTTTAAAATATTACGATTTAAACCAACTTGCTTTAATAAAATGTTGCTAATAAGGAATATACAGGGTCTTAAAGATTAAATTTTAATATTTCTTTTTTGCAATAACTTTAACGTTTTTGGATATGTATACATAAAAATTTGGAAATGGAGTTTTTTGGGAACAATAAATCATAATCTGGTACCTACTTCGATGTAATTTGTAGAGGGCGCTACATAGGCTACATTTGTGGCATAAATGTGCCCTAATTTTTTTTGATGTATTTTTGTAAAATAATATTAAAGCCACGTTATTTTAATAGAAGAAAAGTATTCTTGTTATTGACCTAAAAACTTAACGGTTTACGATATAATTGCATTTTAGGTATCAGCTGCATGATTATTATTGAAAACATTTAGAAAACAAATAAAAAAAACTAAGCTAAATAACATTCTAACTTTAATTGTGTCACATTAAATGTTCGATATGTCCTACATTCTCGTCGATGCATTTATCTACACGTTCCATAAAAGATCGTCTCACATTAAACAACATCATTGGATCTATTTATTTCTTCCCAAAGTAATAATTATTAATTTCGGGAACTACTAACGTAGTAGGCGGACGCCACGAATGATTTTGACAGCAAATCATTCGATTTGTTTCAATATTATGTCAGTCTTGTAATATTTAGTTTGCATTTATTTTGGATAATTTAAAAAAGTAGAAAATGCCGAAGCATAATAATTATTCTAATACAGATATGAGATATATCGTTCATTTGGAAAAAAGGGTTATATCTCAAAAAACTTAAATTTTTAAATGTCAACGAGAATCTTATTAAAATTATCTCATATTTTATAGGGAAAAAGGGAACAAGTTAGCTTAACAGCACCAGAAAGTATATGTAATTCTCTAGTTTTTAGGCTTATCAAATTATTTAAATTTGCTCTTTTGTTAAATTATTGTTTTTAAGATATAACCCTCTTCTTCCAAATGAACGATATGGTTGCTATTTACTGTCAGCAAAATTTTAATGGGCGTGCTGCGAAACGAGAATATTTGAGAAGATATCCAAACAGGCAGCGACCTAATCATCAAACATTCAAACATCTATTTAGGAATTTAGGCGGAAGTGGTTCGTTTCGTCCTAAGCGTGATAACTTAGGCCAACCAAGAATAATTACGCCTGATAAAGATGACGAAATAATGGTTCACATTGAAGATGATCTTCAAGTTAGTACACGGCGTTTATCTGCTGCTTTATAAATCAGTAAAACTTCTATTTTAAAAAGACTGCACCTCAAGAAGTATCACTCATACCATTTTACTCCGGTAAAAAATTTATTGCCAGCAGATCTACCGTTAAGATATTAATTTGCAAGTGCTATCCAAAACAAGCAAAATCTTGATCACACCTTCGTCGACAGAATATTATTTACCTACGAAGCTACCTTTACCTGCCGTGGTATTTTTAATTTAAAGAAACTAGAAAGGCATTTCCAATATGAATTCAAAATAAACGTATGGTGAGGTATCATTGGTAACAATTTCTTAGGATCATACGCGTTACCCCGTAATTTGAATGGTGAGAAATACTTACATTTTTGCAAAATGATTTCAATAATCTATTGGAAGAACTGCCACTAAATATAAGACAAAATATGTGGTTCATGCAAGATGGTGCATCGCTGCATAATAAGAGAGTAGTCAAAACATATTTAAATAACAACTTTCCTGAACGCTGGATTGGTCGTGGTAGCTATTTCCCTTGGCCAGCACGTAGTCCAGACTTGAACCCTCTCGATTTCGGTATATGAGGTGCAATGAAACAACTTGTTTATAAGGATCCCATAAATACCAGCGACCAACTTTGGGAAGAAATAAATAGAGCAGCGGGTTTTTTGATCCAATGATGTTGTTTAATATGAGACAATCTTTTATGGAACATGTAGATAAATGCATCGACGAGAATGTAGGACAAAAAAATTTAATGTGACACAAATAAAGTTATAACGTTATTTAGCTTAGTGTTTTTTTTAATTTGTTTTCTAAATGTTTTCAATAATAATCGTGCAGCTAATCCCTAAAATGCGATTATATCGTAAACAATTAAGTTTTAAGGTTAATAACAAGTATACTTTCCTTCTATTAAAATAACGTGGCTCTAATATTCTTTTACAAAAATACCGCTAACTTAAACAGCAAAAAAATTTAGGGCACACTTATGCCACAAATGTAGCCTACGTAGCCCTCTCTTCAAATTACATCGAAGTAGGTACCAGATGATGATTTTTTGTGCCCAAAAACCTCTATTTCCAAATTTTTATGTATAAATATCCTAAAACACCCTATATTAGCAACATTTTATTAAAGCAAGTTGGTTTAAATCGTAATATTTTAAAGTGAGGAACCTACCATACTTCTATGTATAATTACTTAAGGACCACCCTGTATATAAGAAAAAATTTTAGAGTATCCTCTATATTTTATTTATCTTCTAACCAGGGCCGCCGAGCGCTAGACCGGGCCCCAGAACAATTCTCCAGATCTAAAAAGAAAAGTCTTCAAGCAAAAAATTTTTCCTCCTACTCTACTTGAATTTCTCTAAAAAAAAATGGTCTTCAAGCAAAAATTTCGGTCTTCAAGCAAAAATTTCTCCTCTACTAGAAATTCTGTTAAAAAAAAAAAGAAGTCTTTAACCAAGAACTTCCCCCTCTTTTATCGAACTTCTAAAAGAAACAAAAAAATTCTCACCACCTGGGCCCCCATTTGAGCCCGGGCCCCGGGACTTTGTCCCGGCTGCCCCCCTCTAGTCGGCCCTGCTTCTAACACATATATGCTGTTTTGAAGAGTTTCAAGGGCATTTTCTACATACTAAAATTACAGCCTACAAATTTTCTTAATTTTTAAGATCGTCAAGAGCATTTTGAGAGTTTGTACTTCAAATTTTATTGATTTTCTAACATAAATACGTTTTTTAAAAATATTAAGAGCGGCTTGACAGTTAAGAGCATATCCTCTGCACATAAATTAGGCAAAAATGTATCATTTAACAGGGATAACGTCACTTTTAAATTATCAGTAAGATGTTTATTTCTGCCGCCTATCTAATATTTATTTCTAATTGACTGAATATACATTTTTCTAATTCTGAAATTTTTCATATAAGACAACGCTGCTTCAAATGGTAAAATGACATGTTTCACAGAACAAAATCTCGAAAAAATATTAGTAATAAAATTATGCGTGACACAAAATTGATCGAAAAACATTTGATCGAAAATACCTTTTATCGAATGGAATTTGATTGAAAATAAATTTGGTCGAATAACATTTGATCGAAAAGACAATAGATCGAAAATTCATTAGATCGAAAGGACAATATATTGAAAATCAACATTAAAAATAGTAAAATATCAAAAAATTAAACGATACCATTCAATCGTCCGTCGTCTAATCCCTACTACTAGGGAAACTAAACTAAGCAGCTATCAAAATTAGGTACTAATGGCAAATTTTTCAATAATCTCAAATTTTATCCTTACAATACTGTTAATTTAAAAATAATTATTTTAGAGTTAAACGGTTATTTATCTTTATTTGGATAAAAAAAAAATGTGATTAATTCGCACAAAATATGTATTTCAATAAGGTCGAGTTGTCTTCTGATGAAACATTTTAGGTAAATTATTTTAAGATCTTTTTATATAAAAAATTTAATTAATTTACCTAACCTTTGCGACCTGGAGCCGTCGCGGTTTGCCTCACAAAAAAATATAGAAAAATAAGAAAAATTCAAACAAAAATTTTAACTAATTTACCTAACCTGCGCTATTCAACTTTAACTGATTGCTCTCGCGTATGTTAGGTAAGTTAGTTTAGTTTGTTTTATTATAAAATATTTAATTAATTAACCTAACCTGTGCGGCCTGGTTCCTACTCGATTATCCTTGCAAAAGAAATTATAGAAAAATAAGAAATCTGAAAACAAAAACTTTAACTAATTTAGCTAACATGTGCGGCCTGGAGCCCTCGAGGGTGGCTTCGCAAAAAAAATTATACAAAAAAGGGAAAATAAAGAAAATTTAAGATATTTACTTAACCTGTGCGGCCTGGAGCAATTTAACTGATTGCTCTGATACAGGTTAGGTAAGTTTTGTATTTGTGTATAAATAACGCAATAAAATTTATATGAAACTTTATTCTCTTTTTTGACAGATCCTTTTCCTTCATTCATAAAAAGACAACTAACATAACAACAACGATAAAACAAAAACATACATAGGTTGTGGGTTTGGTTCCATGCTCTATGTCAAGTGTGACAACTCGTACTCTTTGAACGCGTTAAATAATTAATTCCCTGGTACCAATCTCAGTCTAGTCATATTCTTTCAAAGACATACACAACATTTCTTTCCTCTTTTAAAAATTAAAGCGTATGTGATTAATTGGCCGAGAATCTGGATGGTGGGAATCTCGTCCGGTTTGATCTGCGAGGATTATGTGGTGCAGGTATCCTTTGTTGTTTTGGGACAATTGGTGTCGCTGGTACAACTGACCTTTGTTGTCTCGGAGTAACTGGAGCATCTGGTGCCCCAGGAGATGCTGCAGAGGAGGCTGTTATAACCGGACTATTTGAAGGTGCTGTAAGCTCATAGAAGCGTACTCGTCTTGGTAGTAGCGTAGTCTCTAGTTGTTTTGAGTTAGCTTTAATCTGGGAAACATCTAATTTGGTCGATGTGTCTTTTCGCCTTTTTATTGTCTCCATACTGTATCTCGTAATGGATATCTCCTAGGCGGGTAATAACAGTACCTGGAATTCATTTGTCCAACCTTGGGTTGCCAGACAAGAAATAAATGGATTTTCCTGGCTGAAATATTCTGAATGTAGAATCCATTTTGACACGTTGTTTCTGCATAACTTTGGTGTGCGTGTCTTCTGGTCGGACCAAGTCCAAGCGGGTGCGCAGGTTGCGTTTTAGGAAAAGTTGTGCCGGGAATTGGCCTGTGGTGGCGTATGGGGCTTTGCGATACTGACGGAGAAACTCGTTCAGATTTGTTTGTAAGGTACTCTCTGTTGTTTCCATAGCTCGAAGGGCATCCTTTACCGTTTGTACATATCGCTCGGCTTGTCCATTCGTTGATGGGTGGTACGGAGCAGTCAGTTTGTGGGAGGAAGCAGAGAACTATGACGAGCTTGACCAATTTGTCGTACATTAAACTACACAATTACCAGTCCGAGCAGAGATCATTGCACGGGAGACCCGGAGAGATCAACATCTTGGCAACATCACCAAACTATTGGAATCGGGACAGGACCTTGTTTGCTATGGATTTAAAGCTCCTGAAGCTAAGTATACGCTCGCGGCAAATAGCTTATTATTTGAGCACCGAGTTGTTATACCGCCAATACTACGGGACGCTATCATCCAGGATCTGCATGCTGCCCACAAAGGCATCGTCAAAATGAAAGGGCTGGCTCGCTCGTTTGTTTTTTGCCAGGTATCGATGCAAACATCAAACGTGCCGCCAAGTCTTGCATCGAATGTGCTAGATATGCACATGCACCACCCAAATTTAGAGAACACCACTGGGAGTATCCCAAGGCACCATGAGAAAGGATTCATGTTGATTATGCGGGCCCAGTAGCCGAAAAAATGCTTCTAATCATCGTAGACGCCTACAGCAAGTTGCTGGAAGTAAAGCCTACTAAGGTGACGACGGCAATCGCAACTGTCAATATCTTGGACGACATATTTGCCGTGTACGGACTACCAGTTACCTTTGTATCCGATAATGGAACACAATTCACATCAGATGAACTCAAAACTTTCCTTTAAAGATCGGGCGTAAAGTACCACAAACTGACTGCTTCGTACCATCCATCAACGAATGGACACGACGAGCGATATATATAAACGGTAAAGAATGTCCTTCGAGCCATGGAAACAACAGAGAGTACCTTACAAACAAATCTGAACGAGTTTCTCTTTTATTTCGTCTGATCTGTCGAAACTTTATACTTTCGGCGAATTTATTTCGAGTTGAATCGAAGTGGCGTATCAGTTTCGATCTTATTTCATTGTAAGTAAGCGTTTCTGGATAAACAGGGCTCACCAAAAACCTCAGTACGTCATTAATCTCGGGCCCCATATAGACACGTGCGTAACTTGTGTGTTTGTCTTCTGGAATTTTGCTCAGCTCAAGTGCCCAGGAGAAGCGTATTAAATAGTCGCTGATCATGGTTCCATCGATGGGACGATACGATCCCATGGCAAACGGAGGCGGGCGCGGCAATGCTGCTGTGGCAGTGGCTTCTGTGATGGCATTAGTCGTGGAGGCTTGGATTGCGTTAGCTATTATGCTGGAGAAAGTCTGAAGTAGTTCAGGAGTAACTGTCGGAGTAGCTGGCATCGTTGGTGATCACTAAGTTGGTGCAAGAACACTACTGACACCACTTTTGTATTTTTGTATAAATTAACGCAATAAAATTTATATGAAACTTTATTCTCTTTTTTGACAGATCCTTTTCTTAAACATAAAAACAACGATAAAACAAAAACATACATAGGTTGTGGGTTTGGTTTCATGCTCTATGTCAAGTGTGACAACTCGCACTCTTTGAATGCGTTGAATAATTAATTCCCTAGTACCAATCTTAGTCTAGTCATATTCTTTCAAAGACATACACAACAGTAAGTTAGTTAAGTTAACTTACCTAAGCTCTGTCAGAACAAACAGTTAAATTGCCTTAGATCGCACAGGTTAGGTAAATTAGTTAGATTTTCTTTATTTTTATTTATTTTTATAAAACTTAACTAACTTACCTTACCTGTATCAGAGCAATCAGTTAAATTGCTCCAGTCTGAAAACGTCGCGGTTTTCCAGGCAAAAAAAATTATAAAAATAAAAAACACTAATTTACCTAACCTGTGTTATTCAAATTTAACTGATTGCTCTCGCACGAGTTGGGTTAGTTAGGTACGTTACTTAACTTCATTTTATTTTTAATTTTTTGTTTTTGCGAAGCAACCAGCGATGATTCTAGGCCACACAGGTTAGGTAAATTAGTTAAAATTTTTGTTTTCATTTTTTTTATTATTCTATCATTTTATGAATATTTGGTTTTCGATCAATTGCTTTTTCTATCAAATCTATTTTCAATCAATTTTCTTTTCGATCGTTATTCTTTTCGATCAATTGTTATTCGATCAAATGTTTTCGATCAATTTTGTGATACACTAAAATTATATTATTGAATATTATATATAGTGAAATGTATCAAATATCTATAGCCACTGAATAAAATAAATCAATCTTTGTTAAGTGACTGTTAGAATGCACAGAGTAGAATTAAATCAAGAATAGCTCGAAGTGCGATCAAAATCAAACAAAACTTCTAAATAACACAAGAGAACTCCCAGACAAAAAACACTTTAAACTAGCATCGGATAGAAATAAATCTCTCCCTCGATACAAAAGACTGTAGGTGAATCATTCGAGCACGTTTCGGGTCTTAGTCCATCCAAGCTGAGCAATTAAAATTTAATACCGAGTTCTTCGCCAAGAAAATCTCAATCTAGAGACTATAAATTCCCATTTTCTTTGTTGTCTTTCTATTTTTCATTTAGGCGCTTCACAGCGGTGCTTTCTTTAAACGTATGCTCTCAGACTCTTTTGTTGGTATATGACTCCGACAGGGGAATCAAACTAGAAGTTCGTTTATTAAGTTTTCGTGCATTTAGTGGAAGTAAAATTAGGCACGCCTTAAACTTGTCTATTTTTTTTTCTGGCTTAGATCCAGACCTGACCGCATGGAATTTATGTAGTATATATAAGTACCTTTTAAAGTAAGATTTTCGGAATTTTCCAGAGGGTCAGACATTTTTACAATGCAAAAACCTGAAAAATTACATTTGTCTTTACTTTCACATCATTGTTTTGAAAAAACTAATATGAAATATGATAAAACCGTTTATACCGTTCATTATTTACTCAGAGATACAAAATAAATATATATTTTTCCTTTTATTACTTTCTCCATTCTACATACCACGGTTTGAAGAGTATTACCTATACGTTTTCTTTCAAGAAACCAACATTTTTAATATTGGTCCAAATTTTAAAAAAAAAATTCGTCACTGTTTTTACAAGAGGGCATAACTCATTTTTTGTCAATTTTGAGTTATATAGTGGACGGTGTGCCCCGTAGCGTATATTTTCTTCTCTCAAAATGGCATATCTCTACGATAAAAGGCCACAAAGTTATGGGGAAAAGTGTGTTTCGGCATATCTCAGTCGAGACGAATTATTATTTTTACAAAAGGGCTCAATTCAAGACAGCCCCTTTTGAGAAAACATCAACCAAATTTATTATCTACGTCACATAAGGGCATACTCAATTTAATACAAAAACTAAATAAATAAAGTTTTAACTCCTCTACGACTTTTTTCTTTAAAATATTGGTTTTGGAAACATTGCAGAGTTTCATTTGTCACAGGACAATTTAAAAATACTGTAGGTAGGTATAGGGAAACCACACATTCAAATTCATAAAGACGAGATTCGTTTGCGCGACAAAATAACATAACCTCACAGTTTTTGTGTTATTGTCTCTAGTGAGCACATTGTGTGGTAACTCTTTGATGATTTAAGTGCTAGTTATATTGTATTTTTATTGAAGATTCTTTGAGAAAAAACTAGGTGTGTATTAATAATTATGTATATTAGAATTTAGATTAAGATTAACAGTTATGTTCATCGAAAAATAAGCGTAATTGCAATGCTTGACATATTTGTCCCAACAGTACCTAATCTACAGGGCTGAATGTAATTTAATTTTTATCCTTCACTATGAGACAGTTGAATTTTACTGGCTTTAAGGAGATTAGACGTATATCGAATCATTAAAATAATAAGCTGTCGCGTTTGATGTTTGTTTTACAACGCCATTTTTTATCCATAATACAGTTCATCAAATTTCTAGAGGCTTTCGACGGCTAGACAGAGAAAGCACTACTGAGAGGCATCGATTGGCGGGGCCGACGGATTTACGCAATGAAAGTACACTCTTCGCATCAAGTATTTCACTATTTTATTCAGACGTAAATGTCAGATGTAAATTTCGCTAAAACATTTCTTTTATTTTCGTTTGTGTTTTTTGCTCATTACAGTTTAATAGAACTTAAGTATAGAGTTTAATAGCAAATTAAGAGGCCGCGTGATTAACAGTCAATCTCGCGAAATAATAGCCAATGTTATAGAGTTTATGAGAAGAGAAGGAAACTTTAATTCACCTTCAATACCATTTAAAAATGTAAATGATCGTGTTGCTGCAGCCACAGGAGTATCTAAAAACACTGTCGTCCGCATTTCTGGAGAGAAAAAAAGAATCGATAACCGTGAGATATCGGAATTTTCATCACCAAGAAAAACCATTAAAAAACCAAAAACAGTTAATGATATAGATGAAGCTGACAAAGGTATTTTAAAAAGAATTATTCTGTTCATGTTAATCTCGGAAAATATTGTTCCAACATTAAAAACTAAATTTAGAGAAGCTACAGGGTACAAAGGAAGCTATGAAAGTTTAAGAAAAATAATAAAGTCGCTAGGATTTCGTTGACGGAAAACAAAAACAAACAGAAAAATATTAATGGAAAGGTTTGATATTCAAAAGCTACGTTTAGACTATCTGATTCGTTTAAAAAGTTATCGAGCAGAGGGCCGTCCAATTGTCTACTTAGATGAAACATACATTCATGCCTTCCACACACACCAGAAAGCTTGGAGTGATAATTCAAATGAGGGATTAAAGAAACCAATTAATAAAGGTGATAGATTAATTATTATTGTCCATGCAGGAGCTGAAATGGGCTTTATTCCGAATGCCCGGTTAATTTTCAAATCTGGAACCAAAAGTGGAGACTACCACGATGAAATGAATTTTAATAATTTTTCTAAATGGTTGAAAGAAAAGCTGTTTCCGAACCTCCCTCCAAGAAGCGTCATTATTGTTGATAATGCTCCTTACCATAATGTCCAGGTAAATAAAGCACCAACGTCAACTTCTAAAAAAGCTGACATGCAGGATTGGTTAAGGAATCATAATATTGCTTACGAAGAGGATGTGCTCAAAACGCAATTATACAGTTTAGTGCTATTGCATAAGTCACGATTTAAGAGGTATGCAATTGAAGAAATGATAAATGAACATGGTTTTAGTTGTTTGCGTTTGCCACCGTATCATCCCGATCTTAATCCGATCGAATTAGTGTGGGCATCATTGAAACAATATGTAGCTAGTAACAACACTACATTTAAGAGGCAAGACGTATAACTGTTGTGTGAAGACTTTTTTGATACGTTTTCTAAAGAGGAGTGGCAATCTCGTTGTAATAATGCTAAAATGTGGGAATCTAAATTTTATGACAGAGAAGTTACTTTGGATGAGGCAACTGATAGATGTATAATTAACTTAAACAGTGACAGTGAGACTGATTTTGAATCTGATATGGAAACTGAAGAAAGTTTTTCGGAAGACCATTAAAATTATATCTGTACCTAAGATCAAAAAAGTATTATCTATTTTTACAACGAAGATGCACAAGACTCAAATTTTATTTTTTTATTATTAGATAGCTATTTTTGTTTCTGAGTTGTGTTCATTTACAGGCTCAATTTTTTTCCGTTTCTCCTTTTTGATTTTATATGGGGTTTCAAGTTGTTTTTGACTTATTTCGACGTAAATCACAACAACACACTTTTTTAATAAAGCAAACAAGTGTTAAGAGGTATATGTACGTGTAAACTACAATTACAAAAAATTGATATAAAACCCATGAAACCACCAACAAAAATGTAAAGCTAGCTTCCGTACTAGAACATGGTGTCATTCGTCGAGATAATTTATCGTTTTGTTTAATAGATCAAGAAATGTAAATATTCCCCTGTTATTTTTTATAAAGTTATAAGAGAAATAAATTTTTTTCTAAATAGTATAGTTTATTATTTTGTAGAAAAACAAAATTTCGAAAATTTTAGTAATGTTTCAGAAACAACCGTTATTAATAATAGGTACCATTTTCCTTAATAAGGTAGAAATAAAATATAAACTATTTCCACGATTTACAAAGGCCTACAAAAAAATTATAGGTATTTTCCGCTATCCTATAAAATTTATATTTTCTGACTCAATTTCAAAAGGTTGAAGGAATTCCAAAACACCTTTTATGGCATAATAATTATTTTCAATTCTAAATACTATCTTTAGCTGCTTTTAAAAACGTTCTAAGAAAGTCCAATCAGACCAATTTAATCCCTAAACTATTCCACACTTTTAAAATTTAATTACCTAAAAATATTAAAAACTATTTAAAATAACTTGTTTAGCAGACTGTACAATTGCTATCTTAGTCACACGTAGCGCGTTCTCTGTCTGGGCGTCGAACACCTCTAGAAATTTGATGAACTGTACAAGTCCAACGGAGATTAGACGTTTATAGTTTTTGAAAACAATTATTGTGTAGGATAAAAAATTATGTGTAAACCACTGCGCCGAGCCTGGCCACTTCTTGAGGCCTGAAAAAGCACTTTATTGTCTAGGAATATAATATACTATTGAAGGAAAAAAAAAAAATATTTTTGTATTATGTAGGTACCTATAATTAATATTTGTTTCAGATAACTAATTAATAATCATGGATGTTTTAATTAAATGGGAAGATGGAATAGAAAATGTTGTTGCAATTAAAGAATTGTCTCTTATCAAAAAAAATTAAAAAGTAAAAATAGACTATGGTGGAAAATTCTACTATGGAATAATAGTTGCTACAGAAAAAGATGATGATAGTGACGAACAGTACAACAGCTGTGATGATAATAGCCAAGAGGAAGTTGGCTTATCAAAACCTCCTTAAAGCGAATGTGGCACTGATGATAATATTCCTCCCATTGTTAAAAAAAAAACAAGAATAAAGTTGATGTACCAAACACACTTTTGAGACGACCGATAACAAGAGAAGCTAAAAAACGAAAATATACTCAATCCAATACTGCAAGTGAGGACTCACTATTTGGAGAATATAGTGATGAAGACTCTGATTTTGTTGTTTATGAATGTACCGCGAGAAAATGTAAAAACAAAGTGTAGTGCATTACTTTGCAAAAAAGTTGTTTGTAATAATCATGATCTATGTCGGCGTCACTTATTTAGTCTAGAAAGTTGGACAAATAAAGAATTAGAGAAAAAGTCTAGAAAGATAAATTAAAGAAGCCCAAAGGCAAATGAAGCAGCTAATTTAGGTAATGAAGACAGCAACGAAAAGCTCTGTGAACACCCAAATTGTTCATTTGAAATATATAGTGCTTGTATCTGGTTAAACGTCTCACTCTGTTTTGAACACTTTGAACCAGATAATAACTGCAGCTCACACCAAGATTACAATCTGGAGAGCTTGTTTCCAGTCGAAGGATTTCCAAGAGAAGTTTAATTTAAAAAAGTCAGGAAAATAAATTCATATAAATTAGCCAAAGAACTAAAGAACAAAAGACAGTATTATGTAAGACCAAAAACAATGAACCTTATGCCACCAAAACAATTAGGACCTCGATGCAATGGGAATCATGTTCAAAACGTAATAAGAAATGTAGTCTCTTCAGTGATGGTAAAAGACAAGAGATTATGCAAGATTTTTATTCAATGGGATCCTTGTAGTTAAAAAGAGAGTTCTTTGCAAGGTACATCAAAATGGAAGAAATCAAACAAAAAACTACACAAAAAGAGGTATCTCGAAGAAATAAAAGCAATTATTACTTTCTTCCGTTAGACGGCGACGAACTACCAGTTTGTAAAACATTTTTTATTAATACTCTGGCAACGACAGCAAAGACTATAAATACAACATTATCAAGAAAAAGTGCAAGTTATAGAAAAAGAACAAAGAGGAGGAAGGTATAAGTCACAAGTCGATAGAGACCTTCAATTAATTAATGGAATTACCGAATACATAAATAAATTTGGAAGAGTTAAATCTCATTACTGCCATCAAAATTCAACTCGTGAATATTTACATGAAAATCTTAGTCTACTAAAGATGTTTTCCATGTATCTAGCGATGAATCTGGACCTCTAATGAAAGGAGCTTATTCTGTGTACCGCAAAGTATTCAAATCTATGAACCTGCCCTTTCACCGACCCAAAAAGGATCAATGCAGCCTTTGTATGTCGATTAAGGAAAAAAAAGGAGTTATCACTAGAATATGAATCACACATGGTTAGAAAAAATAACGTTAGAAAAATGAAAGATGAAAGTAAACAAATGGCTCGGTAACCGAACTCAAAGTATGCTTGTGCTGTTTTTGACTTGCAACAAGTTTTTTCACTTCCAATATCAAAGGAGAGTGCTATATTCTACAAAAGAGGGTTGACAGTTTACAAATTCACTGTATATGATACAGCATCTAGAGACTGTGATTGCTATTTGTGGCACGAGGCAATTAGCAAAAGACAATCATTTGAGTTTGCCACTTGCGTTTATACTTCTATAAATTAGAATCCCAAAACAAAAGTGTTATTCACTTATATTGCGATGGCTGTGCTGGCCAAAACAAAAATACAATTTTACCCACAATGATGCTTTATTGGATAAATAACAGCACTACATTAGATGAGATTCGTATCACGTTTTTTGAGCCCTACCACGGACAAAGTGAAGGGGATAGTGTACATTGTGCCATAGGATATGCCGTTAAAAGAGCGGGAGATATTTTTATACCCTCACAATTAACAAGTATAATAAGACTGGCTAGAGGCAAACACCCTAACAATGTAGAAGAGATGAATCCTGAAAAGTTTCTAGCTTTCAAGAAACTGTCTAAAAATCTACGAATCCTGACCATTCCAAAATGTGACAATTCGAGTGACACCGTCGACTGGACAAAGGTATCTGAGCTGCTAGTTACGAAACTAAAGCCAAATACAATTCGGTTCAAAACTAAGCTTAGCTGCTCATCATACAGCAGCATTTCTCTTAAGAGAAATATAGAGTCTAATCGCCTTCTTAAGAATCCAGTTCCTAAATTAAATACAGGCCCAATTAAGGAACCGAACCTTAAATATAGAGACTCTATGTCAAGGAGAGAAGAGTGTTATAAGGTCGGAGGACCACAGGCATTTTTACACTCACCTACCCCACGAATAATTAGTTTTCCCTGGAACCAAAGACTAAGTACTAAGTATTAGCCAATATAATATAAATAAATCTTTATTTTTAAGTTTTTTTTTTTGTAATAGCTTATGAGCTTCACATTTTTTAATAAAAATTATTTTGTTTAAAAAGAAATATTTTTTAAAGCCAGTTATATTCCTCAATAATGTTACAAAGAACAAATATCAAAAATGCATTAAAATCCATTTGTATTGTGTTTAGAAAACCTCATTTTCTAGGTAACTGAAAAAATCTGAATAAAAATGGGGCGTTAAGGCAGGTTGAGATATTAACAGAAATCCTATCTGAAAAACGAAAATTATTAACTTTAAATTTTTAGCAAAATCAAGCTCTATAATTTTGGTAAAATCTGATAAAAATTGAGGTTTAAGGGGCTGGAAATAAAACAAAATCAAAAATGAAAATCGACATCAACATAAAATTTTTAAGTAAAAATCAAGCTCTATCAGAAAATAAAGCCTATTGATTCTGAAAAAAAAAAAAAAAAAAAATCTGAATAAAAAATTGGAGATATTAAAAAAAATCCTAACTGAAAAACGAAAAATGTTATCAGCTTAAAATTTTTAGCAAAAAACAAACCCTAAAAGGGGGTTTGAAAGGGAGTATAAAATATTAGGTTCACTTCTGACCGGTAAACACGTACTAAGAATTATCTTGCTCTCCACCTATCATAGTGGACAATATTAATATCAGAATCACGCGAGTGACATTTTTGTTTTGTCTTGACATCAAAATAATAATATCATTTATATTAAACATTTATTTAAATTTAACTAACAATAAATTAAATCTTTAAATTCAATAACATATTTTGATCTCCGTTAACCTCCAATCACTCGAATCACACTCGGAGAAACATGTTCCACACTGAGGTGAACGCACCTCCTTCTGTTGACATTTGACAAGTCAAAGTCTTCAAGTGTCGCTTGTCACCACTGTCATGTGGGAACGGTTTAACAACTTGAACCAAAATGAAGAGAGAAATTTAAATTTGAAAATATTAATATTAATAAAATTATGATTTAGCAAGTTGTAAATATCCCGAAATATATAATTTTGGGAGTGAGGATGACCAGGAACTTATTGGATACGTTGTGGACAGTAGGTAGACTTTTTCATAATTATAATGTATATAAAATATATAAAAAAACCTTCAGTTTTTTTTACTTTGGCCTTCTGCGTTTTACTTTCTTCATATCAAATATTGTATTCTAGATTCAAATTTCAATATATCTTCCACAGTCACCCTCTTATTGTAAATTTCTTTAAATTTTAACTAATTTGTTAACCTTTTTTCAATTTTCTGAATAGTGAGGGTGGCATGATTCCTTAATTCCACACAAGCTAACTTGCTTCTGGAGATCAGATTTGATTTGTAAGGGCTTATCCCACACTCACTATTCCCAATACCAGTTTTTTTGTCACTTTGTTTGTTTCTTGTAATTTTTAATTTGTTCAAACAATTGTATATATACTATTTTAACTTTTGACTTAAAAGTCTAATTCAGATTTTATAATATATTTTTTTTAAATCTTTTTAAATTGTAAGTTTACATCCACAATTTTTGTAGATGAGCACTGATGATGGCAAATAAGCCGAAAGCGCTTTGCATTGATTAATAAAAAAGTTTTGCACGAAATACAAGTTTTTCCTTTTGAATCTAAACTACGTGCACACAGCTGTCAACCTTTTTTGGTTATTTTAATATTAATAGTTTTAATAAACTTCATGCTATAGTGAATCAACTGCGCAACGCCCAGATTAAAATCATTAATAACAAAAACATCAAAATTAACGTACAGAATGAGACAGTTTTTACAACGCTTTCTGCGGCATTAAATAAAGAGGATTATTCTCGGCACTCATATGAGAATAAGCGAATGGACCCATTAAAGTTATGACCAAAAGATTACATCATTCAAATATGAAAACGTGGCTTAAAACTTATGGAAGCCACTCTTAAATTAAAGTATAACTCCAAAACACCATTAAATATGTTCACACTTTTATTCAGATATGATGAAAGTGTTGATAAGATTTACAGAATAACCGATATATTAGGAGTTCGGGTGGAAATTATGCCACTACGTAAGTCAAAGCTTGTACAAAGCAAAAATTGCCAAGCATAATATGTGTATATTCAAAAAGTGTATAATAGTGTGAAAATATTCTTTATAAAATAACTGATTTAAAAGTAACAAATTTTTTATGACTATACTCTCGATTTTGCAAAGGCTTTTGACAGGGTCCCTTTCGTCAGACTGCAGCACAAACTCGAGTCATTTGGTATTCGAGGAAAATTATTGTCATGGATTCACAATTATCTAGGAAATAGGAGCTTCCGAGTCAAAGTTGGTCAGTCCTACTCATCAGATAGATTAGTGACAAGTGGTCTACCTTACCATATCCAGTCTCAAAGAGCATTTTATGTAGATGACGCAAAATTTTACGGAAACCCCTTAGTAGACTACGATAATATTCAAGCTGACTTAAATTCAATAAGTGATTGGTGCTCGGACTGGCTTCTCCCGTTAAATATAAACAAGTGCGTGGTGTTACATATCGGCAAAAATAATCCACGTCTTGGTTACTCGCTCGGTAGCCATAATTTGGCGCAAGTGTCTTCGTATGTAGATTTAGGAGTTTTAGTGACGTCAGAACTAACATGGTCTGAACACATTCTAAAAACATGTAAACGTGCAAATTCGATGTTATATTTGCTTCAAAAGACTTTTGCAAAGGTATCCTTTCATACATACATCAAATTATTTAAGACTTATGTTCGACCTTTATTAGAATATGCAGGTGTAGTTTGGTGTCCGCTTCTTGTGCGAGACCAGAACCTTTTAGAAAATGTTCAACGCCGGGCTACCAGAATGACCTTTGGAGCAGTCCGACCATCATATGCAGAAAGACTACAATTGTCAAACTTGTCAACTTTTGCGAATCGTCGACTACGAGGGGACTTAATTCTTACTTTTAGAATACTTAAATATAATTACGGAAATCTTAGTGACATTTTTTTGTTAAATACTGACTCTCGTCTACGTGGTCACGAACTAAAATTAAAAAAGGAAAACCTAAAAACGAAGCACAGACAATCATTCCTTTCCAACCGGGTATTTAATGTATGGAACGACCTCAGCGACGAAGTTGTTGGTGCCATAACAGTTAACGTCTTTAAAAATAAGTTAGACGCGTGTTTGTTTAATTAACATTTTTATTCAATTTTTAGTGTTATTTTTGTTTCAGTGTGTTTACTTTGTTAGAATTTTTCTTATTTTGTTTTTAGGCTATCATAGGACTTGTGTCCTCAGCCTTTATCAATGTATAATAATAATAATAATAATAATAATAATAATAATAATAATAATAATAATAATAATAATAATAATAATAATAATAATAATAATAATAATAATAATAATAATAATAATAATAATAATAATAATAATAATAATAATAATAATAATAATAATAATAATAATAATAATAATAATAATAATAATAATAATAATAATAATAATAATAATAATAATAATAATAATAATAATAATAATAATAATAATAATAATAATAATAATAATAATAATAATAATAATAATAATAATAATAATAATAATAATAATAATAATAATAATAATAATAATAATAATAATAATAATAATAATAATAATAATAATAATAATAATAATAATAATAATAATAATAATAATAATAATAATAATAATAATAATAATAATAATAATAATAATAATAATAATAATAATAATAATAATAATAATAATAATAATAATAATAATAATAATAATAATAATAATAATAATAATAATAATAATAATAATAATAATAATAATAATAATAATAATAATAATAATAATAATAATAATAATAATAATAATAATAATAATAATAATAATAATAATAATAATAATAATAATTAATAATAATAATAATAATAATAATAATAATACTATCTATCTGAATTAGGGCGTGGTTGTACTGAAGCTCTAGGCTTATTGTACCCCTCACAGTTTCTATCCCATCAGATATGACTATACTATAGTTTGATATTAATAAATCTATGACAATTTAATCTAAATCACTTAATTTTATAGAGTGAAAATATGTTTCAGACATGTTTAATACCTGTAAAACATTTTTTTGTTATCTAAAAAAATATATTTGCTTTGGCCTATTGTTCGGGATAGCAAATTTACTAAGTACCAGTTCCCTAGGAAGATTGGTGTGTTTTTCTCAATATTAAATTCGTAAACAGGCAGACTTTTCCATGCCAAAAATAGATAAAAACCAAAAACTAGTAGAGCGAGGAAATTACTTTTTTTGAACTGACATGTTTCTGATTGATCGATTTACTTGATTTAAGATTTCAAGAGAAACGATGTTTTTCCTTATTGGAAAAATAGATACATTGCTTTACAAACACACAACAAAAATCCTTGATATTTTAGTCTTCTTTCACTGGATGATTTAAGAGTGGATTTTAATATACAGGGTGTCCTTTAAAATGTGTCCCAAAATTCTCAGGCAGATTCCTTAACCAAAAAATGGAAAAAAAGTTCCTATAGACCTATGTCCTAAAGTGCCCCCTAAGCGAGCAACAGCCTCTCAAAATCATTTTTTTTATTTTGATTTTTTGAATTTTCTTAAAAATGGAAACAAATAAAAGAACCAAATTTTGGCTGTTAAATATGATCAATAATAGTGACCTTTTGACACCTTCAAAAAGAAATTATTTCGTCAGGGGTGTACTTGAGAATTTTTTGAAAATTTTGATTATTCATAACTTTTTTGTGTTTTTGGTAATGACTTATCCATATTTTTTTTTACATTCTACATTGAAAACTACGTCAAAAAGGAATACTTGTTTGATCTCGATTGGAGCAGCCGTTTCCGAGAAAACATCATCCAAAGATATTCGTCAACTTTAGCTTAATTTTCAATTTTCCTAAATTACCTCGGTGAATCTCGTAAATAAAAATAACTTTTTTAGCTCTCTCTAAATAATTGTAGTTCAAATGTCGTGGTGGGACTATTTTTATTTAATAATAAGAAACGGTTTAAAAAAATATTTATTCTAAAAAAACAAATCAAAAAAAATTAAAGCAGATGCTCAATGTGGCGACCATTGGTTTCCACACACAAGCGCAACCGTCGCATCATAGACTGTCTTACACGAAAAAATACTTCATGATTATTCCTAAGAACTTCGCAATGATGAAAAACTCGTTCTTCCAATTCTTCAACTGTTTCAACAGGACTGGAATAAACCAATGATTTTAAATAACCCCAAACAAAAAAATCCATTGGATTTAGATCTGGTGAACGAGGTGGCCAGTTAACAGGACAACCTCTGCCAATTACTCTACCCTCAAATCTTTCGTTAAGGTGCTGTCTAGCTTCAAGGCTGTAATGTGGTGGAGCTCCATCATGCATAAACCACATGTTATGTCTGATT
Source organism: Psylliodes chrysocephalus (assembly GCA_927349885.1). NCBI lineage: Eukaryota > Metazoa > Arthropoda > Insecta > Coleoptera > Chrysomelidae > Psylliodes > Psylliodes chrysocephalus. The sequence goes on from OV651813.1 coordinate 97,486,802, forward strand.
TGAATCGGAATATTATCAAGAAGCTCATGTGAGTTATTTTCCAAAAAAAGCCTGTATGCTGCTCCATTTAACCTATTCGGCAAAACAAATGGTCCAATAAGGTAATTATCAATAACTCCAGCCCAGACGTTTATTGAAAATTTATCCTGGTGGTGACGTTCAACAACCGCGTGAGGGTTATCTTCAGCCCATTCATGCATATTTCGAAAATTTATTATACCATCTCTAGTGAAACCAGCTTCATCGGTAAATAGCACTTTATTAAGAAACATTGCATCTTGATTACATCTTCCAAGAAACCATTCAGAAAAGATAACTCGCGGCTCATAATCAGTAGCTTTAAGTGCCTGAATTTTTGAATGTGGTAAGGGTACAATTGTTGTTCACGCAAAACTTTCCATACCGTGTTACGTCCGACTCCCACTTCTGAAATTAAATGAGAGAATCTGTGTAGTGAATAGTTAAGAAAGAGAATCCATTGATTTGGGAAATCAGATTTTTTCTGCATAACGCAACTCTTTTCGATACGAAAAGTCGTGAAATGTAAGAGAAGCAATAACAAGTAAAAAAACTAGTTTTATACGATAAGGTACGGGGTAACTAAAATAATAAATAAGTAATTACTTACCATTTGCTATTTTTCTGGTACTTGTCGATGGGGTTTCAGCTACCCTATCCAAAATTGCTTCTTCCAAAGCAGGAGTTCTCACATAATTTTGTCTTCCACTGTTACTAGAGTTTTTCTTAAATGTACCAGTTTCCAGAAGTCTATCGTCAATTCTAGAAAACGTCTTAGCGCATGGAAGATGCCTATTTGGAAAGCGCTCCTGATAAAGTCTGCGAGCTTCATTGGCATTTCCAGAAGCGAGTCCAAAACATTTCGCCGAATGTGTAATCATTATTGTAGTTATTGTGAGCCATTTTAAACAAAATAATAACAATACAACGAATCGCACCAGAACACTTTTAGAAATAATGTTTAACTGAAGAAACATTTATATCAGTGAGCGAAAAAAATTATCCATGAAACACAAAAACGCCAAAAAAATACATATTTTTACTTTTTTATTCTAAACAGCTAAATACAAACCTTATGGTCTTCATAATAAATAAATGGGAACTAAATTTTTAAATTTTATTTAGAGAGCTAAAAATGGTATACAGGGTGATTGATTAGTGTGAGGAAGCTCTGTAGATCTGTTATAATAAAAGTAGGCAGCTTTAAGCTCCACATTTTAAAATTAGTTACGATGTGACAGGGTGTTTCATAAGGCCGTGCCAAATCAAAGTTATGTTTTTTAAATGGAACACCCTGTATATTTTTATATTTTTAGAATCTGCTCTATAATCTGATTTCAATGATATATCACACTTGTTATCTAATATGAATAGTAAAGGATCTACAGCTACTCAAAAATCACATTTTTTCAAATTCAGGTGGCTGTTGTAGCCAAACAGTTGGAAATCGAGGAAAACGGCTTACAGTCCCTATCCTAACTTTTTAAGGTCTATTCAGTGACATAAAATACATATTATTTGATACAGGGTGATCAAAAATCCAAAATCACATCCGATTTTTGATCACCCTGTATCAACTAATATTTTTTGCCACTGAATAGACCTTCAAAAGTAAGGATAGGGACATGTAAGCCGTGTTCCTCGATTTCCAACTTTTTGGCTACAACAGCCAAAATTGAAAATTAACCTAAACTGCACGAATATCTTTGGATGATGTTTTCTCGGAAACGGCTGCTCCAATCGAGATCAAACAAGTATTCCTTTTTGACGTAGTTTTCAATGTAGAATGTAAAAAAAAATATGGATAAGTCATTACCAAAAACACAAAAAAGTTATGAATAATCAAAATTTTCAAAAAATTCCCAAGTACACCCCTGACGAAATAATTTATTTTTGAAGGTGTCAAAAGGTCACTATTATTGATCATATTTAACAGCCAAAATTTGGTTCTTTTATTTGTTTCCATTTCCATAGATGGCAAAATGCCGCTATTCGGCTAGGCGATAACAGATGGAGCTGCCAATACGCCAGTTCGTCATTTAATAACACATCTCAATAAGTAAAAGAGCACGGGGGTTTATATCATATGCACAATACGTAAACACGTTTCTGCGCATACTCCTCCGCGCTTGGGTGCTCTGAAGTCCGTTTTACAATAGCAAAATTGTATTAAAATGTAAAGCACATTGATTAATTTAATAACATCTCGTTCAGTAACACACAAAAAGTGTTGTTTCAAAAATTTTAATTCATATATTACAACAAACTAAAAAAAAACATACTTTCACCTAGTTATTTGTACCATGTGAAGATGGCTTTCTGTCCGCTGCATGACTGCTGGCTGCCCGCTATAGCGGGCCCCGCGCGCGCTGTCAACCACAACAAATAACATCAAAATCACACAAATGTGTGGTTATGTTATGATTTGGTTGTCGACGAAAACATGTGAGTGGAACTACTTTTATTTTTTTAGATATAAGTTATTTAGGATTATTTAAAATCAAGTAAAGGTATTTTGATGCTTTAACATGTCTTTACCAGGCAGAATTCATTATAAACGCATAATTTCTAATTGTTATAGTACATTTTATAAGGCCCATTCCAAACGTAAATTTTAAGAACAAACATTTTTAAATTTCCTTCTGATATTGATCAAAGAACGGAATGGTGTCGTATTTTAAACATTCCACTTACAACCCCAATCATTATACATTATGTGAAAATCATATTTTGATACAAAATTGTTTACAAACACAAATCGTTCAAGACTGCTAAAAGATTTGCTTTACCTTGCTTTAGCATCCTCAAAACCAGATACACCAAAGATAGTAGTACTTAGTAATAATTGTTATCACACCTCCAAACAGAGTCCTGTGAGGATAAAGTTCATTTTAATAATATATTGTAATGGAAAGGATATATGTCTTAACTTATAATAACAAAAATAATAATAGTAGTAATAATAATAATAATAATAATAATAATAATAATAATAATAATAATAATAATAATAATAATAATAATAATAATAATAATAATAACAATAATAATAGAAAAAAATTGTTATAAGATATAATAAAGAAACACCCTATATAGCATCATAGATTTGATAGCGAAAAAAACGAAAAAGTTGTCAAAAATGGAGAATGACGGTTTTTTTTTTTGAAAAGGTGACAGCCAATTTTTGTCTTGTCTTGTAAAAAAAAAAAATAAAAAACCCGGCTAGAGTTTAGAGTATCAATACACAAAAATGAATTAAGTAAGCAAATTTGTTGAAATTTGTACTTATATGACGGTGACTTGTACATAAACCTTTGTACAAGCTTGCGGCACAATCTTTTTGAAACGTGGACCAGGATCTAATAGTGACATTCGCAGAGCCCCAGTCTCCAGGCTGCAATCAATTGCAGAAAACTTGAATTGCAGACAGAACTGTGAGTAGTAGATACATTTAATAATTGTGAGAGAGACACTGTTAGAAAGTGCAGTACGAAGTGGTAGAATCACTTCGGTATTTGTAAATAGTTAGTATAGAGTTTCCTTAGTTTTAATTTTAAAAGAAGTAAAAAGTAAATACTAGCCGTAATTTATAATAATTTTCAAAAAAATACTTCAGGTGTGACAGTTGTCAAATTAGAAAGGATAGATTTCATGAACTACAATTTCTAAACGCAGGAGACAACTAACGGCGGTATTTTACTTTTTCCCTATTTTAAAATAATAACAATTAGTTTTTTTTTTGTTTAAGGTATGAATGTTTGGCATGAATGGTTAATAACAGTTATACTATATTAGAAAATAAGAAATTGTATTGAACTATGGTTTCATTTTCAATATTGTCTGTTTTGTTATAAATAAATTTGTAAGGTTTGGTGTTAAAATATTTTATTAGTTTGCTTACTTAAATATACAGGGTGATCATAAAATTTTGAAATAGTAGATTGGATTTTTGGCAGAATTAACAAATCAAAATAAATTAAACTAAATTAAACTAAATTAAACTAAATTAAACTAAATTAAACTAAATTAAACTAAATTAAACTAAATTAAACTAAATGAAACTAAATTAAACTAAATTAAACTAAAATTAATTAAAAAATTAAATAAATTTAAATTAAAAGTTGATAAAATTAAATAATTACCTCTGCAGTTAAATATGTCAACTTGAACCTCCCCTGGGATAAAGACGACCTGCTCTAATAACATAAGACTTTTAGAAGGACATTAAAGGCTAGTCGAGGTTAGTTTTAATAAAATGAGTTTGGTAAATTGTAATGTAATGAACTACAAATTAAAATCATTACAATATACAAAATTAAAAAATGAAGCAGAATTTGAGTCAGGCCACTAGTTATGTTGCAGGGTTTATTAAGAAACTTAATAGTTTTGACTGCAAAGAGTGTAAAGTTAATTTACAGACATGTTAGAAGACCATCGATACTTTTACTTATTTTAAAGAAAATTATGATAAAAGACGTTTTTATTTATGTACAAAGAAATGTTATTGAATTTCTTTCAAAAATTCTTGAAATAGTTTCACAACTTTTGGGTCATATTGACAACATAATTCAAAAAATTAAACTTTTTTGCCAGATCATGTTGATTTTAAATGGTTTAGATCAGAGGCGACTCGTGGCCTAGTCTATGAGGAGACTACTTTTAAAAGGCACACCCTATATACTTAATAAAAATATATGTCTATAAGAATTCAAAAAGCAGAAATATTACATTGTATTCTAATAGAAATATATATTTGTATAAAGTATATAGGATGAGCCAGCTTCCTCACAGACTAGGCCACAAGCCATCTCTGGTTTACATATAAAGAACATAAAACAGACGTCTTTTCTCATTTAGTTGAAACTTGTCTACTATTAATAATAAGAAAGTATTATAATGATAGTATGAGGGCTGCTGCAATGTCTAAAAGACAAACAAAATGATTTGAAGTTACTGCATTTAATGTTTTTCTGTTTCAGTTTATATGGATGGTTGCTTTTGTCTGATTTCCTAAGATTCAAGAAGAATTTGTTGTTTTGTTTTTTGATTATTTTAAAAATTTATTTACTTAGGCATTAGTTTTCATATCAAGTAAATTAATTATTTGTTATGCAATTTCTGATTTTTGTTAGCCAAAGATAGTTAACGTACCGAAATAGTAATGTAATGTTTGTGCTATTAGAGTAACTTTCTTAAAGAATCATTTATAAGACGCCCGGGAGCGCCATAGTAAATAATAATAATAATAATAGACATTCTTGCTTCGCATAAGCTCGCTTGCATGAAAAATATTTTTTTGTATTGCCATTTCTTTGATATATTTTTTATTTATTTTTCTTGGGAATTTTTAGTAAATATAATTATATAAAACCTTGTATGATATTTATTTTATCCCTCATAATTATTTGTCATAGAATTTTACATTTTTATTGCGCATTTCATAATTGTTACAAACAGCTAATAAAAAAGGAAAATTTTAATTATAATTAAGAGGAAAATTTACTTAAGCAATTATCTTTTTCTAAACAATACGAAATAGAGCCACAAATATTTCTATAGTTTAATTTTACTTTTTAGTGAATGAAAAATATATACCTTCAGGTAAAAGTGAAATGTCTGTTTTTCTGGAGCCACTATTCCGAAATTTGATTTAATTATTTTCTCAATTTTTGAAATCTTTATAAAAACAAAATTTTGCGATTTATTGCCATCAAAATTTGATTAAATTTTGAAAAAGTGGCTCCAGAGGAACATATTTTAGCTACACGTACATGTTTTTTATTTCACTAAAAAATTAAAAAAATTACTATCAAAATTTTGTATGGTCATTTTTCGTATTAGTTACAAAATAATTGCAAAAGTAAATTCTCCTTTAAAAAAATCCGCCAATTTTCAAATTAAATATAAAATTACGGGTAACTGCATTACCGACAGAGTAAGAGTTGATGGTAATACTGCTGGTAACTACATTACCGACAGAGTAAGATTAGTTCTACTCCTCCACCCCACAGGTCGTTGCAAGCAAACAGGTTGCCAAATTTCTACAAAGAAACGGCAACTCTTAATAATCCTTCCTCCATGTAAAAGAGTACTGTGTCAATAGTGTATCATAAAGGTGAGTTATCAAGTTTAAAATATTCTAAACAGGTTTGAAATTGTTTAGATAAATATATAAATGTTTGTACATTTTTAATGCTGTTAAGTTAAGAGGTGATTTTAGTAGAGTTTGTTATGGTATTTTAAGGTTATGTAATGGGCTATTCGTAAATCCAATAGCTCACGTAGTTTCTTAAATATAGGGTGGGGTATCTAACCCGGTATTTGGGATAGATGGCTCACTGTTAGCTGTTAGTCGGGTGAGATGCCTCACTATATTTAATAATAAACATTGAAATAAAATTCAAAAACATGGTCATTCTCTATGTTATAAATATTTATTATTATATGTTTTCAGATGCCTACGAAATATATTAGAAAACCAGGTTCCACAAGAGGTTCTTGGTCGGAAGATGCTCTTCAGCGTGCGATAACCGCAGTTAGAAATGGCATGGGAATAAACTTGGCTTCCAAAACTTTTAATATACCATCAAGGACATTACGGCGTCGTGTGCAGTATAATGACTCATCAAAAAAACCTATGGGGCCAACAGGAACTTTAGGAATGGCTAATGAGTCGAAGTTAGTAGCTCACATCAAAAAGTTACAAAACAGAGGATTTACTCCCACTCGAGATGATTTGAGGACCATGGCATATGAATTTGCAGTTAAACTTAAATTGAATCATAGGTTTAACCATGAGAAAGAAAAAGCTGGTTATGATTGGTTAAATTTGTTTCTGTTACGTCACCCAGATTTGTCTGTGAGAAAGGCTGAAGGAGTTTCCGTAGCCCGAGCTGAAGGTATGTCCCGTAAAAAGGTCTTGGCTTATTTTCAGCTATTACATGTAATTCTAGAAGAAAACAACTTATTCGAGTCACCGGGATCTATCTATAATATGGACGAAACTGGGCTACAGCTCAATAATAAAGTGGGTTACGTTATAGCTCAAAAAGGGTCAAAAGATGTATCCACAATTACATCTGGAGAAAAGGGGGAAACCATAACGGTTATCGCATGTTGCAATGCAGAATGCATTTTTCTACCCCCCGCTTGTGTTTTTAAAGGCAAGTATAAAAAGGATGAATTCCAAGATGGCATGCCAAACGGATTAGTAATTTACATGAACTAGAAGTCGGCGTATGTAAACTCAGATATTTTTCTATTATGGTTGAAATATCATTTTCTTCCAAGAAAAGGGGTAGGAAAAGCACTTTTGATCGTCGATGGTCATACATCCCACTGCAGTGCCGAAGTATTACAACTTGCGGAAAGAAATGATATTATTTTATTGTGCTTGCCAAGCCACACTACTCATTACCTTCAGCCTTTGGATCGTGGAGTGTTTAAATCATTAAAATCTGCATTTAACAAAGCGTGTTACCTTTTTATGAAAACAAATCCAAGCCGAAAAATAACTAGATTGCAATTTGGCAGACTATTTAGTTTCTTCATTTAGAGCCACGGGAATTTTTCCTTATAACCCTGAAGCTGTACCGGAACATGCCTATCATGTTTCTGATGCTGCAGCAGTTTTTGCAATAGGTGCTCTACCTTTTAAAAATAATGAAATTCTGATTGTGGATTAACTAAACCTCAGTCCAACCAATCTTTAACATTTCAATGTCGAACTTCTGATCCTCAAGCCAGTTCATCTTTAGTACCTGATCGTCAATCTCCTGAGCCTCGACCTGGTCCATCTTCAGTACCGGATCGCCAATCTCCTGAGCCTCGACCTGGTCCACCTTCAGTTCCTCGTCAACAGTCACCAAAAATTCAACATTGCTCATCCTCATCATCCGATAAACCTGAATCTGCTGGAAAAATTCTAGAGAATATCTCACCCTTGCCTATAATTCCTGTAGCATTAAAAAATCGAGGTAGAAAAGTTGCAACTATATTAACTTCAACCGAAAATATAGAGAAGGCAAGATTATTAAAAGAAAGACTTGCAAAACGTAAAGGTGTGGTACAAATAAAATCTGTTTCAAAACCAATTAAAAGGGCAAAGAAGACCAAGCCTACATTGCCTTCCTCTGAGTCAGATGAAGATTTTAAATCCAAAGAAGACAGTGATAGCGACATCAATGAGGAATTTAATGAGAACGAATGTGTTGGATGTCTGGAGGACTACAACACCACAACTCGTTCAGATGACTGGATCCGTTGCATTGATTGCAATCGCTGGATGCACGAAAATTGCACTAAATTTAAAAATAAGTGTGACTCATGTGGGAAATACGGCCGAAAATAATTAAAAGATATTTTTCTGTGTTTCTGTTAATCCAAAGATTTTATTTTAGATTGAGCCATCTATCCCTGACAAGCTGGAAGAGATGGCAAAGTCCTATTTTTAATAAAGAATTATTTTTTCGTTAAATGTTATATAAATTAATTTGTTTGTGTTTAAAAAATGCTTAAATAAACTTTGCTTTTACCGTTGCGTCATTTGTTTTCGACATATAAATTTTGCATTTTGAATAAAAATTTTTTTTTCGAATTGTAGGGCATCTCACCCGGACTTACCCTAGTAAAGTTTAGGAGACAAGAGAACACTTTAAATAGGCTGTAGACAGGATATAAAATTTAGAAATTTTGGGTGAAATTTAAGTAGGGGAAAGTAACATTAAATTTAGATAAATTAATTTGAAGCCAAGTGTAACCTAATAATGTGTGTGGGAGAAATATAAAGTCTTTTATAAAAAATAGTAAAAGTTTAAAGTTTAAGAGTGATATATTAAATGGATTTATAAGGAGGAAAGAAGCAAGGTTGGTTTGATGAAAGAACAGGAGAGAGATGATGAGAGCGTAGAACAAGTAGGATAAAGAGATAAGAAACAACAAGATGTAGGAAATATAATTATTAAAAAAAAGATTGAGAAACAGAACAAAATCAGGACAATACAGCGAGGCTAGGAAAGGAGATTAGCGAGACTCAATGGAAGAAAGAAGAAATATAGGTTGAAGATCTAATGCAAATGCTCATAAATAAAAATAGAAATAAAGATAAGGAACAATTATTGAATACGTTGGACCAAAAATGTAGGCAAATAGATAAATAAGAGGAAAACAGTAAGAAAATGCATGAAAATAGGAAATAAGATGGAGACGAAATAATAAAGAAGATAGATGAAATGATAGGAATATATAGCGAAGAAACAAAGCAAATTAAAGGAAAAAGATGCAAATTAGAAAAAATGTAAAGCATATTAAATCATAGATGAACATTTATAATTAAATATAGAAACAAAAAAAGTTGAAATGAATGTAGAAATTGAAAAAGAACAAAAGTAATAAAAAAAGATAGATTCTAAATGTAGAAAAAGAAGATACATAATAAAATGAATTTAAAAAAATGTTAGAATAAAAATTAAAGAAAAAAGAAAACAAATTCAAGAGGAAAATAGAAAACAAGATAAAAGAGAAACAAAATTATAGAGAAATAGGAAAAAAAAATAAAGAAATTTTACCGAATAAAATAAAAGTAAAACTAAAAAAAAACACAGGACGATGAAATAAAAATTAACAAAAATAAAAGTGACATTAAAATTAAATTAAAATAGGTAAAGGGAGATGAAAGAAAAATTAAAGCAATAAAAAAAATAAGAAAAGAAATAGATCAAAATAAGTATGTATGGAAAATTAGATTAGATTGGGAAAATGGGGGAACATATTTAAAAATAGGAGGTTGTTAGAAAAGGAGCTAGTTAGACGAAGGTGAAAGAAAATTAGGAAAATTTTAATTGGAAACTGATATTTTAATTTTTGGAACAAGCAAAGAATGGTTTAAAATATAGGAAAGTATGTGATTTGTGGGAGATAATTGGAATCAATGAATGTAAAATAAATGATTTAATAGTAATAGTAATACATTTAAAAAATTTGGAAGGTGGTAAAGTACGAGGGGCATTTCATGTACAAGATTTGTATAAATATGAACTGTAGATTTAGATAGTTATTGAATTGGTATAGAATTGTAGTATGGAGTTAGAACTAGTAGTTATTAAATAGTTTATTAGTTTATGTTGAATAAACTAAATAAAAAACAATGAGTGAAATCAACATTTCAAATAAAAATTTGAATATTTTAGTTAATAATTTGAAATTTTGAATTTTAAAATTCAATATTCACATTAATTTGGAGATATATTGAGTGGAATTTGGAAATTTTGATATACAAACTCTTGAGGTCATCAAATTTTTTATCAAAATTGAATTATATCAAAATTAAAGTAAAAAAACAGAATTTCGGGGGTTGTTGATTTTGGAAATTGTCAGATAAAAATGAATTGTCAGGAAACGTTAGATAAAATAATAAATTTATTATATTCAAATAAAACAGATTCATAGAAACGATATTATTGGAAGAATTGTTGAGTTGAAGAAGTAAAATAAAGAGATTGAATTAAAAAGATAAATAGCATTTTATTTATTAGAAGCTGATAGTAGCAGGAAGAAGAGTTAAGTGAAGGAGCGCCAGTAAGCAGAGGTAAAGACATTAAAAGATAGGTGAAGCTAAGACAGAGGCACATACACAGACAAAGACAAGGAACTAGCGCGAAATTACGTAGAAAAGACTGAAGATTTGAAAATTTATTATTTTTAAGCTATTGCATAGCTTTTATCGCGGGCTTTGAGCTCGGCGACCGAATAAAGAAATTCTGTAACAAAAAAAAAAACCTAACACCCCCCACTCCGACCGGCACAGCGGTGCGGCGTTAAACAATATTAACTTCTCATTTATTTAATAAAAGAAAATCGAAAAACCGAAAAATCGAAAAATCGAAAAATCGAAAAATCGAAAAATCGAAAAATCGAAAAATCGAAAAATCGAAAAATCGAAAAATCGAAAAATCGAAAAATCGAAAAATCGAAAAATCGAAAAATCGAAAAATCGAAAAATCGAAAAATCGAAAAATCGAAAAATCGAAAAATCGAAAAATCGAAAAATCGAAAAATCGAAAAATCGAAAAATCGAAAAATCGAAAAATCGAAAAATCGAAAAATCGAAAAATCGAAAAATCGAAAAGTCGAAAAATCGAAAAATCGAAAAATCGAAAAATCGAAAAATCGAAAAATCGAAAAATCGAAAAATCGAAAAATCGAAAAATCAAAAAATCAAAAAATTGAAAAATCGAAAAATCGAAGACAATTTCAGAAAAATTGAATTTGAAAATGAATGATGATCCACAAGAATCCACAACAAAATATGGGACCACCATTGACGCGGTATTTTCCAGATATTTAGAGGATATCAAGTCTCAAACGTATGTTTCTTATTTCAGTTACCATAAACCTATTGTTTCAATGATAAAAATTCCTAAGTAACCTACATGTATTGTAAGATAATAAAAATATTTTAAACAATATTAACTTCTCATTTATTCAATAAAAGAAAAAAAATTGTTTTCTTATCGGTCACCACGCTCAAAAAGTGTAACTTGAATTAATATCAAAGAAAAAACTTGAATTAATATCAAAGAAAAAAATACTGCATAAATAAAATAAATAAATAATTATAATTGCATAAGTTGATAAAAAATGCTATGCAATAGCTTTACCGCAGCAGTTTCCGAGTGCCACACGTATTTTTTATTTTTCAATTTTTCATAAAATATTTATACATTCAAGAGTCTTAAAAAATTTGGAAAATTGATATGCAGGGTGTTTCTATATCAATTTATTTATTAATTTATTTTTATCTAATTTACAATACTAACACTCTGTTATTATGTAATATCAACCCTTTTACTATAGAGTAAATGCACGGAAGAAAAGAGGAATCAGCTGATGTACTATTTTTAATTCCAAATGTTTTCTTTTATCAGAAACTTCTTTTTGATATAATCTTTTTTTTTTTCTTTTGGAACTTGGTATTATACATTTTGAAAAATAAATTCGAGAGACGCTAAAATGGTGGTTCCCACCTTATCGAGACTGAGGCCCACAAGGGTAAACTCGTAGCGTAACAAATACGAGAAATGATTTAACTTGGAACGAAATACCGAAAGCCGATAGTAGTATTAGCACGTTCAATTTTTTGGATTGTGAAGCATTGGCATTACTTAGGTTAAACCATGTGATGATTTTCACAAGCCTTGATTTTTAAAACCATTCTATATCGCCTTTTGATTAGGGTTTAAAAACTTGTTCGAGCAATTTATCCAATAATAATTGGTCCCTTTACCTCGCCTTACTTCGCCTATTTATATTCTATTAATAAAGGACAGAAGGATGAGTATTGCAACTATGTTAAAAGAAATAAATTGGCTTTCAGTTCAGAATTATGTTCAGTACATGACTGATATTTATTTATAAAATAAAATTGACATAGTACCATCGCATCAGATCTATTAGAAAAAATTTAATATAATTCGCAATATCACAACTATAATACAAGAAACCAATCTGACTTTCATGTACGGCAAGCCATCAATAAAAGTTCCCAAAATACAATTTTTATTAAAGGTTTAAAAAATTTAATAGATTGCCTACAGGAATTAAAAAAAAAACAATAAATGTATTCAAAAGTAACCTCAAACAATACTAGATAAATGAACAGAACGGATATACTTTCTTTTGATAATACTCTTTAAACCTACCCTTTTTAAGTATTTCCCTTAATTTATTGTTATTTTACCCCTCGTTTTATCCGCATTTATTATAGATTATTTGTTTTGAGATCATGTATTTTATTTTAAAAAATTACTTGATGTTATGTTTAAATTATTATTAGTTTTGCGACGATAGGTTATAGCAACTTATAGACACAAAACTATTTTTGTGTTAATGTAGATCCATAGAGAGCAATTTAATTTACAAAGGCCTTCTTTCAACATACAAATAAATGACAACTTTATAATTAAAATAAAAACAACAAAATACATCGGTATCATAATTGATCCAAATTTGAAATGGGCATTATATCCTACCTCTCTTTTATATAATAGAAAAGTGCTTTGTATGAGAACATTATATTATCTGTCTTGCTGTACCTTTATTTATGGAAAGCCTGAATTGAAATATTTATTATTTGCAATAAATATCAAAAGAAGTATACATTTTTAAATAATTTGACATTTAAGAGCCATTCACATACCACAGTTGACATCTTGATACTTGACAGACACAGCCAAGCATTATTTTGATTTTTGCCAAATAAAATGGCCGGTTAATTATTCTATGGGGTTACGACAGAGAACCAGAAAATTTGAAGAAGGTGTTTTTGTGGCTAGGGGCGAAATAGTAGTACGCTTAATAGCACCACCATAAAAAAGTCATTTTTAAGAAAATGCTTATATATTTTTCATAAATTAGCAGGCTTGGCGACTAATTTTAAATGAAAATCGCTAATGGTTGCAAGTATGAAGGTCGCAACCCGCCTTAGAATTTTCACCTTTACTATCAACAGCTGTTGTTTTACAGGTCGTTAGAGAATATTTGCAACTCATGGAATGTAAAGAATGTTAGGAATTTTGACGTTAGAAATAATTGAAATTCCTAAAATTATCATATAAGAAATGCATAAGCGGATTTTAAGAAAATTGTTATTAAAGTAGTTAGGATGAACCGAAATTTCTGAAAATCAATAGGGTTCTAAGTTAGAAGTAATTATTCAAGAAAATTAAAACCGCAAGTCAATCAGAACTTTTGTTCTAGAGTTATCGTGCCGGTATACATACATAGACGACCAGACGAAATTTTTTTTTTTTATTTTCGGACTCAGAATGATCAGAAACATGAAAAAAAGTTTTAAAAAATGGGAGTCAGAACATTTTTTCGTCTGCACGAAAGCAATACTGATGCCCCATAGGAAGGGCCTCAGTTATACTTAAATATTACTTTTTAACATTAGGAAAATATATCTTTGGACCAATTTTTTAAATAAACACCTACATTTTGTTGGCCCTATTGAAGCATTTGTTTAATTCATATAAATTTGGTTGATGCAGAAAAATTTTTTACATGAACAGTGTTGTGTTGTTGCGGTTTCTGAAAATAGCATTGGAAAAAAGTTAAGTCTACGCAGAACAAGAGGTCAATAACTTAATAACTTAAGTAGTTGATGACACCGACGTAAAAAAAAAACACAAAATAGTTATTTGTGTAGCAAGGCCGTAAAGTTGATCTCTTTTTTGGCCAAATCAAAAATTTGGAGCCGAGGCCAAGCAACTTCTGGTTAGGCCAAGGAAGATCATACGGCCGAGGTGCACACAACATTTTTTCAGCGACTTTGTCAGATTTCCATTTTAAAATCAGTAAATATTTTGAATTGCTGTTCTCAAACAAATATTTTGCAACAGTTTTTAAACGATTTTATAAGTATGAAAGGTTTTTCTTCATTGATTTTAAGATAGTGATTATTTAAAGATGACAGTGTGATATTTCTAAAAACGCATAATTTGACTATATCAGATCACCATTTTAAAATCAGTAAATATTTTTGTTGTTTTCAAAAAAACACTTTGACTACAATTTTTTTAATGTTTGTGTAAATATCAAATGTTTTTCTTTATTGGTTTTAAGACAGTGATTTATTTAAAGATGGCAGTGGGACATTTCTAGAAACGTATATAATTTGACTTTACAGATTACCATTTTACAATCAGTAAATATTTGAATTGTTGTTCTCAAACAAATATTTTGACAACAGTTTTTAAACGTTTATGTAAGTATGAAATGTTTTCCTTTATTGCTTTTAAGACAGTGATTATTTAAAGATGGCAGTGTGAAACTTCTAGAAACACATAATTTGACTTTATTAGCTCGCCAATTTAAAATCAGTAAATATTTTGAATTGCTGTTCCCAAAGAAATATTTTGACATCAAGTAGAGTCAATATTTTTTAAATTCTTGTTTTTCAGAAGAGGCTTAAATGCAAGAACTATTGTTTCAAATTTTTATTAATCGAATAAAAATCCATCGTCAACCAATAAAATTTATTAAGAATTACTAATGATAAGTATGATAAATCTGTGTTTATAAAAAGCGATGGTAAAGTAAATGTGGCCAAAACAATTGACACTTTAGGGATGTTAATAAATCCGTAATATGTCGTTTTTATGACAGTCGCCTAATAAATGTAATTCAGACTCCTATATCTGAATGTACCTTTGCGTAATCTCCCGAAATACTAAACGTATCGCCCTTGTATCATACCGTACTATTTTGTTATTCTCTTAAAATGTAATTTTTAACCTATTAGAGATACGATATGTGATATAAAACCATGTATGAAAGCTTTTTATCGATAAAACTATTAGCCCAACAGATACTTTACAAATTGAATCTCATAAGCTACATTGTTTGCAGATACATTTTTTATCAAAAAATAAACATCCCGAGGCGCTATGACGTAATATATGAAGAACGGAATGTGTATGCTTTACGATTTTGCGCCTGATGATGAAAAATGATCGGAATATTCTTTCCTTCATGTACGAGTAGTACAAAAAGCATTGGCTTCGTAAAGATTAATAACCATACACACACTCTCGGCTTTATCTTAATAGAAAATAGATGACGGATATCAATCACCCATAAAAATCTGTGCTGAAATAAAAAGAGCAGTGGCGCAGTTGAAAGGATTTCAGTAGCAGAGGACATTTATCTTTTAACGACATTTCTAAGTAGAATAATTGTCTTGTTGATCATTTGTTGAGCCGTTTTTTCATAATTCAAAATTTTTTAAAATATACCCGTTTTATTTCCATTTGTTGTATGAAACATGAATTATAGATTATTTGGCATTAATATTTTATAAATAATTACTGTAGAATTTCACTAATTAAAGGGTGATCTGAAAATACGTAATATATTTTTTAATCATTTTTTTATGACGGGGTTAAAAATATTGTCATAAAAATAACGTTTAAGTAATTACTTCTTGAGGATGTATCATATTTTATACAGAGGGTAACTCATAAATGTGGTCTCAAAAGCATATATTGTTTTACAGCTTTAACGAGTACAAATTTTTGTATTATTTACATAAGAAAAGTAAAAATTTCTCCATCAAGTTTGAAAATTATTCCATTTTTTTACTAACAAAAGTGCAGTATTCACACAGTAGCCTGTGAAGAGTATTATGTATTCGCTTCATCCATCAGTCCGTCCGTCCGATGTCACGTTTTTTGTCCGAAAAAAGATATCAATTTGAAAATTTAAGAAAAACTCAAGCTATATAAGGGGACAAAGGCAATTAATTTTAAAAAATATCTGACTAAAAATAGAAGGGTTAATGGAGATGAAAGGAGTAAAAAAATCGTAACTCAAAAACTAAAAATGATATCAACTTGAAATTTTTAGCAAAAATCAAGCTCCATATGGGCGCAAAGTTTAATGATTTTGAAAAAATCTAATTAAAAATGGGGGTTAAGGGTGGGTTGAAATAAAATCAAAAATCAAAAACGAAAAGCGATATCGATCATGAAATTTTTAGTAAAAATCAAGCTCTATAAGAAGCTGAAACCTATTGATTCTAAAAAAATCTAAATTAAAATGGGGGGTTGAGATAATAATAAAAAGTCATAAATCAAAAATAAAAAGCGATATCAACAATTTTACAAGGCAATGAAGCCTATTGATTTAAAAAAAAATCTGAATAAAAATGGAGATTAAGGGGGACTGGAAATAAAAAAAAATAAAAAAAAAAACGAAAAGCGATACCTACATGAAATTTTTAGTTAAAATCAAGCTCTATAAAAAGATGAAGCCCATTGATGCTGATAAAATCTGAATTAAAATGAAAGTTTAAGATGGGGTTGAAATATTTAAAAAAATCCTAACTTGAAAACTAAAAAAGATGTCAACTTGAAATTTTTATTAAAAAATCAAGCTATAAAAAGGAATTGATTCTGAAAAAAAAAATTGACCAAAAATGGTAGATAAGGGGGATTGACATTAGGGCTGGACGATTATCAAAATAAATAATTGATTATCGATTATTTAAAATAATCAGTTAATTGAAAAATCGATTAATAAAAAATAATCAATTAATCAAAAGATCGATTAATCGAAAATAAGCAATTATTCAAAAATAATCGATTAATCGAAAATAATTGATAAATTAAAAATAATCGATTAATCGAGTGATCGATTATTCGAAAATATTTTATAATTCAAAAGTAATCGAAAATTCGAAAATAATATATTATTTGAAAATAATCGATTATTTGAAAATAATCGATTATTCGAAAATAATCGATTATTAGAAAAATCGATTATTCTATTAATCGAAAAGAATCGATTATTCGAAAAGAATCGATTATTCGAAAATAATCGGTTATCGATTACAAAAAATATAAAAATCGATTATTAATCAATTATTTTGTCCCCCCTAGTTGAAAAACAACCAATTAAGAAACCAAAAACGATATTTAATTGAAATCTTCAGGAAAAATCAAACTTTATAAGGGGATGAAGCCTATTTATTCTGAAAAAAAAAACTAAATACAAATTAGGGGTTAAGGGGGTTGAAATATTCAAAAAATCTTAACATAAAGACGAAAATTTATAACAACTTGAAATTTTTAGCAAAAATCAAGCTCTATATGGGGACAAGGTCTATGGTTTATAAAAAAAATATGAATAAAAATGAGGGGTTAAAGGGGGCGGGGTCTGTTAAACTGTAAGGAGTATAATATGGAATGCCAAGTATTATATATCTTAATTCTAGTTGTAATCCTATAATTAGTTTTCCTAAAATGTGTATCAAAGTTATTAGTTAAAAAATGTTTTTAATATACAGAGTGTTTCAGAATAAAGAACGGCAAACCGAGGAACTTGTAGATATTAACTAATTAATAAGAAAAGCTAAAAATAATTTTTCGGTAAACGTCTCGGTTTTTATTCTACATGGTAATACAGTGAATTTCATAAAATATAATTTTCTAAATATCTTCCCTTAAGGTAAATTTTAACTTAAAAATATGTATACGTTAGATAATCATCCTTATTAGTTAACACACTTTAGTTTGATAAATTACGACTCTATCCACTGAGCCAACCCATCCCCTAAAAACAAAATAGTTATTTTCCAGTCTAGTTGCGGTATTTATTTTGCACCTATCTTATACCCTTCATTAACAACAAATAGCAGGTCCTACCCAGATGCCTACTAAAAAACCTAGGTTTATCTATACCAACAAAACCTATTGGGTTTTTTAGGCACTCATTTTATGTGAAACCAACTAAACACACCGTGTGCTAATCCATTTCGTTAATTTTGATAAAATCGGGCAATAATTGACTTCAATGATGATCTACTTTTTATTAATAACAGTTTATCTGTGATTATACGAGAGCCAAAACGCAGTACCTCGTAACCAGTGTTGCCAACCTTGAAGTAAGCTTTTTCCCTCTTCTTGCATTAAAAATTCCCACTTTTATAAAAAAATCGGTTTTTTATAAGAAATACAAGCATGTACATATTTTCCTAAAAATGTTTATGAAAAGGGAACAAACATAAAAAAGTATAATCTAAAAAATACAAATCTTTTAACAAAACTTTAAAAATATATTAAAGAATTAACAGTTTTAATTTTGTTAATTTTTAAAATCATATTTTTTTTACAATTTGGACTGAAGTAAAAAATTCTCGTTTTAAGTTAACTTCTCCCTTTTTTTGTTGAAAATTCCCGCAAAACGTAAAATTTCCCTCCGGTTAACAACACTGCTTGTAACTAACATTTTCACTGAAAATTTTATTTTTTGATAATCTTGTTTAAAATATTTCTCTCCATATACTGTATTCGCTCAGTGCGAAGTTATTATAGGGGAAGTAAAAGCGATACTAGCGCTAGCTGCGGATAATTCGTGCATTTTAGGACGATATTTTGTCATTTTGGCATATCAAATACACGTATACATTTTACTTTGTTTTTAAAAAGTAGGTAAAAACAATACAATAAGCAACCGGAGTTGCTGTGTTGAAAATTGTACAAATACTAGCAAAAAAAAACAAATTGGAAATTAAATCAAAGAAATAAATAAATAGGTCTACAATAAGAAGAAAAATTACCTTTATTTTTGTAACAGTAATACAGTAATACTGGAAATATTAGACATCAGAAACTTGAAAGGTTTTAAATAAACAAATTATCATTTTACGATGTTCTTCAACATCCCTTTATTCTTAAATGTTCATTCAGCAAGGACTAGATTTCAAGATTTCTGCCTTTGATTATTGTATGTGGCTAAAATGCAATTTTGTGACATACTGATGGGAAACCAGTTTTTATCATTCATTCTATGTTTTCTTTCGAACAAAAATAAAAATATAAATAACGATCCTTCTTTTATACATTTTAACTTTACGCTATTATTTAATGGTATTTTTTTTAGTTTGACAGCATAGGTTAGTTCTTCAAAGATAACTTAGGCAAAGAATACCTACCCAAGAAGCGAAACTAAATGGGCAATTCGTGGACAAAAAACTGTCAAGTTTTCTCAGTGTTTTAGAGGTGGTTTAACGTCAAACATGCTGTCAATTTATGTAGAGCAACGTTTGGTATATTATTATTAGCGTTTTGTGAAAATTGCAGTAAAGTACGTAGTTGTATTTAACTAACTATTAATTAGAAATTAAATAGTTTTAAGATATTTGTTATTTGAAAAAAATACATTGCATTGTTCATAAATTTTAATGACCTTTCTTGCATCTGGCTGTAAATGTTTTATATTTTAAATTTCTAAATCAGTATTACCTCTAATGATGTGTTTTACGGCTACGTATTATGCATCGTTTAAATTCATAGTCTTTTTTTTAAATTTGTTTTTTTTTGTTTTTCAATTAATTCGGATTAAAACAGTAAATAAAAAATAATACAAAACAATAATTAAAAGGAACCAATTCGCTGCAATCAGGATGCAATCGAAATGCATTTACAGCTACCTACAGTACTCCTATATATGTGACGTGTGGAGAGTGGGTTACCCCACGACACTTATGCCTCACTATGTCCAATGTGCTTCCTTCTAAGAGGATAGGCACCTCCTAGCTCGTGAGCTAGCCTTCAGGTTTAATGCAGTTGACAACGTTGCCAAGAGGTGCTTCTCATTTATTGGGCGGTGTTAGATAATAATCTCCTGAAACAAATATTCTAATAAATGAGAGCGTCGAGCAATCGTACAGGATATGCTTGATGGTCACATCTTCTTGTTCGCACCTCCTGCAGGGTGCGGATTCTGACGGCCCCATAATATGGAGATGTTTCCGTACTTGGCAATGATCAGTTTAAGATTCATACGTTTCTATGCTTCGTGTAAACAGTTGCGATGACGGTAAAGTGACCATCCGTTCCGTTTTTGGTCGGACAGTCCCGATGTTAAATCACTAGTCCCGATTTAACATGTGTCCCGATTTTATCCCGCTTTGAAGCCATTATGGTGACGTTTTTTTGCTCTCCAATGAACCCTCACTACTTCAAAAAATATAATTCTTTGACAAAAAATCTCCTAATCTCAATGTTTTTGATTTATTCCACTTTCTAATTTTCAAAATATGGTTACTTTAGATGACGACGAACAAACAAAGGACGGGTTGAAATTTGAAATAATTTGACATATCTTTATAGAGTTTTTACTTTAAATTAACCTAGGATCATTTATTATTCCAAACATTTTGAGTCAGGTAATGAAATTATTTTACGGGAAAATATGTTAAAACGCATTTTACTTCAACTTGCGAAAACAACACTGCCACAGAACCCTTTCTTTAGTTCCCATTTGGCATACTTCTGATTGTTTAACGTAGAAGCGACTTTAATTTGCACTTTTACGTTTTAACAAACGGTTTCAAAAAAGCTGTTTCGAGTTTGCTCGTTTACCTTTTACCGATTCGTAATCATACGAAACTGATGGATGACGGTGAACGAACCCATTGTTAATTTAGTATGTGTTTAATACTTATGAACCAAACGACAAAAATTTATTAATTTTCATACGTTTCCCAGTGTATTAAGTTCCCATGCATTGGTACATACGAAAACTCATTCAGTTTCGCTTCTTGGGTAGGTATTCTTTGACTTAGGCAACTTCTCATACATTTTCCATTAAATACTATTTCCTGCCTATCTTTTATAATTAATTGATTTTTATTGAATATATATATTTTTTTAATTTAACCGATAAAAATATATAATAATAATAAATTAATGTTTTACTTGTTTTACAAATCCATATACTTTTATTAAAACCAACATATATACTTTTCAATTACGAATTCTATTAAGAACTGTATTTGTCAGTATACGCAGAAATAGTCCATGCTGTCAACGGAGCGAATAGTAGAAGTATTACAATTTTTGAACAAAACATGGGTTAAATTACAGAAAATATTAAAGTAAAATGGATTTTTCTATGTAATTGTAAATTGTTTTTTTATCTCTTCAAAAATGCCCTCGTATAGTTGAATTGTTGTGAACTATCCTTAATTAATATTTTTTTGTAACGCTTGTTCAGATTTGAACATGTTTCTTTATATTCACATACTAAATTAACATCCTGTATATGAAACAAATTCTATTTAATTAAAATGTTAATTTTCGTATGCAGGTACTATAAGCTATTTCAATTTTATATCAAGTTCAATGTATATCGTAATAACAAAAATGCTGGATTGTTATTTTAAAATCATTTTAAAACATTGAACTGGGATCGAATTCGAATAATAATATTTTTCTATTGTACATTTTGATAATTAAATAATATCAATTGTTTTTGTATATTGTTTATTTTGTGATATTATAAGTGTATATGCAAATAAGAAATAAAGTGATTGATTAACATGTGGTAGAGTATACTTTACAAAATTATCTTTAAAATGAAATTCACGCAAACCATCTAGTAATATCACTTACAAAATTCACATTTGAAATCTAATCATGGTCCTTCGAGCAAAGTTTAAAAATTTGAAAAACCTTTGGAAGAAGCAAACTTCAACATGTCCTTCTGCCAACCTCAATAACACAAGTTCGACCAAATCTAAGCCAAAATCCAAGAAGCAACGCTATTGTGTTAGAATACCTACACTAATAGTTCTATGGGTCTTCTACAAAACAAGATCTACCCCCATCTCCGCCCTGGTCCACAAGCATCGCCCAACCACGCAAAGATAATAGAACTCCAGACTAGCGTCAATCAGAAACAAAAATCCTCGTGAGTTAAGATGAGAGTCGCCAGTATGTTCAGATTTAAACATTTTTCTTTAAAATAAAATCTATTTAACTAAAATGTTTATTTTCATATGCAGATACTATAAACTATTGCAATTTTTTCTAATTTTTATTGACCTTTGAAAACAAATAATACAAATTCCATATTACATACATATCCTTATAAATATCCATTCATGTGTACAAGAAAGAAGGTCAATAGGCTCTTTGATCAGCATAACCTGTTCTTCCTCAAAAGCTTGAGATCGGGGAAAAAAATTAAAAAAATAATTCAGTTGCGTACATTTTATAAATTTTCATGTTTTAAAACTCCTAGATTACTTAATTTCTACATTTCTAAATTTCTAATTTTCTAAATTCTTAAATTTTAAATGTTTTTAGAATATTTTAATTCTAAATTTTTAAATTCATAAATTCCTGAATTCCTAAGTTACTAAATTAAATTACTGAATTCCTAAATTTGTGAATTGGTCATTGATATAGGCGCCGGAACTCAAAAATTGCTTTGGGTGCTCGGACTCTATACGAGAAATGGATGCTCTCCCCTACATGCCCCACTTAGTATCACCACCGATTTTTCAAAAGCCAGTGGTGCTGCGGTGCTAAAGTCACAAAGAAATAAATGGAAACACAATATAAAACACATATTAACTATCATGAATTTAGAAGGTGATTTTTGATGATTTACTAATACACACATAATGAAGTATTTAAAAACAAAACAGCCAATTTTGGGCACTCCAGATCATTTACGAAAAAACGCTATGACCGTCAATTTTTGATTTTGGGGGAAACTTTTTTTTGATAGTTTCACCCTCTAAACGGAAACCTTCTAGCGGATGTAAAACTTACCTCTAAAATCTTAAATGGAAAAAGGAGTCGAATTATTTTGAAAGTATTTTTACTTAGATTACAACCCCCGCTACTGTCTTCCTAGCCATGATCCTTTAACCATTTTTATTTTTTTATTTGCTTATCAGTTACCCGAGTAAATGCCGGAAATGCTGATCCTGGAAATCCATGCAATAATAGAGGTTTTATTTAAAACGCTCTCGGACATTTGGGGTGATTTGATGACATTCGTCAATTATCCGTTGTCGCCAGATTTTCCAGTGATGTTCGCTGGGTGGCATAAATTTTAGTTTTTAAGTGCTCTCATAAAAAATCTAACAGAGTTAGATCTGGAGACCGTGGGGGCCTTTGCTACTTCCTCTTCTTCCGATCCATTGAATTGGAAACGTTTGATCCAAATAATGACAAACAGTAATAATTGAAAAATGTTGTGGCACACCGTCTTGCTGGAATATTAAGTTGTTTGCTATGTACTAACCGTCATTCCCAATCAACTCTAGTAATGCTGGATAAATGGCATTTTCTAATAATTCCAGATACATTTCTGCGGTTAAAGTTCCAGGAAAAAAGGGGCCAATTATACGGTTACCAAACATTTAGTTTTCCGGATGTTGCGTATACACTTCATGAAATATTCTGGGATTTGAATCGGACTAATAACGACAGTTGTGACGATTTTGCGTACCATTTAGGAAAAAGTACATTCGTCAGAAAAACACACGTTAAAAAAAATTGCTGATCATTTATTATTGCCCGTTCAATCATAATTTCACAAATTTCAAACGGCCTATCAAAATCGTCTTTGTTACGTTCTTGTATCAGAGGTATTTTGTAGGGATGAAACTTGTGGGTTCTTGAACAACATGGCCTAAAATCGCCACCTCTGCAGCTTCTTAACTACAGCATTTTCCATTTCTCGTTATTTGATAGTTACTGATCTTCTTTCCCAAAATGTTTGGACTAACTCCAAAATATACTTTCGTTGGACTTGTTAAACAGTTGGGTAATTTCTATAAGCACGTTCTTTTAAATTATATGCACCCTCTCAGCAATTAAGTAAACCATTATCACTGATATGCCACTTTTATGCCGACTCTACAACGAAATAAACTAAACTTTACTACTTTGCGGCGACGAAAGAATGTCATCTGATAACAATAAGGTCAGAGGATTGTTACAAAAAATTACTTTTTTTATAACAATGTAAAAATTATGTTAAACTGGTTTGGTACTTTTGGGGAACCACTGTATGTGCTACGTAGATAGTAGCGATGTAAAACTCGGAAGCTATAATCTAGATAAAAATACCTTCAAAATAAAATATCATTCTTTTTTGACGCCACAGTGTTTTATACACCAAAAATAATGAACCCTGAAGTCCAAGTTCGACGCAATATCAATGACAAGTGACGGTAAAGAATGGTGGAAAGTCTATAGTTTGTTGTACTATTAATGCATATTTTAATAAGTGATATTTAACAAATATTTAAAAGCTATGAACTTTTCATCATCTTTTATAGTATTTAAAAGCTAAACCGCAAACTACACTCTTTTATTTTGGTCCTAATTATTTTAGGAAACTTGTAAAGAGCAATCCAGTCCCTTCTGACGTCACACCGCACGCATCTCACGACCTCCCCTCAAAGTATTTGGAACCTTGTTCGCTACATAAATTTGGCAATGTTGTGTGTCGTGCGGGTCCGATTACAATTCAGGTATAATTCGTTGGATATCGCCGCCTACTGGGGGTTAGTGGCTTGTTAATATACGAATGTAGGAATACTATTTTTAAACCAAACAACTCAAATATTTTTTTATTTATTGATAGTTATAGATGATATACAGGGTGTCCCGAAATTAGACGGTCATATTTTAACAGCGTAATCTACATCCTAAAATAGTAGTAAAAGTTTATATAAACATGGGTCCGAAAACTTTTCTTTTCCGAGATACAGGGTGTTAACTGTGAAGTCCTGATACCACACTTTTGTAAATATTTTCTAAACGTTTAAAGATAATTAGGTAAAATTTGTTACAAATACTTACCTTTTTACGCTTCATTTATTGGACTAAACCCCAGTTATTGATCATCTTCTTAGGTGGGTAAATTAGGGGGAGCTTAGGGTAAAATTGCCGTGTGTGTCTGTGTGTCTATATCCACCATAACTCATGAACCGATACACAGAAAAACACTAAATTTTAAACTTAAGTTTTATTTCGGCCTGACGTGAAAGGATTAGATTTTGGACAAAGTCGGAACATCTGGGGGGGGGGGGTACTTCTAATATTATTATCTATAATTTTTGCTTTATGTCAAAATTTCCTGAAATGGTCCGTATTCGAGAAATTTGACAAAATGTGCAAAATTCTGATTTTTATGAAAATTGTTGAACTAAAAGTTGTTTGCGATATCGATCTCTATAATTTTTGTTTATACATGATTTTTCTAAAATGGACCGTAATGGAAAAATTGTAGGAAAATTGCTAAATTTAAATTTTTCAGTATTTTCGTTTTCAATAAATAACTAGAAAAATGTTTCGAGGTATGTATGCGGAAAATGTATATATTTAGTTTATCCTCTAAACATTTATAGAGGTACTGCAATAAGTTGTACAAAATAACCAGAAAAAGCCTATAATAACTAGATAGGAAAGTCATGTGTTGGACACATCAGATTTTTTGACTATAAAATTTGGAAAACCAATATTTTCTGTATAATAAAGATAGATTTGTTGCATCTCGCTAGGACGCGCCATTTTCAAGAGAAAAGCATGTTACCTTATTCGAAAGTGTAAACAATAATTAGTAGGTCTGTAGAATTAGAAATTTTATTTTTTTTTAACTGTGAAAAACCGGTAACTAAAGAAATTTTAGAAAATATTTACAAAAATGTTTCATCTGGACTTCACTTGTAACACCCTGTATCTCGAAAACGAAACGTTTTCGGACCTATGTTTATATAAACCTTTACTCCTATTTTCAACCGACTTCATAAAAGGAGGAGGGAGGTTCTCAATTCGTCGCAATATTTTTTTTAATTTTTTTTTATGTATGTTAGCGATAATTCTTTAACACGGTGTCCGATTTCAATGTTTCTTTTTTTGTTAGAAAGGGGGTACTTCAGGGGTGATTCCATATAAATTTGGTTAAAATATAATAATTGGGCCCATGAGAAAATTCTCACTCTTCATTTTTTATGTATGTTTAGCGATAATGCTTTACCACCTTGTCCGATTTATGTGATTCTTTTTTTGTTAGTAAGGGGGTACCTCAGGGGTGTTCCTATATAAATTTGGTTAAGATGTTCTTAAATTCGGTTTTTTTAATTTTTAATTTCTAATACTTGTAGGATGTAAATTACGCAGTTAAAATATGACCGTCTAATTTCGGGACACCCTGTATATTGTAAATTCGAAATAATAGTTATGACGTAGCGGTGTTTTTCTAATTGTAATGGGACCCTAGGTATATGGATACGGAAAGTGATGAATTGGAGACAGGTAAATTGTATTTATTGTATTAAAGGAACAACAAATATAAGTACAATTAAATAAGTATATTAATATTACAATTTTTTAAAGTCTGTATTAAAAAATTATTAAAAAAAATTTTTTTCACATAGATTATTAAATTAAAAAAATAACTATTAAACACGAAATGTTAATTTTTTCTCTTTTACAACACAAAATATACAATACTGTTGAATCAAAATTTTCTCTTGGCAGCAGGTGATTTTTGTGACGCGACAATTATAATGCTTTGCATCTTATGAATTAAAGCTAATTCTCTTTCAATCTTAAGGTGATCATACCCCTTATAATTTTCGGACAAGAATATCTCAAAATATTTAAATTTAAACGATAGTTACAAGCGCGTTACACCCGAAGGCAGCACATAACGAGGCGTGTTAGCCACTAATTTTGGCGAATTTTAAAAAATCATTACCAAGACATTAAGAGTTTAAATTTCGAGATTATATTAAGAATAGTGCTGTTGAAGAATGCATTTATTTTCATTATCATATTTGATTTTTTTTTCCCGGAAACTGAAAGGAATTAAAACTTTAAAATATATATAGTTAATATTTCCTAATTTATTTTGCCAAAATTTTAATTTTTAAACAAAATTACTTTTTGAAATATCCTGGTCCGAAAATTATGGGTGTTTCTCATAACAAAATTTCCTTAGCCCACCCCTTTCCGAGATATCACCCTTAAGAGGTGGTGACTAAAATTGAGTTTCTATTTTTTTTCAAAAATTTCAGTAAAGCTAGAATCTTGAAATTCTGTAATTTTCGTGCAATCGCAATGGACTAACCACGGTTATTTTTTCAATATTCCTGTTATATTATAGGGGGGTGAAATTAGCAACCCTTACTTTATTTCATATCAAAACTTTTTTTCGAGATGAAGTTTTATGAAATAATTTTGTAACTTGAAATACTTGTTTTATTTAAAAAAAATTTCCCAAAACCAATACCTTCATAGAAAAAAAAAACTGTTTTCCACTCAATTTATTAAAAAAAATAATGAATTAGGGTGTAAATTTTTTTTGTCTGAAGCTATTGGTTTTGGGAAAAAAATTCAAGAATAAAAAAAAATAAATAAAACAACGATTTCATAAAAGTTCATCTCGAAAAAAAGTTTTAAAATGAAATAAAGTAAGTGTTGCTAATTTCACCCCCCTATAATGTAACAGAAATATTGAAAAAATACCCGTGGTTAGTCCTTTGCGATTACAGAATTTCAAGTTTCTAGCTTTACTGAAATTTTAGAAAAAAAAAAATAAAAACTCAATTTTAGTCACCACTTTTTAAGGGTGATATCTCGAAAAGGGGTGGGCTGAGGAAATTTTGTTATAGGAAAGACCCATCTTAATTTCATACGAGCAATCAGTTCCTGAATTTTATCGCATGTATTTAGAAACACCCTGTATATTACACATTTTTTTAAGCGGGCAAAATTCTTGACAATCTCTTTTTCCTAATTGGCACATGTCGTACCTATTTCTCTAGGATTTACTAACTCTGGCAGCAAACAAATAAAATAGAAATTTGTCAGCTGTGCATTTTTGCCTTCCAGAATTTTTCATTTCATAAATTAACTAAAAACTAAATTAAACAAAAACTTAACAACGCCTCAACAACAAACTAAGACGATCACAATAATTTCGCACCTCTTCAAAAACAACTACCTATTTTTCGACACAGGAATTAACAAATTTAACTAAACAGCAGCTACCCTTTTAACCACGGGCTTCATAGACTAGCAGCGTTGCCATATTCACTGGTATCATTGTTTTAATAGAATTAGTATCGGAATGAAAAATATGTTAATCTTCGGTCCTGTTTAAAATTGGTAATCTTTTTGAAAAATTTTGTTATAGAATGACGCTAAAGAGCCAAAAAATTAAATTTATTAAAAAGTTGAAATTTTTGTTGTTTTTCTTTAAAAATATAAGTTTTTCGCGGTTTAGCGAAATTCTTGGTTCATTTTTACAACGATTGGCCTGAACCATTTTTTTTACAATTTTTTTTAACTGCCTCAAATGTAAAATTGATTTTTGGCGGAGGCGCGCCCGTCATGTTTGCTCGATGAGGTGGCGCCAATTTGCAACCGTGCTAAATCGAGATATACGTTTTATTAAACTCATCGTGTTACGTATTTGTTGACATTAGGAGATAGAAATTTAAAGTGACATCTTGTATTAGTTCGAATTAAAAATCGTTTTCCAACCTAAGAAAAAATGTTGAGTTGGGTCTTAAGAAGAAAGCTTTTGCATTAGCATTAGGATTATCGTAACGTGCAACATCACAGCTCACAACTCTGACAGCAAATAAAAAATTGATACCAGATCGAGGCATCCTGTCATTCTACCAAATTGGGCCACGACAGCTTCCTTATTTCACTTATTGGCACTTTTTATCCACGTTGTGCTATAGGTGCTCCGCACCCAGTTTAAAACTGCTCTGGGTGCTTCCCCACCTAGACCCCCGAGGATTCGGCGCCTATGGTCATTGAAAATATTCACGAATAGACGCCTCTTGAAAGAGGTAATAGAAAGGTTTTTTAGGGAATCTGTAACATTGTTATATTCTTTCGATATCTGATATGAGTAACTCTTCTTAAACTGCTGCTATTGTATTTTGGTACATCAATTTCACTTTTATTTCGAGTATGCTTGTTATGAATATCTGTGCGGAAGATAATTTTGTTATAAAGGTATGGTGGACATTTTTTCATTATCGTTTTGTGAAACAGAGTAAGTGCATGAAGTTTTCTGCGATTTCGCATATTTAACCACTTAGCTAATTTTAGAGCATGAGAAATCCTTTCAAATTTTTTATTCCATAAATGAGCCTTAGGCGAGAATTTTTAAGTTTTGTATTCTGTTAGAATCATATACAGAGAGACAGGACCCGTACAAGTAATCGCAATAATTAGCATTACTCAGAACAAGAGAATCACATAGTTGAATTTTTAATTCTTTGTCAAACAAGTATCTACTTTGACACAGTGTTTTTAGCTTATAATAGGATTTTTGTAAAATATATGAAGTATGATCACAGAACTTTAGTTTATTAACAAATATTATGCCAAGATTTCTTGCTTTTTCTGTTATGGGTAAAGCTACGTTATTAATGATCACAGAAATGTTATTAGATGGACTAAAACCAAAAGATATGACAGATAACTTGTTCGTGTTAATTACTAAGTTGTGTTTAGTCGAAAATTCTATTAGAGTATTTAAATCATTATTTGTTTCCTGTAGCGATAAAATTTCATTATTTTTATGAAAAAATCTATACAGCTGGGTATCGTCAGCATACATATGTATGCTTCGCAAATTGCTGAAAAATGATTAGTATATATGTTATTCGCAATAGCCGAAATCGCTCATTGCCCGAATTTTTCGTCCACAACGCGTTATGGGTATACTAGTTTACCCACGATGCGATTAGAAACATTCTTTCCGGACAATGGGTAAAGTTAATTAACCAGATCGCGTTGTGAGTAAACTATGCTACCCACGACACGAAACAATGGTTCGCGCGCCTTTGTTTTGCATTGTAGAAAATTTCATTTGTCCACGTCGCGTTCTGGGTATTGCGATTTACTCAGAACGCGTTGAAGGCACGCTGTCAACAGACTATCTGACGTTTGTAGTCAAATAATACTCAGTAACCACTAGTAAATTGTCGTGTGTTGTGGTTTTTGCAAATACTTCAAAATGAAAGGTAAATTTGAACAAATATTACGGGAATTAATGTTAGAGAAGAAGGACAGGTCGTTGTTATTATCAGATGAACATTATTAGAAATTGTACACGAAACCAAAGAGGCTCTACAAATAAAACGGAACGGTCTTGAATTATCATCAAAACAGTATCGTAGAATAAAACGATATGATGATTTATTAACAGTTGGTGAAAAAGATAAACTAGTTTACAAAGAATGTTTAGGAAAACAATCAGGTTTAATTTTTTATTGTGCAGCAAGTGAAATGTATGACGTAATAAATACAGCACATTTACAAATAGGACATAAAAGAGAAAAGGCAATGGAAAATGAATTAAAAAAGAAATACTGCATATATTTAAACCTGTGTCAATCCTGTGCTTTGAAAAAAAAAGCAAAACGTAAAGGATTAGTTGTGAAACCTATAATTATGAGTGAAATGAATTCACGTTGCCAGGTAATTTCTCCACTATATCTCTTTACATTGTCAGTTAACAATTTTTTTTATAGGTCGACCTTATCGACATGCAAAGTGAGCCTGATGGAGAATATAAATTTATTCTCAATTACCAAGATCATCTAACTAAATATGTGGTGCTGCGACCACTTAAAACAAAAACAGCAGATGAAGTGGCAGATGTTATTCTTGATATCTTTTGTTTGTTTGGAGCGCCAAATATTTTACATAGTGACAATGGAAGAGAATTCTGTAACCAAGTAAGTGTAATGGCTTTGTACAAAGGCTATGTTTCATCTGAGTAACATTCAGGTCATTGAAAAGTTATCAGCAAGTTGGGCCGCTATCAAATTAGTCCACGGTAAACCTCGACATTCCCAGAGCCAGGGTTCCGTTGAACGAGCAAATCAGGACGTTCGTGATAGCCTTGTAGCCTGGATGTCTGATAACAAGTGTCAAAACTGGGCAAAAGGACTTCGTATTATTCAGAGTACGAAGAATCGCAGTTTCCATACAGGTATAAAGCGAACACCTTATGAAGCCATGTTTGGAACTCCACAAAGAAATGGACTATTGAATACGTGCTTAGATACCTCTGTCGTAAATGGGATTGAAACTGAAGAACAACTTGAAGAGCATCTGAAATTGATGAAACTTTTTTTAGAAAAAGCAAATACAGTATCTAAGAAATATAATTCTGAAATTGGTGAATCGGAACTAGAAATCGAAACCGAATTGGAAATTGAAACGGAACTAGATACCGAAACAGAAAATTATAGAAACGACAGAAGATTGGAGAAGGAAAATGCCAGTATGACTAAATGTTTTGTTTGTGATAGCATGTACGTCCCACAAAATGTGTGCATTGAATGCAATGAACCATTTCATACGGAATGTGGTGCTGATTTGGATTTGCCATTATGCAAACTTGAAAAACAAGCTGATAAATTGCTTACCCAATCGCAATGGAAATTACCAGTTGTCAATATAGGTGACAATGTTTTAATAAACATACCAGAGGTAGATCGTGGACGTCTAGCTCCTCGAAATATATTAGCAATTATTATGGATAAGACTGATCAAGATTTGTACATTCTTGGCACCAAAAATGAAAAATTAAAACGATTATACAGCCGAAATGAGTTTCAATTATCGCCTTCAGTATTTTTATCACTATCTGAGATCCCTTCAGGCTGTTCTGTAAACGTGCGTGAAGAAGCAAAGTTGTCTTCTGGTTCTAAGCAAGGGTTTGTCCGATGTAATTGCCTGAAAGGATGTCAAACGAAGGCATGTAGGTGCGTAAAATTAAATATAAAATGTAATTGAAAATGTCATAAAAGTTATTCTTGTAAAAATAAGTAATATTTGTTTTTAAGCTCCTTTCTTTATTATTTCTAGTTTTTGTGTCGTTTAAATGTTCTTGGTTTTCTTTGAGTGTTTTTTTAAATAATCTATGTTGTATGCGTTTAAATAAATGGTTTTTTTTTATTTATATTCTTGATCGGGTCGATGGTGTAGCGGTCTAACGCGCTTATATTCATTTATAGGCAAGTTTATGAGTCCGAGACTGCTGGGCTTCGAATCCCAGACAGGACCATGTGGATTTTTAATTAAATTGCATGGTTCGGTTTAGGATTTGATGTGTGCCGTATTAATAGAAAATTCAATATCTATTGATATGACATGCAAATTATAAAATCGCCATACATTATCGTCTCGATGATGGTGGGTGAGGTTTTCCGGGTTTTCCTCACCTGTAAGTCAAATGACACCATCAATCATCCTTAAGTCGCCCCGGAGCGCCACGGCAAATAATAATAATAATAATGGCCGTCCCTTCCCCTACACAAGTCGTTCAGTCGACTTCAGGGGTTGAAATTCACCCGTAAGGGGGTGAATTAGGGAGAGTATTATTATATTATTATTATATTATTTAAAATGCGTTATGAGTAAAACACAATAGCCACAACGCGACGTGGGCAAACGAAAAGCTCTACAATGCAAAACAAAAGCTCAAGAACCATTATTTCGTGTCGTGGGTAACACAGTTTACTCACAACGCGATCTGGTTAATTAACTTTACCCATTGTCCGGAAATAACGTTTCTAATCGCATCGTGGGTAAACTACTATACCCATAACGCGTTGTGGACAAAAAATTCGGGCAATGAGCGATTTCGGCTATTGTGAATAACATATATATTGTATAGACTATTATTATCTGTGAAAAATTTGCTTTAAAATTGTTTTGGTAAAAACTAAAAATATCTGCATCAGAGTTAATGTTAACACCATTTGTTTGTAGAAAATGTTGGTTAATGTCATTTGCATTTATAGATGACTCGAGACTAAAGCTGGTATCTTTTTTGAATCCGGTGAACTTGTTTATTAATTTCCATTTTCCTCTACTATTAGCATTAGAAAATGTTTGTTCAAAATATATTTTGTGTTCTGTATGAGTTGCTTGTGTAATATAATTTCTTAAGAGTTTGTAATAATCCCAGTGCGCTTTCTTTTTTGTATTTTTATATTTACTAAAAGTTTTGTTGCGTAAATTAATCATAAATTTGATGTGGTCGGTAATCCAGGGCTTAGGTTTGTTTTTAACAGTAATTGTTTTAAACGGTGAGTGCAAGTCAAAAATTTGTTGATTATTTCTATTTTATCATTATCAGTTGTTTTTTTTTTAAATTAAATTCCAAGGGAGAGGTTTTCAATCATTGTTAAAATGATTTAGATTAAATTTTGAAAAATCTCTTAATTCCTTTTTATTCAATATATTTTTTAAAATTTTGATATTCACAGTACATTTAAAAAAAAAGTGATCTGAAAGATTCATATCTAAGACCTTTAATCTAGAAAATTTTAGGGAACTAGTTCAAATTATGTAATCTTTCCGTGTGGACTCATGCAAGATTTGCATGAGTCCAGTACCCTCTAGTAATGAATTAAAAGTCTTTGTTTTATTATTTTCAGTAAGTAAGTCAATGTTAAAATTGATATACAAACAAAATTCTGTGTTTAAATTCGGCCCCAAAAAGGAGCAATCAAGAGAAAACATACAAATTAACCTCCTCAGGAGTTAACTACAAATTAAAGGACGGAACACAACTCCTCTTTTCAGCATTATCGCATTTAAGTACTTACTATTGTAACACATGAAGTGTAAAACCATGCAATCCTGAATTTGACTGAAACAGTACTAATCAATAGAAACAGTAAATTCAGAATGAAGTTGTTGGTTTTGAGTTTGCATAGAGTAAACATCCAATTTGGCGGAGCGCGCGATCTAAAAGTCAATAGTCTATTTAGGAACAACGCGCCGCTTTGGTCGCCAAAGGATATAAAGAAAATCGCATTTGGTAGAATGATGGCACGAGAAATAAAATTTCATAGCCTGTGCCTGCATGCAATTTAAAAATTTAATGAAAAGTTTATTTTGTACTGCATTGTAATTGGTGTTTGTTTAGTAGGTATGGCTCCTTTGTCTAACGCAGAGGTTCTTAAACTTTTTTGTCCCACAAACCATCTGTTTTTGTTCTCCTTAGACTCCCTGTTCTCCTAAAATTGAATTTTTCTAAACACATCAAGTTAAACATAATTTTGATAGAATTTATTTACTGTCAAGCAGAATATTGTAAAATAAGAAACATGTAAAAAATATCGCTCATTTCAAAATTTGTGTTTTTTATACATTTGTCAATTTCTATTAATTTTTGCGCCACCTTCTTGCTGTAAGAACGACATATTTGAAGGGCCTCTTATAACGGTAAGAGGGTGCCAGTGTCATTCTTACACTATCTAATACCCCAGTATATATATACCAATCAGTATTGGCACTCTGAGGCAGCACGTTTGATCTTTAAAAGTAAAAATTTTAGTTGACACTTGACGTTTTCGGGATATGAAAAGTTTTCTTTACACAGACTTGGTATACCTGGTTAGTTGAATTTTTGTTCTGCTGCTTTTTAAATTCGTGTGTATGAGGGAGATGTGAGATACCTTTATAGACAACGGTTGAACAACTTAATTACTTTGAAGAAGAAAATAGAATAGATATCAGGGCAGTCTTTGCAAATGTAAGAAGGACAGAACCGTATTAAATTTTTTTATATATGTGAAATATTACTTTTTGGTGAAAAGTTTAATTATTTTTAGTTCAAAATATAACGTTAGTTTGTCAAGGGAAATATATAACACACAAGGTTAGAGTAACAAAATAGAGGTATTGCTTTATTTCTTAAGAATTACTCTAATCTAAAACTTTTCTAGTATATTGTAAAAATTTATTCTATACGTTATTTAGGTACTGCAAAATCTATAGGAAAGCATGTAGTTTTAAATTTAAAAATTTGTAACGGAGACATATTTAGTGTAGTTTTTTTACAAATATATACTCAGTGACTTGTTTTTGTAAATGAGTTCAAGTATGGCAGACTAAAATGGTTATTTTTTATTATGAAATAATTTGAATTTATTTTAAAATGGGAACTATATGTATATGGTTTTCGTAGTTTTTACACTTGTGATAAAAATATCAAAGTTATGTATATTGGCCATTTACTACACACAGCAAATTCATAGACACAATACATATTACTATTTGACATTCTTGTAAAACCACTAATTTAAAATTGACTTTAAACTAAGTGACTACACACAGAATTGTTTGAAAGCAGCCTTAAGGTATAATTTATTTATTGGATACTATAAAAAAATTAATAGTAGTTACATGTAGAGTTAAGTAACAAGAAATTTAAGACCAAAAACAAAACAAACCTTCATATCTAGTGAACTTAATTTAGTACAGTCCTTAACTTTCTTAGGCTAACATTAAAGATATCTATCTGGATCTCGCTAAGAAACTCATTGGTAACAGCCATCATCTTGTTAAAAGGAGATATACTACTTGGATCTAAATCAAATAATTTTTTGTTACCTGGGTTTCTTAGATTAATCTTTGCCGCATTAACATTTATATAGTCAATCAATTCACAATCTTTGTACTTGAAATAGAGTACAAAAAATATCACAGCCTGTTGCTTTCTTCTTTGTAAAAGAGATTTAATCTTAAAACTATTGAGCATAGTTTTATACGAGATCTTAGTTATAAGGGTACAAGTATTTTTTATGACATAAAGGTACCGTAAAAATATTTTTTGTACTTTTTCAATATGATCAATTTGTGTGGCTTCCAAGGGCATCCATATTTGTGAAACATACTCAAGATGGAGTCTTACTAAGGCATTATATAATCTGATTTTGGTGGTAATCCTAATTTTTTTGTATTTCTGATTAAGAAACCTAAAATGCTTTTATTGCTTTTTTAGTTATGTGTAAAAAATTGTTATTGAACTTCAAATTAGACTGAAAGACAACTCCCAAATCCTTTACCTCATATTCACGATTTAATGTGACATCACAGGTCTTATTTATAAGGTAAAATATTAAGAGGCTATGGATCCTTACAACTTAAAATATGCATACGTTTGTAAATGTTAAACAGACGGATAAAAAGTGTTGATTTTTATTTACAACTATAATAAGAACCCATTAAAAAGATTAAAAGCAATAAAACATTTCAACAAATTTCTATAAGTACACATATTTTTGATACCTGATAATCAATAAATAATATATTTTTTGGAGTAGCAACAGGTTTATTAATACACAACTATTATTTTGTTACAAATACTTATAATATTTATAATTAACATAATAGTTGATATAAGTCCTTTAAAAATAATATATTTTGATTTAATTGTTGAATTTATACATGAGCAATTTTCCTTGTAGCATTGTTTACATTTTGCAGAGGAATATTGTATTCTGCTTTTAGCTGATAAATCATGTACATGTAAATGGGTTGAATGTAGACAATGTTAATGTTTTTGCTACTACTGCTGGCTAGGAATGCTGAGCTGGGACACCAACAAAAAAAAAGGAAGCACAAATCCCTAGATGTTTTTATTACTTATACACGTACAATTTACAACCATTTAAGTAACTAGCATATTGGAAATACTTCACAAAAACATATTAAACATAAATCAGTCGAAGGCAATGTATTTTCTTTTTATAACACACCTTTTTAGCTTGATTACTTTTAGTACTCCATTTATTTCAATGTCCTCAAATAGAACAAGCAATAATAAGGATAAAACACACACTGAAGTGTATTTGGGGTATTTTTGATCTAAATCCACTATCAAAATAACAAATTTTTCGTTTTTAAGCTGTGAATGTATTACAAAAATTACTTCGATAAAATGTAAACAAAAGTTTATATTTGTGTACGAAATATGGGTTGCCTGCGCGTGGTAGCGAGTTTTTAACCGGATTTATGACAAGTGATAGGTTATATCCCGAAAACGTCAGCGCAGTAAAAGCTGCGCGTCTTTTTCCCGCCCAGGGAGTGTTGTGGGCCTGCTAATACCTACGGCTCGCTTGCCACAACAGCGTCTTATTTCAGTTGTGCTTTAGTGCATGGTAGACGCAGGATCTTATTATTATTTCAAGAAAGACATAGCTCGTATTCGAACGTTTATCTTGAAATGGTAAGATACATTTTAAATTAAAATGTTTCATATGTAATGACTTATTTCGGTCATGACGCTCTTACTGAAAATTTCTTAATATGCAATATTTTAATAATTTGAAATATGCCATTCTTATTTCAAAACAAAAATCGATGTTTTAAAATATTTGTAGTTATGACGTTATTGTAGTAGATATGTTTCTCTAAAGTATTTTTATTGTCATAATATTTGGTATTATGCTGTTATTCTTGTCAAACTTAAACATGATATGTATTAAAATTATATAATATTTCATATTATGCCATTCTTTATAATAATACAAATTAGATAAACGCATTTTAATGTCGTTTTTAAATAATACTGAATAATTTTTATCGAATTAAGTTTTCTAATTCCGTATTTTTGTAGCCAAAATAAAAAATTAGTACTCGCACTGAAGAAGTTCCGAGTACTGTATTTGATAGCTTAAGGGGGAGGTAAAATATCTCGGGGTTATGATTGACTCGAGACTTACCTGGAATCAGCATCTAGAAAGAACCACAAGGAGAGCGGAAACCTCATTAATAATGGCAAGGCGATCCTTTGGAAAAAAATGGGGGTTAAAACCAGACATGGTATATTGGATTTATAACATGGTGGTGAGACCCATAATAACATACGCAGCTTTGGTGTGGTGGCCAAAGACACAGCAAAGGAAAGCAATAACGAGGCTTAGCAAGGTACAAAGACTTGCCTGCCTCGGAATAACGGGGGCAATGAAAACAACCCCCACTGCTGCAATGGAAGCACTAATAGGACTCCCACCTCTTCACTATGTGATACAAGGAGAGGCAAGATTAGGTGCTTACATATTAGGGAATACACTGGGAAATCTTGACATTAGGCCAGGTCACATGAGTATCTCAAGGTTAGTGACAGGAGACGTGCTAGACATGAGATCAGACCACTTAACCAAGAGGTACTCTTTTAATACCCCCTTTGAGGTTTTAATACAGGAAAGAGCGGAGATCACCATAAGGGAGCCCAATGCCCAACGACAGGAACAAACCTGGTCCTAAGACTGCGAAAGGCACTGGGGCAGGAGTATTCTATAAAAACCCTGATACTAACCATAGCTAACCATTCCTCGGTATTTCAAGCCGAGGTATACGCAATTTTGCAATGTGCAAAAACGAACAATGAAAGAGCTGTCGAAAATCAGCATATTCAAATAATGTCAGACAGCCAAGCGGCACTTAAAGCCATATTGAGTCAGAAAGTTACGTCGAGGCTGGTATGGGAATGCTATGAAGAACTAAGAACACTAACAGACAGAAATAGAGTAAAACTATTTTGGGTGCCAGGTCACAAAGGGATCGAAGGCAACGAAAAGGCTGACGAACTTGCAAAAAGAGGGTCAGAAGAAACACCGGAACCAGACACAAACCCAGGAGTACCAAAAAGTACAGTCCGGGGTTTTATAAATGACTGGATTCGGGAACAACATATCTACTATTGGGGAAGCACCCCAAAACAGGCACATGGAAAAGCCATTATAGGCAGACCATGTCCCAAAAGAACTGGAGAACTACTCTTAATGAAAGTGATAACAGGGTTCATGACTGGGCACGCCCCAGTAAAGGGACACTTGAACAAAATTGGCATGTACAATGGGGAACTCATGTGCCGACTATGTCACAAGAAACCAGAAACGGCCAAACACATACTGTGCGAATGCGAAGCTCTAGATCGCAAAAGACAGGCTCTTTTTGGACAACCCCAGGTTGATCCAACAACGCATAGAACCCACTCACCCAAGGATCTGTACAAACTTGTACAAGGTATAAAGGTGATAGAGTGGGTGCTATGAAGTAACATGGGGTAAAACACAATTAGCCAATAGGCTTCAGTGTTATTCGGAGACACATAGACACATAGTCAGACGAGCCCAGGAGAGAAAAAAAAAACAAAAAAGTAAGGTGTAAGCATTGTCAGGCAGTCTCAAAACAGTTCAGAAAGTAACATAAATAATATTTCGCTATCACGCTTAGAGAAAATTCATGATAAAGAAAAAAATAACACAGTGGTCACAGTTTACGACTTCGTTTTTTAATGCCCGAAAGGTGGACGCATCCATTTTTTAATATAAATCCAAATTAAACGTCTTTAATTTTACGGTGTATGATCTACACACTAATAATACTGCTGATTGTTTTGTATGGGACGAGTCCAATGGGAACAGAGGCGTCAATTATTTAGGAACTACTCAGATAATTGGGCTGGTCAACAGAAAAACAAATTTATGTTGGCCGTTAATTCTTACTGTTTGCAGAATATTTCTAAAATTAAATCTATAATACACAAGTATTTAGTTAAGTGGCATACCCAAAATGAGGGCGATTCTGCACATTCTCTCATAGAAAAACAGGTAAAGAGACAATTAAAAAGTGGGCCCATGTACACACCAGATGCGTTTATTGCGGCAATCAAAACGGCGAGAAAAAATGTACATGAAATGTCATTTGCAAATTTTGTCGACTGAAAAGATATTTGCACACAAATGGGATTGAATGTCACTAAAAATGAGGACAATGAGCTAAAATGTTCAGACATCAAAGCATTAAAACTTGAAAAATTATCTCCACAGATTTTGTATTACAAAGACTCATATAGCAGCAATACTTTTAAAAAGGCCTTAATAATAAAAAGGAAGAAATGTACAGAAATTGTCCTTAAGAAAGCTTATGATCGCAAACCAGGCATTTCTGAGAGGATGAAATCAGACCTATTAAACAAAAATGCTATACCGAAATATTATGCTCCATTCTATAATGCACTATAATTTCTTGGTCACTGTTCTCTTTGGTTATGTTAGAATTTATATTATTTTTTATTTTACTATACCTATTATGTTGTAGGTGTCCTATTTAGTTTTGTTATAAAGTTATACATAAAATTCCGTTCGTTAATAAAGATTCTTTTATAAACCGTATTAATATTTTCATTTACTAAATAACTTTATTCACATTTTATTTATACGAAAAGATTGACATAATAAAAATACGAATTTTTTTTCTCTATGGTAAAATTATGTCGAAAAGCTATGCAAAGAAAATACTGTGTTAAATTATGTTACCATAATGTATCTCCGTCATTGATTTGTTGTAAAAAACCGTTTATCTGTACTTAAAACATATTAGTAACCTGATGAAATCTTAAAAGGCGATTTCCCAAAACTTTAACTTTTTTAATTATGTCATTCTTGTTGCAAAAGAGCGATATGTTTTCACTTACATGGACCCTTATCCAAGTACGAATGGGCTCTTGGGTATCGTAGGCCATTTTGGTTTAAACTATAAAGTCACAAACTTTTTGAATATATAAATTTGATCATTTTTTAGTTTTTTTACGCCCACTACTAAACTCTATATCACAAATTTTACTATTATCAATAATTATTTTAGTAAGGTCTGCCTGAAAATAATCAAACTAATATAATAAGTTGTATTAACAATTACTAAAATAAATTTATAAAAGTTTGTTTGCCAAGCAAAACCGTTGTATTAAACCGACTAGTTAAATTATCAATTAAACAAGTTTTAATTATTATAGTTCCTCAATTTCTAACATTTTGTATAAACACGTGTACCTGTATAAACGTAAAAGTCTATTACTAAACCCAATTAACTCATTTTAATGTTTTTTTTTATAGAAAAATCTATTGAAATTATGAATTTAATAAAGTTTCTGAATATTGCTTTTGAACCCAGTTTTAATCATTGATGTTAAAATATGTTGTTACTGTAACAGCTTTGTTTGTTGACGGTATTTTTCGACATAACAAAAAAATAACAATAATAGAAGCTTTTTTTAACACGCTCTTATTATGTATGTATCGGAATCTTTAATCGTTATTTTCACCCCCTTTAAAACATCGGATTGATTTAAATTTTTACACGATGACAATGCAATAATTTAAAAAGTTTGTCCAATTATCCTGATCAAGATCTTCAAGATTAGCGATTTTCCAAATCCGATATCGTATGTTATCCCTGTAATAACTTTTTATCAAATTTTATTTAATGTTTGTGGTTGAGAGGAGGGAGATGCATATTTTACCATCTCTTTTGATCCAGTATTCATCCATGTACTCATTATTTTAATTAGTCCCAATAAATACACCGCTCAAGTTCGCTTTAGATACAGTTAGTCAGTTATTCCTGTGGTAACTTTCTTAGAAATATTATTAAATGATTCCGTCGTTATCACGAAGGTTGTATAAAATGGAGATATCGGCGAAATCGTCTACTATTAAGGTGGATTTCAGCGAAATCACCGAAATCGTAAGAATTGTAGGGGATTCCCGAAATACGAATGCGTTTTGAACTTAGTTGTTTACGACTCGATTTTCCTTAAACAAACAATTTCAAAAAAGTTAAGCACAAATTTTTCAGTTCAATTCAAACAAAACTGAATATATTGTCATGAAGTCCGACTCTGTCTAAGCACGCAACCGATTCGTGATCGAAGCAACGCTGACGCGTGGAAACAGCCGACCCGCATCTCGAATACGACGGAATGTCTGCCGCTAATACACTGGAAGCGACTGGAATGGCGGAAAATGCCGCTTAGTCATAAAAAGGAATGTTCTAGAGTCTCCCGTATCTTCCAGTAGCGGAGTTGGATTAATATAAATAGTCGACGTATCAGCGCCGAGTTAAGTTTTAATATAGAACGTTGTATTGAAAAGTAAAAGTGTAAGAAATAAATTTGAATTGTTAGTTAGTTTTCAAATATTATATAAATTAAATAGTACGTCTGAAATACATTTTAAATAGTGTGTTTTTAAATAAATAAACTTTAAATAAATTAGACTATCGTCACAATATCGATGAATATATACGGACAGAGGTATATTTGTATAAATGAAATTAAATAAACAAGTTTGTAGAATACTTATTACAAAATAACTAAATAGTAGAAAATAAATAATAGTTTAAAAAACTAAAAACACACTTTAATAGAAAAGCAAACTAAAAAGTAGAAAATAATTTTCAATAAATTTAAATTAAGAATAGTGTGTAATTTATTGTTTATTTTAGAATCGATATCATCGCAAAAGTGACGTTTTCCACGAACAAACAGTGAGTGACAGGTTTGTCTTTATAGAGCGACCAAGCTTTAAAAACGCTAATATATTTTTAATTGTTTATGGTTACAACATAGACTATGTCTAAAAAAGTTTGCAAAAAATGGGAAAGGACCCCGCACTTTTTACGTTGATTTTGGATACGACAGAATTTGTTCAAATCTTAGTATTGTATAGAGCAGCAATTGTATACAAAATACCTAAACCTACCCTGTTCACTGATGTTAAGGGTACAAGGGGAGATAAAAGCAAGACGGGAGGTAGTGCTCCTGTTCTTACTTTTGATGTGGAACAGAGAATTGCCAACTGCATCAAAATAGTGGAAAAATGAGGCTTAGGACATAATTAATCTGTTTGTAAATAAAAATAATATTATAACCCCTTTTAAAAACGGAATTCCTGGAGATGATTATTGTATTCGGTTTATGAAAACCTTTAAGCTTAGTTTTAAAAAACTGCAGTCTGTAGAAGTTGCTCGTAAGAGGGCCATATATCCATTCAACATTTTCAATTATTTCAGTGTTCTGAAATAGCATATTTAACATATATATCATTACATCAAATATATAATAAGTTCTGCCTAGATCCATTCCGAATAAAAGTTGTTGGCGAAAAGGGTAAAGCAGCTCATAGCACAACAAGTGGCCCCGGACGGTAAAATATAACAGTTCTTCTCAGGGGAAATGCTAAATTGTAAACAAGGATGAGTATCCTGGAATGACTTATTTAGCCACAAAAAATAAGTGGATGGAGAGAGAAAAATTTCAAAAATATTAGGAAAACAACTTTTTGCAAAATATTACTAAATAAAGACTTGTTATATTAATTTATGATGGTCACACTTCACATATTAGTTCTTTGATAGAAAAAGCAATAGCGAATGAAACTTCCGCCCCATTCTATAATTTATTGTACCCCATGGATTTATGTGTGTCTAAGTCATTAAAAATAGCATGGGATGTAAAATTGACAAAATGGCAGATATAAAATTATGGCACCAAATTACCGAAAGCAGTGTTTTTCACAATAATATCTCAAAATATTGTTAGAAGCAAGTTCTGCATTACTTATTAAGAAGTTTGAGAGAGGAGGAAACACCCATTTAATAACTAAGTAGTGTCCGCTAAAAATTTGATCCGGAAGCAAATAGAAGATAGCAATATTAACAGCCCGATAGTAGTTTCAGAGCCGTCTGCTGTAGAAGAACAAGTGTTGGAAGAGCAAATTAATTTGCCTTCCACTTCAAGTTCTGAAGGATCGGCAATTGATTAAAGTTCACCGATTCCATCTAAAAGTTCCATCCTATTGCTTAAATTAATCAGCCAGCTCAAAAGTGCTGAAAGCATTTTTTTGGAACAACTGAAACAGGTCCCGATAACAGAGAAAACGCCATGGAAAAGAATATGTAAAGGGACTGAAGTTTGGAGGCAGTTGCTATGTTAATGGAACAAGCAAATAAATTTAATAAACCAAAACGTAATAAAGGAGGAAATCGAAAGAAAAAGCTAGTATACGAAGAAGAAATAGAAAAAGAGAGTTTATAGGAAAACGAAGAAAATGCTTCAGACGATGATGTGAATTTGGACGATGAAATGGCTGATTTTTGCGAAGAAAAAGAATTTATGAACTCGCTGAATACTAACCCTAAATCACTAAAAACTGAGGATTGGATTTTGGTAAAATTTTATACAAAGAAATTATCAAAATTTTATGTTGGACAGGTAACAGAACTAGAAGCAAGTTTACAAGCCAAATTCGCCAGACATTCAGACGTTTCAATTATTACTGTAGATCAAATTCACTTGTATTTACCTCCTCCAGCTATTTATAAAAGAGGACATTTGCATTTCAATATTACATTTGATTAAAATATATGTTAAATTTAGTTTCCACTTAAAATATTCTGATAATATTTTGTATGTTCTATAATTTACACTTACCCAAATTAAATGTCAATGCTTCTTCGTTAATTAAGATACCTAATTTACACTTGCCCCAGGTTG
The DNA here is from genome assembly GCA_927349885.1 of Psylliodes chrysocephalus. Lineage (NCBI taxonomy): Eukaryota > Metazoa > Arthropoda > Insecta > Coleoptera > Chrysomelidae > Psylliodes > Psylliodes chrysocephalus. The sequence continues at coordinate 97,531,307 of OV651813.1, forward strand.
TGAGGGAAGTGTAAACCATTGACTCATGAAGATAAATTTTTTTTAAACCACACAAACATTTTACTTGGATATTTTTAGTCTCTCTTCTATATAGGCTTGGTAAAATGATTGTACAATTTCAATAATTTCTGTTGTTACAAAATAAAATTAGAACATAAAATAGTTTAGGCATTGAAATTTTGGGTCACACTTACTTGGGTGTACATTACTTGAATATATTATTATGTCGATAATTATTTATCGGGCACGGTGGTGTAGCGGTCTATCGCGCTTATATTCATTTATAGGCAAGTTTATGAGTCTGAGACTGCTGGGTTTCGAATCCCAGACCAGACCATGTGGATTTTTAATTAAATTGCATGGTTCGGTTTAGGATTTGATGTGTGGCGTATTAATAGAAATTCAATTTCTGTTGATATGACATGCAGATTAAAAAAATTCGCCATACATTACCGTCTCGATGATGGTGGGTGAGGTTTTCCGGGTTTTCCTCACCTGTAAGTCAAATGGCACCATCAATCATCTTTAAGTCGCCCCGGAGCGCCACGGCAAATAATAATAATAGCCGTCCCTTTCCCCGGACAAGCTCAGCTTTTGGGGTTAAAATTCACTCGTAAGGGGGTGAATTAGGGAGAGTATTATTATTATTATATTATTATTTATGATTTAATTTTTTACGGAAAATACTGTTGGATGATTTAAAATAATAGGAAGTCAATTAAAATATTTATTTAGGCTATAGTCTGTGTTAAAATAACTACGAGCTCTGTTTTATTTATAAATGAAATTAGACATGCGCCAAAGTTACTTTCCGCTTAAGAGCTTTTAGAAAAGTTCAACTTTGCAGTTACTTTTCAATGCGCAAAGGCCTACTTTCGATAGTATACGTAGAAAAAGTTGTTTTCTATATTATAAATTTAAAATCTAGTTTTTGTTTTGAGAAGGCTATAAATTGGAGTTGAAGATGGCCATCAGAATAGACGAAATTAATTTAGAAAAGTTACGTCAAAAAAGTTTTTAATATTGTAAGCTTGAAACAGTTAAGATTTGATCATCCGTAAAATAGTACAATTTTTATTGCTATGGCGAGTCACTTAAAAAAGAGAAATCAAGGATGTCTTAAAGAATGTAATTCTATTTACGAACAAACCTAACATGAAGGCATATACTTAGAGATTCAGCATATTAATAGCGAAACCTTAAAAGTGTGTTTCTCCACATTTTAATAGATTTCAAATTTTAGTGCCATCTATTAGCTGGCTGGTTATACTATTACTGTAAACAATTGTGTATCATATTTTCCTGCAGTAATTTTTCAAAATTGGAAAATAGAAATCGACGTAGCTCCAGACAGTTGACATTTGTAAACGAAAAAAGTGTATATCTGACTCACATAAACAAATTGTTTTTTTAAAATATCTGGTAGTTTTTAGCAACAAAATTTCGCGTATGTTTTTCAGAAGAGGTCTTCAATAGCGCTATCATAAGTTCAATTAAACCTGGATACTATTTATGGCGCCCTAAAGATAAAAGTGGTTTGCTAATGTTCGTTAATAGAAATCTCTGGACCTTTGTGAGATACCCATAATTTCAGTTGCAATATTTAAAACTCTATAACCCACAAATCTTCCTCCAAAATATTTTTCTGGTCACAACCTTTATTGGTTCAAATATGTTAAATTATTAACAGTTTTCTATAGTGTGACACCACGATTCGAATAATGGATCATCCTGTATCGATCCTCTGCTCCATTTAAATTTTTTCCGTGTTATATTACTCGGAAGTGTTTGCCATTCGTCTCCATAAACTGCAGACAGTCATTTGGTCCATTTCTCTCGTGTGTGAAGAAATTTTATGACGTTAGCATGCTCAAGTTTAATATTTCACTCATTTTGAACTTTATATTTCACAAATCGTGAATCAAATTTAATACAGACGACATACGTAAATGTCACAGTAACTTGGCAGTAAAATATTATTTTTTTCTAATTTATCTACTTAGATTACCTATATAAAAATTTTAACTCGTACTAAAATGCTGCTGAAACAATGTGATTAAAGAATTATGGGACAATAAAAAGAGAAATTTGGCATAAAAGAAATATCGTATCACAAAAAATTATACAATAGTTTTGTTCGCGGAGCCTGTCGCCGACAAGTACACGACTTGTCGCTGGTAAATAATCAGAAACGCTTGTGCGCAAGTGCGATTTGTAACAAATCACTGACAAGAGATCACACATACTTCGATTTTCTCTTACTATACGGAGAAGTCGCAATGCGCAGCTTTCTGAGTGCCTTTTAAAAGGAGATACGAAATTCCGCCACTTTGAACACATTACATATTGCCTACATCTTGACGCACTAGTTTTAGTGGTTACGTTATAATACTTACCCAAAGTCAGTCTCCAAAAATATTATTTACGGACCTACACTTTACAAAACCGTTAACAATTAATGAATATCTTGAAAATCTTGCTTTACTTGGTGATTTTATTCTATTGTTGTATTCTAAATGCTTTTTATTTTTCAGGTCTCCTAAGAATTTCGAGCACTTAACTTGAACAGTGTTTACAAACCATTAGTTAAAATGTTTAGGAATTATTTTTAGCTAAACTCGGTTATATCTGTTCTCAGCATTTTGAGGAAAATGCTTGAGGCTCTTATGTAAAAAGGTATGTGATCATCCATGAAACAATTCTTTGTAGAAATAAAATACCAAGAAAATTAAAGCATTTATTTTAATAGATAGGAGCAGTATTACAATCAAACAAAATAATATAAATAAACATATAAGTAATATTGTTTACTTTTTGGAACATTTATATTATAATAATTTTTTTTATTTAATTCAGGTGTACTACCTCTGACTCATCTACACACCTGAAAGTAGAGGTAGCCTTACTAAGAAAATAGCCCCCTCTGATAAAAAGTTTATCTGGAACAGTTAGAAAATGACCTGTAATATTTAATTTTTTTATTTGGTACAGTAAACTTTTCAACAATTTCAGATAAATGGAAATGAGATGGCACACTTCTTATGAGTTTTCGGGAACCGGTCGATTTTTTTTATATGTTATATAACTTGCAAAAATAAGCATTTTTTTATCATTGCGCCAAATCAGAAAAACGCACCGAAAGTTCGTACGCGAGGCGTTAAAAGTATCCAGTAATCGTCGTCCTGAAAGAATGTTGCTGTAATTTTTTCTTTTAATTTGACCAACGAACAATGAATGTGATATGATTACATGTCTGTGCAATACAGGGTGTTTTAATTTACATGTCCCTTTCGAAATCGTAGTAAAACAAAAACAGATTTAGGTATGCCGGCCCTTGTTTCGGCATTATATAGCGAATTAGAAAGTGAACATTTTTTTTTTTAACTTTCTCGAGGCCAATTTATGCTTTTGAATTTATCTGAAAACTCTGCTTGTTATAAGTTACAATAAAAAACCTAGTCATGAGCCTTATTGGGACGTTCGATATAGGATAGGTTCATAAAAATATACCCATATATTATAAAGTATAAAAAATCTATATTTCGTTCCAAGTATATTTTTCTCAAGTATAGGCTATGAAGTCATTGTTTACAACAATACTCAGCATTACGACAAATAAAGAACACCTAATCAGAGAAAAAGAAGCTTTAAACTGCATATATGCTTGCTGACGATTTAATCGCTAAGTTGGCTGTGAATGCGCCGATTTTGACATTTTTAAAAACTGACGTGCATTTTATTTGAATACGTTTTTGTGATTAATATTGAATTTTATATATTTTGTGTTGCCAGTTTATGTTAATTAACTTTGTAAGTATGTAATTCGAAAGCAAATATGGGGTTACTTATATTAGTTTATTTGAATTTTATATAGGATCATGGTTAGGTGCTACATTTGCAACGTCAACGGTCAAAGATTCCGAGCAATTTTAGAACCACGACAAAGAGAAATCTCTATTATTTTTAGACAGAGATATCATTTGCCACATCTAGAAATTATTGAAAATACCAGAATATGTATAAATTGTTTCCAGCGTGTAGAAAGGTGTATAGAATTGTCTGATAATCCATTGGCAATACCAATGGATGTTTTAGCGGGCAATAGAGGTTGCTTTGTATGTAATAATGACAGTCGGACAAGGTTATCGTTAGATGCACGTGTCGACTTTTTTGCAAAAACTAACATTTTCATCCCCAGTCATACACCATGTTGTGGTAATCATTTAAATTCTAAGGGAAATGTGGAAATTCAGCACATGAATAATAATATATCATTGCCCATGAATGTGCTAATGACGGCAGGGAAATACATGAATGGTTTCTGGCATTAAAAGACTACAATTCAAGTAGTTTTGATACTGAAGAAAATTTTGGGGATGAGGAATTTAAAAAGTTGACCTCTATAAGCAAGCGGCAATTTGCGGATTTATTCAATACATGCCAACCGGTAGTGATTTATGGAAAAAGTCGTGTGCCAACTAAAAAAGGCATGATTGCATTCTTAATGAAATTAAGGCAGGGCTTATCGGATGAATTTATTAAAGTAATTATGAGTTACACATCCCGCCAGGCTGTGTTTAGCAATTACCATTGTCAGAACTACTTTAATCCTAAACTTTGTACCAAATAATCTAGGATTTCATTGTCAAGAATTGAGAGATATACGACATTTTATTGAGCGCCATGTTACAAGCTTTTCAAATATATTGTACAATCCACAGCCCCAAAATCCCCAAGCCATTCTCTTTCCGGATTGTACTTACTTGAAAGCCCCAAAAAGTTGTAATTTTAGAACTCAAAGACAATCCTTTTCATCCCATAAGCGGTATACATTATTTAAAGCCGGACTAATAGTAGCTCCTGATGGATTTATAGTCGATGTTCACGGTCCTTACTTTTCCGACAGCAGGAACAATGATGCAGCAATATTGAGAAAAGAAATGGAAGAGGATATTCAAAACATAAGACAATGGATACAGGACGGAGATATATTTGTCGTTGATAGGGGATATAGAGATGTTGTAGAATTTCTTGAAACACTAAACCTGAATTGTGAAATACCACCGTTTTTGCCAAGAAATCGTCAACAGTTTACCACCGAGGAAGCGAACTATGCTCGTAAGATTACCAAAACGCGCTGGATTGTAGAATCGAGGAATGGGCATTTAAAATCATTGTACAAGTTCTTTCGAGATGCGATACCTATGCAAAATTGTTACAAGTTATCAGAATATTTAAAGATTGGTTGCGCTCTTATTAACGCATACCGAGAACCAATTCATATGCAGGATGAGAGTGACGAGCTGGCACAGCGAATGCTAGAGCTAGTCCAAAATCCTAATAATCCCCTCCATGATAGGATTCTAATGGAAAATCTGCAACTTAGGCATGGTGGATGGAGGTGCATGGGTTGATATAAATGAAAATTACATCCAGTTCCCTATTCTAACGTTAGAATATCTTAGAACAAAAACATTTGGAACATATCAGGCGAAGCTGTCTCCAGCTTACATCCAGGATACAATTAAAAGGGAAGCCAATAACGAATTTCTGTTTCAAGTTCAAGAATTTGAGCCTGGGCTCATTAGAGCAAAGCTATTCTCCCGATTTACTCAAGTCACAAAGCATTTTCTTTTTATTTTATACTTGCTGCCCCCTGTGCGTGATGAGGACGACCCAATACAAGGAACATATTGTACTTGTAAAGTTGGGGCTAGAACACTGGGTATGTGCGCACATATTTCCAGCGTAGTGTGGTATGCTCGACACGAAAACGACGTCAAGTACCCAACAAACGTCTTACTTAGATGTATCCAAGAAGCCGCTAATAGACATTAGTATTCCAAGAGAATTGTCACTACCCAATAATAGTTTTACCCCTTGACAAAAAATGTTACTACGCTAATTAACTCACAAAGTAAGATAATAAATCAGTTCTTATTTCTTCCATTTAATAAATAATTGTTTTTTTACGATTTTGTGCTTTTTAATTCTGAATGTTGGCTACATCAAGTAAATTAAAAAAAATTAATGTAATATTTGGCCATTTATACCTAGGTTAATATATTCCAAAGTATTTAATACTTCTATTTCCTTGCATATTCATTGTTTTTTATTGTAACTTATAACAAGCAGAAATTTCAGATAAATTCAAAAGCATAAATTGGCCTCGAGAAAGTTAAAAAAAAACATTTTCACTTTCTAATTCGCTATATAATGCCGAAACAAGGGCCGGCATACCTAAATCTGTTTTTGTTTTACTACGATTTCGAAAGGGACATGTAAATTAAAACACCCTGTATTGCACAGATATGTAATCATATCACATTCATTGTTCGTTGGTCAAATTAAAAGAAAAAATCACAGCAACATTCTTTCAAGACGACGATTACTGGATACTTTTAACGCCTCGCGTACGAACTTTCGGTGCGTTTTTCTGGGACACCCTGTACACTTAGAGATTTGGCGCAATGATAAAAAATGCTTATTTTTGCAAGTACTATAACATATTAAAATTTAAAAAAAATTGACCGGTCCCCGAAAACTCATAAGAAGTGTGCCATCTCATTTCTGATAAGCAAAAGTACCACTGATCCAGGTACTTTGATTTTGTACGTTAGACATACACAGGAATCATAAATGTACCAAAAACGTCTTTTAGGGCCACCATATGTCGATATCCTTTTTACAACATTAAGTCGACGGATTAAGAAAAGCATAGCTAGACCATCAATTGCTATAGAAGCAGAAAGTAGGGAGATATGTAAGATTTTTGAAAATGTACACTGCCAATCTAATGTTAATACAATTAACAAACTTGTGTAATCTTTGAAAACGAGAATATCGGTGGAAGTGGTGGCAGTAATACCCATAAGCATAGGCGCCGAATCCCCGGGGCTCTGGGTGCGCAAGCACCCAGAGCAGTTTTAAACAGGGTGCGGAGCACCCATAACGAGGACAAAAAGTGTCAATAAGTGAAATGAAGAAGCTGTCGTGGCCCAAGTTGGTATAGCAACAGATGCCTCAATACCATATTATGGTTCGGAGCTGTATTTTTTGTGATAAAAAAGTCGTTGTGACTTGTCGTAGACAACGCGTTGAACTTGAACTTAAGGGTTTATGCCATTGAGCAAATGCTTGAGGGGAAAATGGAGAACATTTGAAAGTTGCTCCCGATCAAGCACCGTTAGAAAAAAACGTTCATTTAGAATTAGAAACAGCTCTCTAGTATTGCTGGCGAGAAACCAGGTCATCTACTAAAAAACGCTTGGACCCGTCAATTTTGTTTTTTAGAGGGAAACATTCTTTTTGCAGTTTTACCCCCTGAGCGGAAACCTTCTATCGGTGGTGAGACTCACCAGTTATATCTTAAATGGAAAGATTGGTCGAATAATATGTTATTTTAAAGGTATTTTTACCTAGATAATAACCCCCGAGTTTTACATCGCTACTATTTATGTAGCCCATACAGTGGCTCACCAAAAGTACAAAACCGGTTTAACAAATTTTTTACATTGTTATTAAAAAAAAAAAAAAGAATTCTTTGTAACAATTCTACTTTCATTCCTATGGCTTTCAATTATAGTTATTAGATGACATTGTTTGGTCGCCGTAAAGTAGTAAGGTTTAGTTTATTTCGTTGTAGAGTCGGCATAAAAGTGGCATATCAGTGATAATGGTTTACTCTATTGCTGAGAGATTGCAAATAATTTGACTTGTTTTTGCGAACAATGAATGTGTTAATAGAACTGCCTAACTGTTTAACAATCAACATTAAAATCGACAAGTATATCGAAACTATATTTTGGAGTTATTCAAAACATTTTGGAAAACGGGGTCAGTTGCTAACAAATAACGTGAAATGGAAAATTCTGTAGTAATTGAAGCTACAGAGGTGGCGATTTTAGAACAAGTTGTTCAAGAACCCATATTGAGTACAAGACAGTTGGCGATAACATCTGGTATTAAGAGACGTAGCATTCATAAGATATTGAAAAAACACAAGTTTCATCCTTACAAAATACATCTGGTAAAAGAACTTAACGAAGACGATTTTGATACACGATTACAATTTTGTGAAATTATGATTAAACGGGCATTAAATGATCAGCAATTTCTTTTGAACGTGTTATTCAGACAATGCACTTTTTTCCTAAATGGTACGGTAAATCGTCACAACTGTCGTTATTGGTCTAATTCAAATCCCAGAATATTTCATGAAGTGCATACGCAACATCCGGAAAAACTGAATGTTTAGGCTGGCATTTTTGGTAACCGTATAATGGGCCCCTTTTAATTACCAGAAACTTTAACCACAGAAATGTATCTGAAATTATTAGAAAACGCTATTTATCCAGCATTACTAGAGTTGATTGAAAATGACGATCAGTACATAGCAAACAATTTAATATTCCAGCATGACGGTGCGCCACTGTTCGTCAGTATTTGGATCAAACGTTTACAGGTTTCCAGGATCGGAAGAAGAGGAAGTATTGAGTGGCCCCCACAGTTTTCGGATCTAAGCCCGTTGGATTTTTTATGGGGTCACTTAAAAACTAAAATTTGTGCAACCCAGCCAACATCACTGGAAAATCTGCGACAACGGATAATTGATGAATGTCATGAAATCACCCTACAGATCCTTCAAAATGTCCGAGAGTATTTTGAATAAAACCTCTATTATTGCATGGAGGCCCAGGGTCAGCATTTCTAGCATTTGCTCGAGTAACTGGTAGGCTTTTACAGAAAATAAAAATGGTTAAAAGATCATGGCTAGAAAGACAGTAGCGTTTTAAAACTCGGGGGTTATAATCTATGTAAAAATACCTTCAAAATACCAGTGATGGCTGCATCGAGCATATAGGGTTGCCAGATATCCCGTTTTAGGTGGGAGCCTTCAGCCTATCCAGCAATTGGACAGTTAACAATACCTTTTTTTTTTAAAGAAAATTTTCATGAAATCAACTTTAAAATAGCTTTTTAAAAAACCGGTGGTGCCTTTAAGTGAGGTATGGACGGAGGGGGGCGGATAGCCCCCATTTTCCGCATAGAAGCCGGGCACCCAAAGCGAATTTTGAATTCCGGCGCCTATGCCCATAAGGGTAAATATTCAGCAATTTCTTACTGTGTAACAACTGAAAGAAGACTCATTTGTAGATGAACAATACATCTGTTTTAGTTAAAAATTTAACAACTACATATAACTAATTTAAAAAAAATTACTTATACAAATTTAACGGGTCTGTCTCAGACAAATTATAAAATAAAAACCAACTAGCTTTTGCAGCTTGCCTGCAAGAGTATATTCCTCTGGTAATATCTTTTAGTCAGAGCTTCTTTAATCTCACATTTCTTTGTTTTTATTTTATAGTTTCGTACCATATTTACAACTGAAAAAATGCAAAATATAATATTAGATTGTTTAGCCTCAAAGATTTGTATTACATTACAAAAATAAAATGTTTGTTCATGGACATGAGATCTACAAAAAATATTATAATATTATGGTAAAATCAATAATTTAAAACCACTCACCTCTGTTTCAAGATGCACTCCCAATTATAACTTTACTTCAAAGAAGTTTCTTGTATATTATTTAAAATAAATAAACGTTTCTTCTACATTTGTTACCTTCATTTAAAATCTCAAAATACCAAGATGTAGGCTACCAGTTTAACATTTTGGAAAAATGTGTTGTCTAACCTAGTAGTAATTGCATCAAAATGTCCGCGCCCTATGATGGGCGTGTCGGACTTCTCTCTTGCACCGTTAGTAATCAAAGTTTGTGAGAGATCGCCGCGAACGACTGTACTAAAATTACTATCATACACTTAACTGCAAACGAAAGTGAGACAGAAAACTGTGAATTATAAAGATAGTTTTTAGAACAGATATCAGAAACATTGAATTGTAAAAATTATTCAGTTTTTAATTGTTTAATTTTTTATTTGTTCGTATATTCAATTTTTATAATTTATTGAACAAAGCTAAGCGAAACTGTAAATAATAAAATTTCGACTCTACCGAGTCACCTCTACTTTTGTGTCGCCAGCTCTTAGACTATATAGTACAATCATCTTAGTTACAACGTTATTCTGTAGGGAAATGCTTTAAATAAAGATATGGTTTTTATAAACTAAAAGAAAATAATTCGTAAAATGTTTAACATACCATTGCGTGAGACCTGCAGTTACGTTTTTATTAAAAACAGAGTGACCTTTTCATGTGTATAAATTTTAAAATAGTTTTTGTTCATTAAGAATGCATGTTGTAAGCAAAATTTTGACTTTACCGAACCACCCCTACTTTTGTGTCGCCATTTATTAACGCAATAGAGGGTAAACTACCTTTTACTGAAATTGTGTAGTAGAGCTTGCCTTAGATTAAAGAGACCGAATATGTAACATTGCACACTGCGCATGTTGTCTATTTTTACCCAAAGTAACCCACCAATTGAAAATCATTGTTTGCACGACGCCACCCGAATTGCTCCGATTTTTCCATTCATCGATCACCTCCACCTGAGTTTAATCACCATTGACAGCTGTTTTTTGATTTATTTGTTGGTATTTTAGCAATTTAAAGTGCTCTAGTTAATCAATTTCAAGTTCAAAATGCCCCGATATATCTTGAAAAAATGTATGTACTTATAATACAAGTACTAATGTTATGAACACATTCGTTTTCAGCGGTAAATATTTATTAACGTTTTGACATAAAGCGCCATGATTCTCTGGGCTGAATACTTCAGATCCGCATTAAGGGGTTTCAATAAATATTAAGCATCCGAAATCAGATTTCATATTACTTACATAAATTTACAAAAAGATAAAATTTTGAACATTTATTTTAAATAAAAAGTAAATAGGCATTGTTGCTAACGAAATTTTGTATTTAAAAAGTAGTTTTATAAGAATGTTTTCTAAAGGTGATTTTAAGCCCTTTTGGTAGATAAATAAGAAGTAAAGAATCATAGTTGCTAGCTAAATTTTATTTTTATAAGTTATTTTTATAAGAATATTAGATGAAATACAGGATGACCTATTTAAAATTACAAGGTTCATCTTATTTGCGGTCAAATCGAAAGTGACATTTGAATCTTCAGTCTTAAAACAAAGTAAAACGCACCATATGATCTAGTATAAGCAAAAAAAATACTAAAGTTACGGGAGTTGGTCACATTAATAAAATGTTACATTACAAACCACTAAACAACTCGAACAAAATTTTCGTTTACTAAAAAAATCCAAAATTTAGCAATATTTATTATACAATCGAATGCGGTTTCAAAGATAACGGGATCAAAAAATCCGAATCTCTAAATTTTTGAGTTAAACGCTCGGATAAAAGCAAACGACCGATAGGGGTTACAAAAATTTATCGATAATTCTGATATTTTTTTATGAAAATCGATTTATTCGCTGTTTTTAATAAATTATTTTTGTTTTTTAAGATAATGTATTATTCGATTTTAAAGGAAATACAAAAAAGTAGATTTATTCAAAATAATCGATTTTCGTTCAATCGGTTTTTTCATTATTCGATTGAATATAATCGGTTATTTTATATAACCGATATTTTGGTTATTTTTAAAATGATCGATTTATTGGTTAATCAGCTTTTTAATAATCGATTATTTTTGATAATCGAATAATCAATTTTAAAGGAAATATTAAAAAAAGGATTATTAGAAAATAATCGATAATTCGTTATATTTTTTGGAAAATCGATTTATCATAGAATCGGCTTCTTAATTAATTGGTTATTTTCGATTAGGCGATTATTTTGGAATTATCGATTATTTTCGGTATTTCAAAGATAATCGAATTATCGATTTTAAGGAAATACAATAAAATAGATTATTGATAATAATCGATTTATCATAGAATCGGCTTCTTAATTAATTGGTTATTTTTGATTATGCAATTATTTTGGAATTATCGATTATTTTCAGTATTTCAAAGATAATCGAATTATCGATTTTGAAGGAAATACAATACAATAGATTATTGATAATAATCGATTTATCATAGAATCGGCTTAATTAATTGGTTATTTTCGATTAGGCGATTATTTTAAAATTATCGATTCTTTTCGATATTTCAAAGATAATCGAATTATCGATTCTAAAGGAAATACAATAAAGTAGATTATTGATAATAATCGATCGATGAAAAATAATCAATTATTTAAAATATTCGATAATTCTGTTTTTTTTTTTGAAAATTGATTTATTAGTTAATCGACTTTTTAATTAATCAATTATTTTCGATTTTTCAAAGATTGTCAACTAATCTGTTTCAATGGACGAAAAAAATGGATTATTAGAAAATAATCGATAATTCGGTTATTTTTTGGAAAATCGATTTAACGTAGAATCGGCTTCTGAAATAATTAGTTATTTTCGACAGAGAATCGGCTTCTGAAATAATTAGTTATTTTCGACAGACGATTATTTAGGAATAATCTATTATTTTTGGTATTTCAAAGATATTCGAATTATCGATTTTAAAGGAAATACAATAAAAATAGATTATTGATAATAATCGATTGATCGAAAATAATCGATTATTTAAAATAGTCGATCATTCTGTTTTTTTTTTTGAAAATCGATTAATCAGTTAATCGACTTTTTAATTAATTGATTATTTTTGATTAATCGATTATTTTCGATTTTTTAAAAATTATCGAATAATCTGTTTCCACGGACGAAAAAAAAATGGTTTATTTGAAAATAATCGATTATTTAAAATAAACGATAATTCTTTTTTTTATTATATTTTGTAAACACTGATTTATCGGTTAATTGGCTTTTTAATTAATCGATTATTGTTGATTTTTCAAAAAATATGTTGTTTGAAAATAATCGATTAATCGAAAATAATCGATTAATCGAAAATAATCGATTATTTTCAATTATCGATAATTTATTGCAATAATCACTCATCCCTAGCGACCAAATTACTTTTAATAGATTTAAATTTTAAAATGTTATCTGGTTTCAGACATATGCATTTCTAGAGTTTTATGTGACTCATCCTTTATAATAATTAATATTCCTAAAGAAAGAAGCCTTAACATACCTTTTTCTGAGGTTATAAGACAAAACAGCATTTTCTCATTTTGACTAATTGTTATTATTATGTAATAGCCGTAGAAAAAATATAATGTTCAACTCATAAGGTTAGATTTGCAGTATTCGCCTGCGCACATGCTATTTTTATAATACTCGTAGACAATGAGTAACATTTTTTGCTCTATCAATAATATATTCTATTTCAACATTTTACTGTCCGTAGTAAATAAACGCTAACGAAATATTGTATAAAAGGTCTTCTGTTTACATAAAATGTCGTGGCATCTGTTTGATATTAAAAAATCACGTTAATTTTATTTCATAATACAAAATTCGATTAAACACCTTTTAAATAAATTTAATAGTTCATTATGATGCTAATAAACAAAGTCCGGTCCCTGCTACAGAGTTCGGGTCGCCGCGTGTCGCCGCCCAGTTCCCCCACTCCGTTAACCTTTCTTTAGAAATTGGCAACATTTGCGCAGGTTAAACACCGGTGTATGTTATATCTCTGGTCTCTTTTATCTAAGAGCTTGCTAAGCTGTTTACAAAGAGCAGTCAGATGTTCCGATCAGTTAAGAAACTGGTCCACATAGATATCGAGGAAATTTTTTATATTTGCTGTTTATTAAAAAATGATGTATTTTTAATTCCTTTTCCTAAAATTGATGGTATTTGGACACGTTCTGTATATACAATTTGTATACACTAAAAGTTGTTCTAAAACAATGACAATATGGATAAGTGTTGCAATAGATTGCTCCAATAATATTACCATTTAACTAATCGTTTCAATGCAGTTACTTAGCTTTCGAGAAGAGGTCTGGAATTGACGACATTTCAAACACCCCTTATGTCTGATGCATATATTTGACGTCAAGTAAGATCTTGTTGAAATATTGAAATTGCATTCAAGAATATTAAAATTTTGTACTTACTCTGTTTTTGTTTGTTTCTCATATAATAAGTACACCAAGTTCTAGCCCGATCTTACCTGTAACAAGAGAAAAGGTTAATACTTAGTTTATTTAAAAGAATAGGTATAATACCTATACGAGTACATCAAAAGCGAATCCGCATTAGGTAAAAAACATTTTTTATATCTATAAGATGATTTTTCATGTTTTTAAATGATATTCAATCAATTTTAAGAATAGATTTACATATATACAGGGTGTTTCATAATATATGCGCAGTACTTCATGACGTGATAGTTCATCCAAAAATATGAAAAAACGTTTCTATTAACTTACCCTCTAAAATGCACCATTTTCGAGATACAGGATGTTGAAATTGAAAAAAAAAAAAATGGTACGCCACTGGAAAAAGTACGGTTTTGAGACGCCCATTTGAACCGACAGTATTTTCTACACAAAAAAGATACTCTTGCTCATACGCTCTAAAGTCGACCGTTTTCGAGAAAAATCAAATTTTGTTTCATCAAGTATGTATGACCATGTATTTCAACATTAAAATTTGATTTTTCTCGAGAATGGTCGACTTTAGAGCGTATTACCAAAAGTACCTTTTTTGTGTAGACATCATTGGCGGTTCAAATGGGCGTATCAAAACCGTACTTTTTTCAGTGTCGTAGAATTTTTTTTTTCAATTTTAACACCCTGTATCTCGAAAATGGTGCATTTTAGAGGGTAAGTTAATAAAAACGTTTTTTCATATTTTTAGACGAGCTATCACGTCCTGAAGTCCTGCGCATATATTATGAAACACCCTGTATAAATAGTCCTCTTGATCGAAAAAATGTATTATAGAAAGATACATAAGCATTAATACAAACAATGTTATTAATAAATATTAAAATAAAAAAAAAAACTATAAAATATATATCCGTATATAAAAATAACTAGGTATATTGCTTATAATCATCAAAAATTGTAAGGTAAGTATAAAAAGTAATTTTAAAAACCGACTTTAAAGTCGTACAGATGCCGTCACCACATCTTAACCAAATATATATGGAACCACCCCTGAGGTACCCCCTTATTAACAAAAAAAGAATCATAGAAATCGGAAAAGGTGGTAAAGAATTATCGCTAAACGTATATAAAAATGAAGAGTTTGAGAATTTTTCTCATGAACCCAATTATTAGATTTTGGCCAAATTTATATGGGACCACCCCTAATTTACCCCCTTACTAAATAAAAACGAATCATAGAAATTGGACAAGGTGGTAAAGAATTACCGCTAAACATACATTAAAAATGAAGTGATTGAGGATTTTTTAATGGGCCCAATTATTAGATTTTGACAAAATTAATATGGAACCACCCCTGAAGTACCCCTTTCCAACAAAAAAAGAATCATTGAAATCGGATACTGTGTTAAAGAATTATCGCTGAAAATACGTACATAAAAAAAATTACGATGAATTGAGAAGTTAAAAAATTACGTTTAAATAACTACATACCTATTCTGACAGAAAGTTCAAAATATTACAAGGAATGACTACAAAACAACTTCGCGAGAGTTTGTGCGTTACTTGTCAAAAGTAATTTTCAGTTCACTCACGATTTCTTAGAACTGCATTCATTTGTTTCCCTTTGGGAAATTGTTACCTTTTGTTCGCTGTTGAACTTTTAAAATACCGAAACAAATTGCATCTATTTCTTGGGAATTTAAATAATTTTGTCCCAAGACGGCAAATATTATGTATTGAAGCATCGTGGAACATCGAACTCTCTTGTTTCGCTCTCTTTTTTTATCCTATTTTTACGTAGAATTCGTCATAATCAGAATGCCAATTAAAAAAAGTGGGAAATAAGGTATACATAAAATGTTTTTTTCTACTACCGTGCGTAAAATACGTACTTTACGCACTCCACGAAGTGTGTTAAGTTGTACTTTTTTTCACTAGTGCGTAAAGTAAAACTCTTTACGCACTAGTCAAAAAAAGTAAAATTTGACAAAATTTGTACATAACAACAAAATATAACGTTTTATTTTATATTAACATTTTTTTGCTATCTCCTTCTAAGACAAATAAATAAATTATTTTTGCTTATATCTATTTAGTGTCCAACAAATTATCAACAGTTTATTTTAATTATAATTTTCTCTAAATGTCATCGATTTAATTAAAAGTAAACATACAGTGGATGTCGATTTTGGTAAAAGTAAGTTGGCCGTGGCTGTGTGGATTAGAAAAACTGTCAATCTCTAAACCTTTAATTAGTACCTACCTTATAACAGAACACGACAAAAGTATACTAAAGTTCAAGATTAAATTCTAAAGCCAATTTAGCATTTTTTTAAACTCAATCAAGTTTGATGAGGTAAAAAGTTTTACTTTTTAATGTTTGTTCACTTAAATTCAAATTTTATTTGCAGTTTATTATATCTGTCATAATCTATATGGATTCAAATTTATCTAGCGATAGCGAATTTGATAATACTCCCCCAGATATCTTATGCAGTGCACAAAAGGCCACTGAAAATTTATTGCCAGAAAAATCTGCATATATTTATCAGCAAAAATACAATGCATTTATAGAATGGTGTAAGAAGAATAAGGTGACAAAATATTCGGAAAACGTTATTTTAGCATATTTCTCTGATGAATTGAAGAATTACAAAGCTTCTACCCTATGGTCGATTTATTCTATGCTTAAAAGCACCTTAAAATATAAAAACAACGTTGATATTTCGAAATGCAACAAGTTAATAGCGTTTCTCAAACAAAAAAATAAAGGTTATAAACCAAAAAAATCCAAAAATTTTTTAACGAGAAGATCTAATTAATTTTCTGTTGAAAGCTCCAGATTCCAAGTTTTTAATGATCAAAGTAAGTAAATGCCTCAGTATATGCTTGAATGCTCAGTATAAAATTAAAATATTCTGTAAAGTTTTGCAACGAGATGTGTGTTCGTATGGTGTGTTGCCTAACAAAATCAGTTGCTGTCCTAACAGGCCACCGGGGTTGTTAGGCAGCACATTATACCTAAAACTTTTATATTTTTTACAATAGCATTTATTTGAAGTTTTACATGCGCAACGTCAAGATATTTCCTAATGTTTTATAAATTATTTGTCTTATTTTATTTTATGGTAGCTTTTACAATTGGAATTGCGGGAGCTTGTCGCCGGGAAGAATTATGTAAAATGACAATTAACGATGTGGAAGATAAATAAACAGTGTATATTGTCAAAGTATCAGAAACCAAAAATGGAATAGAACGCATTTTTACGATTTTAAATCCAAATAATTCTGCAGTTGATTATTTATCTTTCATAAAAAAATATACCTCATTAAGACCATCAAATATAAATTGTAACAGATTTTTTTTTAAATTCGCAAATGGAAAATATACTAAACAGCCTGTAGGGATAAATACTTTTGGTAAAATGCCAAGTGTTATAGCAACGTATCTAAACTTGCCCAATCCAACGGCTTTTACAGGACAATGCTTTAGGAGGTCTTCAGCCACTATGCTGGCAAATTCTGGAGGAGACCTTCTAACGGTCAAAAAACATGGAGGATGGAAATCATCTGCTGTTGCAGAAGGCTACGTAGACAGCACAATAACACAAAAAAACAAAATTTCTAATAAAATTTTGATGGATGACAGTATGCCATCCACTTCCAAACAAAGCTACAATTTTACCGTTGACAACTCTAATGAAGAATTAGTGGAACCACTCGACAGTGAAACTAGAGTTACACAAAATATTTCAACCTCTTTACTTGAAAAGGCCAAATCCATACCACTCGAAGCTCAAAATAGGGCTACAAAAGTAATATCACAACATTTTTCAAACTCTGTGCTGGAAAAGGCCAAAATCTTAAGTTTTGGTAATTGCAATAATTGCACATTCAATATTAATATTCATAAGAGTTAAAAACCAATTTTTTTTAATATTTCTTCATTTGTTAGTCATTTTGTTCTGTAAGAATTATAAATTTGTAAAGTTCCAATAAATTTATTTTTGTTACTGTGTACAATTTTTGGCACATTTTACTTTTTTTCACTAGTGCGAAAAGTAAAGTACTTTTATATTTCTAATATTAGGGGATTATGTGTACGGTAGTAGAAAAAATATTGTATGCCACTCGTGTGTAAAGTCCCTTTTTTGACTCATGTGATCGTCAAAAAAGGGTAACTTTACACACTTGTTGCATAAATAACTATTTTGTTGATTTTGGTTGTATCTAAGATGTATTTTAAAAATCCGACTGATGCCTTTGAGCAAATTGAGAAATTCAAGATGACAGTTAATATGTGCAAAATTATATTGTTATATGGTTTATTACAAAGGTTTATTGTGTGGCATATCAGTGTAGAAGTTATAGCGGCAAACAAGAAGCAGATATTACGTTTCACAGGTAAATGATAAACATCAATCGTTTTTACTTTATATATTTTCTTATGTTTTATTTGGTGTTATACAACTTGATATTTACATATTGTACATGTCTCACTCCAGAGTAATAAATTTTACCCACCAAGTTTGTTTGTTTTATGCTTTTTATTGATATTTAAGTAATTAATGATAATAAAATGGCCAAACAAGTAATTTTTTCCAGTGGCGTGTTGTACAATTCTAAATATTAACTTTTATTAAATTCTAATTTACTTTTGCTTTTTATTTGATTGCAGCAATGTTTATTTGTTGTTTTATTTTAGATTTCGTGTGGATCAGCAAAAAATTGGATGCCTACGCCAAATGATAGATTGTGTTCAAAATATTTTGAAAGGCATTTTTTTTGGGACGGACTGTAAAAGACGTTTACTAAATGGAGCAGTTCCCACTATATTTTCTGAATTTCCTAAATACATGCAGCCGAAGAATGTGCGTATAATAATAAACATAATTAAACATATATTTTTTTAATTACTTTTCATTGTTATGTAACCCTTTTCTGTATAATTTAAAACATTGCCGTAATAATTGATTGTTTGTAACGGGTTAGAAGACAACTTTTAGAACAGGTAGAAAAGAATAAAGAAAAAACAAGACAAATCAAAGTTCTTAAACAAAAACTTAAAAGATATAAAAAAGAGTTTTTTCGCTAAAACTTTTTGTTATTATACCAAATTGTATTATTTAAGGGTCAGTAATAAATTTATCTTCATTTATGTATAATTTTTCTTACTAGCCTAATTTAATAATACTCAGATAGCATACTACATCTTAAAGACGTCCAATTCATGTCTTACTTTCGTCCAAACATCTTGGTAAGTTAAACGGATGGTTTTAGTACATGTTTAAAACGTCTTTGTTGAGATGTTTTTAGGACGTTTTAAATATGTCGTTAATGTGGACGTTCAACTTTTTTCGCTATATTTAAATATGGCGCGACGACACCGTTCTTGGCGCTGCCTGCAGCGCATGTATGATCGTCATTCGTCATTGTCATTGGCTGATTGCATATTCTCGCGCGCGCGTATCGAGTCGTGTTCTTCCTCTGGTTGCTTTCTTCTCGGGACAGCCATTCTATAATAGTTTTAGCGTCAGTCTGTGGGCATTGTCATTACTTTTTCGTGGTTGTGAACTTTTATATGTTGTCTTGTTATATTATTTATTTGCCATTATTGGCACTGTGGTATACTAGTAAACTTTATCATTAAAAACGGTAAGTTTTAATTTATTTGCCTTTTAATTTCATAACCTCACTTTAATAATGTCTTATTTTTTGGAAAAACATTAGTTCCAGATGCTTTGGCTAAAATTAATACCATAATAATACCATAGTTTCTCATAGCAACAAGTACTTGAAGTCATTTTCTAAGTATTTTATCACACTTTAAAATAATATTTACCCTATGTGTCAATTTTTCCTACTGTCAGAAATTAAATAACATATTCTCAGGTAACAAACTCACAGCAGCAACCAATTCAAAGGTCACAACCAGCCATATATCCCACGCCACAAATTGCACAGCATACTGCATAGTCAACCAGCTTAACAGAAAGTACTACTCATGAATTATTATTATCCTTAATAACCAGAATAGATTCACTCTCTGACAGGCTCCAGAAGCTAGAAGAATTAAACAAACTCCAAACATATAACAAAACCACCAATGGACAAAAGAGATATTAGAATAGCCACTTGGAATGCCAATGGTATTCTCCAAAAACAAACTGATATCCAAGTTTTCTTGGACGTACAAAAAATAGATATATGTCTGATTTCTGAGACCCACCTTACAACAGAGTCATACATTAAATTCAGAGGATATAACTTCTATCACACTATCCATCCATCAAATGCAGCAAGAGGAGGAAGTGCGTTAATTATTAAAAATAACATTTCCCACTATGAGGAACCAGGCATCCAAGAACCAGAAAATCAGGTAACCATTAGCACTATTAACATTAAGGGGGGCAAAATTACAATAGCTGCAATCTATTGCCCACCAAGATACAACCAGAAAAAAGAAAATTATCTCAATGTTCTCAAAAAACTAGGTAACAAATTTATAATCGGTGGAGATTACAACTTCAAAAACACCAACTGGGGTTCAAGATTAACCACAGTCAAAGGAAAAGAATTGCATCGAGCTGCATTAGAACTTGGTTGTACATACCAATCTTCTGAAAAATACACCTATTAGCCCACCGACCCAAATAAGATGCCACACCTTTTGGATTTCTTTATTCTGAGGAAAATTTTACCAAACTATACGCAAGTAAAAGAAAACTTTAATATGGATTCAGATCATTCTGCAGTAATCCTTACTCTAAGTGATAATGTTATTCAAAAAGAAGCCAAACCGACCCTAGCGAATCGGAAAACTAATTGGGAAGGTTTTTAAGAGGACTTAACAAATACTATTCAACTGACCATAACACTAAAAACGAAAAATCAGCTAGACGAAGAACTGGAAACGTTTGTAGTTGAAATCCAGCAAGCTGCATGTAGAAACACACTAAAAGTAAGAAGATTAACAGCTGGAAAAAACTATCCTGTCGAGATAAGAGAACTGGTAGCAGAAAAAAGAAAACTAAGAAAGAAATGGCAGATGACAAGATCACCAGAAGATAAAAATATATTAAATAGGGCTACCCAAAGACTGAGAAGAGAAATCCTATATCACAAAGAAGAGCCCTTCAACAGATACCTAGTACGGCTAACAGATGATAAAGAAACTGATTATTTACTCTGGAAGGCAACTGAAAGATGAAAAATTCGTGTAAACACTGTCCTTCAATCAGAATAACAGATAACAAATGGGCAAGAGACAATCAACAAAAAGATGATATTTTTGCTGACCACCTACAAAAGACGTTCCAATTAGATGAAAATCAAGACACTCCTAATGAGACCATCCATAATATGGAACAACTTGAAATTAAGCTAGTTACTATTAAAGAAACTACCACGGAATGCTATTGTTAAATTGACATACCTCATAAATGCAGCATTTTGCCTTAAATATATACCTGATGCGTGGAAAATGGCTGAAGTTATCCTAATTCCTAAGGCAGGAAAACCTCTCAATGAAGTGTCATTATATAGACCTATATCATTGTTACCGATAATATCTAAGTTATTTGAAAAACTAGTACTAAAACGAATAAAAACAATAATTGAAAATAAAAATCTGATCCCTTCGCACCAATTTGGTTTTAGAAACAAACACTCGACAATAGATCAAGTACACAGGATAGCCGATATCATCGAAAAAGCTTAAGAAGAAAAATATATATACTATATTTCTTGACGTAGCCCAAGCATTTGACAAGGTTTGGCAAGCTGGCCTAATACAGAAACTTGAAAAAATGCTCCCTAGACAATATGTCGACATTTTTCATTCATATCTAACGGGAAGAATGTTTAGAGTAAAGCAAGACGAGGCATACTCCGAAATGAAAGAAATTAAAGCAGGTGTCCCACAAGGCAGTGTGCTAGGACCGGTTCTTTACTTATTATACACCAGCGATATCCCTCAACAACAATCTGTTAAAATAGTAACATTTGCGGATGACACTGCAATATTGGCAATTGGCGGAACTAATACAGAGACCTCAGAAAAACTTCAGGAAACCTGCAACAGAATCAATCGATGGACAAAAAGTCTAAAAGAAAAATAAATCAAACTAAATCGGTGCATGTTGATTTTACTCTTCGACCAAATGAACAAAAACAAATAATAATAAACAATGACGTTATTCCGCATCACGACTCGGCCAAATACCTAGGGATTAACCTAGATATAAGACTTAAATGGAAAGAGCACAAAAAAAAAACAGCGTAAAGAACTTGAACTTTAATTTAAAAACAATATGTGTCAGGCTTTGTCTTAAAGACGTACAAAACTGGATGTCATGAAGACGTACAAAATTGGGATGTCCTAAAGACGCCTTGTTTTGTAACAATGTACGTCCTATAGACGCCTTTAAAATATCTTTTGGATACTAGGGTACATCTTCAAAACGTCACGAACGTCGTTAACAAACGTCTTTAAGATGTCTTTAAAACGTGTCTGTGCTATCTGGGTAGTGTCGCACTCAATTTATTATGTAAACGATTTCATTCAGTTTATTTTAGTATATTTTTTTCTTGTGTCTTATTTATTGTCACTTATTTATTTTAAATTTTACGCTTTGAACTTGCTTTATACCTCAAAAGATCTATAAAGTACTAATAATATAAATACAATTTCGTTTTTTTTTTATTTCCATCATGTTACGCCTTTGGTCGAATATCGTTGGTGTCAGAATGGAACAAGATTTTGAGCGACGTTATGAGTCCTCTCTTTAGGTTTGTTCCAACATAAACCAAATCAGTTTGTGTACTGTCGGGATTCTGCGCAGTCTAGACTCGAAACTGTACAAAAACATAGTGTTCCAACACAACCAAAATTAATCACAAACCGATTTGTGTACTGTCAAATCAGTTCCTGGGTCTGAATAGGAACGAATTGTCAAGACATGCGCTAAGCCGCAATAAACTGAACATTTCGTGATTGTAATTATATTATTTGTATCTATTGTCTCTGACAGTTCTGATTTGTATTTGTTAATCGAGCTTAGTCTTCATAGTTTTTGATCATGATCATTTATTTTATTTTATTTTATTTTGTGGTTTATTATTGTAATAATGCGTCTGATGAATTTAAAAAATGTGTTCCAACATAATCGAGTTCCGAGTTGAGTCTCAATCCCCGACCAGTACCTGACAAGTTGTCAATTACTAGTCATCGACAGATTGTCAACAATAAGTTTTGGACTGGTTTATGTATTGTTCCAAGATCGTTGTTGGAACAAACCTTTTATTACCTAGTCTAAGCTAGAAATTTGTGGCCAAGGTTCGTACGTTATTATAATGACGTTTTATTATTCTGATTTAGAAATGTTTGATTTGTATTGACACTAACTTGACAATGCGCATGACGTCAGATATCATTAATTTTTGTTTGTGTATTATGTATTGAAGTTTTGGTTTTGAATTTGAAGGGATAAAAAATAAATATTTGTTTTGTGTACTGATCATGGATGAAGAGAAAATTGTGTTGTAGTTGCTCTGGCTTCTGAAATTGTATCCAACCTTTTGCCACGCTCATTAATAAATTTGGCTATCTTGAAAATAATTTAGCTTTTCATTTAAAAGAACCTTAAATGCGTCCATATCTAGGTACTCAGCTAGGGTTGCCAAAATTGCCAAAATTTTGGGAAAGGGGCTCCCTGCGGGTGGGTCAAATGTAGGGTAGAGAAGAGATTAAATATCAGAAGATGCCAGAAATATTGGTCGTACAACCACTATTCTGATCTTCTATAACTGCTACATCTCACCAAAGAGTGGAATTTGAGAACAAGTACGACGAGATCATGGAAGATGTCAAGGGAACAAATAATACAAACCACATAATCCTAGGGGACTTTAACGCCAAATCGAGGCTCTGGAGTCCAAATGTAATAGATGGAAGGGACACGTAGGTACATGGAGCAATGGATGGCCAGACTAAATATAATAGCTATAAATAATGGGCAAACACCCACATTCGTCAGAAGAACAATTACATAGATTTAACCCTAGCATCAGAAAAGTCCTCCAGAAAAATACAAAGTTTGACGGTATCACTCGAGGAATCATTAAGCCTGCATAGATTCATCATGTTTGAGGTGGTCGAAACGGGAACAAGCCAAGATAAAAAACACAGCTATAGAGACCAAAAATACAGATTGGCGCAGAAAACCTGAGAAACTCACTGGACTTGCTAAGGCACAATATAGGTAAAATACCAGAAAAATTAATCAAGGCACCCAAATGTGAACCACAATCCAGTGAGACTAGAAACACGCAGGGCGAACAACGCAACATACCATACTGGTGGAATGAAGACATCGCCACTAGCAGGAAAACCTGCAACTCATATAGAAAAACGCGAACGAGGGTCAGAAGAAATAGGACTATTAACCCGGAGCAAATGCAACACCTAGAAAGTGCATACAAAACAGGGAAAACTGAACACAAGAAAGAGATAAGAACATAGAAAAAGAACCGATGGAAGGAATTATGTACCGGACTAGAAAATGTCTGGGGACAGGAGTATAAAATTGCCACAAGACCTATCAACAGTAGAAGCTAACTGTATGAAATGCTAAATAAAGAAAAAAGGAGGGTTATAGACGAGATTTTCCCCGACTGGCAAGAGAAGGGAAATGAGCGGGAGAGAACACAAGTCCATGGCACATTTACAACGGAAGATCTAAAAGATGCATCTAATAAGCTAAAAACAGGCAAATCACCAGGCCCGGACAGCATACCCCGGAGACAGTAAAGGCGGCACCCAGACAAATACCAAATCAGCTCCTCAGGGTATACAATAAAATACCCAGCACACAAAAATTCCCCACGACATGGAAAAAAGCCAGAGTTGCACTCATTCCTAAGGGTAAACCAAAAGAACGTAAATTCAGGCCCATCTGTATTCTAGACGTACTAGGTAGGGGAGGTCGGGGCAATAGCGTATTCCGGGAAATAGCGTGGATTGCTACTGTGACGTTCTTCTGCACCCTCCCATCTCTAATTATATGCGGAGAGGTCGACTTGAGGATCTTGGTCTCAGTACCGAAGGCACTTTCAACCAAGCAGTACGTTAGCTGTCGATAAAAGTAAAAGTTCGCTTTCATAGTGACTCGAGTTCTAAACCGAAAATTTTAAAAAATATTTTGTAAAGTAAGTACAATATATATATTATTTTTTATATAACTACGTTCAATCTTCAAATTATAGGTGTGCTTTTACGTTAATACATTGTAATTAATTACAGTAAAAAGTGCTTTTTTACGACTTAAAAATAATAGAAGTGCTATGAGGCAATAGCGTTTACTATAAATGGGGCTATAGCGTGCACACGCTATTGCCCCTAAACGTTTCTGTATTTTTATGTGTGGTAATGTTTGTTACAGATGGTCCGAAATTATAAAAAAAAAAATATAAGAGGCAACTGGAACGTTGAACATTTACACGAAGCTGTGCAGAACATTAAAAATGGTTCTATTAGTCTCATGGATGCTAGTAGACAATATGAGATACCTGCAACTACTTTGAGAGATCATGTAAAAAACAGAATTCGTAATTCTTCCAATGTCCCGGCTGTACCAAAAAAGGTTGGAAGAAAAACCGTCTTTACTGAAGAACAAGAACTCCAGTTGGAAAAATATTGTATTGAGATGTCTAAAAAATTTTATGGATTAACCATTCGTGAATTTAGAGAAATTGCTTACCAATTTGCAAGAAATATAGGTGTTGAAAACAGATTTAGTAACAAAAATAACGAAGAAGTAGCCGGATGGGATTTTTATAGTAACTTCATGAAGCGTCATCCTACAATTTCTTTAAGGTCACCAGAACCTACCAGCTTGAATAGGGTTATTGGTTTCAATAAGGCGGAAGTAGACAGATTCTATTCTAATTTAGTACAACTATATGAAAAGTACAAATATAGTCCGAACGACATATTTAATGTTGATGAAAGTGGAATTCATACGGTTCATAAGCCATCCAAGATAATTGCCCGAAAAGGAGTGAAGCAAATAGGCAAGGTTACAAGTGCCGAGCGAGGTGACTTAGTTACTACAATTTGTTGTGTAAGCGCTTCAGGAAGTTACATTCCACCGTTTTTAATTTTCCCCAGGAAATTACTGAACGATCGGCTAATGAAAAATGCACCTCCTGGTTCAATAGGAAAAGTAAGTTCAAATGGCTGGAGTAACACTGACATATTTTATGATTGGTTGAAGCACTTCATTACTATTGTTCGTCCGTCAAAAGATCATCACGTGTGCCTAATTTTGGACAATCACGAGAGCCACATCTCGCTACCTCTTTATGACTTAGCCAAAGACAATGGGGTCGATGTTATCTCGTTGCCACCGCACACAAGCCATCGAATTCAGCCATTAGATTTGGTATTTTTTGGGCCACTTAAGACAGCATTCAACGAATATTGCGCGAATTGGATGAGAACAAATGCCGGGAAACGTATAACCATATACGAAATAGCCGAGTTATTTGGAAAATCATATCAAAAAGTATGCAACATTGAAAAAGCCGTCAAGGGCTTTAAATCTGCTGGAATTTATCCCTACGATAATAAAATATTTTCGGATGAAGATTTTATTGCTCATACATCGCTAGTTCAAACATATAAGACTATGCCTACGCCTACCTTAAACGATTCCGCAGCTACATCTAAAATTCAAACCGAAAATGAAAAAACACCACCCAGTGTTCAAAATATTGCTAAAGTGCAGGAATCGCCTTCTGTGGATGACTTAGCATCTTCGACGTCATCTATAATTGAAACAGTAAAAAATCCTTATAGTGATCTGTTTTCTTTTCCAACAATTACCAAACAAGAGAAAAAACGAAATTCAAGAAAAAAGCACTCCGAAATTCTTACATCAACTCCATTTCGTGAAGAGTTAGAAAAAAAAGAAAAACTAAAAGAAGAAAAGGCAAAAAACGCGGCCAGTGTAAAAAGAAAAATAGTTACTAAATTATGCAAAGGAAAGGAAAATAAAGGTAGTAATGTAGTTATTACCAAAAAGGTGAAATTACAGAAAAGAATTGAAAATTCTGATAGTGGCGATTCGTTTATGGAAGAAACAAACAACGAGAGTGACGTCGAAATAAATTTCGATTCTGAAATATCTGAAATTAAAAAACTGGATTACGTTTTGGTGAAATTTAAACCAAGTCAACACACTAAAGTGTACTATGTGGGTCGTGTTCTAACAGATGAAGAAAATGGAGAATTTGAGGTTTCGTTCTTTAGAAAAAGTAAAAAATTGGATAATGTTTTTTATCTTCCTCAAGCCTTAGACATATCACTTGTCTCTAAAAAGGACATAAAAATGAAATTACCTGAACCAAGGTTAAACGGTAGCACGAAAAGACAACAGTCACATTTATTGTTTAGGGTTTGTTTTGGAAATCTAAGGATTGAATAATGTAAGAATTTTGTTGTTATTCATCAGATAGAATACACATTTTATGTTTGTTGTCATGGGTATACAATGTTTTAGGTAGGTACAGCATATTATTGTTTTCCCTAAACTGTTACTTAGTAATAATAAAACAGGTTATTGTACTTATTTGAGTTTTGAATAAAATTTTATATTGATTTATAAGCTCCTATCAATGTTAAAATCGATACAGCGCTATAACCCCTATCAATCGCTTTTGCCCCCATGGAAAAATGCTATTGCCCCAAGAGACTGGGGCAATAGCGTTGTTCGTGTAAATTTTAAACTTTTATTAATAATTTTTATTTACTTGATAATAACAACTGAAATATGTGAGTATCAAATTAATATCGTGGTTAATTATGTGTACAAGTCTCTACGTTATATTTTAGATCAATCGCAATCAAAATCAATTTTGAAATTTTTGGTGCGCTATTGCCCCAACCTCCCCTAAGCTCCTAGAACACCTAAATAAAAAAACTAGAGAAATACATTACAATCTGCGACTCCCAATACGGTTTTAGGGAAGGGAAATCTACAGTGGAAGTAGTCGAAGCAATCACTAGAAAAACGGATCGCTACTGTCAAGCCATTGTAAGCCTAGACATTAAAAACGCATTTAATACGGCAAAATAGCACCTAATTAATAGAAAACTTGAGTTATTTTCAAAACAGAAAAATATCTGTTAAAGGATACAGCAAGAAAATGACCCAGGGTTTTCCACAGGTTTCCTTTCTCAGTCCAACCCTGTGGAACATATTATACGACGACGTACTGCAACTCCAACTGCCGACAGATTGCGAAACGGTCGCATACGCGGACGATCTCACTTTGTTAGTAATATCCAGATCAAAAGAGGGCCTGATTGAGAAAGCCAAAATATCAATAATCCAAATATGCTACTGATAGATAGAACGGCTTTACGCTGGCTACGCAGAAGACTACGGCGGTCATATTTAAGAGACCAAGAAACAGAGTAGTTATAACCTTCAACGTAAGGAACGCAATAATAACACCTATTAGAAATGAAAAATGTCTTGGAATTCACATCGATGACAAGCTGATATACAACGAACATATTGGGAAGACTGGAACCAAAACTTACAGTAAAATGATCCAGAGCTCACAGAAAAAAATATTGATCAAGGTATCCTGTGCCTATCGAACAATATCCAGAGAAGCGGCCAACATAATAGCGGGAATTATACCAATTACATTAATGGTGAAGGAAAGGGTGAGGCTTCACTCGAGGAAAAAAAAAGGTGAGGAAATGAACGATATAACCAAAAGGGCAGAAAAGGATAACTCCATAGTCATGTGGCAGGAAGAATGGGAGAACACAGAGGCAACGGCACAATGGACAAAGACGCTGATTCCAAGATTATATCTCTGGCTACAATGCAAACACAAAAGAACGGACTACTACATAACGCAGTTTCTAAATGGGCATGGATCATTTAGAACCTACACAAACAGGATAGGGAAAGCCAGTTACTCAAATTGTATGTATTGTGGGGAGACTGACACACCAAAACACACGGTCTTCTCATCCGTCAGGTGGAGACATGACAGGGAAAATATTAGGGAACTATACCTTTCGCCGCAAAATATCGTGGGAAAAATAATGGAAAACCAGGGAAATTGGAGTAAAATAGCAGAAAACATTAGGAAAATAATGAAAAGAAAAATAAGGAAGAAAGGGATTTCCAGGAAATGGAAGTAATACAAGGAAAGGGTGAAATAAAAAAATATCTAAACCCAAAACACGTCCCCACCCTGATGAAATGCCAAAAGGCAGTCCCAGGGTGGAACAAGGATACCACAGAGGTGAACGAGGTGTTTTGTCGGAGTAGCGCCCGGCACTACTAATAGCATAGACCCAGCGGTTGGTGCCAAGCGGTTTTCCCTCAACACAAAACAAAAGGGTTGCCAGACGACCTGCTTTAGGCGTAATTGTCTAGTTTTTTATGCTGGCACGCGTTACGCCAAAGTACAAAAATGCTCCGCATTTTCCCAGATAGCACAGGACGTCCCATGGACGTCCTAATTTGGTCCCTTGTTGGTCCGGTTGGTCCCGGACCTAAATAGGACGTCCAATGGACTTCCGATTACAGTGAACACTAGGACGTCCTTAGAAGGACGTCCTCTGGACGTCCTATTTTGGTCCCGTTTGACAAAGCGTTTAGTTTTCGGTCCGAGTCCGGGACGTCTATGGGACTTTCTATGTACTAGCATCATTGGTCTTTGAATCGATAACTTGAAATTCAACGTTTTGCTTTTGCAAGAGTATGAGGACAGAAAACCTAACCTATCATTTATTTTCAAATGAACAACAACAGCTACAATTTTCGGCATTCAATAATTAACTTATATAAGTGAGTTAGATTAACGAAGAAAAAAGAAGGTTATATAGTGTTATTTGTTATTTTTTTGATGTTGGTGGTAAAGTGGTTATAAAGTGAAGTGAGTGTTTTTTGTTGAGGTGAGAATAAGTGATGTGTATTGGCGGTAGCCGCTGGCGGAAAGAAAACACCTTAATGGGCGGAAAGATGGAACAAAACTAATTTGGACAAAATTATAATACTCAATTATGCCGACACAAGCTATAAGTAGGACCCAAGGATTCACCTTACCAGCGCTGTGTGTTAAATTTAATGAATTCCTGTTTTTTCTTTTTAAACTGAAAATGTTTAACTAGCTAGTTTTTTTAGGATGAAAGTTGTTAAATAAAGCTTTTTTATTGTTAACATTTTTGTTATTATTACCCTTTATGGATTATGGTCAAATATCGTCCCTCGGACATCTGATTTACGTCCCTAGGACGTCCCGAAAAGGTCCCTATGATGTCCTTTTGGGATGTCCCAGGGACGTCCCTAAGATGGACGGAAACGACACATTAGGACGTCCATGGGACGTCCGATTGACGTCCAAAATAGGACGCCTCTCGGACGTCCTTTATGTCCCTGAAGGACGTCTTTTAGACGTCCATAAGACGTCCGTGTGCCATGTGGGTTACCTAAAAGGTACGCTTTTTAAAGTTACATATAAAGAAAGTTTTGACAAATTTTTAATTTTTTTTTTTTGAAAAGCTCCTCAGAAAAAGGAACTTGATGATTTAAATAAATATTAGCGGAGGACCTTTTTTTAGATCTTTACAAAAACAGGAGCTTATTTGATAAAAATACCGGTTTTTTTAACCTGATCCCTGTCCTCACCCTTCTCCCACTTTTTCCTTTCATAAATCTGGCAACCCTATACTCAGCCTTTCTTTCGATTTTACAAATAACACAACCAAACAATAATTTAATAATTAAAAAGTAAAAATTTTACATTTGTCATTTCATTTGACATTTCATACCTGTGATGACCACGTTTTTACTGTAGTCATGTTAAACTTGACCATTTCAAGACAATATTCAATATGACGTCATTGTTTTTTATTTATATCAGTGCAGTCAATCATATTCAAGACTTACTGATTTAAAATCACCTTGAGTGATCAAATATGAAACAGTACCTAACTTTGTAACTGCAAGATTATAAATTGACATTTATTTACTGATGGTATACCGACTGTCACAGTATACCGATTCTCCCCCATTTACTGATTGTCCCCAAAATTAGTTTAAATTGTAATTGTATCATTCCAAAACTGATTATCCTTAGATACTGATTGTCCCAAGTTTATTTTAATTTTAAATGTACCATTTCCATATATTAATATAATAAATCTATTAATGTTGGTGATAAATGAAGTAAATTACACTCCAATTTGTTCCAGAATTATTTATCTTCGTCAGAAAATATGCTCTTAAATCGTATATCTGCAGTTGTTTATTCTCTTTCAATATTATCTATGATTCCTTGAAAAAAATTTATAAATAACTCCATTAGTTATGTCGTAACAGATTTCTCATTTCATCAAGCTTCCTCAAATACGTTTTCCGTTCATAATTTACAATTTCTCAACCCTAAATTTGCACTGTTTAAAAATACATCCGCAAACTATGTTCTATTCAAATAGAAACAACGTCTTCTTGTTAGGCCCGTCACGCAACATCGTAATCCTGCAGCTGATTTATCGTGATTACTAAAAGCCGCTTGCTGTGGAGTGCTGTAATGGCATCCCGTCCTGCTTCTGCCATAGTGGCCAAAAGTCTATTTGTGTTGTGAAAAATTCAAGAAAGTTTCGTCTCTCTATACTGCAATGCCGTGGCCATAGAGACTGACCTTTATTGAGGTCAGGTTGTTAATGAAGGGTTGATTTATGAAGGTGTCTATTTAATTATGGATTCAAGTCTGTGCCAGAGTACAGTAGCAGGACGTGGATATGGATTCTTATAGGGAATTTGATTAATAATTATAATACTACTAAACACTCAATTACTGATAAAATCACAATTTGTATCCAAGCAAAATAAGCAAAATGAATAAAAAAGAGTATAAGT
Organism: Psylliodes chrysocephalus; assembly: GCA_927349885.1. Taxonomy (NCBI): domain Eukaryota; kingdom Metazoa; phylum Arthropoda; class Insecta; order Coleoptera; family Chrysomelidae; genus Psylliodes; species Psylliodes chrysocephalus. Next base: position 97,563,268 of record OV651813.1, read on the forward strand.
ACACAATTAAAATAAAATATTAGTTTTTTATTTTTTTCGTTTGTTTTTTTTTAATTAAATAAGAAAGGGGGTGATTCTTGGGACCATTTAAAAAAAAGACTTGATATGGACGTAAGTAAAAAGTAAGTAACTTATTTTACTTTAGGAAAAAATAAAACAAAATCAAGTGCCAATAATAATTATAGCATTAAAATTTTAGCGGGGATTTCAGAATGTTCACATGAACGGCCTAAAGGACCCCGCAATAATCTTATGGAAATTGGGTTTCTGTCAAATTGTCTGAATTTTTGATATGTTGTAGATTTTGTCATCCTGAACAAAAGTCTCCATGGACAGCTACGGAGCTGTCAAAGCTCCCCTGACCCGTTGCAAAACTATTCATTTTCAATACTATTTACAAATGTCAAAAGCATATTTTAATTATTCTAATATATAGGGTAATGTTTTTGAGGTCACTGGATTTAACCCTTATGTCAGATTGGACAAATTGACCGTTGACAGCTGTCAATTCACTGTCAACGAGGAATATAAAAGTAAATATCCTCTTTTCACATTGAGAGTTTGGGTTTTTGAGGTTGCTGAATTCAATTCTCATGTCAGATTGGACAAATTGACAGTTGACAGCTGTCAATTGACTGTCAACGAGGAATATAAAAGTAAATATCCTCTTTTCACATTGAGAGTTTGGTTTTTCGAGGTCGCTGAATTTAATTCTCATGTCAGATTGGACAAATTGACCGTTGACAGCTGTCAATTCACGGTTAACGAGGAATATAAAAGTAAATATCCTCTTTTCACATTGAGAGTTTGGGTTTTTGAGGTCGCTAAATTCAATTCTCATGTCACATTGGACAAATTGACAGTTGACAGCTGTCAATTCACTGTCAACGAAGAATAGAGAAGTAACTGTTCTCTGTTGACATTGAGAGTTTGGGTTATTGAGGTCGCTGAATTCAATTCTCATGCCAGATTGGAAAAATTGACAGTTGACAGCTGTCAATTCACTGTCAAAGTAGAATAATGAAGAAAATATCCTCTTTTCACATTGAGAGTTTGGGTTTTTGAGGTCGTGGAATTTAATTCTCGTTAGATTGGACAATTTGACAGCTGTCAACTGTCAATTTTTTCAATCTGATACTAGAATTAAATTCAGCTCTCTCAAAAGCCTAAACTCTCAATGTCAACAGAGAATATTTACTTTTCTATTCTTCGTTGACAGTGTATTGACAGTTGTCAACGGTCAATTTGTCCAATCTGACATGAGGGTTGAATTCAGTAACCTCAAAAACATTACCCTATATATTAGAATAATTAAAATATTCTTTTGAAATCTGTAAATAGTATTGAAAATGAATAGTTTTGCAACGGGTTAGGGGAGCTTTGGCAGCTCCGTAGCTGCCAAAATATTCATTTTGGCACTTTGTGTCCATGGAGACTTTTGTTCAGGATGACACAATCTACGACATATCAAAAATTCAGACAATTTGACAGAAACCCAATTTCCATAAGATTATTGCGGGGTCCTATTAACAATACTAACATTTAATTATTAACAATACTAACAATGATTATAAAAATTGTTGTAAGTTTACTTAATAGGCATGCTTCCGCACTCGTGCACCGTTTTTAAAATTTCTTCTTAGAATAAATTACTATTTACGTTAATTTCAAAATAATACTTGTTGACTTAAAGTAAGTTGTTATTTTTTTGATTTTGGATCATTGGAGTCATTTTACTTTTTTGAATATCAGTAAATTATGGTAAATTATACGAATGCGGAAATTGCGGCAATGCATTACGTGTAAAAAGTGATTTCTACGCAATAGTCTCTGCATCAGATTTGACCCTGAATTAAAACGATTTTTATTTTTCTAAGCGAAAACCCTGCGTCGGCCGAAAGAAAATCAAAAAATCAAATTTGCTCAGAAATGGTATTTCAAAAATAATTTTTATTTTAAGAATAGGCAGTGGCGTACCATTTTTTGCTCCAAAAATATTCAATGTTAAACCCGTACGTACGCCACTGCTAGAAATAATAAAATTATTTTTACATCACAAAATGCATCTTGATTCATAGAAGACGTGTGCTAAATTTCATAAAGATATCTACAATAGTATCACAGTTATTATAAAAAAACCTTTTTTTTTTGAAAATTTTACCGCCCTGTATCTCAAAAGTTAGGAGGTTTAGGACATACGTCCATATGAAGTTTTTTTTTCTTTAAAATGGACTCAAGAATCACTTCCTTAAATATTAGCATGTCATTAAGGAATATCCTGTATATACCACAAAAAATTATCTTGTTTTTTCGAGGTCGTCTATGGTATAGGTGGTATGTTTAGAATATATGTAAAATTTATCGATAATAGATATTCGTAGATATTTTTTTATTGGCAAGTTTGCTTTTACTTCTTTGATGTAAATCAGATTATATACCTTTACAAATTCGTTGCAAAACCAGATTTATTTGGTACATACGGATTCCAATTTTTAAGATCAAAGTGGACAACGTTCTCTGTGACCTTTAGTTGATTCTTTTCCTTGGAATGTTTCATGTTTTCTAAGATCCTACGGAAATAGAATATATATAAATACATGCAAATAAAATAAAATTATATCATAGAGTTTAGTATTTAAAGATACCTATGCTTAGCAAAGTGGGAGTATTTATTAAATATGAATAAAATGATTGCCTAATGCATTACTATTCTAATATTGAAAAACAAAAAACGGCCTTTATATGTCGTTAATTACTCACTTATTTCAAGTTTACTATCAACATCATCAAGATTGCCTTATGGGTACACATATAGATATTTTAAATAGGTACAAAAGATACCCTCAGATAATAACAGACAGAATAAAATGGTAGTTTGTACAACAAGAGTGGATATGAACAATCCACTCAAGTTGTACAATATATTTTTTCTACGACTCACTCACGAAAATCTATAAATATTACAAATTATTTTAGGTTAATAAGATAATAAAAAAACTAATTTAAGCAAAATGTATGACTACTGATTTATAAAATAAAATAAAAAAGAAAAAAAAGATAAAATATTTAATTTAATTTGTCCCTATCCTAGATTTGAACTCGAGCCATTCTCATAAAAGTGCTCTGACCTCACCACCGTCGAGGCGATTAAAATTGTTTGCTTTAATATGCATGATTAAATTAACTTTATATAGTTTAATTAAAATAACTTATTTCAATGTACATTTTATTTCAATAACTAAAAAATATACTGACAATTTTAAAAATAATAGTAGCTAGGTGATCAAAACATAAACCGTGATTGGTGGATTTCATTTTTTTGTAGTGTTTTCACTACCTAGCATGATTATGAAATATAGTCGTTCACTTGAACGCAATTGCATACTTTTTCGTTTTGTAGTCTGTGCGTAGATAAACTAATATCCATGTGGGTGTAGAAGACTATATATTTTTTAAATACAGTGAAACCTGTGTAAAACGGAATCGCACGGTCGTGCACCGATTTTCCGGCATATACAGGATTCCGCGTTACACAGGGTAGATAAAAAATTGCACATAGTAGATTTAAAAAAGTGATGATTTTATTAAAAAAAAATCTAATATACGTACATTTAATATATAGTTGTTATTATTACTATGTACCTACATATTTTTATTTATTATTAGAAACAATATAAATTATTATTTATTCCACATTTCTATCAATGTAAGTTGTTTTTTATTCTTTTGTAATACGTAAGATGATTCCATGAATGTCCTTAATTCTAAAATCTTCTTTCTCATCGGTTCGCTCTCTATTCTTTGGGAAAAATCCTCTAACGCTGCAACACTCCTCAAAGCTTCAGAAAAAATTTTTATCCGATCGGATTCTTCAACTTCTGTTCCTGTAGATAAAAATAATAATTTAAGAACAGATCGTTCTGAAAAGCTAATGGGAAAATAATTTTTTCTATCTGTTATTTTTGTGATGGTACCTGAAATCTTCCTATCTTATTTTTATTATGTATTTTAACTTTATTTCTACTTGGCCAAATGCCCAATTAAGATGGAAAGAATAAATAAAAAGTTGTTTATTTTTTTAGAGAATTAGAAAAATCGCTTACCAATTCCAATCCCATCATTATCGTCTGCCACAGTAGTTTCCACGGCAGTTTTTTCTAACACCAGTTCTTCTATGGACTGAAATCCAGCATTTGTTGTAACGGCTTCATCTAATGTGATGTAATCATGAACATTACAACCGGGATTAATTTCAGTAATTAACTCTTCGACTTCTTTTGTACTTTCGTCAATTTCGTCAACATTTTCGATTAGGTCAACGTCTCCATCTTGCTTGATTCCACATGCCGCAAAACATTTTTTAACACAATCAGGTTTAATATTTTTTACTGAATAATCAATCCATTTGATAGCATCCAAAACTGATATTTTTTTAGCCAAATCTCCTGCTGATTGAGAGAATCTCATATTCGCAATAATTGACCGCAGCACTTGTTTTCTGTAATGCATTTTGAAGTTCTGTATAACTCCATGATCGAGAGGCTGTGTTTGACTTGTGGTGTTTGGTAGTAGAAAACACAATTTTATATTGGATAGTATTATTTTGGGGTGACACGTTGCATTATCCAAAAATAGAAGGATGTGTCGATTTTCAAATTTCATTTTTTGATTTAAAACTTTTAGCCACTGTTCCATAAGAACTGATGTCATCCATGCTTTTTTATTTGCTCGCCAATAAACTGGTAGCTGAGGCACATTGGTATTGTTAAAACATCGCGGTCTGAGGGATTTTCCAATAACTAGAGGTTTTTCTATTTTTCCGTCAGCAAAGGCGCAAAACAAAACGGTTAACCTTTCTTTAGATTGTTTGCCTCCTTGACATTTTTCACCTTTAAAGCACATTGTCTTGTCCGGCAGCGCTCTATAAAAAAGGCCAGTTTCGTCACAATTAGCAATGTCTTTTGGGGTATATCCTTTAATTAAATCTGTAATGTGCGATGTCCATTCAGTCACAGATTCCATGTCGACGTCCTTAGCTTCACCGCAGATCTGATTAAATCTTATGTTATGTCGTGTTCGAAAACTTTCCAGCCATCCATTCGAAGCTTTAAAATCTACTTTTTCAAAATGGTTTGCAATTTCTCTTGCTTTTTCTTGAATAATTGTTCCAGATACAGGAAGATTGCGAGACCTTGCATCTATAAACCATTCCAAAACTGTTGAATTTACGTCGTCGTGATGTGATTCCTTTGGCTTTCTCTTAATATCGCCATTACCACCACGCATCCACTCTTCTTTAATTTTTCTTGTTTTTCAAAATTTCATACACTTGCGTTTTTCCGCACTTAAATTGAATAACCAATTGCTTTGGAGTAAGTTTTTTTTGGTCACTACATTTAATTAAGTCCATTTTAGATTTTAGCGATAATGTATTCGTTTTTCGGTTTGCCATTTTGAAATGTTTGCACTTTCACGGATAAACTCAAACTGCCGTACCTACACAATACTGGTTTATTTGTGTATTTACTGCTTTTGTACCTAAATTTCTGTGATAATGGTTCTAAGTATTGATAATAGTTCGCCCTTATTATGGGGCTTTCCGAAATCATAAACTAATTATGTAAACATCTATAAATTCTTTTATACCTGCAAATCAATAACATAAGTAGGTTCTGGCTTAACAGATTAGGGAAATTCCGTGTTCGCGTTAGACAGGGTTCCGGCTTATAAGCAATTTTTACATTACAATATGTAGGTAATCGCCAAAATTTCCGTCATACACAGGATTCCGTGTTACACAGGTTCCGGCTTACTCAGGTTTCACTGTAGTAAATAATCTCAATACTATTTTTCTAGAATACTTAAAATATATCACATGTTTTTTTTAGTTCACAATTACGCAATGTAATTTTTTTAAATTTGCAAATTAAAAGTTAATATGAATACAATTTGAGGACCGACAAAATAATTTTTCACTTATGTCAATTAAAAAAAGATGCATTATCAACGGAAGGGGACACATTAGATTTTTAGGTCACATTGCATTAATACCCCTTACCTAACATAATATAAGATACCACCAAAAAACATGGTACCTACTCTTTTTTTTATTTTTGGATTTTCTTAAACCAAAGTACAGGCATCGCAACCTAATTTGTCTGAAGAGGGGATGCGGATTAATTTCGAATTGCAATTGTCAACACCTACTGTAATTGTTAGAGAGAGATGCAAACAATAGCCGTGTTGTCGGGGGCGACGGGGGCGATCAGTAGATGATAATATTTTCTTGAATTTGTGTTTGTTTGTGTAGCGTGCAGATTTTGAGTTATATTTTATTTTTATTTGTTTGTAGTGTTTTCTTTTAAGTAGTGACTTACTTGTGTTAAAATGCCGAAACATATAGGTAGTCAAAGCAAAGGAAAGAATATTTCATCTATTCGAATATTTGAATTTGGTTGTATTTAATAAACAAGAATAATTAAAAATATTACACTATGTAAAAATCCGAATTACTTAAATTTATGAATACTATTGGATAGATAATTAAAAGATGTTTAAAATGATGTATCGCACAAAACACACTTCTTTTAAAAAAAATCATTTATGACATCATTACGGTCAGACAGACGACGTCACGAGTAAAAGGAATACCTGCCTGACATAAAGCGCGTTTAAAAATATACGAGTAAAACGGCAGGTTCCAGAATTTTTTCCAGAAGTCAGTGTTACGAAATAATAAATGTCCATTTTTTCAGTAACTCGAAATTTGTTAAATAATTTCATGAAAATAGACATTGTCGTCTTAAAGAAACAGCAATTTTGCAAGAAAAAATTAAGCAAATACTGTACCCCATTTATATTTTATGTTGGTTGTGATCATTTAGACCCAAAACTTTTGTTTGCTTCACAAACAGGTGATTCTTGTGCTACCATTACTCTAACATAACAAATTTTGTTAATTTTAGTCTTTGATAATCTTCGGTTTAAGGTTTTTTTTCAAATAAAAATACAATTTTGCTGATTTTTAATGCGTTTGGCAAAAAAATTAAAATTTGGAAGGATAAAATTTTAAAAAATTCATAAATTAAAAACGAAAAGGAATATCAACCTGAAATTTTCAGAAAAAAATCAAGATCTATAATGGCACGAAGCCTATTAATTTTTTTAAACAGCTGTTTAAAAATTGGCGGTTCAGGGGGTTTAAAATTAAACAAAAAAATCAAATTAAAAATTAAAAGCAATATCAACTTGAATTTTTTAGGACACATCAATCTCTATTAGAGGACGAAGCCTATAGATTTTAAAAATCTGTTTATTAACAGAGGAGTTAAGGGGGGATTGAAACACAAAATAAAAACGAAAAACAATTTTAAATTTTTAGAAAAATCAAGCTCAACAATGGAACGAAACGTATTCATTTAAAAGAAAAGGGGTTAAAATTTTAAAAAATTCATAAATCAAAAACGAAAAACAATATCAACTTGAAATTTTCAGGAAAAGTCAAGCTATCCAATAGGACGTAGCTTATTGATTTAAAAAAATTCTGATTAAAAATGGGGTATTAAGGGGGGTTGAAATTAAAAAAAAAATCATAAATCAAAAACAGAACACAAAAGCAACTTGAAATTTTTATCTAATATAAAATGGAGGGGTTAAGGGGGTTAATACTTACAAAAAATCATAAAACAAAAACGAAAAACAATATCAACTTGAAATTTTCAGGAAAAATCAAGTTTTACAAAGGGAAGAAGCCTATATTGATTTTTAAAAAATCTGAATAAAAATGGGAAGTTCAAAGGGGGTTTGTTTAACTATTATTCGTCTCGTATTCCGGTCCATAGTAATGGGCTTAAACTTCTCCCCCTGTTTGATCCTTTTTTAATTTTGAATTCCTCCAATCTTTGTACTGGTATATACTTTTACTGTTACTGTCTTGTAGATGCTTATTACGTTTATTAATAATTTGGGCTCTATAATTTCATCCAGGCTTCTCCATATTTCTATTTTTCCACTGTGTCGAATACTCGTTTTAGATCTATGAAAGTAAGACACATTTTGTTTTATCCTACCCCAATTTATAACTTTAACAAATTATATCTTTCGCACTTTGGTATATAGTTAACTGGCCTATTCTTAGAATATCTTTTTGTCACACCGTGTATAATGCAAATTATTTAACAAAGGTGGACATAGTATAATGCCGTATTCGCTTGTAACGGCTGTGATTCACTTCTAGCGCTGCTGACATAAATGTCACTATTGTAAATAATAGCCACGATAACACGCTCGTTGCATAATAATATAATTACCTTTAAAATATAGATCTTGTATATTCATACTATAAAATAAACGTTTTATGTGACCCCAGTTCAACCACCCTACTGGTAAACGAGCAAGTAAACTAATTTTTTCCCAATTTTATCGTTAAAAATGAAATTGAAACCAGTAACCTCTTTCTCGGATCACTTACACTTCAAAGACGAGCAGCATATTAATGGAAAAAAGTATGTTGGCTATTTGAAATCAATATTCTTGTGAAACATGACATGGATACGGATTAGCTACTTCAAGGAAATATCAGACGTTGCAAGTTGATCCGAAAGAAAGCCTAATCTTTTACAAAAATAGAAATAAGGATGTGATGGATGATAAATGGAAATTCTGAATATGTTATACGAGATCTAACAATAAAATGTTTGGACGAGACCTTTTATATTACAAGACATTATTTTTTTAAGTTTTAAGATTTATTTACGCTCAAATTTTGATTAATATTGGGATAAAAAGATTATTGATATTGAATTATTTTTTGCATAGTTTTCAGTATGGATTTACAATATTGTGATTTTGACTTTGATTGCTGGAATCGTTCGTTGGGGGCTATTCCTCAATGACCTTTTGAAGTGATGCTATAACGTTTTTGTGAGATTTCAAGCGGGGCTGCTTGATGTTAAAGCCAATATTTTGTAGTTACACCCGATCTAAGACTCACCTCATTGCTGGAATATAATATTTTCATTTTCATTAAGTATTTTTGTACAGTGAAATTCTGTCAAATATATCTTGATACTGTTCAGCATTTATGGTACCATCCACAAATTCAAACTTGCCTAGACCGTTACTGGACATTCGACCCTAAATCATGACTCCATGTGGAAATTTAATAGTGCTTTCAATAAGGAGTGATCTACAAAATTTTTTTCTAAAGTAAGCTTTGGAAAAATTCCCATATTGTATCAAGTGTACAATTCTTCTTCTTTCTAAATGTCAGTTTGGATAATTCAGAGCGTAGTTGTCACGGATAAGACTCGTAACTCTGACTTCGTCAGTCATGGCTTACTGTAGACACACTTTTTTTGGATTACTCTTTATTATTCAATGCTTCAGATTTTGTTCTGATGACCCCATTCCGATAATCGCCAACCCAAACATCAAATTTCAACTCCTCATTAAATATGATTTTAACTTAGTCATATTTGATCCAATTTGGACATCAATAAGCAAGACCCACAGGCCCATAGGCTAATAATTCAAATGAAAAAAACGTATTTGCTAATTTTTCCTAATTTTATCATAGAAAATTATTTCTTCGTATATAGCTTTGCACCAAAACAAAACATGTTAAACTGCGTTTTTCTCGAAATCATGTTTTCTGGAGATACGGAGGTCTTTCATAGGACGGCAGTATATCTGTAACGTGTGGGGGGTGAATTACCCCACACGGCACTTAGGCCTCACTACGACTATTGTGCATCCTCCTAAGATGATAGGTACCTCCTAGCTCGTGCGCCAGCTTATAGATTTAATGTAGTTGACAACGTCGCCAAGAGGTGCTTCTCTTAAATCGGCCGGTGTTAGCCGTTACTCGCCGAACATAAATCTTCTAATAAATGAGAGCGTCGAGCAATCGTAGAGGATATGCTTGATGGTCTCTTTTTCTTGTTCGCATCCTGTTGGCAATGATCAGTCAGAATGCCTGTGACTAGGCGCAGATTCTGTCTAGTCATAGTCAAGTATTTGTTTGTTGCAGCGTTGGCAGGATAACTTTAAAGCTCCCTGGTAACTCTGCAGTTTCTTGTTTCATTCCATCTTTTCTTGAATTTCACAAGGGAATGTTCTTTTATTAGGTCTGTTACTACCGATTTTGTCAGGCTAATGGAAGGGCTAGATATATTTCTCCCATATAATTCTTCCACTTCATACACAGCATTTGACACTTTTGCCGCAGAGCTAACCGAAGTGAACGCGAAACATTGGCGTAGAAAATTATTTTATAAATGCTACTAACAATTTCGCGTAAATAGTTTAATAAATTGAGAATAGTTGTTGAAATTTTGTAGAATTATGATCTGGGATATTATAACTTATTATTTTCTTCTATGATACGCCAATGGCGAAAAAATATTGCCGCGAAATTCCTCCAACAAGGTTTGATGTTTATCACCTCTCTAGCCATTCCTTCTGTCCTTCTGTACCTTCCAAATTAAAGCATCTTTTTAAAGAATGGAAAATAAGGTTGCAGAAACAGAAAAAAGGTATTGGTAGTGATGCAATTTATACATATCATCTTAAATATGCCGTTGTTATTTTTAGGACACCCAAAAAATTAGGATCAAGTGTTTTATGATTTGAAACTAGTCAAAATTAATCAATTTATATGTTTGATTTTTTTTACATTTTTGCCCAGCTTGCAAAATGTAAAATTTCAAAAAGCCTGCCTCTAGCAGCCATATTGAATTTTTACCACTCCATTTTGATAGATGGCAGCACATCTCCTCATAATTTTACCATTGAGTTTTATTCACACGCTTCCCAATATATGCTCAGGTTTTTGGGCTAAAAATATAAAGGACCCCGCAGACTTTCAATGGAAATTGGGTTTCATCGAAATTGTCCCATTTTTTGCAGGGAGCTAGCTTTTGACATCCTGAACAAAAGTCCTTATGGGTGGAACAAAATCCTATGTAAGGATTTTGAGTTATTTGCGAAATAAGGCGTCAATTTTGACGAATCTCAAAAATCGTAAACACAGGGAAACAACACATACAAAGAGGTTAGGGTCTTTATTTTTTAAAAGTCTTGGACCAAGAAGTTATTCCAGAATGATTAGTAGTCATTAATGAAGACGCTGTGTATGAGTGCCCGTCAATAGGCAACTCACAGGATGGTCCTGAACACTTTCGGCAAAAAATTGACCTTTTAACCAAACTGTTCTGAGCTTGATTTCCTGGATGAGTCGCCTCTAGAAAAGTTGGACTGACCGAGGCCATCAATGGTATGGGCCCATGAGTTATCGGCCAAAAAAGGTCCCATTTGGCCGATACTCGAGTAGTGTGAAAACGGGGCGGAAAGCTCATACAACGATGGTAACATGATCACGTTTAGACGGCTTTGGGCCAAAAAGTCGAAAATGTTCAGTATGGTTGAAAGGTCAAGTATTTCCTAATAGTGTTCGTAACCATCATAAGAGTTGCCTAATGATGGGCACTCAAGCCCGGCATCTCCAGCAAACCCTGCTGGGCATTGTCAAATGACTTTTTGGCCCAAAGCCGTCTAAACGTAATCATATTACCATCGTTGTATGAGTATCGGCCCAATGGGACCTTTTTTTGGCCGATAACTCATGGGCCCATACCATTGATGGCCTCGGTCAGTCCAACTTTTCTAGAGGCGACTCATCCAGGAAATCAAGCTCAGAAAAGTTTGGTTAAAAGGTCAATTTTTTGCCGAAAGTGTTCAGGACCCTCCTGTGAGTTGCCTATTGACAGGCACTCATACACAGCGTCTCCATCAATGACTACTAATCATTCTGGAATAACTTCTTGGTCCAAGACTTTTAAAAAATAAAGACCCTAACCTCTTTGTATGTGTTGTTTCCCTGTGTTTACGATTTTTGAGGTTCGTCAAAATCGAGGCCTTCTTTCGCAAATAACTCAAAATCCTTACATAGGATTTTGTTCCACCCATAAGGACTTTTGTTCAGGATGTCAAAAGCTAGCTTCCTGCAAAAAATGGGACAATTTCGATGAAACCCAATTTCCATTGAAAGTCTGCGGGGTCCTTTGGTTCGAATATTTTTTTACAACTTAAATTTAAACAATATCTAAATCAAATTTACTTTGTTAATATCCACAACCAGACTTGTGTATCTACTGTCATTTATATCTGCACTACAAAGCTAGGATATATAGAGGGAGCGTGAGAGAGACAGACTTATACGTATTTAATGTTAAGCAATGTTGCAAACGTATCGTCGAATTGTAGGTCGTTTGCTTTGACAAGGACAACAAAAATTTCCAGTGGCATAGTTTTATTGGGAAAACAAAAGGTGATAATTGGTTATTTGTAATAAAACGAAACTTGTTTTATTAAAAACCAGATGCTAAAATTCTTTTTTTTTATCAAACACTTGATTTATTTATTATAATTTGATTGTTTTTACAGGTGATATGAAATTCTTTCGCCTTTTTAAAATTGTTTATGGCAGACTGTACAGGACTTCATATTCAGAAACAGTTAATGTTAATGTAAAAAATTACAAATGTATTTCACATACTACACATCTGCATTTTACAAATCATCAACTAAAGATTATAACAAAAGCGTATTTTATTTACAGCAAAAAATAAAAACTCTTTTGGAAAACACTATCTATAACACAACACAAACAAACCAACTCATAATCGGAAGATTCAGAAGTACAGAAGAATCATAATAATAACTAAAAGACTTGTTTTAGGTTTTAGTTATTTCACAAACTAGCTCAGAATCACTAAATTCTACTAAGCTAAGAGATTGTTATAATATCACGACATGTTTTTCAGAAAATAATTGTATTTAAGAATTGGATTTGACAGTTTTGTTTTCTGTTTAATTTACTGATTTTAAACCCAACTTTGCTGACCGTGTAATATTTTAAAAATCATCTTTAAAAATGTTATTTTGAATGGGTGCCATCCCGTATAAATACATTAATTTTTATTAAAATTATTTAAAATCTAATTTTCGGCGCAAGCAATATTGTTAAGAGAGGGATATTTCGCGTAGTGGAGAAATTTATTTAGAAATCTGGCATTTGCCGTATCTAAAAACATTTTCTCTACCATTCATTTACAATTGAATGTTGACTTGAACAATTGGGTACAGTGCAATATCGTTTTTAACGTCATTGAAAAAAATTTAATTAGTCTTTACATTTCTACCATTTATTAAATTTATTTAATTTATTGTATTTAATTAAGTATAATTTTTGAAAATTAATTTTTAATTATTCGATATGTATTTATTAATTACTTTTATGTTGCTGAAGTAATTATTGGAAAATTTAGTTTATATCTTTTGTAAGGGACTCGTAAAAAACAGAATTTATTTTTGTTTAGAGAGCGAATATTTAGCAGTCTAAGGATTACAACTATCAAGCTGAACCTTAGTATAGGTGGAGGATGCTAATTGAAAAGGAACCAAGCGCCAAATTGTTAATTTCCGTAGTCAGCGGTTTTGTAATTTATCACGTATTTAAGAATTATCGTATTTTTAGAAGTTTTTCCAAGATTAAAATGTTGTACGTTCAAAAGAAAATGATAAACACTAGTGAATTATCTTTTTTCCACTTATTAAAATATATTTGAACCCTTATTTTGGCAGATGGATCCTTTTCAATAAATAAATAATAGTTTTATCAACTGAAAAAGATCCAAGCTCCCTGGTTCTATTTAAAGAAAAGGGAAAGAATAACATGGATCTTTAAAAAAAAACGAAAAAAAAAAACAAAAATTTTTAGTTTAATTATAAATCAGAGGAATTCATTCAGTAACAAAAAAATCATAAACCTTAAATCTAATCTTCAAAATCAAAATCTATGGTGGAGCCAAAACCGTCAATATCATCTTCGAACTTCTCAACATTTTTTATTCTGTAAAATTCAATCGCATTCTTGGGGAGAAACTTTAGTAAAGTCTTTATATCATCCCATTTTTTTTTAGAAATAGGTTTTCCTTCTGGGTAATGCAATTTGAGTCTTTGGGGATCAATCGGAATTTTTTTACCTCTTGTTGATTTTGAGATATCTATTTCTTTAAACTGATTTTCCTCAGGTGAATGTGACTCGCAGAAAAATATTGAATTTGGTTTTGACTTTTCAAGATATATTATTTTTGTTTTTAACCAACTAACTTTTTCTTTATCAATAGTCACTTTTCTATTTGAAATTTGTTTTTCAATATCTTCAGTAGAGTAGAAATCGTCAGGCTCCATAAGGTTTATTACAAATTTATTCTGTTTCTTGCAACCTCCAATTATAGACATAAAGTCTTTCAAGGTGTAAATTCGAACATGCATATTAAGCGCCCTTTCTATTTGCCCAAAATCTGTGTCGGGCAAAAAGCTGTGTCCAGACTCAAGATATTTAAGATAAATTTTGGTTAATGTAGGATGTTGCATTAAAATTGTTTTTAACATAAGCACAATTTTTATGTTGCGATTTTGTCCTCCACAGCTGTCCGACCACAATATTAACTCCTCTACCCCTTTTTCAAGGTGCACTTCGACAAACTTCTTTAAACATGAGCCCACTTCCCCACTTCCTGTGCTCCTCGACCGGCTACCCCTTCTTTCCACAAAAAACAATATGGAATGTTTGTGGAGCCTGAATGTACCCCCTCGTTAAAAATACTCAATTGCCTTTTATAATAAATAATGTTTGTTGGTAATTTAGGTAATCCTAGGACCTTTTCCATATCGTAGGTAAGGGTTTCGATCAGTGGGTTTTTACTTGCTTCCTTTAAATCTTTATTCAACTGATCTCGGGCAAGCTTCGCATTTTCAAGATGTCTATCATGTTGTTCTTTTAATTGTAGTTGTTGGTTATCATCTAGCGCATTTTTTACCTGTGACGAATACATGTCGCATTTGTTACATGTATCTTTGATAGGGGGTTTTCGCCTCAAGTTAAAACGTTTGTAGAAAATATTTTTGTAGAACTGAAAACTAACTTTGGGATTATTGTCTTCTAAATAATAGAGTTCGTACATTTTTTCTTTCTGTAAGGTCGTATGGTAAAAATTTAGCTTCCGTTTCTGAACGGGAGTAGTGAGAAACATAGGTAGGAAATTTGGCTATATGATCAATAATTTTGTTTACTGTGTCTTCATCAATTTTTTTCTTTCCTCCAGATTTTCCTCGCTCATCCTTTATTTGGGTGCTACGTTTTTTTTCTAAAGCAGTGTTAACCCGCTTTGTTGATATTTGATAAGTATTTATATAAGTATCACGGCATACTTCAAAATTTCCAAGCATGTAGACTCTAGTATATGATTTACCTGGCCCATCCTTAGCTCGCTTTCTTTTGATAGGCATTTCTTTAATTGTTGCTGCAATGTAACTTGTTTGCAAATCATATGATGCTAAATCATAAAATTTTTGAAAAAAAACTTCTTTTTTCATCTACTGGTAATTTTTCACCACATTTTTTTAGACACCCGCATTTGTAATCAGAAAATTGTTTGGCTTCTTTTAATTTTCCTTTGACAGTGTAGTGAGTCTTGTTGGAATCTTTCAATTTTTTTCTCGTAGCGAATGTTTGCCCAGGATATTTGTTATGTCGTCCTTTCTTAGAACGCCCATTCCATTGTTTTTTTTCTTCCTCCAATTTTTGCTTTCTCTCAATTTCTTCTTCACTAAATAGGAAGTCATCATTATCTTCCTTCGAACTACTATCGCTTTCCACTTCAGGAATAAAGTCACGGTCTCTGACACTGTCATCTGAATCTTCGTTTTGTATTTCCTGTTCAGAACCATTTTCGTGGTTATTATTTATATTCTCATGAATTGCTATTTTACGTGAGTCTCTTGAAATCGCATATTTTTCAGATAAGTCTTCATTGATCTGGTATTGAATCTCTGAGTTTCCCGATTTTTCATTTTCTGTAGTCACAAAATCCAACCCTGAACAATAAAATGGGTATGTTGTAAATTTTGTAATAATCAAAAGATGATCCAATATTATTATTAAAAGTAGGAATTTTATTTATTATTACCTGTTAAGCTTAGATTAGAAACCACAATTTCTTCATTTAGTGCCCTAACATTCGGAACTTCTTGAGCAATTACTTTCGGTAAATTTGGTTTGACTGAAGTTGTATATTTAGCAACCATATTCTGATCTTGTGTTTCATTCATTTCAAATGTTTTTTCATTTTGTAGATTTTCATCAGTGTGTGTCCCTGAAGTACCTATAATAACAACAATAATAATATTTAGGTAGTATATTTTGTTATTTTAAACGATAAACACCCAAAAAATCCATTATTACTTAAGTATTAAAATACTTCATTTATTTTTACCTGCTGGGCATGGCGTATCTGAATTTGTTCAAGTGGGCTCCTGAACACCAGAATTTCTTTAATTATTATATTATTAGAATTATTCGAACTCGATTCGGTGACAGTTGAGTTTTCATTATTTTGAACTTGAATGTTTGTCACATCTGTTTTTAAGTTCGAAATGTTTACCCCTGAAAAATAAAAAGGTATTCAGTATAGATACCTACTACTGAAGTAGGTAGTTAGGTACACATTATTTATAATTATATACTTTTACCTATGTCTGTTAAACTGGAACTGCTGTTCTGTAGTTGTTGCTCAGGCCCACACTGTTCCTTAAAAATACAAAATAACCACAAAATAAAAATATTTACCCAAGTAAAATTTTATTTGAAAGGAACCAACCACCGACGTACCTCTTGGTTCGTAATTTGCTTTATGAAATAAGGGCGCATGGTTCTTTTTAGATATTATCTCAATAATAATATTGATTATTTAGGGGCCAAAATAAATAAAAGCATAATCTAAACGTTGCTGGCTGTTAAAAAAGAGCGTAAACAACAAAAACATATAATTTATTTTGAGAAAAAAGCTTAAAAATAGCATAACCTAACCTATAAATTTACTTACCGCTTTAGATTCGTTAAATTTTGGCTTTTTGTCTCTATTTCGCACGACGGGTCATATCCCTTTGGTCGTAAAGCATTACTGAGAATTAGTAAAGTTCTTTTACTCATTTTTAGTTTAAATAGAAATCCAAGAACACGAAAACTAGCACTTACAATTTATCACAAACAAAATTGTCCGGAGATATAAAAGGAACCAAGCGACAGTAATCACTTTCTATAAACAGTACTGTGAGTTGGTTCTTTTTATATAACAGGAAACTGCTATTTCACGCAAAGGCACTTGGATCTTTAGCCAATAAATGTCGCTAAGAACCCAGTAGGCGCTTGATACTTTTTACACATTATAAATACATGCCAAACTGTCGTATGGTTCCATTACCTAAATTTTTGCAATTTGGCGCTTGGTTCTTTTTCAATTATCATCATCCAGGTGTTTTCAATCAAGGAATTAAAAATATTTGTTGAGTCGAGTTTGTGGAAAATCAAGTGATTGTAACTGCTTCTAAATGTAATTTTTGCTTGGTACTTGTGAAAGTGTAACATTTCAACTGTTAAATAATAAATCAAATATAACTGGTAAATATATTTGGTATCTGTAAAAGTATATAAACAAATTTATTAATATTCTTTTTGAATCCTATTTTTAACCGACTTCAAAAAAGGAGGAGGTTATCAATTCGTCGCGATATTTTTTTTTTAATGTATGTTCAGCGATTATTCTTTAACGTGGTGTCCGATTTCAATAATTCTTTTTTTGTTAGAAAGGGGCTACTTCAGGGGTAGTCCCATATCAATTTGGTCAAAATCTAGTAATTGGATCCATAAGAAAATCCTCAAACTCTTCATTTTTTATGTATGTTTAGCGATAATGCTTTACCACCTTGTCCGATTTATATGATTCTTTTTTTGTTAGTAAGGGGGTACCTCAGGGGTGGTCCCATATAAATTTAGTTAAGATGTGGTGATGGCATCTGCACGTTTTTAAGGTCGGTTTTTTTAAATTTTTAATTTCTAATACTTGTTAATGGTAACGACAATTCTCTTATTGCTAAAATTATATATAACTCTATGTTAATTGGTTATTTTATCCTTTTGGTAAAGCAAAGCATTTTTAATTTTCAACTAACTTTTTAAAAATAAAAATTTTTATTATTATAATTTACACATCGAACTAGATACGAAATTGAAACGTGTTTATTATTAATTGAAAATGAAATTAAACATTTTAATTCAATAAATAATTAATTTCATATACAGGATGTTAATTTAATTGGTGAATATAAAGAAAAATTTTCAAATCTGAACATGGTAAATATAAATAAGAACCCCGTCAAATGGTACGCCATTGAGAATGGGGGACCTACCTTCTTCATTCACATCTAAAGTGATGACCCCGCTTATACATAACAACATACATTGAATGAGATCTCCAGTCTTATAAGCTCTAAGATTATACACATACAATTGTAATTTGCTTTGATGATGGCTTTTCCCCGAAAATGCTCAACCAATATTACTACATAAAAGTAATGGTGTAGTTGAAGGTTGTAAATTATATCAGAACTATTTTAATTATTGTGATTTGGTTTATAAGTTTTCTAGTTCCGTGTGACTTACTTACACGTAATCGCGTGATACATTTTTCAACTTTTCGGCACTTTAAAAGTAATGCTCAGATTTTTTAAATAAAGAGGGATTTTAACTGCTACTTTCTGCACTCAATCGATTCTGCCAACCTTTATTACCTACTGGCTCTAAATCATCGTGTACCACTTCACTTATTACTAGTGCTCCTTTATTAGATGTAACTGCTTCCATGGCGTGTTTATCGCCTGCTTGATTTCCAGTAATACCAATATACGATGGAATCCAGATAAATCGTATTTACTTGTTCTCTACTTCAGCGTGATATAGGTTAATTTGATTTTTGTTCTGGGTACATTTTTACGGTAGATTTCTTAAAGTACTAAAGCGAGTTATTTTTTATTTCTATTTTTTTATTGATACGTGAGCAAACGGTTAGATATGGTTTCTACAATTGATACAGGGTTGGTGTCAAGAAATTAATTTTAAGTGGTCGGTTTGTCATAATTTATGTACTCCTTTAACTGTTTTTGATCCATTTTAAGATGTTTTTTGATAAAAACACATGATACATTTATCCAACATATTTATTCCCGATGTCTATCCTTTGCTCTAGTTCTATTCTAGTTAGTATTGTTTATTTATATCTTTTATTAATTTTTTAAATCATCACGTCGTGTTGTTTAATGCCATTAATAAAATTCCTATCTAAACAGATCTGTTGGCATAACCATTAAGCTTATTTATTTTGATAATAAATAATTAAGTGTAAAACACTTCAGTACAGCGTCATCTAAAGAGCATATTAAAGATGTTGATGATCACTTTTCGTTTGTCTAAACACACCGCGTGTCTTCTTTGGCTATAAATAAATAGTTATTTTTGAGTTACCATAGCGAGCGGGTGTCAACCTATCCTAACATTTTACGGGTTGAGTTCAAGTTTTGGTTCAAGTTAAATATATATTCAAGGTTCGATGTTCCTCTCTTGCGCTACTCATCTATCTATTTTACGCTGACTACGTTTACGCTGATTAAACTTGAAATAATTAAAACTAAATTAAAGGTGTCCTTGGATGTTCACTATCATCAGCTTTCGGAATAAGCCTGCAACTAGAAACCACTTACTTTCATATAGAAACAAATACAACTGTGCTTTTAAAAGGTAGAGGGTCGGGGTCGACTTATTTTAATAGCTTTAAAGTTGATAAGCTAGAGACGACTACGAACAAAATCTATTTGGCATAATTGCATATAATGGCCAATACGAATTCATGAGTTTTTTATAAAGGTAAAAGGAGCGTTTAGTTTATTTTAATATCAGTATATTATTAAACGAGCAATTTATGGTAGCCATTATTCACGCAGGGTGATGTTTGCGTCCCGAGCCGTAGGCGAGGGGCGCCAGTCACCCGAGTGAATAATGGCCATAAATTGCGAGTCTAATACTATACTTTGTCCACGACCATTATGGTTTCTTTATTAAATAAAAGTTAAGTGTAGAATGGAAAGTTTTTATTAAACATAGGTAACTAACTGTTGTTTTTTCGACTTTTCGATTTTTCGTTTTTATCGATTTTTCGATTTGTCAATGTTTTTCGATTTTTCTATTTTTTTTTTATTTTTCGATTTTTTTTTTCGATTTTTCGATTTTTTTTCAATTTTTCGGTTTTTTTTTTTTCGATTTTTCAATTTTTTTCGATTTTTTTTTTGATTTTGCGATTTTTCGATTTTTTGATTTTGCGATTTTTCGATTTTTCGATTTTTCGATTTTTCGATTTTTCGATTTTTCGATTTTTCGATTTTTCGATTTTTCGATTTTTCGATTTTTCGATTTTTCGATTTTTCGATTTTTCGATTTTTCGATTTTTCGATTTTTCGATTTTTCGATTTTTCGATTTTTCGATTTTTTGATTTTTCGATTTTTCGATTTTTCGATTTTTCGATTTTTCGATTTTTCGATTTTTCGATTTTTCGATTTTTCGATTTTTCGATTTTTCGATTTTTCGATTTTTCGATTTTTCGATTTTTCGATTTTTCGATTTTTCGATTTTTCGATTTTTCGATTTTTCGATTTTTCGATTTTTCGATTTTTCGATTTTTCGATTTTTCGATTTTTCGATTTTTCGATTTTTCGATTTTTCGATTTTTCGATTTTTCGATTTTTCGATTTTTTTATTTTTTGATTTTTGATTTTTGATTTATTGATTTTTTGATTTTTCGATCTAGAAAATATCGTTATGGAAAGTATCGCCTATCTTTAGTTATCTACCGGAATGTGCCAGAATTACAAAAGCGTGAATTATCATAATTCACTCCGTGATATATGGGTACCATATGCTTTTAGTTAGGAGGTAGAATATTGATTCATTATTAAGTGGTCGTGGACAAACAATTTATTTGTTCATTTATTAGGAAATTAAACCACTGAAACACTTAATTCCACTTAATGTTTTGACCTCTTATTTTAAAAAGCGGCAACAAAAGACGAATATAAAATACAAAAGATTAGCAGATAATTTAACACAATAAAAATATATTTTGAATAACAAATCATTTGAATAACTTTCGTATTGTTGAAATCTAAGTAGATAATGTAAATACTATACCGTCAGTTGGACTGGAATTGATTAAACATAAGTTATTTTTTTATATTTTGCCATCGCTATTAAGAAAAATAGGTCCAGGAAGGTGTAGATCTATAGTAGATGTTGATAGGAATGGAATTCTAAAATATCACGAACTTCACTTTTGAAATATAAAAGATATCGTCGGCTTACTTTCAAAACCTCCTAAGTTCGTTTTTTACTATTTACGAGGTTTTGATACAAACAGATTTAAAATATTATTATTTAACATCCTGCAAAAGCTTCTAAATTTAATTTAATTGTAGCGACATTCATTGGACGATATTGAAACCTAAGTCGTTGCGCCGGATGACATTTTTCAAAAGCTTATAAGTCTATATTTTTATGGCTAGTTACTGTTTAAAATATAAAGTGATTGTTTTTTTAATTCATTATTTTATTCTTTTTATTAATACACACGGTTAGTAATAATAATTAACTTTTAAATGCTGACAATTCGATTTTAAGTTGCTAAATTTTACATTTGTTGGAAACCAACTTAGGAAGTTTTGATGTACATTGTTTTATTTCAAATATCGCTGAAAAATAGACTTATGCAGATTGGATTACCATCTGAATTGTGATTTTTTATTTTATTTTTACTCCTTTTTTTCTTTATAAGATGTACAGGGATATGAAAAGAAATAAATTTATAGTATCTTTAGTTCCAAATTTAAACGAAACTAGTAGTGGATCATTTTCCTCAACTTTATTATTGGAGGTTAATAAAATAAATAATAACAATGATGCTCTAGAAATAAATACAAACAATGAGACTAAATTTGAAAATTGCATTGAAACTTAGAAAAGAGATAGAAGAAGCTGTAAAAGTATTAATGGTAGACTGTGGAGAACAAAATGATGAATTATTGTTATTGAAAGATCAGGTGAATGATATGTAACTACTTAATTTTTAAAACCTAATGTTATTAATAAGAATAAATTGTAGTTACAACAAAGTATTTTTTCAATACCCAGCTTGAAATTGACGAGAGAAATAATGTACAAAATAAACCAGAGCGTTGTGATATTAATATTAAGGTGATTACAGCACGCCTTATAATTTTCGGACAAGGATATCTCAAAAAGTGATTTTTTTAAAGAATTAAAATTTTGGAAAAATATATTGGGCAATAATATCTAGAATATGCTTATATTTTAAATTTTTAATTTCTTCCAGTTTCCGAGAAAAAAAATCAAAGGGCTTTAAATTTAGAAATATCATAATGAAAATAAAAGCATTCCTCAACAGCACTTTTCCTAATATAATCCCCAAATTTAAGCTCTTAATCTCTTGTTAATGATTTTTTAATATTCGCCGAAATTAGTGGGTAAAACGGCTCGTTAATAAAATAATTAATTTTGAGTACAACAATACGCAAAAAATATAAATTAATGGAAAAGTGAAAGAAGTTAAAATGCAAAGAGATGTTTTTGGTCGTCTACTTTATGCGTCACTAGAAAATAAAATTGATATAGAAAAAGCATTAAGTTATCCTCTAGCTCCTATTCCATTTTCACTCTGTCATACTGATGGATCAATTTGCAAGACCCCCAAATCAGTTGTTATTAGTGAATTACTACAATATCAAACTGAAATCGTAAATCTTCCAGAAGCAGACATTCACCTAGTTGATGGATTTTATTTACTACATACGCTAAAAAAACGTTCCAAACAGTTATGGTAAAATCTCGAAACATATATTGAATATACTTACATATAATAGAAAAGAAGTACATGTTATATTCGACAAGTACAAAAAACCTAGTATTAAAGATTTTGAACATGATTTGAGAGGTAAAGAGGACTCACAATATGACGTCTTACGTAGAGACAATAACCGTCCCGCTGATTTCCGCAAATTATTGAGGAGTACCAACTTTAAAGAAAAATTTGTTGAATTTCAAATAGAAGATTGGACAAGAGATGAATTTATTATATTAATGGAAGAAAAGTCTATTAAACCTAATTATGATCAATGTTACACTTATGAGGTATCAAGTGAAAATAAAATAAAAAGAGTTGTTAATTATAACCTTTCTTGTTATCATGAAGAAGCTGACACCAAAATTGTGTACCACGTTTGTCAACTTAATTGTAACTATAATGTGCAGATACATTGTACAGACTCTGATATACCAATAATAATGTTGGCAAATGTTGAGTATTTAAAGAATCAAATTCAAATGATAATTGATTTAAGCACAAGTAAAAAAAAATTATGTAGAGTGTACTCGTTAAAAACAAAAAATGATATCGACAAAGGAAAGAATGAGCTATTTGCAAAAGGATATAAATCAAGAAATGATAATGAAGAAGTATTAAAAAAAGTATCCTTCCAATTTACCACCAACAAAACAAAAATTGCTGCAACAATTTAAAAGGACAGTATTCATTTCCAATTTATAGTGTAATGCACATATGCGGTGTCCCAGCGAAAAATTGCCAGAAAATTATGGATGAACAACAATTGAAAATAAATATCAATATTATTGGTTTGATGGTCCCCAAAGCCCACCTTTCGAATAGTTATCTTCTGACTTACAAGGTACCCTATTAATATTATTGTTATTTATTTATTAATTATTCGGCGATTTATTAATTGTTTTATGTTATTACAAGTCAGATGTCACTAACGAACAAAGTAAAGAAGAGGGAGATGAAGATGATACTGATGCTGTTGACGAAGATGATGAAGATTTTTCCGATGAACCTGATGAAGATTAATGTTATTTTGTTTATATAAAAAACCCAGATTTTTTTTATGTACATTGGAAAATAAAGTTATTTTAATTTCAAGAAATATGTTGTCACTTCATGCTGTGTTACAAATAGGGAAACGAAAATGACAATTCTTGTAGGTCTAGCAATACATACCTGTTTTTTTGTAGGACATTGTTTTATTTGGATGAAAAACATACTAATCGATCACATAATACTTTGGTCCTACAGTTACTATTAAAAAAAATTGTCTTGTGGCATTGGCAGCTTTTGATCGTAGGACCAGGATGTCGTACCACGTAATTTGTAGGACAATGTGGGTGTTCAATTATAATAATATTAACTAACCAATAGAAAAAAAAGTCAGCTGTTTAGTAATAATTTTTCATGACCTTGTTAATTATACACATTGGAGAGGGGGGCCTCTTTGATAGAACCTTAAATTTTGTAGGATAAATATTTCCTCGGTTTATTTAGATAATTATCTTGGGAATTAACAAAGAAAAATTCAGTTAGTAATAAATTTTTCAAATTCGTCAGATCAACATATTTCACCCCCACTACCCCTGTTAGCTACTGTTTACCAAAATTGTAGTAAGAATAAAAGTTGGGCGTCTCGTCAGAATGAAGCTACTCACAAAAAATCTGCTTGTTAGTAATCATGGGTGAAAATGAGCCTGGGATCCTGGACTACAATATTTGTGATTTTGGTACTCACGGAAACGTTTCTTAAATAAAAAAAATAATAATAATAAAACTGAGAGTCTATGAATATTAGGAGTTGGGTAATTGTTCCAATCTGGTGCTTATAAAGGATTCTGCTTCGAGAGGAAACTAATTCAGCTTCAATAAACTTTACTTGTGGTTTTTTTTTTTCGGTCTGGCTAAATGATTTTTGAAGAGTTGTCAGAATTGTTTGTGTGTCTGTCAGGATATTCCAATTATTCAAATTTCCTTCCATCTGGGACATCACGTCGTGGTCACCATTTATGGTAGCAGTGCGCCATACCATAAAATGTAATATTATTGATTATATAAGGCTTGTGTTAAAGATGATGTATTTTCAAAATGGATACATATAAATCATCTAAATATGTTTTTTTAACAAACTTCAAAAACATAACTTAAAAAAAATTCTTTAAAATATAATTTCAAAATTTGGAATAAAGAGGATTTTGATTTCTTGACAGATAGGTGTTTACTTTTAGTTGATTTTCGTACATTTCGAATTTACAGTTCATCTAATTTCTAGAGGTGTTCGACGCCCAGACAGAGAACGCGCTACGTGTGACTAAGATAGCTATTGTACAGTCTGCTAAACAAGTTATTTTAAATAATTTTTAATATTTTTAGGTAATTAAATTTTAAAAGTGTGGAATAGTTTAGGGATTAAATTGGTCTGATTGGACTTTCTTAGAACGTTTTTAAAAGCAGCTAAAGATAGTATGTAGAATTAAAAATAATTATTATGCCATAAAAGGTGTTTTGAAATTCCTTCAACCTTTTGAAATTGAGTCAGAAAATATAAATTTTATAGGATAGCGGAAAATACCTATAATTTTTTTGTAGGCCTTTGTAAATCGTGGAAATAGTTTATATTTTATTTCTACCTTATTAAGGAAAATGGTACCTATTATTAATAACGGTTGTTTCTGAAACATTACTAAAATTTTCAAAATTTTGTTTTTCTACAAAATAATAAACTATACTATTTAGAAAAAAAATTTATTTCTCTTATAATTTTATAAAAAATAACAGGGGAATATTTACATTTCTTGATCTATTAAACAAAACGATAAATTATCTCGACGAATGACACCATGTTCTAGTACGGAAGCTAGCTTTACATTTTTGTTGGTGGTTTCATGGGTTTCATATCAATTTTTTGTAATTGTAGTTTACACGTACATATACCTCTTAACACTTGTTTGCTTTATTAAAAAAGTGTGTTGTTGTGATTTACGTCGAAATAAGTCAAAAACAACTTGAAACCCCATATAAAATCAAAAAGGAGAAACGGAAAAAAATTGAGCCTGTAAATGAACACAACTCAGAAACAAAAATAGCTATCTAATAATAAAAAAATAAAATTTGATTCTTGTGTATCTTCGTTGTAAAAATAGATAATACTTTTTTAATCTTAGGTACAGATATAATTTTAATGGTCTTCCGAAAAACTTTCTTCAGTTTCCATATCAGATTCAAAATCAGTCTCACTGTCACTGTTTAAGTTAATTATAAATCTTTCAGTTGCCTCATCCAAAGTAACTTCTCTGTCATAAAATTTAGATTCCCATATTTTAGCATTATTACAACGAGATTGCCACTCCTCTTTAGAAAACGTATCAAAAAAGTCTTCACACAACAGTTGTACGTCTTGCCTCTTAAATGTAGTGTTGTTACTAGCTACATATTGTTTCAATGATGCCCACACTAATTCGATCGGATTAAGATCGAGATGATACGGTGGCAAACGCAAACAACTAAAACCATGTTCATTTATCATTTCTTCAATTGCATACCTCTTAAATCGTGACTTATGCAATAGCACTAAACTGTATAATTGCGTTTTGAGCATATTCTCTTCGTAAGCAATATTATGATTCCTTAACCAATCCTGCATGTCAGCTTTTTTAGAAGTTGACGTTGGTGCTTTATTTACCTGGACATTATGGTAAGGAGCATTATCAACAATAATGACGCTTCTTGGAGGGAGGTTCTGAAACAGCTTTTCTTTCAACCATTTAGAAAAATTATTAAAATTCACTTCATCGTAGTAGTCTCCGCTTTTGGTTCCAGATTTGAAAATTAACCGGGCATTCGGAATAAAGCCCATTTCACCTCCTGCATGGACAATAATTAGTCTATCACCTTTATTAATTGGTTTCTTTAATCCCTCATTTGAATTATCACTCCAAGCTTTCTGGTGTGTGTGTGGGAGGCATGAATGTATGTTTCATCTAAGTAGACAATTGGACGGCCCTCTGCTCGATAACTTTTTAAACGAATCAGATAGTCTAAACGTAGCTTTTGAATATCAAACCTTTCCAATAATATTTTTCTGTTTGTTTTTGTTTTCCGCCAACGAAATCCTAGCGACTTTATTATTTTTCTTAAACTTTCATAGCTTCCTTTGTACCCTGTAGCTTCTCTAAATTTAGTCAGAATTGTTTTTAATGTTGGAACAATATTTTCCGAGATTAACATGAACAGAATAATTCTTTTTAAAATACCTTTGTCAGCTTCATCTATATCATTAACTGTTTTTGGTTTTTTAATGGTTTTTCTTGGTGATGAAAATTCCGATATCTCACGGTTATCGATTCTTTTTTTCTCTCCAGAAATGCGGACGACAGTGTTTTTAGATACTCCTGTGGCTGCAGCAACACGATCATTTACATTTTTAAATGGTATTGAAGGTGAATTAAAGTTTCCTTCTCTTCTCATAAACTCTATAACATTGGCTATTATTTCGCGAGATTGACTGTTAATCACGCGGCCTCTTAATTTGCTATTAAACTCCATACTTAGGTTCTATTAAACTGTAATGAGCACAAAACACAAACGAAAATAAAAGAAATGTTTTAGCGAAATTTACATCTGACATTTACGTCTGAATAAAATAGTGAAATACTTGATGCGCAGAGTGTACTTTCATTGCGTAAATCCGTCGGCCCCGCCAACCGATGCCTCTCAGTAGTGCTTCCTCTGTCTAGCCGTCGAAAGCCTCTAGAAATTTGATGAACTGTAACAATTCAAAAACTAAAAATTTAAATTTAAGCCTTTGAATAAAGAATAAAATACTCTAGAAATAAGCTTTTAGTAGCCCGAGTTGCATTTTAAATATTTAAGGATTGTAATGTGGGATGACATTTTTATATTAAAATGTCTTTTATCAGTAATACGCATTCTCTATAATATTCATTCATAATAATCATTAGGGAGGAGTATTATATATTTAGAATATATTATTAAAAGTTAGTACCTACCTATTAAAAAATGTACTTTTTTAAAATGTATTTTTTCTATGAAGGTATCTGACATATGTTCACAAAATATGATACAATAACTATGTTTTCAGTAAAGCTTTGATAATGGTTTGTAGCGCACTCAGTTTTATTTTATTAAACTCACTTTTCTCGTTTATTTTATTCGCTTTAGGCATGAATTTTTTTTTCTTAAAGTATGCAAAGTTATTTTTCCAAGAGATTTAGCAACACATAAACTTTATTCTCCACAGAAATACCGTTACACGGAGAAGCCGTCGCATACTTTTTGAGTTTGAAAACTTTTTACGTATGTAAAAATGTTCATTTTGCGTCTCATCATCGTTACCCACCTACGAAAATGTCGGCTTATTAGCATTTGCCCCAAATTTCCGCTCTGCTACGAAAAACATGCAGGCGAGATATTCAAGGATTCCAGAACTGACTTTCAAATGGAAATGCGAGATCAATATGAGCCTCGGGTAAGTAGAAACCGGATGCGAAGATATTTTAATGATTTTTTTTTATAGAACTACCGCATAAAAAGGAACCGCATAACCGTTCGAGCTGCGATATACAACTTTTCTAAATTTGATTGAGGAAAAGTTCCCCTTTTCATTAAATACTGACGAGATATGCATTCTACCTTATCAGACGAATTAGTAGGCAGGAGAGATGTTGCTTTTGGCGAGAGGCTCTCGACACGCTTCCACTGCTTCAAGCGAACATAATATATTTTACATAAGTTCTACAAAGTTATAACGAAAAATATAAAAGATAAATAGCAGGTACGATCCATATCCACACCAACGTTTCTGTACGTGGAATATTCTCCAGATTCTTAAACCTAAACATAAAATAGGATGTGGACAATAGTGCCAGTGTCGTTTAAACTGAGCTCACTGAGATTCTCATATCAATAAAAGAAATTACCACAACTAATATCACTTAAAGAAACATGCTCATCTATACATACAGCACTCACTACTCACCCTGTACAGATCACGAGTTTACTTAGCGCTAGTACTAGAATGACACCCAGATTGGTCCAAGTATCCATCAACTATGTGGTCACCTTCACCTTAAGTTGGATCAAATGACACACCAAATCAAAAATAACCGCCTTACTGATTCACTAGCCAAGGAAACAGTCAACCAAATAATTTTTGAACCTTACCCTTTCAGAAAGCAGCTGCAGAGTTTTTAGGAAGCTCAATAGTTACTCTGAGAACACTACAGCAAACAAAAATACTTTCTGACTGGTCATTGCCAAGTTCGAAAGCGCCTCCATAGCATGAGGCTGTCTGATTTCGCACTTTATAAGAGGTTCGAGCAAGAAGATGAGACTATCGAGCATATTCTCTACGATTGCCGAATGCTCTCATCTATTAGAAGATTTTCGTTTGGCGAATACTGGCTAATAGGCGCACCTCTTGACGATATTATTAACTACATTAAATACCTTTAATTACATAGGCAGGTTAAAAAATTTAAGAGTAGCCTTATAGACTCAAAAGGATGCCCACCTTCCCCACGTTAGAGAAACAGATAATACACAGCTTACTTATTGGCTCTCTTTTTCGGAAAAGCCTCTGTTACCTACCTAATGTACTTAGCAACTTTCAGAGAGGAATTGCCTAAAATTAAACTTAAAAGAAAATTAAAAAAATACCATTGTTTACTTTGTTATTACCAGAAGCATGGAGAAAGGCCTTTATTCCAAAACTAGGGAAAAAAGATACCACACATCCTAAATCCTTCCGAACAATCAGCCTCACATCCTTTGTATTACAAACTATAGAGAAGGCTGTTGATAATTATATCAAGAGGGAAGTCCTGGAGAGGCTGCCACTCCACCACAGCCAACATGCGTAGCGAGCAGAAAGATCTACAGAAACTGCCCTGGTATAGCTTTTGACAACACGCCACACGAATCTGTAAAAGAGCACTTGCATACAGAGAAGTAGATAACATCACATCCAGATGGATGGCTCAGCTGTTATCAACGAGAACTGCAGATACACAGATAGTGCAGGACACCATCTCCATCTGCACAACCAAAGGATGTCCACTAACGTGGAGCCTAACCGTAGACGAACTTCTATGCAGATTGACATAGTCATATTTTTTAGAGGCAAGTTTAGAAATATCCTGTATGATATAGTCCAACGAGGACTAGAAAAGATGGTGCCCTTAAGTGGGAGTTAGAATAAACCCTACAAAAACAACACTAGTAGCCTTTTCAAGGAAAAGAAAACCTAATTTTAAAATCGTTAAAATACAGGTAAGCGCCAATAATTCCCGGCCTGACATAGTTGCAGATATTTTATCAGGATAACAGTTTAACATTTTATAACTACAAACCTTAGTAGGCTGTGGTAACAAAATAAGCGACTTACGTCAAATAGTTTTTAATTGTTAGCATTTTGAACTAAAGTATCTCCGAAAATGTCTCAGGTGACGAAAATTGAGCACAGAGCGGTTATTAAATTTTTAACAAAAGAAGGGCTTACACCTAAAATTATTAAAGAAAGACTCGATGGCGTATATGGCTAAAGTTCCCCTTCCTATTCGGTAGTGAAGGAATGGGCAAAACGTTTTCGCATGGGTCAGGAATCCCTTGAAGATGACGAAAGACCTGGACGGCCAGTGGAGGTGATAACGGAGGACAAAGTGGCCCTTGTGGAAAACCTGGTGCTAAGTGACCGACGTTTGAAGGTCAAGCAAATGGCAGAAATGACAAAGCCTTCTGATACCACTGTTCGCCGAATCCTCCATGATCATTTGGGTATGCATAAGGTTAGTGCAAGATGGGTGCCCAAACACATTTCGGCGATTCAGAAGCAACGGCGTGTCGAGTGTGCTCGATCGTTTTTGGAACTGTGTGGAGATGATCCGAACCCCGTGTTGGAAACAATAGTCACTGGAGATGAAACTATGGTTCTTTGTTATGATTCTCTGTCGAAAAGGGAATCAATGGAGTGGCGCCGTAAGGGTGAAGCCCCCCACGAAAATTTAGAGTCTGCCAATCAACGAAAAAGGTGATGGCTACGATTTTTTGGAATTGTGAAGGAATCCTTCTATTTGATTTTAAAGAGACAAATACCACCGTTAATGGCACATATTATGCCGCATTACTTCATAAGTTGCGGGCATGTATTCGGGAAAAAACGTCGAGGAAAATTAACCAGAGGCGTGTGGTTGTTGCACGACAATGAGCCCGTTCATACTGCTGGCGTTACACAAGCTGCCATCCTAGATTGCGGGTTTCAAAATATAGATCAACCTCCTTATAGTTCAGATATGGCTCCCAGCGATTATTATTTTTTAAGTTATTTGAAAAAGGACCTTATTTTTTTAAAGGGATTGAATTGTTAATTAAACGTTGTAAGAAGTGCATTGAGGTTAAGGGAGATTACATTGAAAAATAATAAAAACTTGTTGTTTTACTTTGCCTCCTTCATTGTCAGGCCGGGAATTATTGGCGCTTACCTTTAGACGCGATAGATATAGAATGGAAAAATAAAGTCAAATATCTAGGCCTAACCTTGGTCAACAAACTTCTCTGGATCACACGTGAGAAGAAAGTAGTAAATAATGGTATGCAGAAATATTAAGGGGAAACGATGGGTATGTAACCCAAACATACTACGATGGATATATACTGCAATAGTGAGCAATCATCACTTACGGGGCTATAGCCTGGAGTAACAAAACTAGTTTAGCTACTATGAGAGCTAATATCTCAAAAGTACAAAGGCTAGCCTGTGTTTGGTTTACTGGTGCAATGCCCTACGGCCGCAATGTAGGTGATCTTAAACCTCACCCCTCTACATTTGATGATAGAGAATGTGACAAAAAGAATACGATATAAAATGATCAGGAACGGAGTAATCAGACGAAAGTCTACTTGCTTCAGGACTAAAGATGACCCAGGATGAAATGCTAAGGAAGCACAGTGTTGTGAAAAACTTCAAAACCACAGAGCTGGGCTGCAAGAAAGAATGGAGTCAAGAATCCATTTCGCTTGCAACCGAAAGACATGCTATTCAGTGGTATAGGGACTCTGAAAATACCGAAACATCTTCCGGACGGAAATTCACGAAATCGAGAAGGGTATCCAGTATAAATCGAGACAAACTATCATAGACAAAAAATTATCATCATGTCCGATAGCCAAGCAGCCATCAAAGCGCTGAGCTCTTACGTAATCAGCTCAAAAGCGGTCTGGAGATATCTAAAATAATTGAATGAACTAGGCGAGAAAAATAGAGTTACTCTCACTTGGGTCCCGGGACGTAACGAAGTACAGGGTAACGAGATTGCAGATAGTCTTGCAAGGAAAGGGACCCAAACATCCTTTGTAGAACCTGAGCCGTTCTACGGTATCAGAAGTAACATAATATTAGGAGAGATTAAAAAGAACCGATAAATGGAACAATCTCTTGGGGCTCAGACAGGCTAAGATGCTTCTGGGTGAATATAACCAGAAAAGATCGGAAGCCTGCATCTGCCTGAGCAAGAACAGGCTACGTATTGTAACAGGGATCCTTTCCGGGCATTACCAACTAAAAGGACATCTTAGTAAAGTGAGAGTAGTAGGCACTATATCTAGGAGGATATCAAATAGAAGAAGGAGATTTACCTAACTTGAAGTCACTCCAAATCCTACACTTCCTTAGCGACAGAAGGGGGCACAATATATATATATATATATATATTTAAGGTCGCAGTGTACACCCCATTCTCAACAAAACATAACATACATAAGTTTTAGTTGTTTCGGTGTCAACCTTCGGGCCTTCGACGTCGCTCAGACGGTAGGTAGGGGTGGATAGCATTTAAAATTCTGGAAATAGTAAATAAATATGGCCAAACTATATTATTATTTCCCCCATAAACCCAGTAAATGAGAAAATAAATAAAAGACAAACCTCTAACTTATGTTTCCTTATAAAGAATTTACCCAATTTATGCAATTATTAACAGTTTTATAAATTAATATTAAAGAAACTAAATTATAAACATTATACAATATCTTTGTTATCAGACAAATCCAAAATTATTGTTAAAAAGAAAATCTTGAAATTGTTCAAGAACTTCATTAAAAACTTACCATACAGATTCATAACTAAATAAACAAAATAACTACAGAAAGTAAAAAAATTGAAATGTATATGTTATATGCATGAACCCAAAAAGAATAATAAATTCGTCAGTAGATGGTCCGGTTAGTCGTTAGCATGGTACCAAGCGATTAGCGCAAGATGTTAAATAGAATATTGTAAAATATTAAATTCTATCTTTTTACAATTCCAGGATGTGTCATAAAATCAAAATTATTAATCAACTTGTATTAATCCGCATCTAATTATAAACAGCAACTTCAAATGTTGAGATACAAAATACTATTAATGCTCTCCAAATTGGAAGAAGTTACTTGCTTAACTTATATTTAAAACCTATTTATTTATAAAGAAAAATATAAAAACTATTAAAAGTTGACCGTAAAATAAAAATCATAAAGCAAAACAAAATATAAACACTGTTAGATATTTATTGAAACTTTCAGATTGGAAGAGATTTTTTATTTAATTTTTGCCTTATAAGAGTGCTTAATAGGAACCGAAAAATTGAAATGTTGATTTTAGCAGTCAGGTCCCGAGGAGTTTATGGTCTATACTCAGACCGAAATTGGAAGATACTCAAAGCATGACAAAAAAATATAAATTATAACACAAAAAAAAAATAAACACACCAAAGGACTTTAGACACAGTGGTATTTGATGAAACTCCAAGATTGGATCAGGTTTAGTTAACATATGCTCCTCATACAAGTCTTTAAGATTTAACTTACTAGTTAAGTCTTTGAAGAAAGTATTTTAGCCAGATATACAGGGTGGCTCACGCTCAACGGGACGGAGCTTTATGGGAAAACGACCAAAGATATAAAAAATTCGTTTGGGAGGAATACGTAGGTTACAGACGGCTACAATTTAAAATTTGTTAGATGTATGCAGGATGTCCCACATAAATGAAAAAAAATTAGTTCATTAAAAATTATTCAAACAAGAGTAAACAATTAATTTCTGGGAGACTTTTTTTCCTTAAAAATTCAAATAAATCGAAAACTAATAATAATAGGGAACCTTTCGTTAACTGACATTATTTTTTATGTAGTTTTTAATTCTAAAATAAAAAACAGGGTCTTCCAATAAAAATAATATAACTTTGTATATTTTCTCTTATGCGGGACATCCTGTATACATCTAACAAATTTTAAATTGTAGCCGTCTGTAACCTACGTATTCCTCCCAAACGAATTTGTTATATCTTTGGTCGTTTTCCCATAAAGCTCCGTCCCGTTGAGCGTGAGCCACCCTGTATAGAAATATCCAAAGAAAATTAAAATTTGATATGACTAACAAAATCTTTATTCGTTAAATGTTACACTAAACATTTCAAAGTACATATTATACAAATATTTGGTAACACATAAGTTATTAAATAAAAACCCACTGGAACTCTGTATACAAAAGTATAAATAATGTTGAGAATACCTTAGGGACATTCGTTTAAAATGAGTTGAATGTTTAATTTAATAAACTAGCAGGCAGAGTGCCACATGAAATCCACAATAATATATAAAAAAAACCTGATAGAAGGGTGTCTTTATTAACAACATCACCATTTTCCCATCAAGATAAATTAACGTCTATGCAGATTCTAGTGAAAGAATAGACCAAGTGACTAATAACCCAATGGTTCACGAATAAATGGACCAGTGTTCTGGTAAACCGGTGTACTGTGTCTCCACGTGTGAAGCCTCGGAAAAAAACCACAGGTAAACACTCAAGGAAAAATCCTAAAGTAAACCCTACGAGTGAAAATTCTGGGTGAACTCTTTCTCGAAAAGGGCTCAACTAGTAGCTTTTCAAGATTGTAAAAAAGAAGAGGATGGTCGTCCAACTGCAACCAAATTTGAAGAATTCCCTTCAGTATTAAAAATCTCAAATGCTAAAGGACTTCCAATTTTAATGTCTGTAGATCCCTTTAGGATGATAAAAAGTGCTATCACCACGCAATTAAAAATGTAACTACAACATCAATTAAAATTTTTTCAAAAATACCTAAACCCTTACTTTCACCACTTATTAATGGACAAAAAACTAACCCTCCCTTTTCATGGATTCACGCAATGATTACAAGCAATTTGGCTTTTTCTCCCACGGTATTTAAAATTATCCCCTTTTTTTAACTGTCAAAAAGCCACCTAACCAACAAAACTCGCACGTTGTCGCGTCTACCATTTTACATGACAGCCGAGTGGGTTTAGAAAATTATCATCAATAATTTACCAAAATATGCCTTGGAGAGATTAACCAAACAAAATAAAAATGTATGTGACAAGAATAATTACCTATATACTCATGTCTATTTATAAGATGAATTAAATAAAAAAACTGACATTGGCAAGAATGAGAAAGTTGCCAATACATATCGTTAGTTTCCAATAAATCAAAGCTTCAAATGCTTATATGAGCAATCTAGATAACGTTTTACCTTTTTTTTTTTTAGACAAGCTTAACTGATTATAAAATCTAGTAGTTTGAGCTGCCTGTTACACCTCTTTAACTTTCGCTGCATTTGAAAAAAAATCATAGTGTCCTAATAAAATTATTCTACTACTACAGAACAAAAAAGAGAAAGATGAATCAAAGGATAACGAATGGCTTAAAATTCAACCAAAATGCAGACCTAATTTTATAAACATTTCTACACACTGATGTACTCGTTACATTTGTCACCTTAACAAGTGGACAGTTTAATTTTCTCGCATTTTACCCTCTCGATAATATTTTTTTCATTCTTTTCAGCTCCTTTTGTTTTAAAATATAACTTAAGAAAGATTTCAGTGACTAATTTTCTGAAGAATGTACGACAAATGAAAGTTCTCGGAAAATGAGAATATAACGAAACAGCCAGATAGAGACGATAGAGTTTCGTTCCAACTGTTGGAACTTTTTTTTTTCTTTGAGATTTTAGGAAGCGTGAAGTATTAAAAGACAAAGTTCGCGATGGTTACTTTCTCAGAAATTCTACGATTCTTTAATTTTTAAGAGATGAAAAGAGGCGTGGCGGTTTTTAACTTTAATAATAATAAAATTTTATCATTTTTATGAATATTGTATAATTTAAAATATCTCGCTTAATATTTATTGTTATCTTAATTGATTTCCTCCCATTAGTAGTTAGTACTTTTTTGTTATATTTTTGTTAGTTTTTTAGGAATTATGAGACCACTTGTGTACCAATACATAATAATCTTGGTACTTAAAATATTTTATTATTTTTTGACTTCTGGTTAATGTCATACATCAATAACTGTCCTGTTTCCCCAGCTACCGAGTAAACATAAGATTCGACTTCTTCGCAATAGCGGCTACAACTTGTACTAAAAGTCGCCGCTAGATAGCGCCACCTGGCTGTGTTGATAATTGAAACTTAGATAAGTGGTTTACGACTCGGCTAAGCGATCCAAGATGTCGGCTATTGTTGTCGTGACGTGGCGTCGATTAACATTGAAATCGTTAAATAGAAAAATCACGCGCAATGGCAAAGTCAAAAGGACATCAACCTTAACATTAACCCATATATCGGCTATTATTGGTCTGATTTACATAAGAAAAACGCCACTATGTAGTAGTCTAATCAACAGGTTCAAAAGAGTGTTTTTGGGACATACTATTACGAAAATTATGTTCAATAGCTCATTCGATTCGGAATAATGTCTAGATTAATGTGTGAAGAAAAATTTTGCAGTGCATAAAAAATTGCAAAAGTTATAAACAATTAAACACCTCAAAAACATGGTGTTTGTTTTTTCGCCTATAGTTTGTAAACTATAAATATTTTTGGATTTTTCAAAAAAGATCCCTAAAGAGGAGAAAATTTTGTCTAAATAAATTCCGACTTCCGGAACTGTACCTCCATTATTTATAATTTTAATTTAACGCTCAGAGTAGCCTTCCGCACGCCATTTTTAGGTTGCGCGCACGGCGTCTAAACCGAGTACGTTACATAAAATAATTTTTTTAAGTTAATAAAATTAAATTCAAAATTTTTTAAAAAATTACGGTGTATTCTAAACACTTAGAAGAATTCATTCCCGTTGGAATTTTCCATAAAAATTAATTTTCCAACAAAGTAGGTTATTGTTAATTAACAAAATTTTTAGAATTTCTCTCATCATTACAAAATAAAAAATATTAATTAAAAATATGAAATAATTACCGTAAATTTTTTTTGCTTCGTGGAGCTCTTTTTATATACATAAAAAACAAAATAGCTTCATAAAAGTTTAAAAAAGGTTAATACTTTGTTTATAATAATTTTTTAAAGTTTACAAAAACAGAAAAGTCACAGTGGTGCTATAAAAATATCGAGAAAAGATATTTATTAATTAAAAAAAAAAATTTTCCTCCATTCGGTTATAAATTTTTTATAAATGGAGTATTTCGATTTTTTTCAATTTTTTTTTACAACTTTCTAGACAATTGCCAATTATGATTTAAAAAAAAATTTTTTTTAATAATAACTTTTAATTGTTTATATTTGTTTTTTTAATATATCTATTGTTTAAATTATTAGTTAAGAAATGTAGGTTTTTTTTTAATCATAATTGATAGTCCTCTACAAAGTGACAGCAAAAAAATTTTTTTTTTATTAATAATGCTATTGTTTATTAAGTTAACAATTTGTTATAAACAAATTCCCAACTTTGGTTTATTTTTTTCCTGAAAGAAATAAAAATTCCAAAAACGACTTAGTGCATTAAAATTACGGAAAAAATTTTATTCCATTTTTTATTAAACTTTGAAAATATACATACTATCAAAGTTGCAGCAGCTGATCCATTTGTTGACTTAAAAGTTGATATAACTTTTAAACTATTGGATATACGACAATAAACATTCAAGTCATTTTTGTAGGCAATGAAATTATCTCTCAGATAAGTCATTTGTCAATTCCGTACCTATTGTCAATTTGTTGTTTTTTATATTTGTTTATCAAAATTGATTTTTTTTAAGTTTAATAAAAAATTGAATAAATTTTTTTTCCGTAATTTTAATGTCGTTAAAGTCGTTTCTGGAATTTTTATTTCTTCCAGGAAAAAAATAAACCAAAGTTGGGAATTTATTTATAACAAATTGTTAACTTAATAAACAATGGAATTATTAATAAAAAAATTTTTTTGCTGTCACTTTGTAGAGGAATGTCAATTATGTGTAATGAAGTCAATTTTCATTACTATATTTCGGCCTATTCCGGATATAAATTTTAATTTTTATTTTATTTTAACTTCATGGGTAGACCCTGTATATCAAATTTTGTTTGATTTAAATTCGCGTATTATACCTGAGTAACGATAGCGCGCGCGATCCGCGCACATCGAGTGGGGAGCTAGCCTGCTTAGGCATAGAGACTTGGATTCAGCATTGAGTATTTAAAATCATTCATTTCACTTTACTGATCTCGACTAGCTTGATTCCATTTTTCCGACCTCGTTAAGTCTGCTTCGTTATACGCCGTAATATTATTGCAGAGACCGTAGTTAGGTACACCGAATTCATGTTTACGTTTCTTTTTTGTCGTCGGTTCTTGAGCTAAACGTTCGATTACCAGTTTTATTTGATTAAATTATTCCGTTTTCAATTTTATTTAATAGAAATAATAATTGACTTTAGATTTTCGTTAAAAATATTTTGATTTTCAGATAAACTATTTAGTTTTGATTTTATTTAGAAACATTGGAAATTAGTTTTGGTTATTAGGAAGTAGAAATTTTGTTTCTATTTTATTAATTACTTAATTTTTATTGCGACCGTGGATTGTATTTCTATTTTAGAGTAATAGTAAACCTAATTTCAAATTAAATTCCGTATACAGTTAATTACTTAATTTTCATTGCGACCGTGGATGTTGTTTCTATTTTTAAGTAATGATAAATTTAAATTAAATTCCGTATATAGTTAATTACTTAACTTTTACTACGACCATACTTTTTTTTTCTATTTATTCACAATCTGGTTTAACTTTTTTTTACATTTATGTTTCTTTACTTGGGAATAGAATTAGTTGGAAAGTTGAAATAGTATCATTTTTCATGTTGAGTGGACTGGTTTTGGCGAGAAAGCTTACATGGGATTAGATACTATCCCGGTTTTAGATTTTTTTAGATTAACCCCTAGCCGTGATTAACATATTAGTGTTTTTCTTATGTTTGAGAGGGCTGGTTTTGGCGAGTACACTCATCATAGGATAAATACTGACCCGGTTTAATATTTTGTTTTATGTTTGAGCGGACTGGTTTTGACGAGTACACTCATCATAGGATAAATACTAACCCGGTTTTTGATTATTTTTTTAGTTACCTCCGCCCCGTGATTAAAATTATAGTATCATTTTTATGTTGAGCGGGCTGGTTTTGGCAAGTACACTCCTCATAGGATTGATACTATCCCGTTTTCTTACCACATTTATCTATTCCCTATTCACTAACAAAAGGAGGTTTGTTTCAGTTTCAATACCGACTAGATAGTTAACCAGATAACTTTTTCTACGACCGTGATTTTATTTCTGCTTTTACGAAACAAAATATTTAACTTCAATCTTTTTGCCGATTTAACAGTTAACTAGCTAACTTTTGCTACGACCGCAATTATTTATTATAATAGTTAAAATTCAATATATGTGTTAACGTTACCTTGACTATTACTGAGGTTACTGATCCCTAATTTACTTCCCCCTTTATTTCAGCAGTGAGAAATTCTTTATCACCACAAGTCACGATTAACGCCCGTTACTTGTGGTTACTTATTACCTGTGTCTGAGTGACCAACGACCCCTGGAATTTTTCATCTCCATCTGTGCTGCTCGAGTACTTTCGACGCCGCTTCGAAAGTTTGTGGAGTAAACCACACATAAAATCTGGCGCCCGAGAGCCGTCCCGTCAACAGGCGTCATTTGTAAGTAATCGTTTTCTCTGAGGCGAGAAAACCCCTTACAAGGCATTATTTCGAATCGAATGAGCTATTGAACATAATTTTCGTAATAGTATGTCCCAAAAACACGCTTTTGAACTTGTTGATTAGACTATAGGGGACATGGTATAGAATAATGTTGAGTTGAAAAATCATGCGCAGTATCAATACCAAAAGGGCATTATTTCATATAAGAGATGTTGATTGTAAATCCATTTTTTGTAATAATGCGACTAGCAAAAAATAATTTATATAATAAAACAATAAAAGTACAATTACATTTACTAAATGATTCTACTAAATTAAAATTTTATGATTACATACGCAATATAGACCCTAAAAAATCTGAAAGGAAAATATTAACAACAAATGAGGTAAACAAACGGGTGTTTATTGTATTTCATAAACACAACACATGCTTTTTCATCAATGTATTCTCAAATAAATAAACAACGAAAGTCCCAATCTATTGTCTATTGAAGACGATAGCAAATCTTGAAAAAATAAATAGAATTGTCAATGAGCGACACCGTTTCCAGCATATAATTCTTTAAATCGCTCATTGACGATACCCGCTCCTCACGAAATTTTCGTTTCGTCGTCTATTGACGACAGCCGCAGTTAAGTTTTTTGACAGGTCATTCCATAAACCTCGCGTTACAGGAACGATATTTGGTGATAATTAAAATATTACCCCTCATTGTTTCATTATTTCTAAGGTATGTTCCTTACAATTATTTTAAATGGTTATACAGGGTGTTTCATTGGTAAAGGGACTCCCTTTAACCATAGATGGAGACCATCGAGGTGCTTCCAAAAAACCCATACTTAATGGGTCTTTCGACCTTTATAGCCGAGATACAGGGTGTTTTATCAATTTGGCCTATTTTTTTCCAGACTCATAACTTATTAACCACCCTGTAATGTTTTTGACATTTGGCGTACTTATTCACCGTAACTTACCAAATCTAAAAAAGGTATAAACAAGAAATCCAGGTCCGTCTTTACAAAAAATTAATAAATTCGTCCATCCCTAAAACAACACCCTGTATGTCTGAATTTAAAATTTTTGTTTTCATATTTGAAAAGAGCACAAAAAACTGAATCCAATAATGTACATTTTATTTTTGCGCAGACGATTTTACTACTGAAATTATAAGTCCAAATTGTTATTTTTGAGCATTTTGGAGGTACAAACTGGAAACGGACGGAGTTTTATTAATTTTATTACGGTATATTTAAAATTATTTAAAGAAGTATATTTCTAAAAGCTACAGATATGTCAATATTTATAATTGTATGCATCTACACTATTTCAAAAAATAATTTCAGGTCCGGTTTTAGGGCCAAAAATCAGAATTATTTTTTTTTCGACCGCACCCTGTATAAATTATTCCATGTAAGTTTTAATAAATAGTATGTAGGATAATAATATGAAAAGAGACTAACATTCAGTAGAACAAATAATAACATTTACAACTAAAGTAAAAACACATAAATAATAACTAATTAATACATAATAAACAAATCAAAATAACAACTAATAATACAAAGAAATATAAATGTTGGAAATAAAGTAATAAACCTTATTGCTACTAAAAACTACAAGAGTTGTTCAAAATGACCGCCATTTTGTTCGATGCATTTTCTTGGTCGTTTTAAAATATGGTTGACGGCTTTTCTGAGTACATCGGGATTATTTTTCATTTCTTCGCACGCGTTTTCTATCCTTCCAACTAGTTCTTCCCTATTATTTATGGGAGTGGAATATACTTTTGTTTTTAGATGTCCCCAACCGTGGTAATCCAGCGGATTAAAGTCAGGCGATCTTGAAAGCCAGTGATTGGGAGCACCTCTGCCTATCCACGTATTAGGAAAATTTTCATTCAAAAATTGAGCCACAATAGACCCATCTGGGTCGCAGTGGAGGACAATGAGATCATCCCACTCATTTTCAACCTAACCATCTGTAGCTTTTAGAAATATACTTCTTTAAATAATTTTAAATATACCGTAATAAAATTTTATAAATTGATAAAACTCCGTCCGTTTCCAGTTTGTACCTCCAAAATGCTCAAAAATAACAATTTGGACTTATAATTTCAGTAGTAAAATCGTCTGCGCAAAAATAAGATGTACATTATTGGATTCAGTTTTTTGTGCTCTTTTTAAATATGAAAACAAAAATTTTAAATTCAGACATACAGGATGTTGTTTTAGGGATGGACGAATTTATTAATTTTTTGTAAAGACGGACCTGGATTTCGTTTCTTGTTTATACCTTTTTAGATTTGGTAAGTTAAGGTGAATAAGTACGTCGAATGTCAAAAACATATACAGGGTGGTTAATAAGTTATGAGTCTGGAAAGAAATAGGCCAAATTGATAAAACACCCTGTATCTCGGCTATAAAGGTCGAAAGACCCATTAAGTATGGGTTATTTGGAAGCACCTCGGTGGTCTCCATCCATGGTTACAGGGAGTCCCTTTACAAATGAAACACCCTGTATTGTAATTTAGTATTTTTACTCTATCCTTGATGATTATTGTCTATATTTTAATGAATTATCTTTAGTTTTTAACTTTTTTAAACCACCTCTTTTTGTATAGATAATGTTAAATTAATTCTGACAATTTTTATAATACCCCTGGTCTAAAATTCTCCACCTAGTTTTAAATTGTTAGCCACCATTTCAAAATAATTGGAATTGTAGGTACTTGATGAGTCACTAACGACTAGTCCGTTGCTGGTTGCAAGCGAATTAAGATTATCAGGAGAATCATAACCCTAAAAATATCCCCTAGCAACGTTTACAAAGAGCATTTCGCACGTAGTGCAAATAAATGTTCATTTTATACAGATATTTGCCCGATTTAGAGATAAAATATGAATGATTTTCGGTTTATTCAGAACAAAGAGATATAAACTGATTTGGGTCTATTAAGCTGGTTTATGTATTGCACGAATACTGTTGTTTTGTTAATTAACCGAAAACGGGATTCTGTTACTTCTTTTTACTATAAAGGGTATTTCGACATACCTGCCAGAAAATATAATGTAGTTGCCTGATGGCACACAAACTTTTGTTCGCCTACATATTTATTTGTCGAAGTAGTTTTTGTTCATTATTATCTTAAATTACGGAAACATTGTACTTTTGACGGATTTAGAACAAAAGCTTGGTTTAGCATGTGATTTTAATATTAGTTTTATATAGTATTTTTAATACTAATCCCGATGCACGTCAGCAATGACGTCGGTCATTCGTCATAGTACTACCAACTAATTAAAATGTCCCTAACTAAGCTAATAATCCGAAAAAGTCACGTATAGTCACGAGCATTCATGAACGTAGTCATATTACTAAAAAGTCGAAAACTGTTATGGTGATTATTTTGATAATTTTAAGAATTATTTAAATTATTTAGTTTATACATGTCTAATTCTTGATAATATAAACTTTATAAAAACATTATTAAATGTTTAGTACTCAAAAAATAATACTTTACATTAAATAATTTTGACATTCTGTACGCCCATGAAGCTCGTATTTATAGAGAAGAAATGTCATTACAGCAATTGGTACACCTTGTTGCGGTGTTGCAACCCCTTTTTAAAAAAATTTCACTGATTTAGTTAGGTTATGTTTATGTTGAGTTAATTATTGATTGTGCATTTTGTTTTCTGTAATTTAAAATCCTTTTGCCTGTATTTTTAAGCTTTGCCAGTTATAATTATAAAAAACTGTTTTTCAAAACAACCATAGAGTGTATAAGAGTTGATAGCTTCTTTAATCCATTATTTTGACTAAGAGCGTGATACTGATGGACCACGTTTACCTTTAACTGCTGTAA
Organism: Psylliodes chrysocephalus; assembly: GCA_927349885.1. Classification (NCBI taxonomy): domain Eukaryota; kingdom Metazoa; phylum Arthropoda; class Insecta; order Coleoptera; family Chrysomelidae; genus Psylliodes; species Psylliodes chrysocephalus. The sequence goes on from OV651813.1 coordinate 97,607,032, forward strand.
GAGAGGTAAGTTACAAGTTATAAAATTTAATAGAAATATGAAATTATTTTCTTGTCTTTTTTAGTGTGTTGCAGCATCTCTAAATAAAAATATTTCTACTGTCAGTAGTATTTGGCAAGCAGTCAAGAATAATGAATGATTAAAATCGTTAATTAAAAAGCATTCATATAAACAAAGGATTACCTACTAATACAATAACACTGGATACAAGTGGAATCGGAAGTGGTATTTATAATATGTATGAAACAAGTAAGTATAAAGACAAATCTATTTATTCAATCATAATTTATTTATATTACCTATAAAAGTTTTAATTTGTATACAGTAATATAAATACATACTTATTTGCAGGTCAACATATAACTTTGGAACCTTTAAGAGAAAAGTTGATTGAGAGACAAATGTTTAATGGCTATATTGCATCATTGTCAACTGTATTAAAAGAATGAAGGAAAAAAGATAACCAAGACGTGAACTGTAAATAGGTCAGTTTTTAAGAAATTATAGAATTACAACAGAAGCAGTTCGTTGTCATTGATGAAACATGTATCGTTCAAAATGAAACATTAAACAGCTCCTGGGAAAATAATAACAAAGGGTGTTAGACCTACAAAAATCGATGGCAAGAGATAAAACCAAATTTGAAGCAAATTAAGGTATCAGTAATTGTGTAAATCAAGTAAAAAAAATATTAATATTGAAATGACACATCATATTGAAGATTTAATGGTAGATACGCTATTCTAGCAATCATATAAAGACAATTTAATTGGAAAAATTTGATTACAGTGGTCAATAAACATCTACATGTTTTACACATTTTCAAGATGTACAGTGAAACCCAAAAATGCCTTTTTTTTCAGAAATAAACTTTAAAACAATATCAAAAAATTAAAAATGAAGTTACAAGATTTGATATAACGGTGTACCTAACATTAAATCATTGATATAATGTGTTGTTTCGATATTACAGTTTAGAATATAGTGATATTGACACACGTTATACGAAATGGCAACTAAATAGAAATAAATAAAACATTCTTTTTTCAGGTGCAAACCGCCAAAGAAATATATGGTAGATAATTACCTAAGCAGAACAATATTACAAAGTATTACGTAATCTTCCCTGCTATTTTATTTTTAACTCCATTGAACTTATTTGTGACCTTTCTAAGCAATATTATAATAAACATATTGGCAGAGAGGGATTTTTTAATAGGTTGGAAATTATTTTTATTATAATTAACCCTAATAGCGATATCGATGACTGCGATTCAAATACTTGCGATCTGGATTAGGAGAAATAAAAGAATTTTATAAGAATAATGAAGATTAGTAGATGAATAATTGTTTTTTTATGAGAAAATAGTGTAATTAAAAAAAAAAACATTGTCTAATTTTTAAAACAATAAACAGTTTGATATATTTCTTATATATCTGTATTTTTATTTAATTTATTGCAAGATATCAAAAAAATATTTGACTGAGAATAACATTTTTCAAATGTCTTTTGAAGCTGATAGAATGGAGAATCTTGATGTTTGAGTGATGAATCTATTGTTCATACATGTTTTGATAACTTTAGAGTTGAAAAGAAGTAGCGATATCTGTTTTTTTTTTTAAGCATTTCTGGCTATCTTGAATACTTGAGCTACAGAACCGTTACTGAAAGTGAGATTTACTAAAGCACCTACTCAAATATTTTAACAATTTCCTTCTTGTATTCAAATATTTTAGCATTTTCAAACTTTAATTCTTTAAGTATAGGTATCTACTGATATTATGAATCCTCCACATGCCTTTGTAGTTTTCATTTTTTCAATGACCTCTTTAATTTTATGGGATGTTGTGGTTTATAACTTAAATGTAGTTCTGTTAAATAACTTTCTTGGTGAAATTAAATTAGTTTTAGATATTTTCTGTGCTAATTCTAAACCAATTTTGATCCATCTGCAATATACTACCTTACAGTTTTATTTTCCATGACTTGCATAATATGTTTAAAGCTTTTTTGTTCAGATGTTTATTATTCATAAAGGAATTCAATATTTTCCGTTAGTTATATACATTTAAAACTAATTGTTCCTACTATATAGTAACATAACAAATACATAACCTTACAATTTTAAAAAATTCTAAATTCCTCAACTATTCTGACGATTAGGCAACACTGCAAGGCCGTGACGTCATAAATGATCTCTGACGTACATCGGGATTTGTATTAAAAATACTATACTTAGTGTTGTTTTAAAAAGTTTCTTGTTTTATTATAGTCTAAGACAGTGGTCACCAACCTGTCGATCGCGAGCTACTGGTAGCTCGCAAAAGCAATACTGGTAGCTCAAAACATATTTTTAAATTTTAAAAATTCAAAGTGGAAAAAGCATAGAAGCTTCCGTAAATTTCTTAAATTCTCGTAATAAACACCAACAGCGACAACACTGCGTCGCAACCGACGGTTCTTCTCTAGAATCGGATAGCGGACTTAGGGGTCTATTCTGTAAGAATTCCTTTATATTTAACGGCCTTTAAAAATATTGGCGGCCTTTAAAAGTATATTTGTATTCGTTAATTTAATTCTGTCATTATTTAAACAGATTTCTTTAAGATAGTCCTCTAATGTATTTTAAAGATCCGTTTTAATAATGACAGAAGTAAAGAAGAAAATATTTTTAAAGGCCGTTAAATATAAAGGAATTGTTACAGAATATACCCCTTACTCGAGAACTATCTGAAATGCTTTGATTGGAAAAAATATGCATTTGCGCAGTGACATTGCGCTAAGTTTAATAATACACTGCAAGAACGGCATAATTAATAATGTCCAGCGTTTGGAAAGTTTGGGCTAGTAGGCAGAAATAGAAAACAATAAAAATATCATAGCAAGCAATAGCACAGCTTATACAATACAGCTCCACAACTCCGTGTCGGCGTCTTTGATCTGGCGGTCGAGAACCAAGCAAGACGGAATGGTGCTATCTCTGTTAGATTCGAGGGAAAAGTCGGGCCCGGATTAAACAATTTTTTTATTATTGAAAAAATTGAAAACCTTGGCGTAATAAGGTTGGTTACATGCCATATTAAGTAAGTTTTGGGAAATTAAATTTTTAATTTGTTTTAAATCTGTCAAATATAATTAGAAACATTATTTAAATATAAATATTACTAAAAATAGTACATCTTTCGGATTAGAGGTAAAATAATTTGTATGTGGCTAGTAGAATCCTCGTTAACAAATGTTTTGAGCTAAAACAGTCACTTCACGACAAATTGTGGCTTGGATCCTTTTTACACCAAGGGCTTCAATTGTTAAAGAATTGTGTCATGCTCGTGGATGCAAATCAAGTGGTACCCCGTGTCTCTGGCAAGTGTTACTCTTCGCGCAAAGGGTTTATACCTAGATAAACGAATGCTTCGACTGAGGTCTGGGAACTATGGTATTTTGGAATTATAAAGAATTTGTGATTTTATTTTAACAATATTGGTTATATTTAGATGTATTCTTATTAATTGAAATACAGATTTGTAGAAGTAATACTTTGACAGTTTTTATTAATATAATATATTCAATTTTTATCTGACCATACCGAAGTAGGGAATTTTGGAACTTTATAGTAATGTGAAATTTGAATTACAATATTACACGATATTACATAATTAGTACTTATTTTAGGTAGGTACTAAATTTGTACTTGGAGAAAGTAATATCGATTTTTATAAGAAAACTTGAAAAGTAAATTAATTTAGTTCCTATTTCTGATGTAAAACTTAAGTTTTGGTTTAAACCAAGAAAACAAATAAATTATAGTTTGTTCAACAAGGGTGGATATGATAGCAATATCACACAAAGACGAAGTTTGAGCACGACGTCGCATGCGGAGTACTCAATCGTCTAATTGTGATATGAACAATCCACTCGATATGGTCAGTATATTTTTTCTACGACCCACTAACGAAAATCTACAAATTTAAAAAATTATTTTAGGTTATTTAGACAAAATAACTAATTTTAAAATAATTTACGAAGTTGACTAATTTATAAAATAAAATTACCATGAAAAATTAATTAGTCCTCGGCCTAGATTCGATCCCGGGCTTTTCGCGTGGAAGGCAGATGCTCTGTCCTCATCTTCACCGAAACTTTCAGGACTTTAGTTTTAATACTCGTAATTAAATTAGTATCATGTAGTTTGATTAAAATTTATTTTTTTTAAATGTGGACACAATAAAAACAAAAATGCTATTATTTATCGAGTCTACACAAAAATTTTAATGTATATTTAATATCAATAACTAAAATATATATTGACAATTAGTTTAACAGAATTGTCACTTATTTAAAAAAAAATAAATAATAGGAGTTGGGTGACCAAAATATGAACTGTGATTTGTAGATTTAATTTTGTTAAAGTGTTCTCACTACCTAAAATGGATATGAAATATATTCGTAGTTGAACGCAATAACATACTTTTTCGTTTTGTAGTATGTGCATAGATTGGCTAATATCCATGCACAGATTACAAAACGAAAAAGTATGCTATTGCCTTCAATTGAACGAATATATTTCATATCCATTCTAGGTAGTGAGAACACTGCAAAAAAAAATAAATTCGCCAATCACCGTTCATATTTTGATCAACCGACTGCTATTATTTTTAAAATTTTAAATAAATGACAATTCTGTCAAACTAATTGTCAGTATATTTTTTAGTTATTGAGATTAAACATACAATAAAATAAGTTATTCTTTTGGAAAACGTTAGCATGGATGACTAAAGGGTATTGGGTTAATTAATTCTAAAAGTGTGGTACAAATGTTATTTTTTGTAGCCAATTCTTCAAAATTATTTTGAAATATCTTTTCAATATTGAATATTAGTTCTACACATTCATCATTTGACAGTTGCAGATTTCCAAATGTATCTGGATTGGCGTTATCATATGCCTTTAAAAAGCAATAAAAAGAAAAATCATCTAATTCAACGTGATCTTTGTTATATTTAAGACAGGTATCGCAGAGGAGTGGATCCGCAAGGCTTTTATTAAAAGGTAACCACACACATACCTGATAAACTTTTTCTGTATCAATTCGTCTTTACAATAAAATAGGGTGTTAATAATTTTATCATAAAATAAAATACAAGGTGTTCCATTTAAAAAACATACATTTTAATTTGCCAGGCAAAAACGTGACACCCTGTATATCCAAAGATATTTTTAAAATATGTAGGTATTTTTCAAATCCATATAACTTTTATTTAAAACTTTCTTGCGTGTCTACAACAAAATAATGAACAATAACGCACTAATGGGATACCCTGTATAAATTATATTTTTAACAATGAAAATTTCTTATAATGTGGTACTTATCGGTTTGGGTCCTTGGGAAAACTAAAGAATGTTTTCTTGCAGGTATAACTCTTATTAAAACAGTTTTTGACTGCACAAACAGAATGATGTCTTTTTTTTTCACTCATTCTACTCATAGCTAAAGAGTCACCAAAATAATAACAGTACCTTTAACTCAAACAAAATCAACGAAATTATAGGCTCCACGAAATTATACAATCAACGAAATTATAGGCTCCACGAAATTATACAATCAACGAAATTATACGCACGACTCAACATCTTACCTAAGTACGCTTCTGAACACCAAAACCGTCTTTTTCCTTCGAAGGCGGAGCTTAAGCGATGCGCGACGAAATCGACGCAAACCGTTGCCGCCAAGAGAGTGTTTTAGCTGTATTGTTAAGCTGTGGCAATAGTAAGAAGGTGAAGACATAACATTTCCAATCAGAATGAGAACAATATTTCTTTACAAAAGATAAAGGAAAAAATATAGGTATGTTTATTATGTAATAATTCTGTCTCCGTTGCTAAAAAAGGAAATATTGAAAGGCATCATAAAAATATACATTTGAATTTTGAAAAATAATTTCCATTACATTCTGCCACCAGAAAGGAAAAACTGAAAAATTTCAAGAACCAGTTAATCGCACAACAGTCAATATTTTTAAAAACAGTCGACAAAAATAAGGCCGCAACGAAGGCGTCATATCGTGTGTCTCAAATAATTGCACGTAAGAAGAAACCTTTATGAAGACGGGGAAATAGCAAAACATGCGTTTTTAGAAGACGCAGATTTGCTATTTGCCAACTTTAGAAATAAAGATGGTTTCAGCTATAAAATCTATGCAACTTTCTGCTAATACAGTAGTGAGGCGAGTAGAAGTATTGAGCGATGATATTTGTTTACTGACTTAGATAACTGTATTTATTTTTCGCTGCAACTGGATGAAACAACAGATACAATTACAGAAGATCTTCTGAAGTATATTCCACTGAAAGAGTATACTACTGGGCAGGAGTTATTTTCTCATTTCGAAAGTATTATTTCTTCTGAAAAAATTTCAATATCGAAAATGATAGTCTTGACAACCAATGGCGCTCCAGCTATGGTAGGTTGTGATAAGGGTATGGTGGCGTTATGCCGTAAAGATAAAAGATTTTAACAATCTTTTTGTAACCACTGCGTTATCCATCAGCAAGCATTATGTAGAAATTTTTTAAAACTGAACAACGTTATGAAATTCGTAGTAAAAATTGTGAACATGACAAAGAAGATTATTTAAAACTCTAGTCAATAATTAGTTGTCAATACGGGGAACTTTTTCTTCGGTCTGAAGTCCGATGGTTAAGTAGAGCACGAGTGCTTAAACGTTTTAAGGATGGCCTATCGGCCATAGTTCAATTTTTCAAACAGCGCGATGATAGGATTCCGGAACAGGAAAATTCAGTCTGGCTTAGAGATTTTGGTATTCTTGTGGACATTACAGAAAAATTAAATGAACTTAATTTGCAGCTTTAGAAGAGAGCCAAAGAACTAGCGGAAATTATTTCTGATATAAATGCATTTGCTTATCAAAAAGCTTGAGTTTTGGGAACAAAACCTAATCAACTGCGATATCAAGCATTTTTTATTCTTTCAGAGAAGATATCTCAAGAACCAATGGAACTTTATGACAGTAACTATCATGTAGAAATAGTCGATTTAAGGAGTTCAATAAGATGGATTTAGTGCATTTCAGTAAGATGGATTTAGTGGAGGAATTTGTTGTTTCACCTTTCATGGAAATTGATATTCAACAGCTTGCAACTGGTATTATGCAGAACTTTGGCAAAGACATCGTTGCTACACAAATGGAACTGATAGGATTTCACAATGATTTCTGTTTTTGTTTAAAATAGTGCAATACTTTTTTGTTATTTTTGTTCACTCTTATTAAATCGTATGTGACATGCCATTGTGGCTACATAAAAACTTTGTTCATTTTTCAAACACCTACGATTGGTATTGTTAGGTACGTGTTATCTGTTAGTAATAATAATTAGTAATTTTGGTATTAGTTTATTATTCTTAGCATTATTAGTTAATAATTAGTCAAATAAATAAATGTTTATACAATATAACCGTGTTTTATTTAATTTAGGTTGGTGTACTTCCCTTTTGACTAGGTAGTTCACTGTCTATTTCAAAGTTATTAAAGGAGCTCATTACATTGAAAAGTTTGGTAACCACTGGTCTAAGATCTGACGTAAGATCGACCTTCACTCATCCCTTTAATGGATATTTATAAATATACTGCAGATGGGTTGTCTAAGGAAATACTGTCAAGACTATTTATTTTTTAAAGTTAATAAAACGACACCCTGTAAAGTATTCTCCAGATGCTTCGACTATGCCTAAAATTTAATCAACTTACCGCAGGATGAATTAAAGCTTAAGTTTAAAATTTAGTGTTTTTCTCTTCAAACGTTTTTGACTTATCTTTAAAATCTAAAATTTGTACTTTTTCTTAAATATCTGGAATACGGTCTATTTTAGGGAAATCATATATAGGACCAAATATATATACAGAAAGAAAAGTAAAAAATGGCACTTATAAATCTAACATCCCCTTTCAAGGGATAATAAAATATCCCATTATCCCAGCAGAGTGTATTCAGATATTCATTCGATCATTTTCCAATATATCGACGGTTAAACGGCAAAAGGCCCTAAGCCGCAAATGTTGTTTTTTATAGGAAACTAAAAAACATTTAAATATTTTAATTTATAAAATGAACCTCCAATTCTTTTTTGAGGATATTGGTAGATCTTAGGGGATTGTTATAAACCTTTATAAGCCATTTAATATAGACACGTTTATTTAAACACAATTAAAATGTTGGTTAGGGCTTTCTACATATTCAAAAATTATACACCTCATTACTTTTATGTGGGTTAGGCCCGTGGTTAACGTACAATGTCTTGAGTTACAAATAATGAAGCATACCAATTAAGATTTAAACTTTTATTTTTACAATTTTAAAATAATTTTGAACTTATATCTAAAAAACAAGTTTTAAAAATACAAAATAAATACAAAAAACTTAAAACTTAAAATACTTCAACAGGTTCATCCTCTTCATCTGATTCAGGTAGGGTCAAGACGATATCCTTATTTCCAATAAGCACATTGTACTCCTGCTGATATTCTGTTGGAATAATCTTCTTTTTACACATTTCCATAATACTTTCATATTTTTTTTGTGGTATTGCCTGGGGTGCACTGTATAGTGGAGGTAAATCCATGTTTCTGGATCCGCGTGTATCCAAGTAAATAAAACTAGAAGCATCTCTTAAAAGGTATTTAAATTGAACTTCATTGTATCCTTTAAGAAATATCATTTGTCTGATACCTAGATATCTAATTATGTTATCATTGGTGTCTTTCTTAATTTTGTCTGGCCAAAACCTTTTTTGAATAACTTTAAAATCGTAAAAGTCTCTGTGGGTTAGTGTTATAACTTCATAGGGGCGAGGATTTAATCTAGAATTCCTTATCACAGTGGGCCATTCACTAGGCGCCCATACCAGCATTTTTTTAGTGTATACCTCAATAGATCCATGTACACTGTCCACCTGCATGTAAGTGTGACCGGGAATTAAAAAGGTTATCTTTATTGAGTTTAGATTTTTAGCAAATTTTAAGAACAGTGCGAGCATCGCCATTACAGCTCAATTCTTATTTTGCCCGCTGCAAGAGTCACAGTATAAAGCTATATCTTTCGTATTTCCAGTAAAAGGTATTTGTATAAAACGGAACATACTTCATTGCAACCTCTTTTGGCATCACTCTCACTCCATAAGTAACAGTAAGCGTTTCGTGTCCCTGCTTCATAAATAGTTTCATTGTAAACTGCATATCGATTATAATAATAAATTCGCATATCTAGTTGTCCATGTGGTGTGCTTAATACCTTCTGCATATCAAAACTTGAACACAAAAATCCATCAAGGTTTGATTTTTTCTGATCAGCATGGTAAAGCTTCTTGGCTTCCTCTTTTTCATCAATATGAGCTTTGTATTTTTCCTTCTCCTCGTTTGATGCTTTCTCTTTGTTATACCTAATATAAGTATTGCATTTATCTTTTCTTGGAGCGTGGAATCCTATATTAAAATCAACTGTGAATATTTTTCTGAAAACAGATTCACTTACGAAATTGTAATTATTGTCGTGCGTCCAAGTCTTGTACAATCTGTATAATCTTTTAATATTTTTAAATTCAGCTGGCAAGTACTTCTTAGAAGAACTGCTTCTACAATAATGAGATGGTATTGCAGGCAGCATTTTAATATAATTCATAACATGTTCTCGAGTTTCCTCTTTTGTCTTATTTTTTGCTTTTGTATTTTTACCTCTCATATCTTTTTTGGGGGTTCCAATAGCCGTTTTATTTGTACAAAGCCTTCTCATTCGTTTTTCATTTATACATAATGTAGAAAGGAGAAACTGCCTACACACTTTTTCTCCGGTGTTATTTTTTTGCATGGTGTATATTTTTGTTAAAGTCCTTCGGCTTTCGTTTTTCTTGGTGTATTTTCTTTTTATGTTTTGTATACTAACACAAGATAATAGAAATGAATTTTGTTCTTGTGTATTACCAAGCTTCCAGAAATGGTCAAAAATTCCTTGCCTATCTTCTTCTGAAAATTTTGCAGTGCAATTATTTTGACATGATTTACATGGAACTAGTTTAAGGCTTCTGGCTGGAACTATTTTCTTCTTTGAAGAACAATACTGTTTGCCTTCTGCGCGTAACTGTTTAGCAGTGTTTCTTTGATTTAATCTCTTTGGTTTTCTTCTGCCATCTTTCTCAATATAGTTTATTTCTCCTTCATCACTTGCAGTACTAGTCTGGTTATTGAACTCGACTTCGTCGACGAAATTAGTATTTGCTATGATAGTCATTTGGTTTCTTATTTATTTCTTTTTTGTCTTCTTATTTACACCGATTTCTTTAACTGTAGCTAAATTTATTATATTATTATCAGTCTCTTTCTCTTTGGTAATAATATCTTGTTCCTTAACTTTTTTTGATTTATTCTTTTTTTTAGTTATAACTTCAGTCAGTCTTTTCCTTTTGGTACATGTTTCTTCATCCTCTTCTGCTTCTTCTAAGTTTGTTGATTCAGATTTCATTTCAGGATTGTAACTACTGTCATGAGGGTGAGATTGGTAAGTACGTCCTTCTATTGAAATGTCTTTATTTATATTTTATTTCGGCTGCTCGAGGGTTGCCACCATTTGGTCAGCAAAATTTAAAAGGTCTCCATCATTAATGGGCATAAAATTTATATTTGTCGTATGTATTGAACAATTTACAAAAACTTTCATAACGCTTCAACTAATTATCACAGAAAAGTAACCTGTTAGATTTTAATTGTCAATACAATGTCACTAAACGATGTTGCCAACTAGAAATGTTAAATACCCTATAATTTTAAATAGTAAGAACAAATTTGTGGTTTAGGTCTTTTTGCACTATGTTGATTAGGCCTTGTTTTCATAAACATTATACCTAAACAGATGATCCATTTTTCAGATAATTTTTTTTATTGCGGCTTAGGTTATCAATTGTGTTAATTTCAGCTGTACCTAATTTCAGAGAGGCTTAGGTCCTAGTGTAATAAAATGAGGCTTCCTTTCTTTTTATACTAAAACAAAAATTGTAATTTCGGGTAAAGTGTGGGTTAGGGCATTTTGCCGTTTAACCGTCGATATTTGAGAGACTATTTACGAGATTAAAATAGCAAACTATATACAGGGTGATTCATAACTATTGGGACATATATTAAGGGCAAGTTATTTAGATCAAAATATTGCGATAGTACCAAATATACTTTAATAAAATATGGCTGTGGAATAAGATACAGGGCGTTAAAGTTGAATTTTTTTTTCGTTTTTTTTTGTAATCTCACTGTATATTTATGAATTGTTATCAAAATCGGCTCAAAGGCATATCTTTGGACAAGAGATATTATTTTATGTATTATTTCACATTTTTTTACAGGGGGCGCCACAAGAATGATTCCTGATGATGAAATTAAGTGGTAAATGTTTTTGCCGAAACTTTTTAGTGCTTTTTATTAGAAAATATTACGTAAACATCATTTCTACGTAATATTGGTACTCCTGTTTAAACACGATAATTTCACCTGTTTTCGGGAAAAACGCAATTGAACAGTTCAGAGTCTCAGAAGGATATTTCAAAAAATATTTTATTTATGAAAAGTGTGCTTTGGACTGTCAGATGATTGTGTCTCGTAAATGTCAGTTCTTGCCAATGAATTATTTTTGCTGTGAGATTATAGTCTATTGTTGCATTTTTTTAAAGCTTTTTTGACTGAAATGCCTCGTCACAATCATTTTACGAATGAAGAAATGCGGGATATGGTTTGTGTATATGCACAAGAAAATTTTTGCGGTCGCATGGCAGCCAGAAGGTATGAATTGTTATATCCAGACAGAAGTCATCCAAATCACAAAACTTTTGCAAATCTATTTCATCGTTTGGGTGAAACCGGGTCATTTCATAGTAAAAATCTAGGTGGTCGTCCGAAACAAATCACACCTAATGAAGGAGATGAAATTTTGGTTCGAGTAGATGAAAATCCTGCAGTAAGTTCACGTCAACTGGCAATAATAACAGAAGTAAGTCAGTCGTCTATTATTAGAGTTTTAAAAAAAGAAAAGTTTCATCCTTATCACTTCACTCCTGTTCAAAATTTGCTTCCAAGAGATCTCCCAAGACGGTTACAGTTCTGCCAACGTATTCTCAACAAACATAATGATGACCGAAATTTTATTAAAAATATTATGTTCACCGATGAAGCGACTTTTACTAGACGAGGTGTTTTTAATTATCGAAACAGTCATCATTGGGAAGAAGAAAACCCGCATGCTCGTAAAGAAAGACATTTTCAACATGAGTTTAAATTTAATATTTGGTGTGGCATTATAGGCGACCAACTACTAGGGCCATATCGTCTTCCTCCAAATTTAAATGGAGATTCCTATTTATTTTTTTTTGCAAAATACTTTTAGAGATATTTTGGATGATACGCCACTAGATGTAAGAACGAAAATGTGGTTTATGCAGGATGGAGCTCCACCTCATTTCCCATTAGTTGTTAGAAATTATCTAAGTGACATATGTCCTCAACGTTGGATTGGCAGAGGAAGTAATTTTGAATGGCCACCAAGAAGTCCTGACTATAACTCTCTTGATTTTTATGTATGGGGACATATGAAGTCCTCAGTTTATACCCAGGAAATTAATTCACGAGACGAACTCTGGAGGAACATACAAAATGCGGGTAATTTTATAAGAGGACAGAATAATATTTTCTTTGCCATCTGAAAGTCCTTTATTAAAAGAATTAGAAAAGGCATAGAAGTCGGAGGAGGTCACATTGAACATTTAATTTAAGTTTGCTTTTTTTATGTTAAATTGTTTTTAATTTTACTTTACCGTTGAAATAGAAGCCTTACGTTACAAGTTTTCTTATTGTGTTATTTGGAATCCCCTTCTGAGACACTGAACTGTTCAATTACGTTTTTCTCGAAAACAGGTGAAATTATCGTGTTTAAACAAGAGTACCAATATTACGTAGAAATAATTTTTAGGTAATATTTTCTAAACAAAAGCACTAAAAAGTTTCGCCAATAAAAGTTACCACCTAATTTCATCATCAGGAATCATTCACGTGGCGCCCCCTGTAACAAAATGTGAAATATTACATAAAATAATATTCCTTTTTCAAAGATATGCCTTTGTGCCGATTTTGATAACAATTCATAAATAAACAGTGACATTATCAGGAAAAAAACGAAAAAAAAATTCAACTTTAACGCCCTGTATCTTTAAAGGTATATTTGGTCCAATCGTCATATTTTGGTCCAAATAACCTGCCCTTAGCCTATGTCCCAATAGTTATGAATCACCCTGTATATGTACAATAAAACGATATTTAGAAATTGTTCCTGATTGCGAAAATTTCCTAACGCACCAAACATCACAATAATACAATTAAAATCCAACGCACCTCGTATCACCAATCACATCACTAGATTCGAACGCGAGACGTCTAATCGACATTATGGGAAATTATCATTATCTGACTTTCGGAACAAGACGTGAATGACGTCTAATGTAACGATACTTATCGTGTTTATTTATTGACATTTAACGTCAAAAATAACCCATTTGAAGACTGACAGGTTTGACAATTATACAGTAATATTAAATTAAAATAATTAATTAATTTGAACAAGGAGTACACAAATTCATTGAAATTGTCTCGTTAATTATTAATTCTCTGGAGATAAGATGATAACCATATAAATGACAGTAATTTCTTTGTGGTGAATTTGTATAATTATAACAAGCCAGTTGAGTCAAAACTACAATTGGGAAGAAATATTGTACAACTTAGGTACTAGGAATGAATTACTACTCTTGCCTACTGATAATAGAAATTAAATACTAGGAATGACATCAGTAAGCCAGAAACTCTATAGTTAACACATACCGCTAGTGTACAATGAATAATAGTTTCAAAATATCAGCACAAAATAACGGTTACCTATTTTCCATTCATTTAGACAAGGTAAAAATAATTTAAACTCTAGATTTCGTACTGTTAAAAATGCACGTTACATCACTATTTGTAAAAAATACACTGAAAGTCACTATCTTATAAATTAACCACTTTATTAAAAACCATAAATATATTGCAAATTCGTGTTGTGTGCGATAAAGCAACTATTTTGCCCCTTAAAACAAAACGAGACACTTATGAACTGCGGTCGTTTAGTTGTTCACTCTATTCACTTCATTCACTCCATTCACTCCAATCACTCGTTTAACTCAAAACGACTCTTTTAACTCAAAACGACTTTTTTAACTCGCAACGACTCTTTTTACGTTCGTTTATTACGATTAGTAACAATTTAACACGCTTAAGTGATAGTTAAAAACACCCTAAGAAACTCTGCTGCTATTCCACTCCTTCTCTTTATTAACCGAACCTACATATGAAATTACCTCAGTGTCTGTCCGTTCGTGTATCACAGACGTTAATCGGAGACTTAAATGAAGTTGTCACGGACTATCTTGTCCTATTTTAAAACAAACAAAAATTGTGGAGCCCAACGCTATTTTTATGTAACTCATTTCTATATAATAAATATGTTTGGACGACAAACTGCAATATTTTTGTTCGCAAAAACGACACAGCCAATGTTATTAAGATATCTATAGATAAGGACATTGGTAAGTTAGGTGCTAATAAAACCCTTAACAGAATTAACTTTGTTTTCTACTATGGATAAAGACAACGAATCATCAATTTCATTTTTTACCAAAATGTTAGAGGTCTCAATACCAAAATTAATAAAATCTATTAAATTGAAAGTGACATAATTTGTTTAACGCTTTAATCATCAATGGCGCTCCGGGCCGACTTAAAGATGATTGATGGTGCCATTTGACTTACAGGTGAGGAAAACCCGGAAAACCTCACCCACCATCATCGAGACGGTAATGCATGGCGATTTTATAATCGGCATGTCATATCAACAGAAATTGAATTTCTATTAATACGGCACACATCAAATCCTATACCGAACCATGCAATTTAATTAAAAATCCACATGATCAGGCCTGGGATTCGAAACCCGGCAGTCTCGTACCATAAACTTGCCTGTAGATGAATATAAGCGCGTTAGACTGCTAGAGCCGGGCCAAGATGAGTTTGGTACACAACATGGCGACGACAAAAGTTGCGCACAGGCTGTTGCCTAGCAACGACGCTCGGTGAAGCCAAACTTAGTCATTCAGTGGCGTAACTTCGGTCGAGTATATACAAAGTGAATAGAAGTGAATAGAGTGCGAAAAGTGACAATTTTATATAATTATAGTGCCTTGTGATTTATATTTACATATAAGTATTGTGTTTTTGTTGTTGTAATGGCTCCAAAGAGAATCTGATTAAAAGGGAGGTCCCTTAATAGTCAAACAAGAGAAATTATATATAATATTACTAAATTTATGGAAAAAGAAGCAAATGAAGGATTTCAAATTCCTCTAAAAAATTATCAGTGAGTATGATAATATAGCATTTATTTTATAACAGTCGTATACATAACAAGTAGTAAGAAGCGTTAGAAGCGTTGGCGGCTAATGCAATAATTCCACGAGCATATAATTATCTACAATCAGAATTATACATTCATAATAACAAGAAGGTTTTCATAATTTATCATTTAATAAAAAAATTGTAAATTGCAAAGGCAAAAACTGAATTAACTGAAGAACAATTGTTTTAGAAACAAACATTTGTTAACAGTATTGCGAATCAACAGTTTCTTTTAAAATTAATATTTAAAATATTTACCTATTTCATCAAAAAAAATTTTGCTTTTAAAACCATCTGATTGCCGTTTAACATATAACAGATTGCCCATAATTATGAAGGTTTGAATAATTGTTCCATAAGTTCCCCAAAATAAATATGCCAATTTTTCTATTTCTAAAACGTCGAAACTATCGTAACCATAGCGATCACCTAGATTGAAAAATAAGCTTTTACCAATGATACTAAAATTAATACATTAATACATATTTATTATGTATTTAATATATGTAATTTAATAATAATATTGGTAAATTGGTACTTAAATAAGTCCTCTATTTCTTAATAGGTATTATTGTATACCTGTTAATACGCAATTCCCAGAATTTGAAAATAGGAAGTCAAATATTCAAATTGATCTATTATGTAGACAATACATAATTAATATCAAATCGAGGGTAATTATGGCCAAAACGGGCGTACAAAATAGGGACTGACACAGGTAGCTTCACCTCTATATATACAGGGTGTCCCGAAATTAGACGGTCATATTTTAACAGCGTAATCTACATCCTAAAATAGGAGTAAAAGTTCATATAAACATAGGTCCGAAAACGTTTCTTTTCCGAGATACAGGGTGTTACAAGTGAAGTCGTGATAGCACATTTTTCTAAATATTTTCTAAAATTTCCTTTAGTCACCGGTTTTCCAAAGTAAAAAAAAATAAAATTTTTGATTTCACAGGCACACTAATTATTGTTTACACTTTCGGATAACTTATCATGAAATTTTCTCTTGAAAATGGTGCGTCCAAATTTTTATAGTAAAAAATGTTAAAAACTGTCAATTTACCCACCTTTGAAGATGATCAAAAACTGGGGTTTAGTCCATTAAATAGAGCGTAAAAGATAACCATTTCTATCAAATTTCACTTAGTAATCTTTAAACGTTTATAAAATATGTACAAAAGTGTGTCATCAAGACTTCACTTTTAACACCCTGTATCTCGGAAAAGAAACATTTTCGGACCTATGTTTATATGAACTTTTACTCCTATTTTAGGATGTAGATTATGCTGTTAAAATATGACCGTCTAATTTCGGGACACCCTGTATAAACCTAAAAAAAAATTTTTTTTTGACCATCTGTGAAACGAGATATTAACAATCAAATTTTGCATAAATAACAGTCTTGAAGCCTGTCATGTACACAAGCAATGCATTTATTTCAAGATCTCTCGAAAACGGTTCTTACTATATTTTTTTAAAAACTAATGTAATGTAAATCAAGAACTTATAGAAATTTCTAAAAAACGCTGAATTTTTTGACCGTTTTGGTAAAAAGATATAGATTTTTAAAATAAAAATATTTTTAAAGCAGTCGACCTGTAGTGGGGTACAATAATTACAACTTGGTAACATTGTTAGTTTAGAATCACTGAATTACACTCGATCAGCTAAGAGGTTGTTATAACCTCGTGACGTGTTCTTGAAAAATTAATTTGTCTACTGTATTTGAGAACTGGAATCGACGTTTCTGTTTGAACCAAAACAAACCTTTAAAATTAGTATGAGGAAGTCAGAAATTTCTATAGGTATACACTTGATAAGCGCATCATTCCTATATTTGTGACGTTGCCGGATGGATTTTACTTGAAATAATAACGTATCCGTACATAAGCTTACATGTCGTCGGCTTAATATGAAAATTGCATAAGTCCAAAATAAACAATTTTACAGAAGAGACAAAAAACACATTTACGGCTTATTTAAAATTTATTTTTAAATAATAAATACATTGTTATGAAAATTGCACAACTCCAATTTAAACATGGTTTACAGATCAATATTTGTTGAAGTATAATCGATTTAATATAACTTTGAGTCACTTTTTTACTATTTTACGTTATTATTACAAGCTTTATATAGTGTTTTTAGTAAAATATAGTGATAATTTTCGTAAACTAAGAATATATTTCTGTAGCTTTAGCAGCGGTGAACCAGATTCAGCCAAAACCGCAAAATCAAAAAATTTGGACTTATGCATTTTTCATATTAAGCCGACGATGTGTTGTGTTCAGTCTCTTACAAAAAATAACATTTTTCAGCATTGAGAATCTCAAACTTTTAGGCGATATTTTTGTGTAAGATTGTCGCGCGTGAACTACCTTAATAATTACTACATGTAAACAACTCATTTGAAATTGGTCGTTATTAGATACCATAAGTATTTAGTATATTTACCTGCAGTAAAATTGTTTACAATTCAAAACTCATTGGTAGGCAGTAACCCGCGGATATGAGAACACCATTATGTTCCTCCATAATCCATATCATTTTGAATATTGTTTTGTCTTGAAATTGAATTCTGATATTTCGAAAGAAGCGTTACTTCCATGGTTTTATGCAATATTCAACATTTTAACTGATAGTTGGCAACGTTGTAACCATTTGCAATTATTATATTATAGGCTCCTTATGAGCGAGAATAATAAACAATATTTTCATATCAATTTGCTTCTAAATGCCCAATTAAACGAATACATGAAGAATTTCTTAGAAAACTAAAGACTCTTACGTAAAAATTATTAAAAATTCCGATGCGATAGCTAATTGTACAAAAAAGGCTTACCAAAATATGAGAGGCATGTCACGACGCTTTTGGAAAAATAAGGGGAGATTAGATATTAGATTTAAAAGGAGTTTGACATTATTTGTCCGTGCCTACCGCGACCTTTTCAGATCTATTGTAAGACCTCATTTATTTTAGAGTATGTCATCTAAGCTTGGACTTTTTTATTAGCCTTAGTATCCCTGACAGTGGCATACACATGCATGTAGTTACATGTGTCTGGGCTTTTCTTCATCTAGTATTAGAAACCTCAATCTAGTTAGGATTTCACATTAGTACAGGACGTGGATTGATGTTTCCTTTTCTTATTCACAGAACCCGAATAAATTAAAAAAAAGAATAAATTACAAAAAGAAGTGAAAATTTACTTTTTAGAAGATACTAACGTTTATTTTAGGAGTAGAATAGTTTACATTTTTTTATCATATATAAAACAAACAGTAATACAACTAAATAAACAGAACATATTGTTCAAATACATGACACTAATTTAAAATGTTTCATCTGTGTAACCCATTAAGACCATAAAGGTTGAGCATGGGGTACATCGATGATTTAAAAATATTTTACATAATGTTCTCTACACTAGAGCTATAAATATAGATAATGTTCACTACTCTAATTTGGTTTATTGCATTTATTTTATTTTGATATTAACATTTTTTTTCTTATTCATTTTAAGTAATTTTATCTTTAAATAAATATCTAATGATTAAAAACAAAAGAAATAGTATATTTTACGATTGCAGTTTATATTATTTTCATTTTTTAGACAGAAAATACTGTTCAAATACAGAATACATAACAATCAATTTACCTGTTCTAGATGACTTGGCAATGTACCTCCCCAACTTATGATGGCATATCTGAGACGCGATTCCACAAGTGCATGGTAAATCGTTTTTTGATGTGGTAAGTTTAGTATTGTTCTTATATATTTAAATTTATATAATAAAAACCTTAATGTTTTAGCTACGTCCGATAAGTGTGAGGTCCATCTTAAATGTGAATCTATTTTTAAACCAAGATATTTAATTTCAGATTTTAAAGAAATATCAGTAACCATATTGTTGTCCGTAATAATAATTTTATTATAAAGTGGTAATTTGTATTTATAACTGGTAAACGGAACGATATAGGTTTTGTTGTAGTTAACCGTAAGCATTTTGTGTCTAAATATATCAATTTTTTTTTTACATCAGTTTCTATTTTATTTTTTAAATTTTCCCACCTTTTATCACTATATATTACAGCAGTGTCGTCTGCAAAACAAATCACCTTCCCCGAAGAGTTAAAAGAAAATATATCATTAATGTACAAATTGAAGAGAATTGGTCCCAGTACGGTACCTTGAGGAACTCCAAACGATACAACTTTTTCTCTATTGAGTTCTCCATTTATCCTAACATGTTGTTTTCGATTAGTTAAATAGTCTTCGAAAAATTTGTATGGGAGTCCCCGTATCCCTGCATTATCCAAGACGTCTAACAACTGCGAATGACTCACAGTATCAAACGCCTTAGCTAAGTCAAGGAACAGTACTGCTGTTGGTTCGGTTTTATTAATGAAGTTATATATTGAGGAAACCAAGGTCTTAATTGCATCATTTGTTGATAATCCTTTCTGAAATCCATATTGTCGCTCTGACAATAATTTATGTTTGTCTATGAAGTCTATTAATCTTTTCTTTACAGTTTTCTTCATTATTTTAGCCAACGTAGTAATTAGGGATATGGGTCTATAATTGGACATTTGATCTGTTTTATCTTTTTTTATGAATTGGAGTGACTATAGCTGTTTTAAATATGGAAGGACAGACCCCACTAGCAAATATCAAATTTATGAGATCAGCAATGGGTCTGATTAGCTCATTATGCAGTTTTTTAAATAACTCGGCTTTCAAGTTATCTACTCCCGGTGCTTTATTTATTTTAAGATACCTTGGGAGATTCTACTTCTAGTACCCAGCAATTACGGTTGCTTATTACATTGTTCTTACTTCTTTTTTACAAAAAAAGTAAAATGTATACGTGTATTTGATACGTCAAAATTACAAAATATCGCCCCAAAGTGGTCGAATTATCTGCAGCTTGCGCTAGTATCGTTTCTCTTCCCCTGCCATAACTTCGCACTGAGCGAATATAATCATCATACGTTTCCACATATAAATTTTCTATACTACTTCCCTCAACGAAGCATGTACTAAAAAAATTTATAAGTGTTCAATAATGGGTTTAGTATAATCAAAAAGGTTTACTTTGGGTTTATTAAACTACAACTGGGAGACAACAGTTCTAAGCTATTTTTCACAGTATTTTAGACCTCAATAACACTTTAAAAAAGAATTGTTTAACTAGGTGTAAATAGGCGTTTGCAATAAATACTTTTAAATGTTGGCAAAACATTGGATTTTAAATCAAATGTTCGATTATTATAGCTAAATAAATCTTCAGGTGAAAAGTGATCTGAACAACTTTGGCGTCTTTCAGTTTTGAGATCTTCCTCTTTTATTTTCAAGTTGTTAAGCCACAATGAATTCGGACAATGTCTCTCGGAAACCTGTTAATGTATATACCATAAAATAATCAGTTTCTACAATTAGATATTTTTATATCAAGAAATAAATGAAACCCTAGCACAGTGGGTTCGGCCCATGGATATCTCCATTATTTACATTTCATGAGATTGATTTTCACATAACCTACCTATGAAAATAGCAAGCATTGGTTTTAGTTTGTTTTGGTCCAAAATGTTCGGAAAACTATGCATCTCTTTACTATTTTGAAATGTATAATCATGTTTGTAGACAATTTCTTTTATGTAAATAAAACAAAAAAAATTCCACTAAAATAAAACACCGAACAACACTTTTAAAAACATACACAAATAGGGTTGCAAAATGTTCAGTTAAAATATAGTATTTAATGAATAAACCGATGTATCCTAGTGAACAAAATATGAAAACATCTAATTTAAACATCGATTCAATGCAGAAAAAATTAAATGAAAAATTTGAACTGTTAAATATTAAGCTCCATATTAAGTATCTTGAACCTTGAAACATTGGGAACTAATCATTATTATCCTTATACGTTCAATCGAAACAGACACTGTGGCAACCTCTGCTGGTAGCATCGTTTGTTGTGCATGCGATTATGGACCTTATTATCATACAACAATTAATTGTTTATGTAAACAAGATGTTTTGGCCGATTATAATTAAGATTTGGTATATTTGGTAGTTGGTGTTGCCTATATGGCAGATACATTTTATTTAAAATATATCGTTAATTTTGGCATGCGCAAATTATTTATGCGTAGTATTAATATCAGTCGTATTTCGTTACTTCTTAAAGATAGTCGAGTTAAAAAAAACATAACATTCGTTTTGTACGCCGGTTCGAATTATTGAATGCAGAGTGAAATTACCGATGAACCTTCCCTTTTCCTTCCCTGATATTTTTTCCTTAAGTTCATCAATCACGACGGGATACAGAAATATTTTAAAGGTAAGAAAAACTATTTTCTAAAATATAGTCTCCATACAGTTCATTAAATACACACCACAAGGCGTATCTATTCCAATACATGATCGAATGTTAACGTAGATATTTTCATTATTTATTGTTTTGGCCTTTACTTGATGAAAATCCATTTTATCTTGAATGAGTAAAACCAAATTTGGTACATTGTTTGTGTAGTGTAGTGTTTTTATTTTTTAAAATGAAAGTTTTGTGAAAATCTACCAAATTTGATTTTACTCATTCAAGGTAGATATTTTCTTTCATAGTTTTATATTTGTAAAGAAAGTACTGTTATGTTATGTTGATAATGGGGTGTTAATACACTGCGACCTAAAAGATCTATTGTGCCCCCTTCTGTCGCCACTGCACTAAGGAAATGTCTCAATGCCTATAGCGACCCTTCCAATCCTATTTTCTCAAGGAAGTGTAGGATTTGAAGTGGCTTCAAGTTAGGTAAGTCTCCCTTTTCTATTTGATATCCTCCTAGATGCAGTGCCCTTGGATTCTGGAGTGCTACACATTCAGTTAGGATGTGAATGGAGGTTTCGTCCTCCTCCTCACAGAATCTGCACTCACTATCCTCTACTACTCTCAGTTTACTATGGTGTCCTTTTAGTCGGCAGTGCCCGATAAGGATCCCTGTTACAATACGTAGCCTGTTCTTGCTCAGGCAGATGCAGGCTTCCGATCTTTTTTGGTTATATTCACCCAGAAGTATCTTGGCCTGTCTCAGCCCCAAGAGATTGTTCCAATTATCGGTTCTTCTACTACCCAATTCTTTTTTAATCTCTTCTAATATTATGTTACTGCTGATACCGCAGAACGGCTCAGGTCCTACAAAGGGTGTTTGAGCCCCTTTCCTTGCAAGACTATCTGCAATCTCGTTACCCTGTACCCCGTAATGTCCCGGGAACCAAGTGAGAGTAACTCTATTTTTCTCGCCTAGCTCATTCAATTGTTCTAGGCATCTCCATACCATTTTTGAGCTGATTACGTAAGAACTCAGCGCTTTGATGGCTGCTTGACTATCGGACATGATGATAATCTCTTGTCTATGATAGTTTCTCTCGATGTTAAACTGGATACACTTCTCGATGGCGTGAATTTCCGCCTGGAAGATGCTTGGGTATTTTCCCAAGCTTTCGGAGTGCTTGGTTCTCGGCCCATACACTCCTATTCCAGTTCCTTCTATGGTTTTGGAACCGTCCGTGTACCACTGAATAGCACGTCTTTCGGTTGCAAGCGCGATGGATTCTTGGCTCCATTCTTTCTTGCAGCCCAGCTCTGTGGTTTTGAAGTTTTTCACAAAACTGTACTTCGTTTGCATTTCATCCTGGGGCATGTCCCAGGTATCTTTAGTCCTGAAGCAAGAAAGTACTGTTAAAATATTTTCTAAATCAGAATATGTAATCTCTCTTGTTGATAGTTTTTAGTCTTTATTTTTGAGTAGGTATTATTGTAAATAATATAATTATTGTATAACTTTGTACTACATTATTGTATAATTTAATATGCAATCTCTCTTGCTGATTGTTTTTAGTCTTTATTTTTGAGTAGGTATTATTGTAAATGATATGATTATTGTATAATTTTGTACTATATTATTGTATAGACTGGTGGACACTTTTTTGGGCTAGTCCTATCTGTGTCCTGAACAAAAAAAAATAAAATAAAAAGTAAAAATAAATATCACCTTTTTAATATTACATAAATATATTCAGTAAGAATACAAAATTTCTACAGAACATTTTTCTGATTCATTGTGAACTGAAAAGGTGCAATTATTCATCCAATAAGAGGAATAACACAAAAGCTCAACAGATATTATCGCGACCTGGAATATTAAATTATAAAAGTCGACAAGTCTGATCTACGAAGTTGTGATTCGTGTTTCCCCCGAGACACCGGAGCAGAAAAGTTATTTCACACAAAAACTTTGATGAAATCTCATTACTCTGCGGAAAAACTGGCATACTTTTAAAGTTCCGAAAGTTTTCATGTACGTAAGAAGTTGCTTTAGATGCTCGCTTTGCAACTAATCATCGTTATTAATCTGTAGAAATTTCGGGTAGATTTTGCCAATTTAATGCCAAATGTTTAAAGAGAGGAATGCTTAATATATCCAAAAGTCAGTTAATAAAAAATTTTACAATTTAGTTACTTATTCCCAGAGCTAGTAGCTCTATGATACTTTATAAATTTTTTCTCTGCCACACGTAAGTTCCACTGCTGGCCCATTGATTATTTTCTCAAGGTATTGTGACTGTAAAATCGTTATCTTTTTAGTAAATTCAAGGAGGTAGGATATTATCCATGTGTAAGTCCTTGATTTTCGTAAATAAATAAAAATTTCAGGGAGCTAGATCAGGAATGTAAAGAGGGTGTCCAAGCAGAGGCGATTAATGTATAAATTCTAATTAATACAAGCTAAGAGTCTTGCAGAAAGACAAATACCAAACTTATTCTTTTGGCCTTTTGTTATTGCGTCGCTGTGTTTGTCTTGGTCTTAGGTCTTGGTCTTGTATTTGCAGTTTTGACCTTGGAAGGCTGCAAGATCAAGAACAGCCTAACACCATCGCCAAATAGAGAGTATTGCCAATGAAGCAATTTACATCTTTAGAACTCTAATTGAACACAAAGTTATGATGTCTCAAAGGTAGACAATCCATTTAAATCCTTGCCAACTACGTTAATGAGAATTTAAATATAATGGTTCCTTCTACAGAATGAAACAATTATTATTACTACTGTCTAGGAAAAAGCTAAAATAAATAATTCCTTTCAAAACCAAAAGAAAATGAAAACAATTCTATTTGACATCATAATAGTTCCCTAAACTCTTCCGGCTAGTCAGACAAAGAACTGGTTTAAAGAATCTAAAGTGGATTACGCCTAAATTGTCAAAAACAATAAACGAAAAAAATAAGTTATATAAAGCTACAATAAAAAATCCATATGATATAGAATTAAAAACTAGGTATAATTATTTAAAAAAATACACAAAAAGACTAATCGACATATCAAAAACAACTTATTTTCAGAATAACATTGAACAAAATAAAAATAAAAGGGCTTTGGGACACAGTAAACGAGGCTTGCAATTCTGTTAGGCCTAAAACAAAAATAGATAACATTAAACTAGTAAACGGGGATGTAGTAACAGAGAAAATAGAAATAGCTAACCATTTTAATAAATATTTTAGTAATATTGGCCAAATATTAGCATCAGAAATACCACAAGTAAAAGATGTTCAAAATGATTTTAGAAAAAACACTAATATGTGCAGTTCAATGTATCTAAATCCTGCTACAGAATCTATAATAAAAAATATGATTAATGAACTTAAGAATAAAAAATCACCAGGACACGATAAAATTAAATCTGAGACGCAAAAAAATATATGTGAAGAAGTTTCAACACCTTTAACTTATTTAATTAATAATTGCATGGTTACAGGTTGTTTCCCAAATGTTTTCAAGGTAGGTATTGTTAAACCACTTCATAAAAAAGGGAGTAAGTCAGAGATGTCAAACTATAGACCAATTTCATTGATATCCAACATAGCAAAGATTGTTGAAAAAGTCCTTAAAAAGAGAATAATACATTTTTTTGGATAAACATGAATTAATTTCACATTGTCAATATGGCTTTAGGAAAGGTAAATCCACAGAAGATGCAATCTATGAGTTAACTTCATATATATACTAAAAGTTAGACAAAAATACGCCAAGTTTATGTATATTTGTGGACTTGTCAAAAGCTTTTGATACTGTGTCTCACGCGAAACTTCTCGAGGAAATAAGGTCATACGGATTAAGAGGCACAGTGTTTGACTTGATTTCAAGTTATCTTTCAGGACGAGTCCAATACGTGGAAATTGACAGTGTCATCAGTGAGCCTGAATTGGTCTCTTGTGGTGTTCCTCAGGGTACAGTATTGGGTCCATTATTATTCCTGATATATATAAATAATTTATTAAAGCTGAATACCACAGGAAAAATTATGAGTTTTGACGACACTGCCATTCTTTACGAGGACTCGAATTGGAATGATTTAAAAAGTCAAACTGAAAATGATTTTAAGAAAATACAATTGTGGTTCCAACATATAACCTTCTCACACTAAATATGGAAAAAACGCACTATTTACCATTTACATTATATGAAAATAATCTACCGAATTTTAATACTTTAGAAATAGATCAGTCCAGTGCAATTCCAGCTGCAAAATCAGTTAAATATCTAGGTATCATAGTTGATAGACATCTAAGATGGGACCTTCATATTAAATCGGTTGTACAAAAATTAAGAGGCATGTTAGGGAAATTTAGATACCTTAAAAAATTGTTAACTGAAGCTCACCTAAAGATGCTCTATTATGGATTAATTCAATCGCAGTTGAGTTATGGAATAATAGGATGGGGCGGAGTAAGTAACTTTTACCTACAAAATGTAGACATTATTCAAAAATGGTTAATAAAAATAATATATGGGAAAAGTCGTACTTACTCCACAAACTCCCTATTTAAATTATCGGGGCTATTAGATATTCGGCAGATTTTTTGTTTAAAAATATTATTATTTACTAAATAAAAAAAAAAAAAAAAAAAATAGAACCCATTTTTTACAAGTACGAAACGAGAATTAAGAGAAGAGCATATATTACACCAAGATGCGAAAAAACTGCAGGTCAAAAATGCTGATCCTATCTAGCACCTAGAATATTTTCAATAATTCCCGATTTTTTTAAAAAATATACAACAATACAAACACTTTAAACAAAAAATTAAAAAATGGATAGGGGAAAGTGACAGAACAATATTTCATAAGTTTTTAAATTCAAATATGTAAATAATATAAAATGTGTAAATAATATAATATAGGTAAATAATATAATATAAAATAATAGACTTGAATTTTGACGTTATACCTAATAACATTACATAAAATTACGACAACATGATTAGAACAATATTCCCGATTATAACAATACACCCGAATATGACAATACACCCGATTATGACAATACACCCGATTATGACAACTCATATAATTATGAACTATTCCTGATTTTGGCAACTCACTTAATTCTGAAATTTCATTGTAATCTTTTAGTTCTCGAATGATAATAGAAATTATTATAGTAATTAAGATTAATATTAAGGATACAAATGTATGAACTTACTAAATAAGTATATCACAATACAAGCTTAGCCTCTTCTGGGGTGAAGCTTCTGTGATTAGTCGTATTTTATTCAGCATAATATTGTAATTTTACATGTAAATATTTTTTTTTGGTATTGAATAAACTCATTATTATTATTATTATTATTATTACTAATAAAAATATTCAAGGACTGTTAACACTATTATAGTGATGATTTGCAGATTTTTCCATTTCGCGATTTTTAGGGAAATATTTCGGCTTACAGAGTGAAGTTTCTTTACCTGAAAACAAATATTTCTAGTAATTTAAACCGTTTTATTCCAGAACATAAATCTAGATAGAATAAAATATTGCCAACCAAATGCTCCCGCAGTGTGCCAGAATGAATAGAAATGGAGGCAATGTATGGTCAATTATCACTTTCGCCTCTAACGTCGATATATCACCAAGGATTCCAAAAACCGAATTGGAAACGTAGAATAATAAATTTTAAAGCGTGATAATAGGAAAAACAAACTGCTGCACGATATGTGATATAAGATTATTTCAATTATTAATGAGAAGTCAAGCAATTTAAAATTAAAATAGTCGAAAAGGGAAACTATTAAAAATTAATTCATGTTGTAGTTGCAAATATTTAAAATTTTCCATATACATGATATTTTTGTAATTTATACATAATGAAACTGCTAATAGCATTTGATGTCCAAATGATCGTCGATAATTTTACCGTAAAAATAAAAATTTTGCAAAATGTATATTTTTAAACGCACCTCGTATAAGGCTTAAAAAATTTAATAACTGATGATTGCATTTAAGGTGTCATATCATGCAGAACTTTTTTGGAAAAATAACTTTTTTCTTTAGAAAAACATCTATTATCTTTCGATAGTTAAGACGATCTAAAAATCAGTCTGATATAGATGATTTCAAATTCTTAAGAGGCAAAATTAAGAGATATCAATAGGTCGCATACAAATTATATTAAAAATATAATAAATAATTTAATAACAGGTGTCAATTCCTTTTGGAATTATGTAAATTTGAATACACGATATGCTGACTTGCCTGAAACAATGATCTATGATGACAGCATTTGTGACTCTACGCAGAAAATAGTAAATAATTTTGCTTTCAAAATTCATTTACCAATCCAACAACATCTTTCACCCAAGCGCATCTTAACACAAATAGGATCATTAATATTTTGCAGGTAGATGAAGTACTACAAGCCCTAAAAAGGCTAAAGCCAAAGTATACAAAGGGTCCAGATATTATTCCAGCATTTTTGGTCAAGTATTGTGCATAATATACTTTCTTATCCCTTAACGATACTTTTTAACTTAAAATCAAATAAGTTTCCATCTGTTTGGAAA
The DNA here is from genome assembly GCA_927349885.1 of Psylliodes chrysocephalus. NCBI lineage: Eukaryota > Metazoa > Arthropoda > Insecta > Coleoptera > Chrysomelidae > Psylliodes > Psylliodes chrysocephalus. The sequence goes on from OV651813.1 coordinate 97,635,477, forward strand.
TCGAGCAGAATTTCTCCGATATAAAAAAAGAGGATAAATCTAAAAAGTTTTTGAAATCGTTCTTCATAAAAGGTTATATAGAAATACTAAAAATCAGTTTTCGCCTATTCAACATGGTTTTCTTTCAAAGGAAAGTCCACTGTGACAAATTTTCTTTTTATTACACAGTTTATTGCTCAACATTTGAATGAATCATCGCAGGTAGATATGCTCTATCTTGATTTATCAAAAGCTTTTGATAGTCTTAATCACCACCTTCTTCTGGATAAACTAAGATGTTTTGGCCTAACTCCATCCCTACTTTTATTCTTTCAATCATATTTAGAATAAAGGAATTTCTGTATTATGAGCATAAAGGTAATTAAATCGTGGGTTACAGATGTTACATCTATGAAGTACCTCTAGGATCCGTTTTGGGACCTTTGTTCTTTAATGTGTTTATTATTGACATAACACAAAAAGTACAGTGTAAAATACTCATCTATGTTGATGACGTAAAGCTTTACAGAGAAATTAAATCTGAAAAGAATGCTATTGTTTTACAATGCGTTTGGAAATTGTTTCTAACTGGTGCGTGAGTAATTTCTATATTTTTATTTGTATACTTATATTCTTTGTTAAAATAATCTATAAATGCTGTATTTTCCCACTCTCTAAATGGAAAAACCGTAGAGTAGTGTATGTTAAAAGAAAATAAAAATTTAATAAAACAAAACTTGTTTTTAAGTTATTCATATTACCAATGACGATTATGAATCATATTATCAAACAAATGATAACAGGTTTAATAAAAAATGTTGGTATGATTACATCTTTATATACAATATTTTGTGCCCAAATAAGTCTATTTACACTGTTTCCCATTTTTTTACCCACTCTGTATGCAGATAAATAAAATATTAAGCTGATTGATATCAAATCTGATTTATTGTTAAAAATAAAGGAACAATATTTCTTAATAAATAGTTCAGTGCAGTGCACTGCCATGCACGTATATGAATATTATTGGTTATCAATTTACATTGATTTTATATAAAATAATAGCTATTTATGAGCTATCGATAGTGCCCTTGAAAAATAAATTGTAATTAGGATAGTAGATCTTACGTTTGTTATGTTAAATAAATAAAAACGACAAAATGTTATTTCAGAATACAATATTTTTCATACAGACCATGCAGACTCTCATTTTCAATCATCTCATCTTCGATTCCGATAATTATAAATCGACAGCGACCAAACAAAGTGTAAATTAATACATCGTATATTTCAAAATCAAGAATAGGTTATCAAATTTGTCACAATGAAAGATTCTAGTAATGCGCTAGTTCAGTGATGATGTAATTATGGTTCCACTGATAATTAAAGTGACAGTAGATTTTTTGAGTGCGTTTTGTTCGTTTTGTTTACCTAAATTATATCGTTTTTTTCACTTTTATAAATATATTCCTAAAGTAAGTAGATAGCATGTATCAAATATACAATCGTTTAGTTACCAATTACATACCTTTAAACTATTTTTTATGACCTGTAAACAATATTTTGAAATAAAATAAAAACAGTAAAAACGTATATGTCAAATTTATTAATGTTTTTGTTAAAAGTTTGGTTAGAATTAAATGTCAGTGGAATCAAAATGGCATTACACTGAACTAGCGCATAACATGATAACGAGTATTCGCTCCGTGCGCGACAGCAGCGCCAATTCGTTTTGATACTAATGGACTATTTCGGCGTATACTGACAAATGCAACTTTTAATAGAATTCGTAATTAAAAAGTATACATGTTAGTTTTAATAAAAGTATATGGATTTGTAAAACAAGTTAAACAATAATTTATTATTATTATATATTTTTATCGCTTAAATTAAAGAAAATTATGTATAATTGATAAAAATCAATAATAAAATATAGGCAGGCAACAGTATTTACTGGAAAATGTATGAGAAGTTGCCTAAGTCTAATAAGTTTTCATTGAAGAATTAGTCTATTCTGTCAAAATACAAAAATACCATTTAATAATAGCGTGAAGTTAAAATGTATAAAAAAAGGATCATTACTTATATTTTCATTTTTGTTCGAAAGAAAACAGAATGAATGATTAAAACTGATTTCCTATCAGTAAGTTACAAAATTGCGTTCCAACCACATATAATAATCAAAGGCAGAAATCTTGAAATCTAGTCCTTGCTTAATGAACATTTAAGAATAAGGGATATTAAAGAACATGGTAAAATGATAATCTATTGTTGATTTAAAACCTTTCAAGTTTCTGATGTCTACTATTTGCAGCATTACGGTTATTATTACAAAAATAAAGGTAATTTTCCTTCTTATTGTATATCTATCCATTCATTTCTGTGATTTAATTTCCACTTTGCTACTGAAATTTTTTATATAAGTTTCACTGTTTTTTTTGCTAGTATTTGTACAATTTTCAACACAGCAACTCCGGTTGCTTATTGTATTGTTTTTACCTACTTTTTTTGAAAAAAAGTAAAATGTATACGTGTATTTGATATGCCAAAATTACAAAATATCGCCCTAAAATGCACGAATTATCCGGAGCTAGCGCTAGTATCGCTTTTGCTTCCCTTTCCATGACTTCGCACGGAGCGAATTGCCAACTTGGAATATTGACTGATGAAAAGTAAATTATGTATATTTGACTACACCTTACAAAATATTTGAAAATATAAAAAAAATCAAATAACGTTTAGAGTCTAAATCTTTTATAAACATTTTACATAAAAAACAGACACATTGTAATTTTAATATGCCGTAGAAGTCACTAAAACATTTTCTTTACTATCATTGGCCAAATACTTGATGCGAAAGAAAAAATAAGTTTTTCGTTGATAAGAAATGAGGTGATAAGGGATGTCAAAAGACATAAATTGGTTTCTCAGTTCATCAGAAAGGATAATTAAATTTTCTTAGTTGTCACTGATATCCCAACCTAAAAAAAGGACGATATGAAGGTATAAATTATAAACAGTTCAATCAGGGGCGGTTTCTCCATTGGTTCATTTGTGCAGTGAACACCCAGTTAAATTTCATAAAAACACATTATTTTAATATTACATAAATAACATAAAACTATAAATTAAATTGTAATATTTTTATTTTCATACGTGTTAATCTATATTTTTGGTACATCATTGTCGTCTGGCTGATCGCGTCTCTGTGACACAGTATACCTAAGTATACTGTGTCTGTGGCGAATTATGATGAGTGAGCCTAATGAGTGAGACGATATGCCGAATGCATATAGCTAAAAACCGCCAAAAGATCCTTCAATCTGTCAAAGAACACATTAATTGGCGCACCGCTCACAAACAAGGTTGCCTAACCAGTGTTCCTTGTTTGGGTTTGTTATCAATAAAGACCCCCTTTTTTCTCTTTCAATGAATTAGATGTCACTGCAAATAGAATTCGAAAAATCTGACACATTTAAGGCATCTGGTACATTTCTTAGACAAATCTGGTACATAACAAAAATATATTCGGGCAACTGTACCAAATCAAACAAACTATCACTGTCATTAGTGTCATTCCATTGGGCTTGGGCCGTTTAAAAAAAATGTGTTTAATTAAGAACTGTGTCTTCAGTAAATTGAAAGTATGTAAGGCAAGGTAAATTAAAATTTTTAAGGTTAGGTCATTTTATTTACCTATAATAAAATTTTATAACTGTATTTTGTTTTATATTTTGTTTCAGTGTCCAAGACCATCCAAAGACTACTTTAAAATGGTCTATTTTGTAGTCAATTGTAAATACTATGAAGTAAGAAGTAAGAAAAAAATTTGTAATTTTTTTTCCACAAAACCCGCTAAAAGAAAAAATTTAATTAATCTGATGAGGTAACTACTTGACATCATTATGGAAATATACAATAAAAATTTGATAAAGATAAAGAGAAAAATGGGTTTTCATTTTAAAAGTCTGAATCGGAAAAAAATCAACCACTTAATTTAATATACTCGATGAGAAATTTTACCTAAGAAATGGTGTGTACATTTAAATAGTTTGCCTATATAAAGTTATGTTTGCCTGTAATTATCAATCGTGTTACCCTTTAACCTAGAACGTTTGTTACATACAAACCAGAAATATTTTATTTTAATGACATTTTTTTATTGCCTTGTTTGTATAATTTAGTATTTTCAAAGATAGATGTTATGGTAATTTGGATCACTGCATGTATTAAATAAAAATAAGGCTGTTGGTAAATTAGTTTACAGTTGGTAATAAAGAATGTTTCGACAAAAGCAATAAGTATCAGACATAAATTGTGATTTTGAGTAGGCACTTAACAAGTCACATCCCACATATCTACATGCTCTGGCTAATCAATCCTATAAGTTCATATCAAAACAATATACTATCTGGAATGTGCTGTGAAATACACTTAAAAAGGATCATATGAAGAATTAAGTGTGATAACATTTTACGATGGGTATCTCACTAGTTTAGTTCAAAGATTTCTATAAATATTCAATTATGTGCTGCTATTTCAAACTTTTAGTATCCTTTGATAAAATAAGTTGAATATTATTGTTAACCTTTTTAAATTGTTCATTTTACCTTATACATTTTTTTTTCTACTCATCATAAAGTATTCTCTGAAGAGTATTATAGGTTTCCTTTGTCTGTTTGTCCGATGTCACGTTTTTTGTCTGCACGATAAGTCAAAAACGAGAAATGATATCAACTTGAAAATTTTAAGCAAAAATCAACTTCCATGAGGGAACAAAGCCTATTGATGTTTATCAAATCTGATTAAAAATAGGGGGTTAAGATGGGTTGAAATAAAAAAAAAACCTAAATTAAAAACGAAAAGTGATATCAACATGAAATTTTTAGTAAAAATGAAGCTTTATAAGAATAAAGCCTATTGATACTGAAACAAATATGAGTATATTGGGGAGTTAAGGGAGGTTAAAATATAAAAAAAAATATCCTAACTGAAAAACGAAAAATGATATCAACTTGAAATTTTTAGCAAACATCAATCTCTAAAAGGAGAAAAAGCCTTTTAATTATAAAAAAATTTGAATAAATATGGGGAATTTAAGAGGAGTTGAAATTAAAAAAAAAATCAAAAAAGAAAAGCGATATCAACATGAAATTTTTGGTAAAAATCAAGCTCTGTAAGGAGATAAGGCCTATTAATTGTGAAAACAATCTGCTTGAAAATGGGGGTTAAGGGGTCTGTTAAACTGCGAAGAGTATAATATAAAATGCCAGGCATTATATATCTTTATTCTAGTTTATGTCTGTCTGTGTAATATTATGTATTGTGGTGGGACTGATCTTATAAAATAAATATTAATAACATTTTAGTTTTTATTTTATTTGCGAATAAAAGGTATTTAAAAAATTAATTTTTTATTTGACATCTGTGATAAATTATGAAAATGAATAAACTTACAATAAAAACTAAAAAATGGTAAAGTTTCATATAAAATGTTTTACACAAAAATCAATGTCAAGCTTTCTACATAACCTGATATATATTTAAAAATAATCTCAAATTATGAAGAAAAGTCAGTTTACTAACTAATAATCTTTATAGATGGTTTTTAACGTATTTAAAACAAAACAAAACAAATATTACACTAACTAAAATATTAATTTATTAATAGTTGTAGTGCTTGAAAACAGTATGATGTTGATAATAATAACTACACTTAATACAAACTCCAATAATAAAAAAACAGCGATATTGACTCTTGTACAAAGTTTTGATCCGAACTTACAAATGATAAAATTATTGGAAAAAGTGAACACCCATTTTAAATTACGACAAGCCGCCACTGAGTTCAATACTAATCTTACCTGTATATATAATTTTCATTGCTTTATTTATTAATTTTACATTATTACCTAAATATTTCAATATTCTATTTGTTGTTAGAAAAGCCAGGTTAGTTAAGTTTAAGTAATACCAACCTATGAAACTATAAAACACCAGATTATTTTAGTTATTTAGCAATTTTCTGTGTGAATAACGATGGATGATAGTATTATTGGTTAGATATTTTTAATGTTTATTTCAAAGGTTATGTTAATTGTTGTTTAAACATTGTTCAAATAAATATGTTCATGTTCTGTGTACGAAATAGTATAATTTCTAGGGTTTTATTTTCAATATAAAGTGACATTGGCAATACGAGTGTAGTTAATTAAGGAGTACAATCACCAATTATCCACAAATAGTATCTTACAGGATTATAACTTAATATAAAACAAGTAAGTATAATACTTTTATTTATTAATTTATAATATGATATATTTCTAATACAATTTTATAGTATAAAATAATAGGTAATATAAAATAAATAAATATAAAAAAATTAATAATTATATTCAAAATAGAAAATTACATCTTAATATATATTTCGATTTAAAATTAGAATAAGGTGACAAATATGCGCTTTACTACCGCTATTTATTTTCTAGTTAGTAATTTTCAATAATCTTGAAGGAAATTAAATGTCAATATTTGAAGAGGTAACTTGATTTAAACTTTTGCCGTATTGATTTTTATATCTGGACAACTTATACTATAAAAGTTATTGTTTATATAATTTTTTGTTCGTATTAAAGGTTTTACATGTTATAGCGTGTGGAATAATATTTCCGCATTATTTATGGATGTATACGAAATTGCCTATTTTAACTTTAAAGTTAAATAAATACGAAATATATGTCATTTTATGTAGTGATCGATTGATCACCTAACAAGGTATCATCCCCGTTAAATTTCTCTTTGTAATACCGACAAATTTTTCACTATTACTACTACATCATCATTAACACAACAAAAAATGCAAAAATCCTTTGTGTATAAAGAGAAGCGTCGGCTTCAAAGTGGACTACCGAACGTGTGGTGGTGCATAATCAACGACAGGTCAAAGTTCTGCTGAAAATGATAATGAAGACGACTAGTGAATAATTAGGTTTGTAATTGCAGCAATCTTGACGCCTCGTTCTGCTTTTCCGGCTGCAACCGAAAGGAGAAACCACACTTTAAATGATGTCAAGGAAACTCATGAAAACCAGAGGTGTTGCTGTAGATTTTCCTCAGAGACACACAATTAAAAAGCACGTACGAAATATAATTTTATATGGTCAGTATTATCAGTCAAATTTGTAGTTGTCAATTGGGGTTATCATTTCGGTTTCCTCTTTTTGAGTTCAATATAGTCAAAATAAAAAAGGATTGCAGTAAAAGTGGGGATATAACGGCACATTCCATGGGCGTACCTTGCGAAATAGGTTTCTATAACATAAATAAGGTCACGGCATATAAAACTGTATATAGGCACTTTGTAGATTAAATTTTGAATGAAAAAAGTTATATTATTTACAAAAAATGAAAATAAACCTTATGCTTCTGACAAAATTATTGAACTTCAAACAAAAAAATAAAGGTTAAAAACCAAAATAAATCAAAATTTTTTGAAAGAGAAGATCTAGTTAATTTTCTGTTGGAAGCTCCAGATTCCGAGTTTTTAATGATCAAACTAAGTAAATGCCTCAGTTAAAATATTCTGTAAAATTATGTGTTCGTATGGTGTGTTGCCTAACAAAATAAGTTGCTGACCTCACAGGCCACCGGTGTAGTTAGGTAGCACACTATACATAAAACTTTTATTTTTTTTTACAGTAGTATTTATTTGCAGTTTTATATGCAAAACGTCAGGATATTTCCTATGTTTAGTTATTTGTAACATTACACTATGTTATTTTTTAGATTGCTTCTATAATTTTTATTTCGGGAGCTTGTCGCCAGGAAAAATTATGTAAGATAACAATTAACGATGTGAAAGATAAACAAAGTATATTGTCAAAGTACCACAAACCAAAAATGGAATAGAACGCATTTTTACGATTTTAAATCCCAACAATTCTTCAGTTGATTATTTATCATTCAAAAAAAATATACCTCAGTAAGACTATCAAAAATAAATTGTAACAGGTTGTTTTTAAAATACGCAAATAGCAAATGTTCTAAACAGCCTGTAGGGATAAATACTTTTGGTAAAATGCCATGTGTTATAGCAACCAATCTAACAGCTTTTACGGGACACTGCTTATGAAGGTCTTTAGCCACTATGCTAGCAAATTCAGGAGGAGACCTTCTAACGGTAAAAAAACATGGAGGGTGGTAGTCATCTACTTTTGCAGAAGGCTACGTAGATAGCACAAATATACAGAAGAATAAAATTTTTATGGATGACAGTATGACATCCAATTCCAAACAAAGCGTCTCTACAACCCTAATGAAGAATTGGTGGAACCACTAGACAGTAAAACTAGAGTTACAGAAGCAATACCACAAAATGTTTCAACCCCTTTACTTAAAAAGACCAAATCCATACCATTCGATGCTCAAAATAAGGTTACAATAATTGCACATTTAATATTAATACGAGGGTGAATCAAATGTGAACCGGAATTTTCTGTTTAGCGCGCCCCAGAAGTGGCGCCATATGCTGATATTAAACTACGCCGCAGATGAAGTGGGACAGCCAAAAAATTGCCTAATTTTGACTAGCTGTAACTTCGACATTTCTTTGCCGATGTTAGATTTTCAGCCAGAGGTGGAAAGCGCCATCCTTGCTGTTTGCGTCAGTGGCATTGAATATATTTTTTTTAATAGCTTCTTGTTGTACAGGGTGTGAATGTAAGGCAGCGAAAAATGTCCGTTTTTTGGCAAAGAATTTGGAAAATGTGGGGGGCCAAATCAAGTTCTTTCTGATGTTGAGTTGATCACTAGGTCGACACCTCGGGAAATCTTTGCCATTTTTTTGATACTTTGCGTTGCTATGGAAATATCGCCATTTTATGAAATTCCATATTTCTTTTAGAATTAGCCTTTTTTTAATTAAAGAATAACAGATACCGACTAAACTGCATCAAGGAATAACGTGTAAAGAAAATGGTCAACACCAGCGGCGTGCAAAAAGGGGTTTATAAAATTTAAAACACGAAAACTTGATTTTATTTGAAATTTTTAACACGTTTGGTAAGAAGCGTTACAGTTTAAAAGGTGCCATAACTGTAATGAGTTTGATTTTGACTAATTCAGAAGAATACAAAAGTAAAGCTACTCACCCTGTAAGCGCTTACTGATAGTGTCAGTAAGCAATAATAGGTACTTACCATTTTTGCATTTGTAAGTCGGGACATTTGCTTTGACGAAACTTTATTTCTGCAATTTTATCAATAAGGCGACAAAAATATTACCATAGAGATAAGATTTTGACGTTAGATTGCATAAGTCAAAACAAAAATAAATTGCTATTTGTCCAAATGGCGCGACTTACGGCTGCAGATTTGATGAATATTTTAAGATTGCGGCAGAGAAATCACACAATAAGAGAGATTTCTGATTTTCTTAATGTCAAAAAATCATCCGTTGGAAGAGCGTTGCAGAGAGAAGGTAACAATGGTACTGCTGCTTATCGAAACGGGGGAGGATCTCGAAAAAGAACTAATCCTCGTCAGGATCGAGCAGTAGTACGGACTGCAATCAGAAACAGAGTTTGGACTGCCAAGAGAATCCGAGCGCAACTACAGTTAAACGTTTCAGCAGACACTATTAGAGGACGCCTACATGATCAGGGATTAAATGCTCGCCGTCGGCCAAAATGCCGACTTTTAACTGACATTCACCGGGCCAACAGGAGAAGGTGGGCCCAAGAACATATAAATTGGGATCGTAGGTAGAGAGACTGTCTTTTCGTTGATGAAAGCCGTTTCAACCTCTACAATTCCGACGGCCGATTGCTATCTTGGTGGAGACGGGGAGAACGTTATTTAGCAGAAAATATGCGTCCCCAAGTTGCATTTGGCGGTGGTGGATTGACGGTTTGGGGCGGTATTCAACACAACGGAAGGACAGAACTCGTGCTATTTCGGGGTAATGTAAACGGATAGGTTTACCTGAATGAATGTCTGATTCCGCTAGTTCTCCCGCATGCTCGAAATTATGGCGAGGATTTTGTTCTTGTGGACGATAATGCTCGTCCTCATCGAGCATTATTAGTAAACAGATATATACAAGAGCAAAACCTTAATCGTACTGAATTGCCTCCTAGATCTCCAGACTTGAATCGTATTGAGCACGTCTGGAGCTGGATGAAGTTGGAGTTTTCCCGAAGGGAACGTCAGCCAGAAACTCTAGACGATCTCGAGGAGATGATTTTAGAGCTCTGGGAGGCAGTTCTTATGGAGCTAACTAATAACTTAATTTCGAGCATGCCAAGGCGGTGTCAGGCAGTTATTCAGCTTAGAGGAGGTCCAACGCCTTACTAATTAATAATTAACAAATATTTATTAAGGTTAGGTTAGGTTTATTTTAATATTCTAATGAATTCCATGTACACACTTTATAAAATAAAAACCAATAATTTTTTTAATTACTGAACCCTTTTTGTCCGCCTCTGAATTAGTCAAAATCAAACTCATTACAGTTATGACACCTTTTAAACTGTAACGCTTACCAAAAGTGTTAAAAATTTCAAATAAAATCAAGTTTACGTTTTTTAAATTTCATAAAGCCCCTTTTGCACGCCGCTGGTGTTGACCATTTTCTTTACACGTTATTCCTTGATGCAGTTTAGTCGGTATCTGTTATTCTTTAATTAAAAAAAGGCTAATTCTAAAAGAAATATGGAATTTCATAAAATGTCGATATTTCCATAGCAACGCAAAGTATCAAAAAAATGGCAAATACATCCCGAGGTGTCGACCTAGTGATCCACTCAACATCAGAAAGAACTTGATTTGGCCCCCCACATTTTCCAAATTCTTTGCCAAAAAACGGACATTTTTCGCTGCCTTACATTCACACCCTGTACAACAAGAAGCTATTAAAAAAATATATATTTAATGCCACTGACGCAAACAGCAAGGATGGCGCTTTCCACCTCTAGCTGAAAATCTAACATCGGCAAAGAAATGTCGAAGTTACAGCTAGTCAAAATTAAGCAATTCTTTGGCTGTCCCACTTCATCTGCGGCGTAGTTTAGTTAGGTAGGAACGTCAAGAAGAGGGGAGCATATCGGTTTGGCGCGACGGAGTCGATCAGCTCAATCAATCAGCTGTTAGTAGCATCATGTCTGAGCAGGAGGTGCACCCGTCTGTTGCGCAACGTATTATTATCAAATTTTTGTCGCGGGAGGGCGTAAAACCTTTCAAAATTTTGCGTCAACCATCTGCACAGTTTGGTGATGAAACACTTTTAAAGATGCAAGTCTACGACTGGCACAAAAAATTTTCAGACGGCCGCGAGGCAGTGGAAAATGTGACTCATAAAAGTCGACGCAGGGCAAGTATCAATGAGGCGAAGATTCGTGAATTGATTGAAAGCGACGGTTACCTTATAGTCCTGAAAATTGCTGGGCACGTCGGAATATCAGTGTGTACAAGATGGGTTCCCCGCCTTTTTACGGAAGAACACGAAGCAAACCGTCAAGTTCATACGTCAACTGTAAGTGTAAGATAGTTGGATGATTCGAAATCACCCATTAATAATGGGTCTATCACGTCACATTACCTAGAATGAATTTATTAATTCCAAAATTCAACAATCATCATTCGGTATAAAAAATTTCAATTTGGCATGTAGGATCATTTCGATATTGCAAAAATAATGAAATAGAAATAATAGTTCAAATTTAGGCCGGGCGTAACGAAATTTATAGACGGAACTTTTAAAAGTTGCTGTAAACAATTCTCGCGATTATATTCGTTTCATGTAGACATAGGAAGCAAATGTACCAAAACGAACATAGAATATGTAATGTTTGCACTACTGCAAAACAAGCAAAAGAAAACATATATTAGACATAATAAAAGGAAAACTTACCAGGTGGTCGCCGAAAACAGTAAAAATTGACTTTGAAATGGCTGCAATAACAGCTTTGAGAAGCACATTTCCAAACATTAGAATTAGTGATTGCAACTTTCATTTTAATCAATGCTTATAGAGGAAAGTACAAGAGTTGGGACTGACCGAAGAATACAAACAAAGGCGGAAGTCAGGTTACATCATTAACATATATTCCTCCCATGGAAGTAGAAAATGGTTGGTTGAGCATTATGGAAGGTGCCCCTACTACTTTAAAGTTGCAGCAATTTTAAGATTATTTCATTGAAAATGGATGGAAAATTCAGTCCTAGACATTGATATGTGGAACATCTTTGGTCAAAAGCATCGAACAAACAACTTCGTGGAAGGCTGGAATCACAGATTAAATATGGCCATAAAAAACTCTCACTCCCATATTATACGATTAATTAAGTGCCTAAAAGGAAAACATTAAATTTAGAGGGAAAATGAGGAAAAAAGACATGCATTCAATTATATGAGCGCATTGATAAGATAATAAGTATGCGAACACAAATGATCTTTTAAAATGTTTGAAAACTCTTGCCTTTGTACAAAAGCTGAAGTAACCTTCCAATACTTAAAAAACTGTAAATATGTATATAACATTACAAAAAAAAACAATAAACAAAAAAATAAAAAAAAACAAAAAAATAAAATACTAAATAAAATAAATAAATGAAAAAAAAAAAACACAATATCCACTGGATATATCTTTTAAACACGCCTGCATAGCTATGTCGACAGTCCTCAGCCTGTAAAAAGTGTGAAGGGAAGTTATATAATGTCAGTAAACCAAACAAAAATTTTTATTTCATTCTGTCCAGCAAATCTACTTATAGTTTCTTTTAAAGATAATTTTTGTCTTTTCACAATTAAATATAAGTAAGTATTACTAATAAATATATTATTAATTTGCTTTCGGCAAATGGAACATAACAGTATCAGATACTGTAATGTGTTACCTAGCAACCTTGTTTTTATTTTAGAAACAATTACTTTTTACTTCATTTCAAACAGAAATATTTCGATCTTACCTATTTGACAGTAAATAGCAATCATGCTTAACTATGGCTCAATTGCAGTTAAGGTAATTATGTATTGTTTTTTAAATTTTTATCAACGTCTATTTATTCTTTTTAAAAAGTATTATAAAGACAGAATGAAATAAAATATCATACGATACACGTCCGTTAAGTGTTATTACAGTACTCGTTTATATACAACTCATACTGTAATAAGTCACTTACCGGATGTTGGAAACTATCCAACACAATGCAAATCTAGGGAATTATATAATTTACCATTGGCAATTAGAACTAGTGATAGTTAGACTAGTAACTTATTTCCTGCTAGTCACATATTTCCACTTAGTGACGTTATTCATATTTTTCCGCCATGTTCAACGACATCAAGTAACAAAAAACGAGGCAAGTAGATTTGTCATGATGTTATGTCATTAATTTTATAAATCTGAAAGCTTTGTAAATTAGAATTGCTATTTGTAAATAAACCATTAAAAATTCAAACCATTTTCTTTATGTAGTTATCTACATAAAAGTGGTCCAATCGAGTAGGATGTTAAACCAGAAAAATAGATCTATGGAATATTAAAATAGTGTAAAATGTGTAAAGTGTACAGTCTGAAAAAATCAAAGAAAAGGCAGTAAGTCAAAAACTATTTTTATAACCCCAATCGTCTCCATTTTCACGTGCTTACAAAGAAGTTATTCAGTTGGGTTGCCTTGCCGTGTGGTTACAAGTTATAAGAAGAAGTACGAGGCAGTTTCAACAGAGGGCAGCATGGTGGTGAAGCACGCTGCAGTGAGTCATCAGGTGGCGTGCAGAGTGTGTACTATCCTTGGGCGTGCAGTACTTGGTACCAGTGGATTGAGATAAGCCTGTCATCTGTACACTTCAATCCAGTTGTGTCAACAAAGAATAGTAAACGATCAACTTTTAATGTCGTAAAAGTTAGGTATTTTAATAATTTATATCATTTATATTGTCCAAAATGTCACCCAAAAGAGCGTCGGCATCGGCAGAAGTTTGGGCAAAAATAAAACAATGTGAGAATTTTATTCAAAGAATTGATCGTTTTTTAGAAGAGCATCAAAATGATGCAATTACTGATTATTTTATTGAACAAATAAATGCGAGAAAAGGTAACCTCAAGGAAAATTATGATAAAATTCAAAACTTTTATATTGAACTAGTTAGTTTGGGTGAAGATACAGACCCAGACACAGAGATTGTAGATATTGAAAATGTTTATTTTGATGCATTAGCTAAAATTAATGTTATTATAGGGAAAAAGCAGGCAGATTTAAAATCTCATTTTTCTCAATTTTCAGTTACTTCTATGGCAAAATTAAAGCCAATTGATATCCCATCATTTGATGGAAAAAACCTTAATGATTTTAAACCCTTTGTGGATATGTTTGTAGCAGTTATTGATAAACAGTCACTATCTGATGTTGAAAAGCTATTCTATCTAAAAAATTATTTAAAAGGAGAAGCATTATCCTTAATTAACAATCTACCGCTTGTAAATGAATCTTACGCAGAGGCTTTTAATTTATTGAAAAGTAGATATGACAATCAGTTAATGCTAATTAATTCCCACATTTTTTCAATTTTAGATTTACCGTCAATGCAGAGAAGCAATACCGCTATTATCAGGGATTTTGTTAGCAAAATTAAACAGCAAGTAGGTGCTTTAAAAAATTTAGGTCAACCTGTAGAAAATTGGGACGCATTACTTATTTGCATCCTATCCAGAAAACTTGATGCATATACAAATAGAGCTTATCAGCTAGACCGAAATACTGAAACATTGCCAACTTTAAATGAATTTTTAAATTATCTGGAGAATAGAGCCACAGCTTTAGAATCTGCAATAGCTACTGATGCTAAAAGCTCAAAGGTGGCATCGCACTTGTCAGCAAAAGGTAAAGTTGAAACTTGCAAATTTTGTTCTTTAAATTCTCATAAAATTTTTAATTGTTATAAATTTAAAACATTATCAGTAAATGACAGATTGTCATTTGTTAATAAACATAAGCTTTGCAAAATATGTTTAAACAATCATACTGATAAATGTAAGTTTTCTTTCAAGTGTCAAACATGTAAAAAAGATCATAATAGTTTGTTGCATTTGAGTTCAACAGTGCCACATGTAGAAACAGTTTCTAGTATTGCAAAGGTAAATTGTTTTGTTAATAACAGCAACACAGTATTGTTACCAACTGTGAGGGTCAAAATTAAGCAAAACAACGGAAATTTTATGATAGTGCGGGGATTGCTAGACACTGGGTCACAAACAAGCTTTATTACATCTGACTTAGTTAGAAAGTTAAAATTAATTACATATGATAATAATTTACATGTCATTGGTATTTCAAATAATTTTACGAATGTAAACAAGGCAGTAAATATTACAATCAGTTCTTGCATATATAATTTTAAGTTAGAAATAAAGTGTGCAGTTGTAGATATCATTACTACTCCGTTACCTCAGACAACTTTTGATCTAAATAATGTTAATATACCTTCTGGGATTCAATTTTCAGATAAAACATTTAATAAGACCCAAAACATAGAACTTTTGTTAAGTTCTGAGGTGTTCTTTCAAATATTATTAACTGGTACAATTAAATTGGGAAAAAATAATTTGGTATTACAAAATACATTTTTTGGATACATTGTAAGTGGTGTGGTTCCTTCTGAGATACAAGATAATAGTTGCAACATGGTTGTTTCTTTAATTTCATTAAAAAATTTAATTTTAAATTTCTGGGCTACTGAGAAGGTACCTGAAGTTTATACAGAATATAGTAATGAACATGCCGCCTGTGAAAAAATGTTTAATGAATCAGTAGAATTAAAAAACAATGTTTACCAGGTCAAACTGCCATTAAAGCTAAGTCCTGATAAAATAGTATTAGGTGATTCTTTTTCAGTGGCTGTCAAACGTTTTGAAAATTTAGAAAACAGATTTTTAAGAAATCCTGCATTATTTGAAAGATATAAAGAATTTATTCATGAATATATTCAATTAAAGCATGCGAGGATTGTTGACATAAATAATTATCAGCAATTAAATGCAGTATATTTCTTAGCACATCATGCTGTAATTAGGGAAGATAAAAAAACGACAAAACTTCGTGTTGTTTTCGATGGAAGCATGAAATCAAAGGCTGGACATTCATTGAATGATTTTTTATTTAATGGTCCAGTTGTTCAAAATGAACTATTTGAGGTTTTGCTTCTGTTTAGAACTTATAAAATTGTTTTAATGACTGATATTAAACAGATGTATCGAATGATACTCATTCATCCTGAGCATAGACATTTTCAAAATATCTTGTGGAGGGACAATATTGATCAAGCTTTACAATGTTTACAACTTCAAACCGTAACATATGGCCTAAGAAGTTCACCCTATCTGGCTACTAGATGTCTAACACATTTAGCAAAAACATTCGAAAAAGATTATCCCTTAGCCAGTCATGCTCTATTGCATAATACTTATATTGATGACGTTATTGCTGGTGGTAATGATTTTATTGAAGCCAATAAATTAAAAAACGAATTAATCAGCTTATTAAAGCTGGGGTCCTTCGAACTGCACAAATGGTGTTCAAATGATTTAAATTTACTTTCAGACATTTCCAAAGAAATCCAGCATTTTGATGACATAGATATAAATAAAGGCGATTCAATTATTAAAACACTAGGGTTATCATATAATCCAAGCTCAGATATGTTTAAATTTGTTCCCCCTAAGTTAGATATTCAGAATTGTAGGACAAAAAGACAAGTTTTAAGTTTTGTTTGTAAATTCTTTGATCCCTTAGGACTAATTGGTCCTATTTTAGTATATGCTAAGGTAATAATTCAAGATATCTGGAAGACTAAGATCCAATGGGATGAAACGTTACCAGATCATTTATTGTCGAAGTGGACCAAATTTGCAATAAACTTGACGAATATGTCAATTTTACCTATTTCACGCAATTTACAATGTATTGGAGCTATTAAAATAGACCTTATAGGTTTTTGTGATGCATCATTAATGGCTCATGGAGCAGCATTGTACCTACGTTCCACATTTGATCAAAATATTTCTGTTAATTTAATTTGCTCCAAATCTAGAATAAACCCTCTAAATAATAAATTAACAATACCCAGACTAGAGCTCAATAGTGCTCTTCTGCTAGCAAATTTAGCAGAAAAGGTATATCTGCAATTAAAAGACAAAATAAGCAATACCATATTGTTTTCAGATTCGAATGTAGTTTTAGCTTGGATCAAAACAGATCCTCTTGTTCTCAACCCTTATGTTGCTAACAGAATCTTAAAAATTCAAAAATCTACATCGAGTTTTATTTGGCAATATGTTCATACGAAGCAAAATCCTGCAGATTTTTTATCGAGAGGCATAGAACCTCAAGAAATTCATACCAATATCACATGGTTTAAAGGCCCTGCCTTTTTATCAAATCCTAATTTTTGTATTTCAGAAAAGGAAATTGAAATACCAATTCCTTTACCCGAACAAAAAAGAGTTTGTAATGTTCAGATTAACAAGTTACATTCAGATTTTTTCAAAAACTATTCTAGCATGAGCAAATTGCAAAGGATAGTTGCATATATTTTTAGATTTTATGATAATTTAAAGAAAAAAGTAAATAAAGAACCTATTAGTTTAGGTTCATTAACTAATCAAGAATTGGATAGGTCACTGTTAAATATTATTAAACATGAAC
This sequence comes from Psylliodes chrysocephalus, assembly GCA_927349885.1. Taxonomy (NCBI): domain Eukaryota; kingdom Metazoa; phylum Arthropoda; class Insecta; order Coleoptera; family Chrysomelidae; genus Psylliodes; species Psylliodes chrysocephalus. The sequence continues at coordinate 97,653,155 of OV651813.1, forward strand.
AATTCAATGAATTCTATCAAGAAATTAAGTGTCTAAAGGAAAAATTAAATATCAAATCCAATTTAAAAAATTTAACGCCATTTTTAGATAATAATGGCATCTTGCGTGTAGGTGGGAGGCTGCAAAATTCTCATGTGTTATATAGCCAAAAGCATCCCATCATTTTACCAAAAAGCAATTATATAACTGATTTAATAATAATTAGAGAACATTTAAAATTGCTTCATGCAGGACAAAAACAAGTAATTTCTAGCTTAAATTTAAAATTTTGGATTATCAATGGGACCAGAGAAGTTAAAAAAATAATACACAAATGTGTTATTTGTTTTAGAGCAAAAGCTAAATGTTCAGATCAGCTTATGGGTTCATTACCAGAGAAAAGAGTTATAGCTGCAAAACCATTTTTACATGTAGGTATTGATTTTTGTGGACCTTTTCTGATCAAACAATCAAGGCTAAGAAAAACATTAGTTACAAAAGCTTATATAGCATTGTTTGTGTGCTTTGCGACTAAGGCTATTCATTTAGAGTTACTTTTAGACTTGACAACTGATACGTTTTTAGCTTCATTTAAAAGATTTATTTACAGAAGGGGAAAGCCCACACAAGTATATTGTGATAATGGTTCAACATTTAAAGGTGCCAGAAATGTTTTAAATGACTTATATAAGCTTCATCAAAGCAAAGAACATAAAGATAAAATTCAGAAATTTTGTTATGCCGAGTTATTCTCCAGTGTTTGGTGGTCTCTGGGAAGCTGGTGTAAAAAGCACCAAGCATCATTTAAAAAGAACAATGGGAATACATCAATTAACATATGAACAATTAAATACCCTAATAATTCAAATTGAGGGAATATTAAATTCAAGGCCTATCACGGCAATTAGTGCAGATCCTTCAGATCTTTCATATCTTACTCCAGGACATTTTTTAACTGGAGGAATCATAACTAGTTTTCCTGAAGAAGACATCTCAGAGGTACCCACAAACAGAGTAAAATTTTGGCAACTTTGCACCCACATGCAACAAATTTTTTGGAAAAAGTGGCATATAGATTACTTAGCATTACTTCAAAGCAGACCCAAATGGCAAAATAATAAGCCTAATGTAGAAGTGGGAATGCTAGTTATTCTAAAGGAGGAAAATACTCCTTCGTTAAAGTGGCCAATGGCCAGAATTACTAAAGTTATTTCTGGTAAGGATGGAAAAATCAGGGTAGTAGAGGTTAAAACAAAAGATGGAATTTATTTAAGATCAATTACAAAAATAGCGGTATTGCCCATTTGCTAAATACAATGTTTTAGCTTTACAATTAAAAAAAAACAAATATGTATTTTTACTTTGTTAATAACAATTTTTGTTAAGAATTTTCACTTTCTGATGGTCTCTATAAGACCAAATTTTCATTTGTAATGGTCTCTATAAGATCAAATTTTCATTTGTAATGGTCTCTATAAGACCAAATTTTCATTTTGTAATGGTCTCTATAAGACCAACTTTTCATTCGTAATGGTCTCTAAAAGATCACTTTTTTTTTGGTAAGGTCTCTATAAGACCAACTCCTCATTTGTAGCTAGTCTCTAATGACTAAATATTACTGTTATAAAATAATTAATATTTTCTACTTTTAACAATATTACGTTACTTTTTTGCATATACTCTGTAAATAGTGTATAGGTGTGTAAGTTGAGTTTATTTCTGGTGCACCGGACAGTTTTCTAATTAATTTAATTTGAAAAATATTTCTTTTTATACTAATTTTAGTGTACAACTCATCAATTTGTACCTATAATATTAATATATTTTTTTTTTGTTGTGCTTCCCCAGCATGTTGGAAACTATCCAACACAATGCAAATCTAGGGAATTATATAATTTACCATTGGCAATTAGAACTAGTGATAGTTAGACTAGTAACTTATTTCCTGCTAGTCGCATATTTCCACTTAGTGACGTTATTCATATTTTTCCGCCATGTTCAACGACATCAAGTAACAAAAAACGAGGCAAGTAGAATTGTCATGATGTTATGTCATTAATTTTATAAATCTGAAAGCTTTGTAAATTAGAATTGCTATTTGTAAATAAACCATTAAAAATTCAAACCATTTTCTTTATGTAGTTATCTACACCGGACTTGTAACGTAAAATACTACTACAGTTTATTCATTATTTGACCTCTGTTTCGGTTATGCATTATTAGTAGGCATTAGCAGGTAACCCATTAATAGAGGTAGGGTCGCAACTGTCTCACTTATATTTTATCATTATTCAAAAAATCAAGAGAGGGTCTCAAATGTATCGAGGGCACAAATGTACGGGGGAGCATCTGTCCCGAATTCCTCTCGATAAAGGCTGTCCTGTTTCTGCATTCCACTGTCCTGTGAATGGCCCTTAAAGTGTTACGACGAGCCCGTTTGCAAATTTTTATAAGTAATCATCGATCCCTATCAGACACACTTTTCGATCTTCCCGAAATTTTGCCTTTAGTTTGGACACTCTCACGATAGTACTTAAGTGTCTCTCCAACTGTCGACTTAGCCAAATCTAATCCATCCGCTATTTCACGTATTTTTATGCCCTGACAATATTTTTTAATTATCAATTCACGAATTTTAAATTTGTCGCACTTTCTCTGGCCATTTTGGACTAATTTTTGGCAAAACCGTTTCTAACAAGTAACTGTCAATTAATTACCAGCTTACAATAAGTAAATAACAAAGTTATGTATTTTATACACGGTAACTAGATAAATCCGAACATTTAGTTGTCACGATATTGTGCAATATTTTTGTTTATTTATTCGCACACAGTGAATTTCAATGTATTTAGTAAAAAAAGCTTTAAATGTTTATTTAAATGATAGATTTTAATATATTGTTAATGTAGTTCTTCAATTTAATAATTTAGTTTATGTAAATTACCGTTTTCAATAAATTATTGTTTGTCCAAACATTTAGTTGTTAGGGCTCGTATAATTCTATACACAACACCCATTACATCACAAAATTGCATTCTAACCGAAACCGAAGATAGATATTTATTATAATATCTGATTTGTAGTTAGATAGAGCTGCAGTTTTACTCAGAACTTTAAATTTGGGCTGTGTCTCAAACTTAATTTAATCAGAGACATAAAGAACTAATTCAGAAAATCAACTCCGTAGTTCAATAGAATCGTATTCATGAAGCTAACTAGGCCATAAAAGAGGTGTACCAATCTGAAAATCCATTCAGAACTTCAAGAGAAATATATATATAAAAAAACAATTTTCTTTGCTTCTATTCGAAAAAAAAAAAAAAAATGTAGAAGAGAACGAGGAATTCCGTTTGTCATGTAAATCAGCTAAGGCCAAAAGAAAAATTTAATAAATTCTAAAAATACACTGCGGATAATATTCAGAACTACTTTCCATCTTTAATGTACGTCTCTGTATCAGGGCATATTAGAATCTTGTGGAAACTTTAAACTCCACTTGGCACTGATTACCTATGTTACTCCTTTCTCCGTGACAATGAAGCTACGCAGGATTATTTAAACTTGCAATCAGGTATGGCTGCAGTCAAGAAAGTTAAGTAGAGCGAAATGAATGAGACAGCTACTAAAATGTGAAATTAATCCTGTCTGCAGTAAACTTAATAGCGTTTAACAATTTCTGTGCAATTTCGTGTCTCTGTTAGTGATGATTTGATAGTTAATTTGTCTTTAATGTACCTAGGGTGAGGAATTAAACTTTAAACTCTCACTCCTAAAAGAATAAGAAAAAAAATATATAATAATGGCAGTGCAAACTGTAACCTACCTTACCCAGGTATCTTCATAATTTATTAATTTCATTTTTTCAAAGAAAATTTGCATTCTTATTAAATTTAAATTCCTTAATTTTTACGATAATTTAATCTTATCTATGATGCCTAATAAAAAAAAATTATATTCCTCTTCGCGGGGTCTCGAATATTATATGTGCTTGTAATAACCAGAAGAGATTAGGAGTTATCCCTTGAGAATTCGACCCATGAAACATATTTCTTTTTATGAAGTAATAATCATTAAAACAGTTAAAGTGCTTATCTTAAGAATATTAACACCGACTTCTACATAATATCGACACAAAATTCCGAGAATTTCTTAAGGGGCGTAATTAAACTATACCACCTTTTTTTCAGCTAAATTGGTTCCCACCGGAGTTACGACCAATTGGAGTCAAAAAAAGTCATTAAAATAGGTATAAATACCCCTTCCCGAGAAACTCAATATTTATTATATTTTTAAATCCAGTCTAATTCAATTGTCGTTATATTTAAAGTTCAGTATTCAGTACGTTTCCTAAACCGCCTTTACTACCCTACCTCCTATCGACACTCCTGAGTCGTGATGTTCTATGTCCCGACGACCTGCCTCTTGAACGCTTTCGCGTCCCGATACTCAACGTCCCGCCGCCTTACTTCTCTATCTTTCTACTTCCTGACGACCTAGCTCCTGAACGCTTTCTCGTCACGACGCTCAACGTACCGCCATCCTACTTCCCTATCTTTCTACGTCCTGGCGTTCTAAGTCCCGACGACCAATCCAAATGTTGTCAAGTCCCAACGCTCAAGGTAGCGCGATCTCCCTAATGATCTAAACCTACCTAAACATTTCCTTTATAATACCCGTGACGACATACTTTCTTCTCCATCACGACGCTGGGCATCTCAATGCAAGGCGACGCTAAACGCTGTGACGTACCCAAAATCGATATTGTGAGAACGCCAGATAAAATTAGTACATAATATCTAGTTTAGGCGAACCTAATGGTAAGTCGAAAAAGTTATTGTAACTTTTTTTTTTTTGGAGTGAGGGTAGCCATATGTGAGTAGTAGGGATTAAGTGTAAGGGGTTAGAGAAAAGGTCCTTTATTTCTTACAAGTCAATTTAATTGGCGACCGGTTTCGAAGCTGTCACTTCATCATCAGGCACACCTAAATGGAATGTCAAGGAGTCAGTTGTGATAAAAAACAATCCTTGACATTCCATTTAGGTGTGCCTGATGATGAAGTGACAGCTTCGAAACCGGTCGCCAATTAAATTGACTTGTGAGAAATAAAGGACCTTTTCTTTAACCCCTTACACTTAATATTGTAACTTTCTTTAAAATATCACATGAGTTTCATGGCATTTTTTTCAAAATATTATGTAATCCAATACACCAGATGGCCTCCGGGAATTCGTTCCGAAACACAGTTAAGTTAGACATATGCTGTTCGTAAAATTTAATAGTAAGTTAACCAACTGGGGAATTGCCACTGTTTGTTGGCATTCATTTATATACCGAGATGCTTCCCATTACATACTACTTGCAAAATTGAATCAATTGCTAAATACTGAGGCAAGAACTTGTTCAGTGGGAGTAAGGGCTTTACTTCCGGAAAATAAATTAAGAATTTAATTAAATTAAAAATAAATACTTATAATATTTTAGGAATAAGTAGTTGAATAGTAAGATATTTAATAATAATTTGAACAATTTCTTTGGATAGTCCTAAACATTTTTAGCTCTTCGGGCGGGGCACCGGGTCTAAGAGACTTCGGAGACTTACGGTTCTAAGTAACTTTCTTATTCGAGAATTAGTACACATTTAGCAAGCAGCGTGACCCGGCGCCTCTACTGGCCTAACTAATTTTTCTGAAGAAAAATATTGTTTTTGGTAAGTTATAGGTTTTTTTTGTTTTTATTTGTCAGCAGTACTTATGTTATAAATAATGAGTTACGAAAAAGAGCAAAAAAAGCTTCAACAGCTGTGGGAAGAAGTAGATACGAAGGAGGAATCGAATGATGATAAAGAAGAACTCAGTTCTAAACACAGAATTATTAAAGAAAGAGATACTGACAGTGAATCAAAGTAGGACTGTGATGAGAATTAAAGTGATGAAAACAACATTGTTCCTAAAACGGTTCCTTGAGGTCCAACGCTTATTGGGAAAGATGGCATCACCCGTTGGAAAAAGCAATGTCCTACAAAAAAAATGACAACAAAATATTATCGTTCAATTACCAGATATTAGACAATATGAAAAAACCAATAAAACTGCTTTGGAATGTTGGTCCCTACTTTTTCAAATGATATATTAAATGATATAGTGACAAACACAAATCTTTTATATCTACACTATCTGCTGGTTACGCAAGAGAAAGAAGAGCACAACCAACCAACATTTGTAAAATACAAGCTTTTTTGGGCCTGTTATATCTATCAGGGTTTCTCAGAGCTGGTCGGCTAAATACCAAAGAGCTATGGTACAAAAATGGACTTGGAGCTGATAGATTTTGGCTCGTTGTCTCGCGATCGTTTTCATTTATTACTGAGATCTTTAAGATTTGACGTGAAGAAAGGAGAGAAATCGATAAGTTAGCCCCAATACGAGGCATCTTTCACGCTTTGTAGACAATTTTTAAAAATCTTGTCAAAAGTCATATACAGTTGGACAAAATGTAACACTTGACGATAAGCTCGAGGCTTTCAGGGAACGGTGCTCTTTTGTTCATTATATCCCGAATAAGCTCAATCGTTACGGGCTAAAAATATTTGCTCTAGTAGATTCAGCGAATGCTTATGCTTTAAACTTAGAAGTGTATGTTGGTCAGCAGCCTGAAGGACCATACAAGCAGTCTATTGATACATGCAGCATTGTTCAAAGACAGAAATCATCAATCTCTGGAACCAATCGCAACTTGACATGTGACAATTGGTACTCAAGTGTAGAGGTTGTCAACAAATTATTTCATGATCACAATTTGACATATGTAGTTAGGAACAATAAAAAAAAAACGAAAACTTTCACTGGAATTCACAAACACAAGAGATAGAAAACGTAGATACTTTGGACCAACTAGGGACAACCTATAACGTTGGAAGAAATACCAGGCATTGGCCCATCGTAATCTTTTGCGCTTTGATGAACATGGGGCGGGCGTAAACTCCCAAATTATTTATGCTTATAATAATAAGACTTACAAAATGGACCGAAGAATGTACCCTAAGAGAACTTGGATTATCTTTGAAATTTACAACGGCGTTCACTTGCGATGAATATACCTCCAACTTTAAGACAAAGAAGGCAAGAGGCTGGTGGCACATCAGATGTTCAGGAAAATCAAATAACTTTCCCTGAACAAAGAAAAAGATGCTACTTCTGCAAGTAGGACACGAGAACTAAATTTTTCTGCCAAAAATGCAAAAAAAGTTTGTGTCTTAGCGACCTTGAAGCTTGGTGTTCTCGGTGTTCTTAAAATACAAAAAGTTAATAAAAAATGTTGTTTAATACCATTTTTTGTTCAACTTTGGAACTTTTGGCGTTTTCTAATTTTTTTTAGAGGACCGTGCAATTTTTTTAACTGTGTCTGTGTTCAAATGTTTGTTATTTAAAAATACTTTTTTAGTTTTCTATTAAATAAAGGTCCATTAATTTTAGGTTTTTAGTATTTTTTACTCAAAATTTGTTTAAAGTATATATTAAAAAAATAAATATAGTTTAAAAAACTAAAAAACACGCTTTTAGAGCATATCAAACTAAAAAGTTAAAAATAATTTTTCAAATAAGCTTAAAACAATAATAAATACAAAATACTAGTATTATTGTGAAAAAAGCGCCGGGCGCTCGATGTACGAGAAATATGGACAAAGCGCCCTTCGCTTTTTTCACAATAATATTAGTATTTTTCATGTATTATTGTTTTAAGCTTATTTGAAAAATTATTTTTAACTTTTTAGTTTGATATGCTCTAAAAGCGTGTTTTTTAGTTTTCACTTTTTAGTTTGATGTATTATAAAAGCGTTTTTTAGTTTTTTTAAAGTATATTTATTTTTTACTTTCAAGTTCGATTAATTATTAAAAAAAAAATTGCTGAAAAAAAAATTTTTTTTGATAATTATTGTTGAGATCTTACTTTCTCGTAAGACACTGTACAAATACTCACATTTTAAAAAAAAAATCTCAAAAATTTGCACGGTTAGTTATAGTTAAAAGTTCACTATTAGATAAATAAGGACTTCAGCTATTAGAAAAAAAATTAATTTTAGTCATAATCTAATATTTTTTATTTAACATTGGTCGCGAAAGGGGTGGCGAAAGGACCTCCTTAAACATTGACAAGGAACTCTTTTAAGATTGTTCCTTCTATCTATGTTTCATTTTAAGCTAATTTCAATTAAGGTACGAATTTCCTTAGAATTTATCATACCTAACTTTTCAAGTAGCTGCATAATATAATGTTTTTAGTCGCCAAGATCTTTGATTACAAATCTGCCTTTAAGTTAAATTTTAAAATCATACTTCTCATGTAGATCATTGGTAAAGATTAAAAATTCATCCAAGTATACAGCTATAATACTATTTGTTAAAAATTTAAAATATACATATAATTCAACCTTTGACTTTGACTACCAAAATCTTTTAGTGTAGATTTAACCTTTTTGTTCCAAACCCTAGACGCTTGTTTTAAGCTACAAAATTGCTTTTTCTAACAGATATACTTTATGTTCATCCCCTGGGGCAATAAAACCTTCGGGTTCTTCCATAATTTTTTTTCATCTAATTCCCCATTCAAAAAGTTTGTATTTACATCAATGTGATCTATATTAAAATCAAATTTTGCAGCAAAAGCCAACAAAACCCTAATACTAGATCTACGAACAACGAGAGAGAAAGTTTCCTCATAATGAACCCTCCATTATTGAGTGAAACCCTTAGCTACTAGCCTAGATTTATGTCTTACTATTTTTCCTTCAGAATTTCTTTTTATTTTAAAAACCTACTTATTGCTGACAACCTCTTGACCTCTGGGTCTGTCTATTAGTACCCATACTTGGTTTTTTATTAAGGAATCATATTCCTCATGCATTGCTTCCTTCCATCAACTTGAATCTGGTCTTGTTATATCCTCTTCAATTGTCTCAGGACCATCTTTTTTCTTCACATACAGCATGCCAAAAAATATGGTCATGTTTCCTGAGAAAAAATCTGAGTTCTTTCTTTTCATAATTTAAAACCGATTCTTCAGTGGCTTTGGACCCAATTTCAATTTCTGGTGCTATATGACTATATTCATTTGCTTTCTGGTCTACATGGGTCTTTACTAGTATATTTGTACTTAAAAAAGGTACTATTTTAGGTGACTAATTTTTTTCCATTCTTTATCTTATCAATCGGAAAAACATTTTCAGAAAAGAACTACATCTGTTTTTTTTTTGTTGGATGTTTACGGTCAAATAATCTGAAACCCTTTGTTTCTGTACATTAGCCAACAAAAAGGTAGATTTTACTTCTGGATTCCCATTTATGTCTAAATAGTTTGGGAACATGAGCTTGGGCAACGCAACCAAATACTTTCAGATGCTATAGATTAAGTTTTTTACCAGTCCAAATTACTTTTGGAGTCTTGTCTTTTACAGCTTCATGCGAGGATTGATTTTTTTAAATACACTGTAGTATTGGCTGCCCACATACGTTTGTAGCTTCCTGCGCCTTGCACCATGCATCTTGCCATTTAAATAATAGACTGTGGGATCTTTTAACTTTGGGATCCCATCTTGTAAATAAAATAGCGGTTCGTAAAAAGATGTATATGAATATAATAAAATAGGTAATTCCATCATGACAGAAAAATATATAAATAATAATGACATTTTTTGTGTACATAAAAATTAATACTTGGCAACCGAGGTTGTCAAGTAGATAGACAGGGTGCGCTTAAATCTTGCATCCAACCAAGCTGCCTCAAAAGGTAAGATTGATGTGTGGCATGTGTGTGATATGTATATCAATATATTATGAGTTGGAGTTAGTATGTAGTGCTTCCAAGGCACTACAAAGACCTATTTGTACGTTGAGTCATGCCATTTTGTTCTGGCGTGTACGCAACGGTTAATTGATGACGGATACCTCTGGACTTCAAGAAATCTTTAAAATTCTTATTTAGATATTCAGTCCCGTTATCACTTCAAAGAATTTAAATTTTATTTTCCGTTTGGTTTTCTACCATTATAGCAAAATTTTCGAATGTCGTCTTGACGTCATGTTTTGACTTTAGAAAAATTAAAAAATCTTTCTTGAAAAATTATTTACTATTAAAAATATGTATATTTCACCACTCCAGGAAGATTCTGGCATTGGACCACACAAATCCGTGTGCAGAATCTTCAAAAATTCATTGGCTCGTTTGCTTCCAATTTTTTTTAAAAGAGATTCACTGCTCTCCTTGTACATCGGGATAGTGAATCCCTTTAGCTATTTTCTTTTTCAATAAATGCATACTGATTCTGTTTAGATGTCCCACCTTCTTTTGATTTCTTGAGAAATATTTGTGGCTCTGAATCAATACAAACCCGGTAAAGACCATTGTAATGCTCTCAAGACGACGTCTCCTTCAACGTTGCAGCTTTCTGAGTCATATATTTGATATCCATGAGGAATATGACTGAATGTCCTTCCTCGACTATCTTACCAGAAAGTAAATTTGTTCAAAGATCTAGAACTAAAACTACTTTGGGAACTGTTTTTCTTCCATCTTTTGTAATGATAACAGCATCTTCAATTCCAACACTGGCAATTGTTTGATTGTTAGCAACAGTAACTCATAGATCCTCTTTTTCTACAAAATCTGAAAGCCAATCTCTTCTGGCTGTCATATGTGTAGAACAGCCAGAGTCGACGTATCATTATTCTGTACGTATAGTAGCAATGAGTGCAACATGAAAGGCTTTGTCTTTATGTTTACTATTTTTATCCAAAGTGCCTACTTCTCTCTTTTGCTTTTTCTTCCTGGGACAACTAAATTTCATATGGCTTGCTTGACCACACCCGTAACAACGATAGAGTTTTTTTTGGGTTTAAACCTATTTCGCTGAGAATTCAAGTAAAGAGCTGAATTGCTTTTATCTCTTCCATTTTAATTTTGGTCTTGGAGATGATTTAACGAAATCGCTGGATATATATTCAGGCGTTAAACTTCTTAACATAATAACTCGTCATCCAAGGGCCATTTACATTTGACCATTTTTGTGCTATTGACATTACTTTACTGACGTACATTTCCATGGAAGGATAATTTTCCAATTTAATACCTGCTTTTATCAGCCCTACTCTTCGAAACAAATCTGTTCTTCGTAGGCTTTCTACAAGTTTATCCATGGCTCTTTGGCAGTGGAAGCCGACCTTACTGTGTGCATATGCACAAGTTTTTATCATGAGACAAATTTTAGCAAGTCCTTTCTCTTCTTTGGTAGTTTTATTACTGTCAGAATAACCTTCACTGTAATTCCACAAATTTTCATGTATTAGAGCCATCTTCATACCAAACTTCCAGTTGTTATAGTTTTCACGACCATGCAACTTCTGAAAATCTAAATAAAGTCCTGCAGAACTTGACTCGTCCAATTTTCTAAGGGTTTAGTAAGATGCCGGTTCAAGATTACACGGTTTCTAATCTTAGCTTTTACCGAAACGGAAAACTGATATATTTAATTTACTCAGGAGCTGTAGGTTGCTGGTAGCATAACCTCCCAAGTAGCACATGACAGGTTTATAAAAGCTGTAAAAATATTCTTAAAGCAAATGTTTATAAGAGAATAAGATTTATAATTTTACTTGTAGATATTCTTACAGGCCTTATACAACTCTTATGAGCTTAAATTGGGCATGAAATTATAAATCAAAAAAGTTTTTTAGTTCCCTTATAAATGCTTTATTAATGTGCCGCAAAATATAATAAATCTTATTTGTAGATACTTACAAGGGTTTAATAAAGCAATTTTAAATAGTATTTTAAAGACACATTTATAGTTACTGTATTTGCAACCAATTTGGAACCGTAAACACTTTGACGCTACATCTATAAGAAACTTTTATTCAAAACCTTTAAAAAGCAATAAGACTTTAATTTTATCACCCGTTAATAAATTTTTAATGGCGTGAAACAGGTTTTACAAAGAAAAAAAGTTTTATTTAAATATTCTTCAATAACAAAATTGTTGTGAACTCTTTAGATTATTGCAGTGTCTAAATTTATAAAGGTTTCAGTTGATATGGCATCTTGCAATATACTTTAGTTATGAGACATGACAAAAAAGTAGGCAAATATATTACCTTATCTTTAACAGAGATGCAAATTTTACAACGAGGTTAACTTTAATATGAACGATAAAAATAAATTTAAATGTAATAATAAAAGAAACATTAGATTGAATTTTTCTTACTAATAAGCAATAATTTAGTATCTGGTATTTACAGACCATTATCACATTATTTCACCAAACATTTTCTTTTTAATTTTTGACCTTCATATATTTTATATTTCAAATATGGCGAAGGTTTTAGTTGCACAAAAAGCATTTATAAAACATTTATGATTTAAAAACAGCAACAACAAAGCAATTTGCCTAACTTTTCAATAATTTACAAGAATTTATTGCCAATTGTATACGAGGGTACTTTCAAATGTAATATACCTAATCCTGTACTATTTAACATAATTTAATATAATTACCAGACTTTAAAGAACTAATAGTTTTTATTACAGTCAAAATTTTCTGTTCGACAAATATTATTTTGATATTATCTGTTAATAATAATTATTAATAACATTATTAAATTAATTTAAATGAATACAAATTTATTTGTGAAACGTTTTTTTTTACTGGACTACTATGTCTATCAATAGTATATGCCTTTTGTTTTCAGGCTTATTTTCTGTGAGCTCATTTCTAGTAAATTTTTTCATTTGCAATTATGGTACTTTTTACCAACACTTCGTATAAATTTTTAACTAGAGGATGCTAACATAATGAATTGCCTACATAATGAAAATCTTATTACTTGAGATGAGCAATTTTGTTCAATAGTCGTCAAAAATGGCAAAAGGATTTATAGTTGTCCGCAATAACATCACTATAAATTTATTTTGCTCTCTTGAAACTATTAGACAACAGAAATTGTTGTAAACCAGTGCTAATAGTTCTTGTAAATGCCAAATGTTCAAAATAACACAAAAATACAGTCATTTTGCTCTGTACTAGTGCTAATAGTTCTTGTAAATGCCAAATGGTTTTATAATTGTTCGAAATAACACCACAATAAAGTCATTTTGCTCTCCCGAGAACTATAATGTGTCGATTTACCAATATATTTACTTTTACGAGCTTAAAGGTGAGATTTAATCCAGCATTTTTATTCTCGTTCTTAGTTGTAGTGCGTTAAAATGTTTAAGATTGTGGAAACGATTGAAAGAGGCGTGAGATGTCCATTTTATTAACTCAAACATCAACAACCCAATAACGTGTTAAAATAGAAATTAGATGTTTCAAATTGGCTCTATTAAACCAGCGGCAGGAACATTTTTGTGTTCTTTGAGAGCATTTTACCTCATTGAAGTTTTTTAAGTGTTACTAATACAGCAGTAATAAAGACATTTAAAGGATACTTTGTAATTGCTATGTTTGCTCTCTTAAATATAGTTCTTTGTAGCTGCAATGAGAATATTTTATATTTGTTAAAATAATTTTGCTTGATACATGTTGCACAAATTGCCTTAACAAGAAACTGAGGCGACTTCCCTTATAAGTGTTACATCAAAGAGCATGTTTTATAAATTTGCACGTTTTTATATTTACTATTACTTTTAAAATGTTACTAAAGACAAATATAAAACCGTTATAAATCAAAAAGCCTTAAAACACAAATTGGTGTTATAGATACGACTTATAGCTGTTCTTAAAAAATACCAAGTATCTCTTATAAGAAAAATTTATAACATATAATAAATATGCTGTAATAATATTTATATAACAATATTATGGTGCTATTTTGTTCTCCACAGCTAAATTGCATCATTTGCTATATGTAGAAGTCAATATTGAGTTTCTGAAAAAACTATAAAACCTTTCTAAGAATTGAATGTTCTATAATTCAAAGGTTATAAGAGAAGTGTGCTGGTTGGGCTGTTAATATGTAGTCTTTGGCGAGAATCAAAATAAAATGGACAGCTTTTCGTTAAATATTATATTTCATTAAACTTGACAACTCAATAAAAAATAAAAATGTCACAATCAATAACTATATATAGTATACAGGGTATAACAAAAGTTAATCACTAGATTATATTGATGACCAACAATATGCCATTTTGTACAACAGTTTTATTTAAATTCTGTAATTTTTTCAATTTCGCGTCGTGTTTGTTTTTTGGCCACGTGTTATTCTCGTTCGGTGCTGACTTCTTCCAACACGAATTCTCCATTTCTTATTTCGTTATTTCTATTAAAATAAAAATCGAAATGTCAATACCATTATATGAGGTTAACTATAAAAATAATATCCATTAAATGCAATGTGCATTGAACCGGGTAAACATAAAAAGGATTATAGCGTTATTAGATCTGTTTGATCGAACGCTTCAGAACATTTGATAAAATTTAATTGGATTTGATTGCTTTTTGAAATTTGTTCCCGTTTTATTCTATTTTTCATTTGTTTAATACGGGCGACGAGATAAATTATTATTTAATTAAACGAATTAATCGGTTTTTGTATCAAAAATAAAATTATTCAGAATTTTTTTATTCGTTATTTACTAACTGAACAATAGTTCATTTAAAAATGGCCGATGGGTAAATGGAAATCTGTTTGTTGAATTTTTTTGTTAGTCAGTCACTGCTATATTTATTTTTCTTATTTTATCAACTAATTATTATTAAAAAAACGGAAAATACTAAGATAATATTTAATGCAATCAAATTTATATACATATTTAATTGTTTTTTATTTTATTTCGATTTTCTGTGAGTGTGAGAATTAAATGTTTATTTAAAAGTATATTTTTCCCGATATTCAGTAAATTTTAGTAAAGGGGTACTTAAAAAAATTCTAAACGATTAAAGTTTACTAACAAATATAACAAACATGTTCACTTTATCTCTCCTAATGTAAAATATCGTGGGTTGCAAAAATAATAGGTCCCACCCCAAGTATCATTTTTAAGAGCATAAAGTTTTATTTATGTTTTATTAGGATTTTGTAAAAGCATAAAAATTTACAATTATTTTATTACAGTTATTTTTTTGCTAATAGGACTGCAGAATAAATTGATCTTATTACTTGGTTTTATAGATTCCTTTAAATATGTTTAAGAAAACTAGTTTATCCTAAGGTAAACTATGCTTTATCGCTGTCCTGTAAGGGTTAATTAATAAGTAATTTTAAAACTATTTAGTTTTAAGATACTCCTAAGGTGTGTTTGGTGTTAAAGAGGCATACTTTTTCGTAGTTATCTTAAGTAGGTTTTAAAACTTAGTTTTAAAAAGTGTTAGTAAAGGGGCTATGTTCATTCTGCCTCATTCCCCATGTTAAATCCCATAAGAAATCGCTAAGGTTCATTCTGCACTTTTTTGTCTAAATCAAGGTCACACCATCTCAACTAACTCGTCGAGCCACCAACGGGGGAGTGGGGAAAACGGGGTAGTGGGGGGATTAAATTTCGTCGAATAGAATTTTTGCGTAGTGATAAAGCCAAAAGGGCCTTAGCGTATATCTTCACTGCTATTGGTCCGATTTAAATGGAAAAAACGGCATTATGAAGAGAGCGTGATATAGATTAAAGTTGAAAAGAAAAAATCATGCGCAATGACAGGACAAAAGGACCTTAGCGTATATCTTCACTGCTATTGGTCCGATTTAAATGGAAAAAACGGCATTATGAAGAGAGCGTGATATAGATTGACATACAAGAGAAAAATCATGCGCAATGACAGGACAAAAGGACCTTAGCGTATATCTCAGCTATCGTTGGTCCGATTTAAATGGGGAAAACGGCATTACGTAGAGAGAGGGATATAGAATAACATACAAGAGAAAAATCATGCGCAGTGGCAGGGCAAAAGGACCTTAGCGTATATCTTCACTGCTATTGGTCCGATTTAAATAGAAAAAACGGCATTATGAAGAGAGCGTGATATAGATTAAAGTTCAAAAGAAAAAATCATGCGCAATGACAGGACAAAAGGACCTTAGCGTATATCTTCACTGCTATTGGTCCGATTTAAATGGGAAAAACGGCATTATGAAGAGAGCGTGATATAGATTAAAGTTGAAAAGAAAAAATCATGCGCAGTGGCGGGGCAAAAGGACCTTAGCGTGTATCTTCACTGCTATTGGTCCGATTTAAATGGGGAAAACGGCATTACGTAGAGATCGTGGTATAGATTAACGTACAAGAGAATTTTTGCGTAAAGCCAGAAGGGCCTTAGCGTATATCACGTGGGCCGATTTAAACGAGAAAAACGGCATTACGTAGAGATCGTGGTATAGATTAACGTACAAGAGAATTTTTGCGAAAAGCCAGAAGGGCCTTAGCGTGTATCACGTGGTCCGATTTAAACGAGAAAAACGTCATTATGAAGATAACTCAGTATTGATTGACGTCGAAAAGAATTTTTGCGTAGAACGAAAAGCCAGAAGGGCCTTAGCGTATATCTCAGCTAACGTTGGTCCGATTTAAACGAGAAAAACGGCATTATGAAGAGAGCGTGGTATAAATTAGCGTACAAGAGAAAAATCATGCGCAGTGACAGGACAGAAGGACCTTAGCGTATATCTCAGCTATCGTTGGTCCGATTTAAACGAGATAAACGGCATTATGAAGATAACTCAGTATTGATTGACGTCGAAAAGAATTTTTGCGTAGAACGAAAAGCCAGAAGGGCCTTAGCGTATATCTCAGCTATCGTTGGTCCGATTTAAACGAGAAAAACGACATTATGAAGATAACTTAGTATTGATTGACGTCGAATAGAAAAAGCATGCGCAGTGACAAGACAAAAGGACCTTAGCGACTATCTTTGTTGCTATTGGTCCGATTTAAACAGGGAAAACTGGGGGTTGTGGGTAAACACTCTAGCTCAAAAAATATTTCTAACACCATGTTTTAACGTCAATTCCTTGAATAGCATATTAAACTACACTACATATTACAATTTCAGGAAAATCAGAGCTACATGCTGAATAGTCACGTGGTTGACCTAATATATGTTGTAAAACGTTATTAGATACCTAAGGAGTTTAATGGTACCGTCAAACTTCTTATCGCATTTTGATCTGGAGGAAGTTTAGTTATAGACGCTATATGAAAAATTTTGATGCCATTGTATTCTATTTGCTTCACAATATACACTAGAGGTTTTGTTTACTTGACCAAATGTCTTTTCAAGGTCAAAAAGGTTGTATCTTTGCATCTAAAACACCTACAAACAAACAGACTTCAGATTATTGATTCATAAGTCTAACAGATTAGTTTGATATCTAACCAAACACTCTAGCTCAAAAAATATTTCTAACACCATGTTTTAACGTTTCGTTACGTTTCGTTACGTTTCGTTTCGTTACGTTTCGTTACGTTTCGTTACGTTTCGTTACGTTTCGGTTACGTTTCGTTACGTTTCGTTACGTTTCGTTACGTTTCGTTACGTTTCGTTACGTTTCGTTACGTTTCGATACATTTCGTTACGTTTCGTTTCGTGGACAAAAGGACCTAAGTCTCGGTGGCATGTCACCAGGTGCAAAATGGTCAAAAGGATCTTAGGCAGACAAACGGAAAGATAGACAGACAAAAATACAGATAAAAAGGACAGGCAGACGGAAAGAGGAGACAAATATCTCCTTAAAATTTATTGATTCGAGGATCCAAAAAGACCTAAACATTGAATAATACTTAGAAATCATGTAGAGAGCAAAACACGCCTAAGAACAAAAAACTACTGAAGAAGAAGATGAAGAGTGAAACGTTGAAAGGTTGATATCCGTAGAAATTTATAGAAAAAAGAATGGAAAATCGTAGAAATCTTTAAAGAATACACGCTGCTGCATTGTCAAAGGGGCCGTAATAAATGTAATAACCAAGGAGACATTACTTTTCTGGATCTCTGAATACGGGAAGGTAGCAGTCAAAAGTTCAGTATTTTAGAATAAGTCTAAGAAGTCGTATTATTATTATAGTCATACATTATCGTCGTTTCCTTATTACTTACAAGTACAATAAAAATACTCTACGTCCATTGTCGATGGTAAAAAGGTAACAAAATACTCTTCGTCCATTATCGTATGTAAACCTGCGCAGTACGTTATTGTCGCAAGTCATCGTCTTAATCTTTATTAAAAATAAATACAATTACAATATACCATCATCGTTTGTACTTGATTATCTTCTCATTTAACATTTTCAATCCTAAAAATCATCTGTCACACATTTATTATTACTGTCTATTTTTTTTTCAAGCTGTCAACCTAAAAAAAACAAGACATATGTCATCCGTCACTATTAAAATAACTTTTTACTCGCATTTTCCGTATATTATTGATCAGTTTCAGTATTTTTGCATAATCTTCTGTCTCGTATGACTCGTTGAGTCCAGTAAAAATACCCCATTCATTTTCATAAAGTAATTATTGATTGCTTTTATATTTAGCATTTCTGTCCTAAAAATATGACATCAGGCATCCGTCATTATTAAAAACGTTTGTACTCACTTTTTCCGTATATATTTTATTGTTTAATTTCGGTTTTACATCTTAAAAATTATGACATCTGTCAATAAAAACCAATAAAAAGATCCCATTCTTAGACATCATCTCTATACCGAAGGTATTTCTTAATTAGAAAGCAATTATCGATTGCTTTTATATTTAGCATTTCTGCCCTAAAAATATGTAATCTGTCATCCGTCACTATTAAAAACGTTTTGTACTCACTTTTTCATATATTATTGTTTAGTTTCAGTATTTTTGCAGCATCTTGTGTCCCGTATGACACGTTAAATCCAGTAAAAATACCCCATTCATTTTCAGAAAGTAATTATTGATTGCTTTTATATTTAGCATTTCTATACATTTCGACCCTAAAAAATATGACATATGTCAGCCGTCACTATTAAAAACTTTTGTAACTCACTTTTTTCCTCATTATAGGCATTTTTTTGTTTAATTTCGATTTACATCTTCTGTCTTAAAAATATAACATCTGTTATTAAAAATCCAATAAAAAAGGGCCCATTTTTAGACAGCACCTCTGTGCCGAAGGTATTTCTTAATTAGAAAACTATTATCGATTGCTTTTATATTTAGCATTTTTCGTTTTTCAACCTGAAAAGATGACATCTATCATTAAATCCAATAATAAAAATATGATATCTGTCATTAAATCGAATAAAAAAGTACTACTTACATTTTTGTCCTAAAAATATGACAACTGTCATTCATCACTATTCAGTAAAGTTTTCATTTCATACATACTATTTAATAAATCCTTTTTTATCACCAAAAATTATGTTAGAAATATCCATTTAATTATTTTGTATCGGTATTTGAAGTTTAGCTGTATATTTCGGTGTTACCATAAATTCTCCTCTGTCCTAAAAATATGCCATCCATCATCAATAAATACATTACCATTTAAAAAAAGTACAATCAAAGTTTAATTTCATACATACTCTTTTAATGGAACCAGTTTTAGTTAACAAAAATTATGTTAAAAATACGTAGTCGATCTAGGTATCTGGTTATTTGAGATTTTACACTCAGTTTTTCATTATTCACTAAGTAGTTAGGTGCAAAGAGACGACTAAAATTAAAATTTTCAACTACTTAGTTACAAACAAACTTACTTACATCTGAAAATAAAGGTTCAGTTCAGAATGAATTATAAATTTTCAAGGTGTTCGGTTTGTATAAAGATAAACGATATCATCGGTTATTTCCTGTCTACAAGTATAGATAAATCAAAATATTAAAACAATATTTTAGTGCTTAATGGTAGGCAACCATTAATACAATGTAAGAGCAAAAGGACATTAATCTTATTAATGGCCCATAGTTAAATGGAACAATCTCTACAATAAAAATTTCTAAAACTGTTTAATCAGTAATTTTCATAGAAAATTCATGATGGTTGTATATACCGAGGGAACAAGAAACACCAAACTATCAATATTATTACATCAATTAAATGGACCAAAAGTAATACTGTATATGTTATTTTCACCGGTAAATGTTTAATTGGTAAAAGAACATACTTGTTAATACCTAATAGACCGAAACCGTTAATTCGGTTTCAAAGGAATATTTATATTGTCACATTAGATTAATAACGCATCCACCAATGGTGTGACAGTATGCTCGTAGAGATGTTCACTGTACATTGAACAGATTCCAATTCGAGTACCATTCTCATGAGGCAAATAATATAGATATCTCGTTACAAAGTCTAGATGAGAGACAAGTTAGATATTATTGGACGGCGTTACGAAAAACAAATGGTATTATGTAGAATACGTGACGTAGAATAATATTAAAAAGAAAAATAATACAAAAACCAAAAGAACCTAAGTATTCACTATTATCGAATAGAATTAAACGAGAAAAAATTACATTGTAACGGAAACGAGCCGTAGATTAACGCTGAAGAGAAAAATTAGGCACATTAACTTTGAAGAGAAAAGCCATGTGCAAACCCAGAAGGACCTAAGTAGTGACTATTATCGGATAGAATTAAACGGGAAAAAATAAAATTTTAACGGAAACGTGATGTATATTAACGCTGAAGAGAAAAATTAGACTCAATAGCCGTAAGGACCTAAGTATTCGGCTATTATCGATGCAATTCATATTAATAGGCATACATCGTCATTAGTCATTGTAAGAAATCTCAGTTTAAAGCATTCTTCCTTCATTGTGGTATGTTATCGTTAGTCATTGTCGTTGGATATTAATAAAAACAAGGTAAATGAATACTCAACCAATTAACTTAACAATTACAAATCTTGAGCTGGCGTAACATATACTAACTACGGTCATCGATTGTACTCGAATTATCTTCTCAGATCCTCGTTTGTTTATTTTCTTCTATCACTTAAAAAACAATCAATGACTTAGCAAGTTACTAAGCAGAATTTTGCTACAACAGTCATCTGCATGTCATTCGTTGTTGAGCACCGCTTATCTTTATCAGTATCGATCAGATTGTGACTAAATTTAAACGAGCAGAATTTTTTGTTAACAACCGTCATCTGTGGGTCATTCGTTGTTAAGCATCACATATCTTTGTTAGTATTGGTCAGATTTTGAGTAAATTTAAACGGGTATTACGTCATTCATTGTTTCTTTTTGGGATTTTTTGAAAATATTTCTCATATTTTCGTGAGTTTTGAAGTCGTAAGACCATATGACATACTAATCATAAATCTGTTACGCTAATAATGTAGGATTTGCTTCAACAAACTACAACGTATATTTTTCTACGGCCAATGCTAATGTAAGTTTAAAAAAACCTCGTTTCAGAACACCTCTGAAGACATCTGAAGACCTCTGAAGACCTCTGAAGGCCGTTTCAGAAGACACCTGAAGAGCTCTGAAGAACGTTTCTTAAGACCTCTGAAGAACGTTTCAGAAGATATCTGAAGACCTCTGAAAACGTCTAAAGATAAGTCGAACACCGTAAAAGGACACAGTATAAATTAGTGTGTTACCTCAAAATACAATAGATTTTATAAAGATGACTGAAGACATCTGAAGACGACTGAAGAGGAGTCGAAGACCGTAAAACAGCACAGTATAAATTAGTGTGTTACCACAAAAATACAATAGATTTTATAAAGATGTCGTCGGATACAGCACGTAAACGAAAAATTGTAGATCTTAGACGTGTTATACGAAAAAAAGTATAACTCTCTGAAGAAAATGGAAGTTGATAAAAAAGAATTGAACTTTTTAAACTCTGTGATAGAACCATTAAAACAAATAGCTGAAGTATCGTAAAACATAATCCTTCGTAGAAATGCCTGCAGAATAACATTTCAAAACATTCCATTGCCTTAAAAAGATATATTTATTGTAATAAGAAAGACATTAACGTAATGCAGCATCTTCATCGTAAACATCATCCTACATATATTAATGGTGTGATACCATTTATTTAGATTGAAACGGTTATACTGTAACATTAGTATCATTCATATCAAATCCAACGGTATAACAAGATAACTCTTAATATAATTTTTCGAACTTCATATCAAAGATGTACTACGACAGTGAAAAGTCAGCCTACCAAAATCTGTTGAAGAAGCCTCTAGAGAGACTCTATGAACAAAGAAAAGGAGACATAGAAGCAGCGTTTAACGAATCGATGATGAAAAAGTGAAATCAATCGATAAAGGAGAACATGCGCAATAACTGTCACACCAACAAGGTACACCGAGTACCATTCTCATGATGGAATAATTTTGGTTATTTCGTGAAAACTATCTAATATTTTTTAATATTACTGTCTACTAAATGGTAAATGTTTTAGATTCTTCAATTAATAATAACAGATCCTAGATACGAGAATATTTGTAGTAAAAGTATGATAAAAGTCTTAAGATGTTTATCCACGATTAAAGCTCATGGAATCAATACCAGTATCAATATCGGTGGTAAAAGCTAATGATCTTAAAATTACTTGTAATATTCATCTGACATAGATTTGTCGTCTAGATGAGAGACAAGTTTTTGTAGACATTTCACTTAAAAACGACACTTTGAAATAAAATAAGGCATACTATTTTTTCTATCAACATTGCTAATAAAGTAAATATTCATTCAACAAATCTCTATCAACAGAGATATGAAGAGTATGAAGAACTTCTTAGCGATTACTTGTAACAAAGCATGGTGAGTATATTAAATTATATGAACTACATCATTGTCAAAAAGGACAAGTCTATATCTTATTTACTAGTACATTTTTCGCAGGAAGTCATTAGCGTAAAACATAATCCTTCATATCAATACAGACGGTATACCAGCATTTATATTCGAAAGTATATTTATGATGTAATGAAACTGTTAAGTTATATTTCTCGTAATAAGCTAGACAGCATCCTTTACAAATCAGTGGTGTTCTAACGTTCATTTAGAATCAAAGGATAATTTTTAATGTAAGAAATATTAGAGTAAAGGTACATTTACCAATACTGTGACAGTATCATTCATACCAAAGCCAATGGAAAATTACCATATAAAAATTCAATAATATTCAAACTTGTTGACATATCAGCTAAATACATTTGACGAAACTCTAATAGAATATAATATTTTTCTACGACTAAATTTAAACAGATACACTGGATATTAAGTAAAGTCTTTTGTAAATCAACTATATAATTACAAACGAATTCCAATGGCTAGGTAAAAACGAGGTGATTCAGAGTTCTTAACATTTAATAAATTTTAATATTAAATAGCTACAAAAGATGATTTTGTAGCAAAATTAGGATGAATTTCTTAATTTATATAAAATGGTAGATACGTCAGAGTACTCAGCATTTATTAAAAAATAACGTTAAAAAGGTGTCAAAATTTGATACAAAAGAATAAATAATTTAAATTTAAAGGAATACTTATATTATATTGTAAGAAATATTAGAGTAAAATTGCAACCACCAATGTTGTGACGGTATCTTTCATATCAAAATGCAATGATGAATTAGGATTTTTATAACCAAACAGTGAATTAGGATATTATAATTTTTCTGCGTAGGCTGTGTTAATAGAGCTAGGTTAATAGAGCTAGTATGATAAATTTAGGAAGGTACATTGATTTTATTAAAGAAATCTAAGAAAAGTCTAAATAGTAAAACTGGCTGATAATAGGCTAAGTGATAATTCGATAGAGTACGTCATTAAGCAAAGTTTTAGTAATCAAATAATGATAAACGAGATCCAAAGACTATATAAAATACAAAATAAATAAAATAACATTAACAAGTATGAAGATTTGATACAATAGTATGAAGGATGTCTTTGGCATTTTAAATGGCAGAACCTTTATTTTTTTTAACAATTAAAACAACGTTAAGTAGATATGATTCATTTTACCAGAAAGGTACGTTCTCTAAGAAAAGTCTAAATATATCAAAGCAGGTTAATTATAGGTTAGTTTCGGAATTTTCAATATAGTGTTCAGCGTATTTAAAAAAAAAATAATAATAATATAGTCGTTGATAGCATGGCATTGTAGCTGTCAGACATTTGCAATAGCTATTAGCTTTGAAGGTATTATTATCGCCGCGAACCAAGGTTAGGTTAGAAGACATACGAACGATACGCATTTGATGGCCATATCGCCCTCAGACGTTTGAGCACTTCGCCTATGGCGTCGTTCTCAAATTTCGTCTTCGTGCGATATGGCCATCAAATGCGTATCGTTCGTATGTCTTCTAACCTAACCTTGGTTCGCGGCGATAATAATACCTTCAAAGCTAATAGCTATTGCAAATGTCTGACAGCTACAATGCCATGCTATCAACGACTATATTATTATTATTTTTTTTTTAAATACGCTGAACACTATATTGAAAATTCCGAAACTAACCTATAATTAACCTGCTTTGATATATTTAGACTTTTCTTAGAGAACGTACCTTTCTGGTAAAATGAATCATATCTACTTAACGTTGTTTTAATTGTTAAAAAAAATAAAGGTTCTGCCATTTAAAATGCCAAAGACATCCTTCATACTATTGTATCAAATCTTCATACTTGTTAATGTTATTTTATTTATTTTGTATTTTATATAGTCTTTGGATCTCGTTTATCATTATTTGATTACTAAAACTTTGCTTAATGACGTACTCTATCGAATTATCACTTAGCCTATTATCAGCCAGTTTTACTATTTAGACTTTTCTTAGATTTCTTTAATAAAATCAATGTACCTTCCTAAATTTATCATACTAGCTCTATTAACCTAGCTCTATTAACACAGCCTACGCAGAAAAATTATAATATCCTAATTCACTGTTTGGTTATAAAAATCCTAATTCATCATTGCATTTTGATATGAAAGATACCGTCACAACATTGGTGGTTGCAATTTTACTCTAATATTTCTTACAATATAATATAAGTATTCCTTTAAATTTAAATTATTTATTCTTTTGTATCAAATTTTGACACCTTTTTAACGTTATTTTTTAATAAATGCTGAGTACTCTGACGTATCTACCATTTTATATAAATTAAGAAATTCATCCTAATTTTGCTACAAAATCATCTTTTGTAGCTATTTAATATTAAAATTTATTAAATGTTAAGAACTCTGAATCACCTCGTTTTTACCTAGCCATTGGAATTCGTTTGTAATTATATAGTTGATTTACAAAAGACTTTACTTAATATCCAGTGTATCTGTTTAAATTTAGTCGTAGAAAAATATTATATTCTATTAGAGTTTCGTCAAATGTATTTAGCTGATATGTCAACAAGTTTGAATATTATTGAATTTTTATATGGTAATTTTCCATTGGCTTTGGTATGAATGATACTGTCACAGTATTGGTAAATGTACCTTTACTCTAATATTTCTTACATTAAAAATTATCCTTTGATTCTAAATGAACGTTAGAACACCACTGATTTGTAAAGGATGCTGTCTAGCTTATTACGAGAAATATAACTTAACAGTTTCATTACATCATAAATATACTTTCGAATATAAATGCTGGTATACCGTCTGTATTGATATGAAGGATTATGTTTTACGCTAATGACTTCCTGCGAAAAATGTACTAGTAAATAAGATATAGACTTGTCCTTTTTGACAATGATGTAGTTCATATAATTTAATATACTCACCATGCTTTGTTACAAGTAATCGCTAAGAAGTTCTTCATACTCTTCATATCTCTGTTGATAGAGATTTGTTGAATGAATATTTACTTTATTAGCAATGTTGATAGAAAAAATAGTATGCCTTATTTTATTTCAAAGTGTCGTTTTTAAGTGAAATGTCTACAAAAACTTGTCTCTCATCTAGACGACAAATCTATGTCAGATGAATATTACAAGTAATTTTAAGATCATTAGCTTTTACCACCGATATTGATACTGGTATTGATTCCATGAGCTTTAATCGTGGATAAACATCTTAAGACTTTTATCATACTTTTACTACAAATATTCTCGTATCTAGGATCTGTTATTATTAATTGAAGAATCTAAAACATTTACCATTTAGTAGACAGTAATATTAAAAAATATTAGATAGTTTTCACGAAATAACCAAAATTATTCCATCATGAGAATGGTACTCGGTGTACCTTGTTGGTGTGACAGTTATTGCGCATGTTCTCCTTTATCGATTGATTTCACTTTTTCATCATCGATTCGTTAAACGCTGCTTCTATGTCTCCTTTTCTTTGTTCATAGAGTCTCTCTAGAGGCTTCTTCAACAGATTTTGGTAGGCTGACTTTTCACTGTCGTAGTACATCTTTGATATGAAGTTCGAAAAATTATATTAAGAGTTATCTTGTTATACCGTTGGATTTGATATGAATGATACTAATGTTACAGTATAACCGTTTCAATCTAAATAAATGGTATCACACCATTAATATATGTAGGATGATGTTTACGATGAAGATGCTGCATTACGTTAATGTCTTTCTTATTACAATAAATATATCTTTTTAAGGCAATGGAATGTTTTGAAATGTTATTCTGCAGGCATTTCTACGAAGGATTATGTTTTACGATACTTCAGCTATTTGTTTTAATGGTTCTATCACAGAGTTTAAAAAGTTCAATTCTTTTTTATCAACTTCCATTTTCTTCAGAGAGTTATACTTTTTTTCGTATAACACGTCTAAGATCTACAATTTTTCGTTTACGTGCTGTATCCGACGACATCTTTATAAAATCTATTGTATTTTTGTGGTAACACACTAATTTATACTGTGCTGTTTTACGGTCTTCGACTCCTCTTCAGTCGTCTTCAGATGTCTTCAGTCATCTTTATAAAATCTATTGTATTTTGAGGTAACACACTAATTTATACTGTGTCCTTTTACGGTGTTCGACTTATCTTTAGACGTTTTCAGAGGTCTTCAGATATCTTCTGAAACGTTCTTCAGAGGTCTTAAGAAACGTTCTTCAGAGCTCTTCAGGTGTCTTCTGAAACGGCCTTCAGAGGTCTTCAGAGGTCTTCAGATGTCTTCAGAGGTGTTCTGAAACGAGGTTTTTTTAAACTTACATTAGCATTGGCCGTAGAAAAATATACGTTGTAGTTTGTTGAAGCAAATCCTACATTATTAGCGTAACAGATTTATGATTAGTATGTCATATGGTCTTACGACTTCAAAACTCACGAAAATATGAGAAATATTTTCAAAAAATCCCAAAAAGAAACAATGAATGACGTAATACCCGTTTAAATTTACTCAAAATCTGACCAATACTAACAAAGATATGTGATGCTTAACAACGAATGACCCACAGATGACGGTTGTTAACAAAAAATTCTGCTCGTTTAAATTTAGTCACAATCTGATCGATACTGATAAAGATAAGCGGTGCTCAACAACGAATGACATGCAGATGACTGTTGTAGCAAAATTCTGCTTAGTAACTTGCTAAGTCATTGATTGTTTTTTAAGTGATAGAAGAAAATAAACAAACGAGGATCTGAGAAGATAATTCGAGTACAATCGATGACCGTAGTTAGTATATGTTACGCCAGCTCAAGATTTGTAATTGTTAAGTTAATTGGTTGAGTATTCATTTACCTTGTTTTTATTAATATCCAACGACAATGACTAACGATAACATACCACAATGAAGGAAGAATGCTTTAAACTGAGATTTCTTACAATGACTAATGACGATGTATGCCTATTAATATGAATTGCATCGATAATAGCCGAATACTTAGGTCCTTACGGCTATTGAGTCTAATTTTTCTCTTCAGCGTTAATATACATCACGTTTCCGTTAAAATTTTATTTTTTCCCGTTTAATTCTATCCGATAATAGTCACTACTTAGGTCCTTCTGGGTTTGCACATGGCTTTTCTCTTCAAAGTTAATGTGCCTAATTTTTCTCTTCAGCGTTAATCTACGGCTCGTTTCCGTTACAATGTAATTTTTTCTCGTTTAATTCTATTCGATAATAGTGAATACTTAGGTTCTTTTGGTTTTTGTATTATTTTTCTTTTTAATATTATTCTACGTCACGTATTCTACATAATACCATTTGTTTTTCGTAACGCCGTCCAATAATATCTAACTTGTCTCTCATCTAGACTTTGTAACGAGATATCTATATTATTTGCCTCATGAGAATGGTACTCGAATTGGAATCTGTTCAATGTACAGTGAACATCTCTACGAGCATACTGTCACACCATTGGTGGATGCGTTATTAATCTAATGTGACAATATAAATATTCCTTTGAAACCGAATTAACGGTTTCGGTCTATTAGGTATTAACAAGTATGTTCTTTTACCAATTAAACATTTACCGGTGAAAATAACATATACAGTATTACTTTTGGTCCATTTAATTGATGTAATAATATTGATAGTTTGGTGTTTCTTGTTCCCTCGGTATATACAACCATCATGAATGTTCTATGAAAATTACTGATTAAACAGTTTTAGAAATTTTTATTGTAGAGATTGTTCCATTTAACTATGGGCCATTAATAAGATTAATGTCCTTTTGCTCTTACATTGTATTAATGGTTGCCTACCATTAAGCACTAAAATATTGTTTTAATATTTTGATTTATCTATACTTGTAGACAGGAAATAACCGATGATATCGTTTATCTTTATACAAACCGAACACCTTGAAAATTTATAATTCATTCTGAACTGAACCTTTATTTTCAGATGTAAGTAAGTTTGTTTGTAACTAAGTAGTTGAAAATTTTAATTTTAGTCGTCTCTTTGCACCTAACTACTTAGTGAATAATGAAAAACTGAGTGTAAAATCTCAAATAACCAGATACCTAGATCGACTACGTATTTTTAACATAATTTTTGTTAACTAAAACTGGTTCCATTAAAAGAGTATGTATGAAATTAAACTTTGATTGTACTTTTTTTAAATGGTAATGTATTTATTGATGATGGATGGCATATTTTTAGGACAGAGGAGAATTTATGGTAACACCGAAATATACAGCTAAACTTCAAATACCGATACAAAATAATTAAATGGATATTTCTAACATAATTTTTGGTGATAAAAAAGGATTTATTAAATAGTATGTATGAAATGAAAACTTTACTGAATAGTGATGAATGACAGTTGTCATATTTTTAGGACAAAAATGTAAGTAGTACTTTTTTATTCGATTTAATGACAGATATCATATTTTTATTATTGGATTTAATGATAGATGTCATCTTTTCAGGTTGAAAAACGAAAAATATATACAAATGCTAAATATAAAAGCAATCGATAATAGTTTTCTAATTAAGAAATACCTTCGGCACAGAGGTGCTGTCTAAAAATGGGCCCTTTTTTATTGGATTTTTAATAACAGATGTTATATTTTTAAGACAGAAGATGTAAATCGAAATTAAACAAAAAAATGCCTATAATGAGGAAAAAAGTGAGTTACAAAAGTTTTTAATAGTGACGGCTGACATATGTCATATTTTTTAGGGTCGAAATGTATAGAAATGCTAAATATAAAAGCAATCAATAATTACTTTCTGAAAATGAATGGGGTATTTTTACTGGATTTAACGTGTCATACGGGACACAAGATGCTGCAAAAATACTGAAACTAAACAATAATATATGAAAAAGTGAGTACAAAACGTTTTTAATAGTGACGGATGACAGATTACATATTTTTAGGGCAGAAATGCTAAATATAAAAGCAATCGATAATTGCTTTCTAATTAAGAAATACCTTCGGTATAGAGATGATGTCTAAGAATGGGATCTTTTTATTGGTTTTTATTGACAGATGTCATAATTTTTAAGATGTAAAACCGAAATTAAACAATAAAATATATACGGAAAAAGTGAGTACAAACGTTTTTAATAATGACGGATGCCTGATGTCATATTTTTAGGACAGAAATGCTAAATATAAAAGCAATCAATAATTACTTTATGAAAATGAATGGGGTATTTTTACTGGACTCAACGAGTCATACGAGACAGAAGATTATGCAAAAATACTGAAACTGATCAATAATATACGGAAAATGCGAGTAAAAAGTTATTTTAATAGTGACGGATGACATATGTCTTGTTTTTTTTAGGTTGACAGCTTGAAAAAAAAATAGACAGTAATAATAAATGTGTGACAGATGATTTTTAGGATTGAAAATGTTAAATGAGAAGATAATCAAGTACAAACGATGATGGTATATTGTAATTGTATTTATTTTTAATAAAGATTAAGACGATGACTTGCGACAATAACGTACTGCGCAGGTTTACATACGATAATGGACGAAGAGTATTTTGTTACCTTTTTACCATCGACAATGGACGTAGAGTATTTTTATTGTACTTGTAAGTAATAAGGAAACGACGATAATGTATGACTATAATAATAATACGACTTCTTAGACTTATTCTAAAATACTGAACTTTTGACTGCTACCTTCCCGTATTCAGAGATCCAGAAAAGTAATGTCTCCTTGGTTATTACATTTATTACGGCCCCTTTGACAATGCAGCAGCGTGTATTCTTTAAAGATTTCTACGATTTTCCATTCTTTTTTCTATAAATTTCTACGGATATCAACCTTTCAACGTTTCACTCTTCATCTTCTTCTTCAGTAGTTTTTTGTTCTTAGGCGTGTTTTGCTCTCTACATGATTTCTAAGTATTATTCAATGTTTAGGTCTTTTTGGATCCTCGTATCAATAAATTTTAAGGAGATATTTGTCTCCTCTTTCCGTCTGCCTGTCCTTTTTATCTGTATTTTTGTCTGTCTATCTTTCCGTTTGTCTGCCTAAGATCCTTTTGACCATTTTGCACCTGGTGACATGCCACCGAGACTTAGGTCCTTTTGTCCACGAAACGAAACGTAACGAAATGTATCGAAACGTAACGAAACGTAACGAAACGTAACGAAACGTAACGAAACGTAACGAAACGTAACGAAACGTAACCGAAACGTAACGAAACGTAACGAAACGTAACGAAACGTAACGAAACGAAACGTAACGAAACGTAACGAAACGTTAAAACATGGTGTTAGAAATATTTTTTGAGCTAGAGTGTTTGGTTAGATATCAAACTAATCTGTTTGACTTATGAATCAATAATCTGAAGTCTGTTTGTTTGTAGGTGTTTTAGATGCAAAGATACAACCTTTTTGACCTTGAAAAGACATTTGGTCAAGTAAACAAAACCTCTAGTGTATATTGTGAAGCAAATAGAATACAATGGCATCAAAATTTTTCATATAGCGTCTATAACTAAACTTCCTCCAGATCAAAATGCGATAAGAAGTTTGACGGTACCATTAAACTCCTTAGGTATCTAATAACGTTTTACAACATATATTAGGTCAACCACGTGACTATTCAGCATGTAGCTCTGATTTTCCTGAAATTGTAATATGTAGTGTAGTTTAATATGCTATTCAAGGAATTGACGTTAAAACATGGTGTTAGAAATATTTTTTGAGCTAGAGTGTTTACCCACAACCCCCAGTTTTCCCTGTTTAAATCGGACCAATAGCAACAAAGATAGTCGCTAAGGTCCTTTTGTCTTGTCACTGCGCATGCTTTTTCTATTCGACGTCAATCAATACTAAGTTATCTTCATAATGTCGTTTTTCTCGTTTAAATCGGACCAACGATAGCTGAGATATACGCTAAGGCCCTTCTGGCTTTTCGTTCTACGCAAAAATTCTTTTCGACGTCAATCAATACTGAGTTATCTTCATAATGCCGTTTTTCTCGTTTAAATCGGACCAACGATAGCTGAGATATACGCTAAGGTCCTTCTGTCCTGTCACTGCGCATGATTTTTCTCTTGTACGCTAATTTATACCACGCTCTCTTCATAATGCCGTTTTTCTCGTTTAAATCGGACCAACGTTAGCTGAGATATACGCTAAGGCCCTTCTGGCTTTTCGTTCTACGCAAAAATTCTTTTCGACGTCAATCAATACTGAGTTATCTTCATAATGACGTTTTTCTCGTTTAAATCGGACCACGTGATACACGCTAAGGCCCTTCTGGCTTTTCGCAAAAATTCTCTTGTACGTTAATCTATACCACGATCTCTACGTAATGCCGTTTTTCTCGTTTAAATCGGCCCACGTGATATACGCTAAGGCCCTTCTGGCTTTACGCAAAAATTCTCTTGTACGTTAATCTATACCACGATCTCTACGTAATGCCGTTTTCCCCATTTAAATCGGACCAATAGCAGTGAAGATACACGCTAAGGTCCTTTTGCCCCGCCACTGCGCATGATTTTTTCTTTTCAACTTTAATCTATATCACGCTCTCTTCATAATGCCGTTTTTCCCATTTAAATCGGACCAATAGCAGTGAAGATATACGCTAAGGTCCTTTTGTCCTGTCATTGCTCATGATTTTTTCTTTTGAACTTTAATCTATATCACGCTCTCTTCATAATGCCGTTTTTTCTATTTAAATCGGACCAATAGCAGTGAAGATATACGCTAAGGTCCTTTTGCCCTGCCACTGCGCATGATTTTTCTCTAGTATGTTATTCTATATCCCTCTCTCTACGTAATGCCGTTTTCCCCATTTAAATCGGACCAACGATAGCTGAGATATACGCTAAGGTCCTTTTGTCCTGTCATTGCGCATGATTTTTCTCTTGTATGTCAATCTATATCACGCTCTCTTCATAATGCCGTTTTTTCCATTTAAATCGGACCAATAGCAGTGAAGATATACGCTAAGGTCCTTTTGTCCTGTCATTGCGCATGATTTTTTCTTTTCAACTTTAATCTATATCACGCTCTCTTCATAATGCCGTTTTTTCCATTTAAATCGGACCAATAGCAGTGAAGATATACGCTAAGGCCCTTTTGGCTTTATCACTACGCAAAAATTCTATTCGACGAAATTTAATCCCCCCACTACCCCGTTTTCCCCACTCCCCCGTTGGTGGCTCGACGAGTTAGTTGAGATGGTGTGACCTTGATTTAGACAAAAAAGTGCAGAATGAACCTTAGCGATTTCTTATGGGATTTAACATGGGGAATGAGGCAGAATGAACATAGCCCCTTTACTAGTGTTTTAGGATTATACTTTAAATTAAATTGATCCCAGAACCTTTTAGGTAATTTTTCTACAATTTTACAACATAACTCTTATAATTTATTTAATCTAGTAAACCATAGGGCTCTTTTAAAACTACATAGTTTTAATAAGAATTAAAGTTTGTTTTAGAGCATAACCTAGCTTTTCAACCCAATCACATTATGTTGACGTTGAAAGATAAATTGTTCAAAATAAAGAAAAGTGGTAATTTCCATAGAAAATGAAAAAAAAATGTATATGTTTCTCCTTGCAGTGTTTAATAAGTTCATTGTGTTCCATTGTTTAACAAACATCAAAACATTCCTAGGCTCCTAATATTGGTTAATATATTATTACTAATTTTTATATTTTGAATGACTTGTTCGTAGAGTAAATAAGAAGCTCAAGAGTTAGGTTAGGTTATGCCCGTCTGATTGACCTTATGAATGTTTTATTGAGGTTTCCGTTTTTACTATTCTTTTATGAAACTCTTTAAAAAGTGTAGCAGGAGCTTTTTAAAACTGCAAAGTCTTAAAAAGTATTTTTTTTGCTTTATTAGTTTTATAAGCTAATGTCCGATTTTTGCTACTGATAGAACACAATGAGGAAATCCTTCATTTTAAATATAGCAGTGGCTGTTTAATCGCATATCATGTAAAATGGTACCTGTGTCAATGACAACAGTGTGCCAATGACAACATTGTGTCAATGACAGTAAATTTATTATTTATGATTGAGTTTACTGCGTTTAATCACATAATGTCAAATTTGTCAAACATATCTACAGCTAATTCCTTTTAGGGTATATAAATGTAGTTTATATTGGAATATACTATGTTGAAATGTAATACAACTCTTGCCTCGCCTAAAGTAATTTATGATTAAACACAGAATTTGTTTCTGATAGTTCAGTAGGTAGTATGCACAATGGAAAATGGTTTTCTGATGACGACAAGTATCCATGCAAAGACAAATCTACAATAGGATTTATATTGGCGGTTAAATAGTCACTTCCATGAAATAATTTGAAAAATACAAAATGTGATATTTTATATGAAAAACATATCGAAGACAAATGTAATCATTTTATAGGGCTATATATTCGATATTTACAATGTTATTTTCTATTAAATAACTTTCGGTAAATAGATTAGAATCCGTATAATAATAATCCTTTTTCACGTATATTTCATGTATTGTAAGGCCCATCATTTGTTACGACCCACCTTGCCCACTTTTAACAGTACTTTGGTGTGTGTTTGAAAATTAAAGAAATAACAAGTGTAACTAAACAAACTAAACATACACTATATAATAATCAATTTCTAATATGGCAGTCTTCCCAACATGTTTACAAAATCATTCTGTCAGAGAGTATGATAAAATAGAATAAAGCTAAAACAGTCTAAAATTTAATTCTCTTAAAACTGATTAGTTTTGTGAAGTTTTTATGCCTATCCCACTTATTATCATTATCTTAAAAAAGTATTAAAAATGGTTTAATAAAATTCTTAATATACTCTTACGGACTTTGTCTTAAGTCTAATTAGTCTTAAGATATTGTTTTAAAAATACTCCTAAGAACCGTTATGGGATTCTCCCTTTTACTCTTAAAGCAGATTTATAGCAGCCCTAAGGCTATCTCGCGGATTCAAAAGTTTTATTAATGTCTTAAAAAAAGGTTTTATGGTTACCTTGTATACTTTGATAATTATAAAAATGTTACTTGTGACCTAATCGGGGCTATTTAGTAAAATCACCCAAGTTTTATTCAGTTCTTCAAGGATGCTTTAAAATTGTAGAACAAAACTGCAATTAAAACCGTTTTAATATAACTTTCTAATTGCATTTAAGAAAGACGTTATAAGGTAAAATAATAAAATAGTTTTAAAACGCAATATTTACTGACCAAATTGTCCTAAGATCAAGCAGATTTAATAATGGGTTTTATTAGTTACATTAACAAACTCTTTATAACTACTTTAAAACAATAACGTCACAATCTAGAACATAATAAAACCCAACAACCTAAAAGGGCTTCAAAAAACTAAGTAGTTATAAAGTTAATTGAAACTAAACCCTTTTAAAACTACAACAAGACAAACAAACTTTTAAAATTAATTACCCTTAGCGAATCTTATTAGATATTTTAAAACCAGTATTAAAACGCTAAAGAGCTTTTAAGTACCCGCAGTATAACTACACGATAACTTTAAAACCAGTATCTTCTGATTTACCATATAAAAACCATTTTTAAACTCAAGTAAACTCACAGTGTTTTTATGGTGCTACTTGGGCACTTGTCCTTCCTATAAAACTGTATTGTATCTTATGCCGTAATGCTTAAAATAAGCTCTATAAAAACGTATCATAGTTTAAACACAGATATTTAAAGTTAAACCAAAAATTATTAAAAAAAAATTATATGGAAGAAACGCTTAAGTACACGGAAAAAAAATTGTAGAACAAATTTCTACAATTGTAGATTTTTTCTCTACAATAAATAGTACATATAGGGACAGGGACAATTTGTAGTAAACATTTCCAAATATTTGTGGAGAATGTATTGTAGAGTTATTATCTACAATATTTAGTAAAATGATCCAAATGCATCATAAGAATGGGGCATGTTCAAAAATTTTGAAATTTTTTTTATGAATAATAGAGTTGAAAATAAAATTACATTTTTTTTATTTTTTTTATCTATTCATTTGCCGGAGTTATGAATTTTTTTAAAATTTATGACGTCACCGGGAATAGACCAATAGAAGCTAGCGCACAACGTTGCCGGCTAAAAGGTTTACGAGAAGTGATGTACGTTCGTTTGTGTACTCCTTCTTACTTTTAGACTTCTAAAACATCGTTAAACAAATATCTTTTAAATATATAATATCAAATGTTTTTTTAAAGTATTATTTCTGTTTAAACTTTTACCATATTTAAAGTTTCATTGTTTTAAAAGTCACTTAATAATTCAGAAAATGGCAAAATGGCAGCACTGTGTATGGCATCTGTCATCATAGTGTCTCCATCAAGAATTTATTTGGAATTTGATTGTTTAATTTTGTACTTTTTATAAATATTATGACTACGAAAAAGTGTTTTGTTCCAGAATGTGATAATGATTCACATTCATCTTCAAAAATATTTATTAGTGTTCCTAGAAATTTGGAAAGAAGAAAATCAACCTTCTACTAGCGATGTTTCTCGTGAACTTTTTAATAAAAATACACCGGATTATCAAGATGTAGCAGCAATTTCTGCTAATTGTCCCCTTCAGGAAATTGAAAATAAGGCTACTATAAATTCTTAGGTGTATAACCTAAAAACCCTTCTGGAAGAAAATGCAGAATCTCCTGAAAGTTTTGAAGATACCGAATTTATTCATCATTTTGTGGAAGAACTAGTGATAAAGAAATAATGGAAAAATGTGGGTATTTAAACAAACTGGTTCCTGGATCCCATATAATGGCAGATAGGGGTTTCAGAATAATCAGCTACTTGAAAACATGGGATACACTTTAGTAAAGCCACACCTAGTGTATCACAGAATGAAAAAACTTCTCCAGAAGATGTACAATTAAGTAAAAGAATAGCATCTCTAAGAATACATGTGGAAAGAGTTATAAGAAGGGTTAGTTAATTTAACATGTTAAAACCACATTCGTGTGTGAATTTTAAGCAAGTACATTTACTTAGTAATATCTGCATAATTGCTTGTTAACTTACAAGAACCTATTTTGTAAGAGTAAATATTAATTTAATAAACTTTTTTGTTTGTTTTTTAATTTAATTTACCTAATTATCACATTTCAGGGATTATAATGAGTTTTTAAACAGCCAATGTAATTTTTGATAAAAATTTAACTTTTCGAGCAAATCGAAGAGGAATGAGTACCTGTATATGCATAGATTTTTTTGGGACTAAAACTACCAAAACAAAGGCACCTATTTACAGCAGTTTAAAATGAAACATTTTAACAAAAACGCCTATGTCACAGTGATAAATATTAAAAACCAAGTTCAGTTGAATGTGGTAGCAAAGTCTATATATTCCAATAAATCGGGTAACTACATGTGGTATCACTGGTGATAAATTTAAAAATATCACAATGCTTGCCACCTTTTTCAAAAAACCAGAAAATGTGCCTTCTTATGAAAATGACAACAGTGATAAATGTGAAAAAAAATTTCATGTTGCTATTCGTTATTACGATAGTAAAACATGTTTGCAGTTCCGTTTATTTTTTATGAAAATCTAAGTAAAAACAACCAATGTCAAAGGGTTTTAATTTTTTTTCTGTCAAACCAAATATATCACAAAATTAAAAATTGATCATAGGTCAAGCTAAAGTAATACCTTTATTAATAGTGGCTTTAAAAAAGGAGAAAGAATAATATTGACTTAAGTTATTATTATTATTAACATTGGTGATTTTTAATAAAAACTTCAATTATTGTTTACAAACAAAAATATAAAAATCTGTGAAAATTTTATTTATTAACCTTTTAATAAAAAATGAGAAAAATGAAGTAAAAAACAATTTATTTACAAATAAAAAATATATACAAATCCTAAGAATATAAAAGTACTGATTTATTTTCCTGTAGTGGATGAAGAGGTTTCTTTAACAATCTAGCCAAGTGTACATCATTATCAATAACACTGAGTAGATGTTACAGATGGTTCCTCACTTCTTCTATGAAGCCACATGTTTACAACCTCCTGAAAAAAATAAAAGGGTTAGATATGCAGTTACAAAATAACTATACAACCAGCTACAAAATGCCTTATTTTATGTAACAAGACGAGCACTTTACTAGCTCTGAACGAATCCAGTAAAGAACCTCTGATTTTCAAAACTTAAAAAAAACAAGCTCACCACATTTTCACATTTTTGAAATATTATAGAGCTTTTCGAAAAAAACTGCTATTTTTAAAAGTACCATTTTTGTTTAAACAGCTATGTCTCATTTTAGGCTATTGAGTATTATAAAATAAAAAATTACGGGATGCTTTGTTAGCTTCAAACGAATCCAGCAGAGCACCCCAGTTTTTTTTTAAACCACACCACATTTTTTGGCTCCTACAATATTATAAAATATTCGAAATTTGACATTTTTAAAAAAAATTCGCAATTCCTTGCTGACTTCAAAGTTTTTTTTCTGAAAACAAATATACTTACCACATTTTTAGGATTTTAAAACAGCCTAAACATGTGTCATAAGTAGTTGTTTTTATATTTTAAAAAACTGAAGTGTCCTGCTGACTTTGTTTCAACAAAGCACCCTGTATTATTTAAAAATAGCAATTTTTTTAGTAAAGTTTTACAATATTTCAAGAGTCTAAAAATGGGGTGTGGTTTTTAGAAAAAAGCTTTAAAAAACCGAATTGCTCTGCTGGCTTCTTTCGAAGGTTAGCAAGCACCATGTATTTTTTAAAAATATAATATTTCAAGTGCATAAATATATGGTGTTGCTGTTTTTACAGAAAAAACTTTATAAAACAGAGGTGCTTTGCTGACTTCGTTCGAAGCTATCAGAGCATTTTAAGTTTTGCATAAAACGAGGAGCATAAAATTTTTGAAAAGGGTATAAAAATAGCCTAAAAATATGGCATGTTTTAACTCAAAATTTCATAGGTGCTCTGCAGCATTCTTTGGTATCATAATTATTACTAGGTTCACTAACAAAATCTATTTCTAGATTATTTTAACACTTGCTGCGATTACAAAAAATGTCTCTTTATGTCAAAATTAGAAAAAAATATTTATAAGAATAAAGGGCCTTATACACTGTTTATTATATGTGATATAAAAACAAAAAAGCATAATAAATATTACAAACCTTGAGATTCAACATATCCTAAGCATTGTGCACTAAAAAACAGCCACATCATAAGGTTTTTGCTGTACTTTATGTTTAGGTGTAATTTGTCTCCTTCTCTCTTATGGAAAAAGTAAATATCTCCATATTCTTGCTTGGCAGATCTAAAACTAAAACCTGAGATAAATATATTTTACTATAAAGTGTACTGCTTCATATAAGCTGTAACTACCTACCATTAAAACAATTTATAAATAAAGTTTTACCTTTCTATCTTTTGGAAACTGAGTATTGTTAAAAAATGCAGTAATCATCTCGGTAATCATATTTTCGTTTACAATGGGAAAAATACTTGATTCAACTTTTATAAATACAGCTGATAAATTCATATTCTTCTTCCTTTATATATCCTATATCCCACAGGATAATTTACCCAGATAAATTCAGATTAATAATAAAATTAAACCAAAACAAAAAACTAAGGTTAGTTGTTAGGTGCTGTCAATTTTTAAATGTCACTTAGATGTGCGTTCACTTCGACATTCTGTATGTAGGTTTGTTCGTTGGCTTGGTTTTGTAAAACAAAAAAAACTTCGACACAAGCTGATTGGTCTATTCCCGATGACGTATAATTTCAAATTTTAAATTTCAATTGGGCTTAATTTAAAAACTTTTAGCTTTTTTAACGAACTGATTATTTAGAATAACTTGTATAGCGACTAACTATTACAATATAGTTTATAAAACAGCATATCTCACATGTGAACATGGCCCATTGTTTTACAAATTGTTATAATTTTTGCTATTCATTGTATGAATTTATATTAAAAATGTATTGCGTTTTATGAAAATAAATACGAAAATTTTACACAATAAATAGTAAAAATTCATACAAATTGTAGTAATTTTTAATAAAATTTGTAGTAGTATTCCATAATTATTATAATTATAACCTAGAAAAAAATGTTCCTTAATAAAATATTCAATTTATTGTTTTAATATAAAAGATACAAATTATTAATTACATTATGTAATAAATAACAGTAATAATAGCGCCCTCAGTCTCAGTTGGCTTTTCTGCACCTGAAAAATATGAAATAAAAATTAATACCAATTGAATTGTTCATACCCTTAAAACGGGGATATTTCTCACCTTCACACTGATTTGGATATTAAATGACTAAGTCAGATAACTAACAAACATGAGAAAGTAGGTATGTCACAATTAAGACAAAAAACATCATTGAACTTGTCACAAAATTCGATCGTTGGGCACAACATTCGATCGTTGGCCACAACTATTTTTTTAAAATAATCTACTAAGGTTATTTAAATTAGTTTTCTAGAGGTAAATTATTCAGAAACAATAATAAATGTACTTACCACCAATAGAATTTATTATTAAAATTTTCTCAAACGCATCGGTGCTTATAATATAATAATGTGTTATAGGTACTCGTATATGTACCATGCTTTGTTATGTGAACATGGCGAACGGCTACTGCTGTCTTTCCATTTATGATCGACGTCAGAAAACGTTGGCCAATAGCAGAATTCTGTTTTGTTCACATGACTTAGAATTTCTACAATATTATAGAATATTTTTGAAGAAGTGATGTAAAGTATTACTATTTTTTGTAGAGAAAATTACTATTTTTTGTAGAGATAATTATTAATATTTGTACAAATTTTTACAGAAGTTAGTAGTAGTAATTACGATAATTGTAATAAATTTCTACTTCTACAAACAATAGTAAAATATACTAAACATTGTGGACTTCTTTCCTATTGTTGTAGCATTTTATTCGACAATTCAATTGC
The DNA here is from genome assembly GCA_927349885.1 of Psylliodes chrysocephalus. Taxonomy (NCBI): domain Eukaryota; kingdom Metazoa; phylum Arthropoda; class Insecta; order Coleoptera; family Chrysomelidae; genus Psylliodes; species Psylliodes chrysocephalus. Next base: position 97,693,902 of record OV651813.1, read on the forward strand.
TACAATAATTAATAGTTTTTAACTATAAATTGTAGTAAAATTTTCTACAAGTCTACTACTACAACACTGTAGTAAAATTTTCTAGTCATATTTTTTTCCGTGTAAAGTGAAAACCGCAGGTGGATCAGTGCATTTATTTGAGAGTTATCACAGACGACCAGGCAGATTATTTTTACGTTTTTGTCTAGGAAACAGGTAGAAAATTGCGGACAAGAAAAAGTGAGGACAAGAAAATGTTCTCGTCGACACGAATGAAATACTGAGGCCTCATAGGTACGTAGCCATTAAAATACAGATATTTTAATTTGTAATAATTTAATTTATAAACCTTATACTCATAGGTACTTGGAAGTTAAAATTTAAAACACACATATATATCGCATGTTTTTGTTAATTACCTATATAAAATTAATGATACATTTAGCAGTATTTTCTTTAAATTCATATAAGATTGATTCAATGATCACTTATAATGAAAATTCTACCAAAGATTACATATTTTTCTGAATAATTAAATGTTGAACTATTATCAATAATTTTAAGATTGTAAAGATATAGTAAATACCTTAGACACAGGTATTTTAGGAAACAATAGAGAATAAAATTAAAATTTTTGAATATAAATTACACAAATAAAAATAACAAAAATAACATACCTATTGTGATAAACGGATTCAGTCCAACGTCATAAAAACACTTTGTTTCTAAGAGGATCCACAGGTTTCAATAAAGCTAGTGTTATTTTTTTTTTTACCAAAAATACAAGTTTTCAGCTAACCGCGTATATAATGTAGAAGAAACCGGCCTTACGGTAATCCAAAAGAAGGAAGTGAATGTATTTGGTCGGAAAGGAAAGAAACAAATACCTTCTTTGACTTCTGCTTTAATAACCCTAATTGCGTGCATTAGTGAAGCTGTAGATTTTGTACCCCATGTTCATTTTCCGGGGTAAAAAGCACCTGGAGCCACTATAATAACTTCTTCGTCATATAAAGAAGAGCTCTCTAAGAACGTTAATAAAGAAGTTATCAGCAAAGCTGTTAAAAATGTAAAAAAAAGTTTTTTAATAAAGAATCCAGTAAGACTTTGAAAAAGAAAAAATATAATTTTTTCCAGCAGACTAGGATCAAATTTGGATAAAATTTTTGGAAAAAAACCAGATCATGAAGATGCTTATTGCCTTTTTTGTGATGCAAATTTTTCCGAAGACCAACGAGGTGAACTGTGGGTACAATGTCTAATGTGTCAGATGTGGACTTATGTAGGCTGCGTGGGTACAGAGAAAGACGAATATGTCTGCGATTATTGTAGTTAGTTGAAATAAAGCTTTAAAAATTCATCTTGTTAACTTATTTTTGATGATAGCCCATATTTATAGCATTTGGTCCTCCAGGAACACTTGGCGTGGCCGTTTGGATGTCGGCGATTTCGACGCCGGCCATTTCGACGATGGATATTTCGGCGTTGGAAGTTTTGGCAAACTTAACAATATAATTTTTATAAATTTTAAATAATTGTTATATTTATTATAATTAGGTTTATTATAATTAAATAATAAAACTGTTTTCGTATCGAAATGAAGACTAAAATAAAATGTATATATACTATTGCTCTTCGGCAGGTAGGTCTTCCTCTAGAACATCATAGGCATAATCTAAATGATCGTAGGAACAAATGTCAAAGATATCACCATTCTGCCATTTAGAGAGAATTGCAGATCAGCATTGTACTCTCTCGTATGTCCCATAGAAGCCACTTGTTTCCTCATATTTTAGGCCAAGTGAAGAAAACAACCATTTATAGTAATGTTTGTTCGAAATCGCAATATAATATTCTGGGTTGCAAATTTGGAACAATTTCTTTACTTCACTATTAACATTCATATAAAACATTTATCCCATTCCTATGCAATACCTCACTTATTTCAATACTCTACTCATTTCATAATAAAACTTACAGCGGTTTTAACATACATACCAAAAAATAGTAATCCCGACGCCGAAACGGCTGACGCCGAAACGGCCAACGGCGAAATGGCCTGACGTCCAAATGGCCACGCCGAAACGGCCTCGTCCAAATGTCCTAAACCCCTGTATATCTACTAGTTATTTAGCTAGATTTAGAAAAAAAGAATTGGACGAGCTAGACTCTTCAAAAAAATTTAATACTAAATGTGTCTTTAAAAAACTTATTGGAGCTTTATAATATTGTATTGGTTGTATTTTACAATTTTATTGTAACATCAATATTCAGAGGTCGGCATAAGTCTGGCAACGCTCGAAAAATCGGCATAAGTCTGGCCAAAGTTATCTGGAAATGAATGCTCGAAAATTTACGTCGACAAATGGACAACGATTCAACACTCGCGAACATCCGTCATTTCATGCAGGATGAAGCTTCGCCGCACTACGTGTTATATATGCGGGAGGTCCTTAATGATTATTTTGGAGAATGGAAAGGCAGATAAGGAATCTTTGAATGGCCCGTACGGTCCTGTGACCTGACACCCTGCGATTTCTTCATGTAGGGCCTTCTCAAGGACCGCGTTTTTGCAAGAAGACCACGCACCCTTCCCAAGCTCCGAACAGCAATTGAATAATTTTAAAATCTTCGCGGACACCTTACATGCTTCGCCTGACCTGTCTTTCCGTAGCGAAACGTTGCCGTCAATGCATTGATCAAGATGGGCATCAATTTGAACACTTTCGTATCCCTTTTGTAATTTTTTAGAATAAATTCATTTTGACGCTGCATTTTTTTAATGCAAATTTGTTGCCTGACTTATGCCGACCCCTGTACTTCCCTCTACGATTCATATACAGCTTTATGTGAATTTTCCATTGGCAAGGCAGGGCTGTTAATAATTTTTTTGAATACATGGTTGTAGTATACGTCGCTTTTTCTTTCACAGCTTCTATATTATCTTAAATTTGGTTTTCTTTAGAGTTGTTTCGCCATTGGGGAAAACGTCATTATTTGGCTAGCAACATGTGGACTGACAAGTGCAGTGTAGGTTGGAGCGTGGTCGTGATAAAGAAACCATGACTTTTTTTAAATCTGTCTCTTTCGTTTTCAAATTCTACGAATTCAGCATTAGCTCTTATACTTAACCGACGATTTTTTTCGCAGCAATGCATGCTACATCTGCGATCGCTTATCGTCTCTTTTTGAACTACTCAAAAACTTAAGTAAGTAAAAAAAAATGCGTTTTAATGGCAGACTTTTCAAGTTTTATCAGGAATTTATTATTTGAACACTTAAATATTTTCCCTATACAGCAGAGGCTCATTTTATGGTCCAATTTAGGAGAAAGCAATATATAGGAAGTAGCCACGTGACACAATCGTTTTTCCTTTGATCTTAACGCGATCACCATTTGTCTGCAGATCGATCAGTCCAGTTATTATTTATTATTTATAAAAAACACCCTTTACCATTCTAGAGGCCTGAACCTACTGAACATTGCGTATAAAGTGTCAGAATATTAGAAATATATTGTAATGACTCCGTCTTTTGACGTGTGATACGAAAAGGGCTTAATGGTGTCATATATCCGTCTGTTAGCGTTGGCGTTAAAAAATTATTTAAAAAGGCCTTAGGGGTGTGGCGCCGATGGTAATGGGATGTGCTTTTTATTAGATTTCGTTTTTGTGTGTCAGGGGAATGGAATTTTTTTGAAAGTTAAAGTAGTTTTTTCTAAAGTTAAATAAGTTTAAAAAAAAATATAAAAGATACAGAAGGTACAGAAGAATTTTTATTTAAAAGTAAAATAAAAAAGAGCAGAGATGCTGAAAGGCCGAGATGCAGAACAGAAACCAGAAATGGAGGCAAACCAGGAGTAAGAGGAGGAAGCAAAGAAGAGCAGTGAAACGAGGCAGAAAAAGAGCCGTAGGAAGACAAAGCAGAAGTTTGAGCAAGAGTCCGAGTAAAGAAAGAGAAAAAAATAAAAAAGGATATTTAGTGGTAACTTAACTCGGTGCTACCCACTTTGGTAAGCTAGCTTGACGCTCGGTTTTAATAGAGTATTTCGATCTTTATATTGTTATTTAATAGCCTACATTTTCTTGAGAGTAGAAAATCTATTAAGAAGTAATTTAATAACCACTCTACAGTAATTTTCTAACTAAACATTTAAAAACAAAAACACCTTCTTGCTACTCGACTTTAACAAGGCGCTTATTGTCTAAAACAACTGTGCGACTGGTAAAATGCGATATTCGTGAAATTTTAAGATGTCAATTACACGTTCCAGAACAAAGTTACTCGTTTCTAAAGGAAATTTTCATTCTTCGCGGAAAGCGAATAATTCCAGACTCAATTCTTAACCGCTTGCATTTCGGTCGGGGCAAAGAAGCCATTTCTGAGTTTATCTGGCACCATATTTGGCTGGAAACTGTATACTTCGCTTCCGGTTTACGTATTCAAATTAGCTTTCATAGGGATTATGAATATATACGAAGAATAAATCAGATGTGAAGTCGGGCGTAATGACTATTTGCAAAATTCATCTTATAGCATACCGGTACGTGTGCCTCAATATGAAGATTTGGTGGTCTAGTAGCCATAATTGAAATGTAGTTAGAATTAATTAATATCAAAGTGATTGAAACCGATTTCGTGTTTGCATGCTAATCATTTATATACACTCACCGGCACGAAAAACGGAGCAGTTAAATTTTTTTAAACAAACTTAAAATTTTAATGCTTTGTGATGTTTTATTATTATAATATCTTAAACATAAACAAAACAACATGTTTTAAGTATTTTCTAACAACAATTGAACCTTTATTTGAAGAAAAAAAGGGTTTTGTAACAATTTAAAAAACGAAGACGAAAAAGCACAAATTGGTGTTGTTGCTAAATGACCTTAAATTAATCAAAACTGAAACGAATTGCTAGCAAAAACTGGGTAGCCGCATTTTTAATAACGTGTGTTGCCCCCACGTGCTCGAATAATAGCCTGCATCCTCCTTGGCATGCCTAAAATTAAGTGGCGAATGTCCTCTTGAGGAATATGTTCCCTTTCCTCTAAAAGAGCTTGTTGCAACTGATTTAAAGTTAAAGGAGCAGGAACACGACTTCGCATCCTTCGCCCAAGCATGTCCCAAACATGTTCAATTGGGTTCGCATCCGGGCTTAACGCTGGCCACTCCATAACAGGAATGTTTACATCGTTTAAATACTGTTGAGTGATTCTCGCGATTTGAGGTCTGGCATTATCATGCATTAGAAAAAAGTCATTTCCAATAAAGTCATCAAAAGGGACAACAAAATCTTGGAGAATTTCATCAATGTACCTGGCAGCAGTTAAGGAGCCTCTCGGAAGGATGTACAATTCTGTGTGTGCCTCCATAGAAATTCCGGCCCACACCATAACTGAGCCTCCTTGGTAGCCTACCCTAGGACTGAAAGTACATTCTGCGAAACGCTCTTGTGGTCTTCACCATACTTTCTCACGACCATCTGGAGACCGCAGGCTAAATCTGGACTCATCCGTAAACAAAACGCGCCCCCATTCATTTTCACCCCAGTGCTCATGATTTCTGGCAAACTGAAATCGTGCAATACGATGACGCCTAAGAAGCTCTGGGCCTGTTGCAGGTCTACGACTGGTAAGATTGGCTTCTCCGAGTCTTCGTCTTACTGTCCGTTCACTTATGTTGGTTTGCCGGACGTGATGAAGTCGATTTCTGATTTCAACAGCCGTAGCATGACGATTTCGCAGACTTTGTAAGATGATAAAGCGATCATCATCAGCGCTAGTTCTTCGTTGGGGACCAGTTCCAAGTCGTCTGATGTAAGCTCCAGTTTCCAAAAAAACGTGTAAAAATACGGTGCACAGTGCTATTGGATATGTGATACTGTTGGGCAACATATCGCTCACTTCTTCCGTCTTGAAGCAACGCAACAATAGCAGCCGCTATTTCGGGATTAACAGCCATAATTTTGTAGGTGAAATAAATGCAGCACAACTTTAAAACGTGTTTCGATCTGTCAAATTTCTCAAAACAATGAAAACAACAGCATTGTTGGTCATGGTTTCATAGCCAACTATGCACTTTGAAGTGATAAGTCCGTTCAATTTTTGATTTTTATTCAAAAACGCTTTTTTTCTTTAAATAAAGGTTCAATTGTTGTTAGAAAATGCTTAAAACACGTTGTTTTGTTTATGTTTAAGATATTATAATAATAAAACATCACAAAGCATTAAAATTTTAAGTTTGTTTAAAAAAATTCAACTGCTCCGTTTTTCGTGCCGGTGAGTGTACATTCAAGACATGAGATTTCATTTGTTTTTATTTTACCCAAGGTGCGGGTAGATTTATCTCAATATACGGGTTCTTTAGTATAATATCATTGAAATAATTAAAATAATATAAAAGCAGTGAAAGCCAATTCAATACTGGCTTAATTTTATGCCATTAAGGAATAAGGAGATTATACAGGGCGTTTCATAAATTGAAGTGTTCCGTTCAAAATTTGAAACAGTACGAAGTATTGCTTTAAATGCAGGTAATAACTCAAATATTAAACTTTTTACCTATGGATCAGGCATGGGCGGGGTGTTGTGAAAATTTGAAAAATTAAATTTGGAAATCGAATTTCGGCTTGGAAAAAATGGTCAAATGACATAAGTTAGATCTATTACGATTTAGAATTTTGTTTCGACGTTTTAGCACCCCCTAAATTAATTTTAAAATTTTTAAGTATTGTGAAAATTCAAAAAATAAAATTTAAAAATCGAAATTCGGCTGGGAAAAAATGGTCAAACGACATAAGTTTAAAATTAAGATCTAATACGATTTAAAATTGTGTTTTGACATTTGACCAGCCCCTAAAATAATTTTAAAGTTTTTAAATAGTGTGAATTTTTTCTAATTTTCACAGTATTTGAGAACATGAGAATTATTATATGAAGTGTTCAAACGTCAAACCGTTATGACTCTTTATTGTAAACTTATGTTGTTTGAACTTTTTTTCTAAGCCGAAATTCGATTTTCAAATTTTATTTTTCGATGTTTCACACTACTTGGAAACACTAAAATTATTTTAGCAAGTGGACAAACATTAAAACATAACTCTTTTTTTGATTTCCAAATTTTATTTTTCGAATTTTTAGAAACACTAAAATTATTTTAGGGTGTGGTCAAACGTCAAAACACAATTCTAAATCGTAATAGATCTTAATTTTAAACATTTGTCGTTTGACCATTTTTCCAAGCCGAAATTCGATTTTCGAATTTTATTTTTCGAATTTTCACAATACTTCATCATCTGAATTAGGGCGTGGTTCAAAGCTCACTTGTACTGAAGCTCTAGGCTTATTGTACCCCTCACAGTTTCTATCCCATCAGATTGATTTTCTTGATGAATTCAAGAATATGTCTGATGGGCGCTTTCGCGATTTCTTCAGGTTCCGGATATTGTACCCCGAAGTACCATTCCCGTTCCCATTTAAGGTTCCGGCAGTGGCATAGTATGTGAATAGGAGTTTCGTCCTCCTCTTTACATATTCTGCATAGGGAGTCATCAGATATCCCTAAGAGATTTTGGTGTCTTCTAAGGCCGCAGTGTCCCGTAAGGAGTCCTATTACGGCCTTGAGTTCGCTTCTGCTAAGGTTTAGCAGTTGATGTTGTCTGCTCGTGGATGGCCCCTCTATGAATCTTTTGGACTGTCTAAGTCCAGGAAGTTCTATCCAGAGCCTATGGTGTTCTCTTTTTATTTGTTCCTTTAACACCCATTTAACATGTTGGTATGAGATACCACATGTGGGTTCTGGTCCAATAAGAGTTTTTTCCGCTCCCTTCCTTGCTAGAAGGTCTGCTTTCTCGTTTCCAAACACTCCCTCATGTCCTAGCACCCATTCAAGGGTAATCTTGTTATGTTCTGCCAGAGCCTGAAGGGGATTGTTGGCAATCAAATATTGATTTAGATTGTACTTCTACCCTTTTTAGTGCTTTAAGGGCTGCCTGACTGTCTGTCATGATAACGATTCTCTTATCTCTAAGAGAGTCATTTAGCATGACTTTGGCGCAGGCATTTATTGCTGCTACTTCAATCTGGAAGACTGTTGTCAGTGACCCCAGGTTCAAACTAATTGTCCTCCCTGAGTTCTCATGGTAGATCCCAGCTCCTGTGCTGTTTTTCATTTTCGAACCGTCTGTATACCAGATTGATTCGTTTTGTTTTTCCCTTTTTTCCCGGCTTTTGGCCCTTTCTGGTATTTGAATATCAAAAGGTTTCTTGAAGTCGTGAATAATGGGCGTTCTATCCGATGGCATTCTTAGTACCGGATTTTGTTTTAATTTCTCTAATATCATTGTGTGGTGTCCTTTTCTCGAAAGTTCCCATCCAAATCCATTAGTAAACAGCCTGTATGCCGCCGCCATAGCCTCCTTCTCCACCACAAGGTGAAGTGGAGGAAGACCTAGCAGTAGCTCCATTGCTGCTGTGGGCGTAGTTCTAAATGCCCCTGTTATTATTAGGCAGGCTAGTCTTTGTACCTTGTCTAATTTTCTGTTAGCTGTTATGCTTTTAGTCTTGTGCCACCATATGACTGATGAGTAAGTTATGACCGGTACTACAACCATAGTGTAAAGCCAGTGCATCATACTTGGTTTAAGCCCCCAAGCATTCCCTACTATCCGTCTACAGGCCCATAGTATTCTTACAGCTTTTTCTGTTGTTTTTTCTATATGGCTACAGAAGCTAAGCTTGTCATCGAGAGTGATTCCAAGATATTTAACCTCCTTTGCCATTTTTAGATGTTGTCCCCACATATAAAGCTCCTTCATTCCTTGAAGGTTCCTTTTTCTTGTAAATGCAACAACAGAGGTTTTTGTCGGGTTTGTGGACAGTCCCTCTTTTAGGCACCATCTTTCGACGATATTTAGTGCCCGCTGCATCCTTTCGGATACAACAGTCCCAAATTTACCGTTTACTACGATGCTTATGTCGTCTACAAATGCTTGCGTGTATAAGTTTTCTCTCTCTAACTCCCACAAGAGGTCATCAACCACCAAGGTTCACATAAGAGGAGACAGCACTCCTCCCTGCGGGCATCCCTTGTTAACTGAGACCTCTCTTGTTGTGTTAAGGAGATTACTGGTAATGGTCCTATGATTAAGCATGAACTCTACCCACTTCGTAATGCAGTGGGCTACTCCACGCCTTTGCATAGATCCCAATATTGACTTGTATGAAGCCGAGTCAAAGGCTCCTTCTATATCTAGGAAGACTCCTAGTGCTATTTCTTTGCTTTCCAATGCTTGTTCAGCCCGTTGAGTTAGCCTATGTATGGCTGCATCGCAAGACTTTCCAGATTGGTAGGCAAACTGGTATCGATGTATCGGTTTATCCCGTAGAACATCATCCCGTATATATCTATCGATCAATTTCTCCAATGTTTTTAGGAGAAATAACGTTAGGCTGATTGGTCTGAAAGATTTCGTCTCCTCGTAGAAAGCTTTCCCGGGTTTGGGAATGAAGACCACTCTTGCACACCTCCAGCTTTGTGGAACATATCCGAGGGCTATGCTAGCTCGGAATAGTTTACACAGTGGTCCCTCCAGTATTTCCTGGCCCTTTTGTAGGAGTGCCGGGATTATACCATCAGGTCCAGCTGTTTTGTATGGTTGAAAGGAATTTATCGCCCACACAAGTTTTGTTCTGTTTACTATTGAGTTTGCAAGAGACCAGTTTGTTTTTGAGGCCCTAGAAATTAGTGCCTCAGTACTCCTGTTCTCTTGGTCAAGAATAATCTTACATCCAGGAAAGTGTGACTTTAGTAGTAAATCTAAGGTCTCCTCCTCTGTTTTTGTAGGTTCTCCTTGTTGATTTTTCAGAGATCCCATGCATCCTTGCTTATCTCTCTGTAGAGTTTTCCTGAGCCTGGCACATTCTGGAAGGCTTTCAATGCCGTCACAGAATTTTTTCCAGGAATTTTCTTTAGCTTTCCTAATGGCATAGCCATATTCTCTCCGGTACGCCTTATAGGCTTCCCAGTTCCCCGACCTTTTAGACAGGTTGAAGAGTTTACGAACTTTTGCTCTTTTTTTGGAAAGGTCTCGATTCCACCATACAGCGTCTCGATCCTCTTTCCTAATTTTTAAAGGGCAGTTTTTTTCAAATGTGTTGGTTAGGGTTCGTGTCAGAAACTCTGACATAAACTCAACTTCCACTGAATTCTTCGGTATCGGAGGACAGTCCTCCAGTCCCTGTTTGAGTTCTTCCTTGAAAGCTCCCCAGTTACAGGTCCTAGGATTACGATATTTCACAATACTTAGAAACTTTAAAATTATTATAGGGTGTGGTCAAACGTCAAAATACAATTCTAAATCGTTATAGATCCTTATTTTAAAATTATGTCGTTTGATCATTTTTTCCAAGCCGAAATTCGATTTCCAAATTTTATTTTTCGAATTTTCACAATACTTAGAAACAATAAAATTATTTTAGGGGGTGGTAAAACGTTAAAACACAATTCTTAATCGTAATAGAATTAAAATTTAAACTTATGTAGTTTGACCATTTTTTCTAAGTCGAAATTCGATTTCCAATTTATATTTTTCGAATTTTCACAATACTTAGAAATATTAAAATTATTTTAGGGGGTGGTCAAACGTCAAAACACTATTCTTAATCGTTACAGATCTTAATTTTAAACTTATGTCGTTTGACCATTTTTTCCCAGCCTAAATTCGAGTTTTCAATTTTATTTTTTGAATTTTCACAATACTTAGAAACTTTAAAATTATTATAGGGAGTGGTCAAACGTCAAAATACAATTCTCAATCGTTATAGATTCTAATTTTAAACTTATGTCGTTAGATCATTTTTTCCAAGCCGAAATTCGATTCCAAATTTTATTTTTCGAATTTTCACAATACTTAGAAACAAAATTATTTTAGGGGGTAGTCAAACGTCAAAACACAATTCTAAATTGTAATAGATTTTAAATTTAAACTTATGTCATTTGACCAATTTTTCCAAGCCGAAATTCGATTTTCGAATTTTATATTTTGAATTTTCACAATACTTAGAAACTTTAAAATTATTTTAGGGGGTTGGTCAAACGTCAAAACACAATTCTAAATCGTAATAGATCTTAATTTTAAACTTATGTCGTTTGACCATTTTTTCCCAGCCGAAATTCCAGTTTTCAATATTATTTTTTGAATTTTCACAATACTTAGAAACTTTAAAATTATTTTAGGGGGTGGTCAAACGTTAAAACACAATTCCTAATCGTAATAGAATTAAAATTTAAACTTATGTAGTTTGACCATTTTTTCCAAGCCGAAATTCGACTTCCAATTTTTATTTTTCGAATTTTCACAATACTTAGAAACAATAAAATTATTTTAGGGGGTAGTCCAAAATACAATTCTAAATTGTAATAGATTTTAAATTTAAACTTATGTCATTTGACCATTTTTTTCAAGCTGAAATTCGATTTTCGAATTTTATTTTTTGAATTTTCACAATACTTAGAAATTTTAAAATTATTTTAGGGGATGGCCAAACGTCAAAACAAAGTTCTAAATCGTTTTAGATCTTAATTTTAAATTTATGTCGTTTGATCATTTTTTCCAAGCCGAAATTCGATTTCCAATTTTTATTTTTCGAATTTTCACAATACTTAGAAACATTAAAATTATTTTAGGGGGTGGTCAAACGTCAAAACACAATTTTTAATCGTTACAGATCCTAATTTTAAACTTATTTCGTTTGACCATTTTTTCCAAGCCGAAATTCGATTTTCGAATTTTATTTTTTGAATTTTCACAATAATTAGAAACTTAAAAATTATTTTAGGGAGTGGTCAAACGTCAAAACACAATTTTAAATCGTAATATATCTTAATTTTAAACTTATGTCGTTTGACCATTTTTTCCTAGCCGAAATTCGAGTTTTCAATTTTATTTTTCAAATCTTCACAATACTTAGAAACTTTAAAATTATTATAGGGGTGGTCAAACGTCAAAATACAATTCTAAATCGTTATAGATTCCAATTTTAAACTTATGTCGTTTGATCATTTTTTCCAAGCCGAAATTCGATTTCCAAATTTTATTTTTCGAATTTTCACAATACTTAAAAACATTAAAATTATTTTAGGGGTTGGTCAAACGACAAAACACAATTCTAAATCGTTACAGATCTTAATTTTAAACTTATGTCATTTGACCATTTTTTCCAAGCCGAAATACGATTTTCGAATTTTATTTTTTGAATTTTCACATTACTTAGAAACTTTAAAATTATTTTAGAGGGTGGTCAAACGTCAAAACATAATTTTTAACCATTATGGATACTTATTTTGTCCTTATGTAGTTTGATTATTTTTTGAACTAGAAATTAGATCGGGAACTATTTTCATTGAATTTTTAACCCCTCTGGGGTCTTTCAAGATATTTTAGGGAGTGATCAAATGGCGATACATAGTTTTAATCGTTTTTGTATCCTATCGTGTCTTTCTGACCATTGATCTATTTTTTAAAGTTAAAAACCATCCTAGAACTCCTGTTTTTCTCTAATTTAGCCCCTTTAAATTATTTTAAGGGGTGTTAAAAACAAATGAAAATCGGATAAGAACATATGAGTTTTTTACATTATTTTCACGTGTATAATATACTCGTAAAGTTTGGTGCGCTCCTCCCGACTCACCCTGTATATACCCCTGAGGTATCTCCTTTATAACAAAAAGAGAATCATAGAAATCGGACGACTTGATACATAATTATCGCTGAAAATACTAAAAACATTGTTAGATCTTGACTAAGTTTATATGGGACCACCCCTGAGGTGTCCTCTTTCTAACAAAAAGACTCATAGAAATCGGACAACTTTATAAAAAATTATCGCTGAACATATTCCGCCGAATTGAGAATCTCCTCCTTTTTTGAAGTCGGTTAAAAATAAATATGAATTACAACTTTTTGTCCATATGACATTTCTTATTTTAAAATACACGATAATTTTTGTTATATACAGAAAGTTATATAAAGAAATATATAATTCATCCATTTGCGTTTCGTTTTTCGGTAAAAAATTTTTTTTAAAATAACCAGATTCTCCAAAGAAAAAGTCTTCTCAACAGATTAACACAATAAATAAATAAATCAGCACTATTAAAAATGAATCTATTGATATGTGATTTGTGACCAAAATATATCTCAAAACTGTGGCGAGTTAAAATCTTACAAATTTAATTCGAGATTGCAGAAAAGATGTAGCAACGTAAAAAAAATGGATCGTCTATTCTTTTTTCTATAATTCTTTCTACTCCTTACTATGCCCTGTATTATAGTGGTATGTTGATAATTTCGTTCTATCTCTGTCAAATGGTGTGCTAGGTCATTCTTTCTGTACTTAATCTATACTTTAAAAAAATAAAAAATTACCTACCGACGTCGCGTCGTTTTGTAGAAATTAATAGTACTATTAACGTCGTCAGTGATTATTTCGCATATTTGCACGAGACTCATTTTTTAACTAGACTAGAATGATAAAATTGGAAGCTTGCTAGGATTTTTGGAGACTATAAGAAATGACAATTCTCGTATTCTAAAGAATTTCAGTTTTCTCGTAACTACCACAGAACTGGCGTCTCTGCTGCAATACGCGATTGATCCACAAATTGCGCAAAACATATTCTCAATAAAATTTCAGCAGAGTGCAATGCGCTCTCTGGAAACATTCAAGCATTGCCCGAGAACACTCAGAATAAAAAAAGACTGAAATATCAAGTCAACAGCCATTAAACTCATAAAACTCGGAAAGTAATGGAAATGGCTTTTCCTCTCCAGACAAGACTAAGACAATAAAATATCTAGAGGGTTCTTAGCTTGGTGAAATATATTATTGATTACGTTTCTACCTACTTAAACGTCTTATTTTCCCGCTTTTCGGCCTAGTCGGGTTACAAAGAAAACGAGGAAAATGGTAATGGGGTACCGGTTCAGACGCTGCAGGAATTTTAGATTTGGATTTAGAAGGTAATTTCGCAGTGAAATAAAGATATATTGATTGTTCGAAATTGTAGGAGTAGATATTGAAAAGTTCCTGAATCCCTACTCGACGAGTTTCTAATATTTTATTCTAAGCAATTGGTGGTCTGTTTCTTATTAGATGATAATATAATATCTCAAATAAGTTCATAATACATGTTTCCTGTTATTCAACAATTTTGCATTACATATTCGCGAAAAAGTATGAGACTTTTGAATTTAATAACTTTCCAAACAACTTATTTTTATTATTCTCGAGTAATACAGATGATCAATAACATTACATAATTTCAAAAAGACAACTCGGCTTCCAAAGTAACAAATCAACTGAGAATTCTGTAGCGGAGTTTAAAAAACAAATTTACACATCAATGTACCAGAGTAAGCTATCAGTAGCTGTATTCCTGAATGTTGCCAAGGCATTTGACACTGTTGATTACCAGATTTTGTTAGAAGCATTGGCAGAAGTAGGAGTAAGGCATTAGATCTTTTTTAGAGCTTTCTGTTGAATAGAAAGTAATGCGTTCAAATAGAAGAACACACAAACAGTGTAAAGGGTGTAAAATGTTGAAAACCCCAAGGTCCAATTTTGTTTAATATATATATTAATTATTAATTATCATTGAATAATCAGGGTTAGAACAAGCTTTGCCAATGACATCGTTGTTTTCTAATCATCAGATAGGTGGAAAGACTTAAAGATAGAAGAGGATGACTGAAAGATCCTTTTTAATAGGTTTGATCACAGGTATCTTATGAAAATTATAGAAAAACATAATTTTTGTCTCTAACAAGTTACGAAAGCAAACAACCTAACTACAATACTCTAAATATAATATATAATGTATGTAACAAAAGTTTTAAGACAAAAATCAACTTAACACTATTTATTTAAATTTTCAACTTTACTTTAACTATGTAAACGGTTAACGACTAATATCATTTCTTAATAATAAGAATATCCTACAATGTCCTACAAAATGTATCAATTTTAATTATTTATACATACTGTCACCTTTTTAATTTTACCAACTAACTCTAATATTGTTCCTATTATATTAGGAATTACTGTATTACTTATAGACGTATGGTCCACCGAGGCCAAAACTAGTCGCTCCTGTACCTATTTATTTATAATAAAATTTATGTGGTACTGATTTTGAGGTTCTATTCTTTACTAGAGATATGGATAATTTATCATTCTTAAGGGTATATAATAATGCAGCTAGCAACCTATGTTCTTCAGTCTGTCGTAGTGTCTCATAAGTGATTGGATAGTAGCAACAGATTTCCCGAATATTTTGGTAGATTATCCTCATCTATTATCATAAGCTTTCCCGTTTAATAATGTACAATATTCGTCTTTGGGGCGTATCTGTATCTATAACGTGTGGAGGGTGGGTTATCCCCACTACACTTTGGCCTCACTAATCCCATTGTCCATCCTACTAAGAGAATAGACACCTTCTAGCTTTTGAGCCACTCTACAGATTTAATATAGATGACAACGTTGCCAAGAATTGCTTTTCTTATATCGGCCGGCATTAGCCGATACTCGCTGAACACACATCTTCTAATGAATGATCGCGTCGGGCAAACGTAGAGGATATGCTCGATGGTCTCATCTTTTTTTTCGCACCCCCTGCGGTGTGCGGACTCAGCCCGATGGTATGGAGATGCTTCAGTACTTGACAATGACCAGACCAGACCAGCCTGTGATCAGGCGCAGATTTAGTCTAGTCATAGTCAAGTATTTGTTTGCTATAGTATTGTACGAATTATTTAAAACTTCCCTGGCAATTCGTGAATTTCTTGTTTTATCCCATCATTCCTTGAATTTTACAAGGGAATGTCCTTTAATTGGGTCTGTCACTTTTTTGATGTTGCCAGTCCAATAGAAGAGCCAGGTCCAAAAATTATTTCGTTGGCCGCCTTTTTGACTAGTGCATCAGTAAGGTTACCTTTCGATTTGGCGCTACTTTTGATCCATCTTGAGGTGACCACATTGTTGATGGATACTTCGGCCAAAGTCACCACGACACATGCGTCATACATACACTATCTACTTTAGATATCCTTACTTCACGTGGAGCCATACTGAAGGATTAAACTCGCCTGTTGGAACCTCGGTTGCCAAACAATAACATTATTATTTATATACACACTGTAAGTTATAATTTTTATTAGTCACTAATCCTACAATTATTATACACTTTATACGTATCAGTATTTATTTAAACATATAATTTAATGGAATCTTTTAAACAATAAGCTCCCAATCTGATGATTAATCAAAAAATTTACATCTCCAAATATTTATCTACAGATGGGATCAAATTAAAACTTGAAACCCCACAGTCTCATGACATTCTAGTACTAACCCTGAGTAAATTCGTAATCTATTCAGAGTGAGTAGTGCGTGTCTGCCATTAGAATAGATGATCATGTTTCTTCCAGTGATATTGTTTCTGGAGATTTCTTTTGCTACTATGGGAATCCCCGTGTGCTCGGTTTGAACTACACTGGCGCAATTACTCACAGCACATTTTATGTTGAGATTTAAAGGTCTGGAGTATATTCCAGATCCTGAGCCTTGTTTAGAACCGTCGGTGTAGATATGATTCATACCTTTCACTTCCAGCTATTCTATTTATTCTGTTATAACTTGATATGGCTTATGGAAGATATATCTCGGTGACATGGAGTCCATGTTCGCTTGAATCAGTGGAATCATATCGAGCGCCTCCTGCCAAAAGCGACACAGGTTTTAATCCAATCGTGCGCAGGCGTGTCATTGTCATTAAGGAAACTCCTGTTATGTTAAGACATGCTGTTCTTTAAATTTGTTTTAGTATGTTAGCATAGGTTTTATAATGGCACAGTAAGCTCATGTGACGACTCTGGGCGAGAAACCCCAGTTACGCCACAGCATCCGGCGGCATTGTTCATAAGCAATGTATGCCTCTGTATGACTCAGTTTTTTAAGTGTGGGTTATTTATTGCTAGCATTTTGTTTAACAGTTTAGAACCAATTTATAGTATATTATTCAGCGAGCGGTAATGTAGGTCATAACTTACGCAGATGAAGTTTGCAGCGTAAGCCGCAGACGAGTGCCGTAATTCGTCAAGTGAGTTACAACCATTATCGCAATTTAAATACTATACTTTATCTACGACTAAAACAATAAATACATATAGCAAGTATAGAGAACTTTATTCACAAATCTTAATAGTTATAACAATGGTATAAAAGATTTAGTTGTAATTACTCATTTTGTTGATTAATGGGATTAACTGTAAAGTTTGAAGAACCAGTTAACTGAATATGCGGGACTGAAACATGCAAGTATATTGTTTATTTATGTTTGTTGCATTTCTGTTGTAGATGTACTAACTGGTTGAGGTGTTATAGAACTGAATATTTTATTTGCAGTATTTGTCTTATTATTTTCGAATTCATCAATGTACTCCTCAATAAGCGCCAACCGCCATGGAGCTTCAGTGCATTATATCCCGTCCAACGTCTACAAATAAAATTTCCGACGAGTGACGAAAACAATAATCTTTATATAAATTACTATCTGGTAATTTTAAAAATGTAGCAATGCTTTCCCCATTACTCCAAATTTGTTAATGCCAATTCTTTGTAATATTTACTATTTTAAAATTTAAAGAATAATATCGTTGGTAATATCTATATTGAAGTCAATTTTTTGGCAATTTTTGTTTTTATATTTGTTACTATGACCATAAACCTAGATCCATGATCTTCTAAACCTGCAGATTACATAGAGTTCAATTCTGTTGCACCCATAATGCCTATTATTTAAGCAACCTAAAATAATTACATACCCAATTATCGTAGGAGCCCAGCGTGAATTATGCTGTTTGTTAATAGATACTATTAATTGCTCGAAAGCAATTAAATAATTAATACATAATATAATAGGAGAAGATAAAAGATATTAGAGGATAACTTCACTCTACCTGCCTTTAATTTGATTATGCAATTAGGAGTATTTTTTCGTTGGTAGTAAAAGTAACCTTTTTAAAAAGTTTAACTGAACTCAAGCAGTTCCATGTATCTTAATCCCCATGCGGCAATGCAATTAAACATTACACTAAGGGCTAAATTCTAGGATGCCATGTATCAATAATTCTTGCTTTGGACATAATGAGGATGACGGCTCCTCTGGATATACTTCAATACCCGTTGCAGTAATATACAAAGGAGTAGTTGTTTTCTGAAAGAAAACAGTCATCCGTATTTTAGGTAACATATGGTTTTGAGTTTTATTTATTTTAAATTTGAAATTTTAATTTTAAAAGAATTCAAACTTTTTGAAAATACCCTAGTACTTTTTTTTTTCTATACCAAAAAATACGAAACTACCAAATTCATTTCGAGATATTGACCAAAACTTCTAAATGTAATTACGATGACAGTTCTGGCATTACTATAACAACTGGTAGTTTAAATTTTACATTTTTACATTATAGTATTTCACACCCTGTCTGACACTGAAAAGTGACTTTTGCTGAAGATCACATCAAGCCATTAACACAAGAAATAACATTTCAGAGTGTTATTCATTTTTAAGAATCGGCTAAGGCGTTTCCGAGATACAATTTCGGGAGCAGTTTATACAGTTGTTACGTTATTAAAAAATTAGAAAAAAAAGAATTATTTCAAATGTTTATTGTAAAATGTGATTGTTGAAATGCTCACTAATTAAATAATGTATAATATCCAATCTATATAAATCATAAGGTTCTTCTTTACGAACGCCACAAGCAACAAGCCTTTCGCGTGCAATGCATTTCAACAAAGAAAATGTTTCCACATTTGTTAATAAGCTTTCAGAAGTTCTTCAAAGGCACAATTTTGAGCTGCAAAATATATATGACCACCAATGTGTATCGTCCCAAAAAAAAATCTTTTGTCAGAGATAGACCGGTTGGCTGTGTAGGTAGTGCAAATAAGTCGGGGTGGATGCAAGAGGAGGATTTTTTGATATTTATGACCCACTTCGTAAAATATACCAAACCTAGCATCATTAATAAGATTTTAGTTCTACTCGATAACCATGGTTCCCATTTATACATTTCACTAATAGATTATTGTAGGGACAATTTTGTACCGCTACTGTCATTTTCACCGCCCACGTCTCACAGGCTTCAGCCGTTAGATCGGGGCATATCTGGTCCTTTTAAAAAATATTTTAACAATGCGGATGAAAAACAATCCTGGCAAACAGACGACAATACATGACCTGCCTTCGATAGTAAGAGAATCTCTTCTTCTAGCCATCACTCCAAAAAATATTATGTCTAGATTTTCTTGTACTGGAATCTACCCTTATAATCGCGAGATATTTGATGAAGCAGATTTTTCCCCATCCAATGTTACCGACAGACCTTCGGACCATGAGACTGAAATAGAAAATTTAATGATTGATAAGACTGACTATGAACATCCTACCCAGACCGGATCTTTGGTTGAAGTGGAACTTGGCAACGATATGAATAGAAATAATAGTTCCGAAAAGTATATTGATGATCCCACTTGTTTAAGAACATCGCATTTAGACGCAAAAACGCCAACGACAATCATACTGCCTAAATCCATAAAACCTTATTTAAAAGGTGACTTCAAGAAATCGAAAAAGGGAGGCAGAACTAAAGGAAAAACTGCAATATTGACTTACACTCTCGAAAAACTTGAAATTGAGGAACGAAGCCCTAAAATAAAAGTTTCTTTAAAGGCGCTCTCAGAAATAAAACCTATAGAAAAGAGGAGCAAAGGGAAGATGACCACCAGAAAAAACGATTTAGCAACGAAAACCAAAGAAATGGATTTGGACTCGGAAGACGAGAAAACCTTTTGCTTACAATGTCGTGTGTGCAGGCAGTTGAGTTGCACAAATAAAAATGCCTTTTTATGTTTGCGTCAATTGTGAATCCGACGATGACCTAGACTAAATATGCATGATTAACTTTTTCCTGTTTTTGAACATAAATCTTATATTTTGTATCTGTAAAAAGTAGTGGAACTTAAAAATAATAGTTTTTAAAAATAAGATATAGAAGAAGAAATTTTGTTTAACATCTTAAAAAAGTTTAAATTATTTATATAAATATATATTCTTAACAAATATTTTGAATTTTTGTTACAATTCCTGTCTCCTCTACTAATCATGTTAAAAAAGATTTTTGAAATGTCTGAAAGCTAACGGGGGCTTTTAGTAAAAATTTTTTTAGTTTGTGTGTATTTTAATAAAAAATAATAAGATTATTTAAACTTTTTAAACTACATATATTTTGTTGCAGAAAACTGAAAATATTTTTAAAAAGTGCATACCTGAGACAGAGAATGTCTAGGGGTGACCAAAAATTTAGAAAAATGTGAATAACGCCAAATCCTATAGAATTAGAATGGGTAATTAGGGTATTGTTGTTTATGCTGAATATCAATTTTAAAAAAATATATAGAATTCCATTTAAAATAATGAAGTTAGTGGTTACTTCCGGTATAACCGGAAGTCACACATGGTTCATTTTATTTTTTTTTAAGGCAGCATTTTCGATTGTGTATAACCAGATATTGGTAAAAAAAATAATTTATTCTCCATAAAGTGGTAATGTCCGCCTTACGTGGGACACGGTGTATATATTTGACTGACTTCGGATGTTGAGACAATAGACAAACGAATAGACCACTTTTGAATATTTATTAATTATAACGTTTTCAAATAAAACAGCCTGTTTTGTCACATTAACATTTCCAACCTTCAGTAGTAGCTACGTTCATCGACCCAGAATATAAAATTGTAGAGATTAAAGTTTGCTCCATAGACTTAAAATATTTTTAATTCCGCCAATAAAAATAATAGAAATCAGCTAAGCGACGGTTTCTAAGTTACAATTATTCATCAAATCACCCTCGGAATTAAAAGATTTGCTTTAGTTTCTTCTTATAGAACACAATATTTAATGTAAAATATAAACTTACTCCTTTATGAGATGTAGTTTCATCTTACCTGAAAGCAAAAGAAATTAATTATTATCGGAATACATTTCATTAAAATTAAAAATTATTTAAAGTTTATTAATCACCACATAATCGTGCAGGTATATAAAATCAAATGCCCGACATGTTGCGTTTATGCTTCTATCTACTTTCGCATAGCTGCTACGACAAAAATAAATGCACAATGATTCGTTCAGAAATGCTACCGACTGCGTCATGTTTCCAAAAAATTAATAGCTACCTACTCAAAAATTAGTTTTTGTCATTCAATAGTACAAAAAATCTATATAAACGCTTTTGCCAGAATTTGACTTTTGGTTTAGACACAAATTGGGTTTTCCAACCTTAGGTCTGTTCCAACAATGATCAGGATCAGGATTCTGCGCAGTAGCATATTGGGACCGCCAAATTATCTACTGAAAATTAGTCGTAATAAATTTAGTTTCGTATACGTC
The DNA here is from genome assembly GCA_927349885.1 of Psylliodes chrysocephalus. Classification (NCBI taxonomy): domain Eukaryota; kingdom Metazoa; phylum Arthropoda; class Insecta; order Coleoptera; family Chrysomelidae; genus Psylliodes; species Psylliodes chrysocephalus. Next base: position 97,715,401 of record OV651813.1, read on the forward strand.
TCATTTTTTTTTTTTTTTTAACTTCATGAACGGTCCATGTTGGAACAAAAAAGAAAAGTTAGATCAATCCGGTCAAATCCGTCCGGAACTGGCCGGATTGATAATAAGGCCGGATTGCAATTCCTAAACCCACTGTTTGTAAAAAATGTATATTATAATTTTAGGATGAAAATTTTGTGTAGGAGAAGCGAAAAAACAGTTGTTGCGAACTTTGGCAGCCTCTACTTTTTGCACTCATCATCGTAGCGCAGTGACCCATGAGATAAATTGGAAAAACTATTGTTATCTACAAGCTTTTTAGGAAAAAATATTATAAAAATTATAATACAAAATACCAAGGGGATTTTGAAAATTTTTGTTTTAAGATTTTCATGCTCATCTAACGATTCCTAAATTAATATCGTGTGATTTTTTTTTAAACTTCCTTTTTCCCATTTTTTCTGTACTATGACATAATAGAAGTTAAACAAATCGATGTCGAAGCAAAAACGGTATTATAAAAGCCTACAATTGATTGATGGATAATGTGTAGGTATAATGTAAGGGATTTTCCTCGTTTATACGGATTTAAACGTCATAATCCAATTTATAAACAGCTAGAGCCAACTCATGAAGTTTTACTGACGGTTGTGTGTTTTAAGTAATTATAGTCTGATATTAAAACAAACAGTATTACTCCTTATCAATATTTTTATATTCAAATTTTACTATTATGTTAAAAATCTCTTTCAAGCAAGGGACGGGTTTTGATATATACAGTGTGACTCACTGAAAATCCAACTGATTTTAAAAATTCTTTTTTATTCTAATGTATTATCAAAACGTCGTTTTTCGGACAGAGAATTCTATCAAAAAGGAAAACTTATAAATATACTGCAAATACAAATTAACTCCTAAAAAGTACTTTTTAATTAGCTTGTACTTGTATAAAGGTTAGGAAGCTGTGAGTAAAAGTTTTGTAGGTGTTTGCCACTTTTACTAAATTTAATAAGTTAGTTGTACAATACACTAGTTGTACCTAGCACATATCCTAGATACAATTTGATATTTTGATATTGATAAAACATGTTTGAAAATTGGTTGTCAAGCTTGTATATTTATTCTACATATTTCTAACAATTACAGGCGCCAGAAAATATGCCACGCAGCAAACAAGGTATAAAACAAACTCCACTTGATATAGAAGAGTTGCGACAGGCCATTCTATTATTATTCTATTATTTGCAGCAGCTGAACATTTTAATATTAGTATATCTACCCTAGGGCGCCATTTTCAACATTATACTGACACAGGGATGGAAATAAGTACCTTACACGATAAATTAATGCAACATAAAGTCTTCAAAGATGAAAAAGAGCTAATGATGTATGTTATATTAAAAATGCTGTAGATTTACAATATAAGAAACGTTCAGATTGTGGTCTAAAAATTGGCAAAGCATAATAATAGAAAGTATCCCAAAACATGGGATGAGTACAAGATGGTGGAAGATTACTGATTACGCACCCTTAGTAGCAAAAGACGTCTACAATAATTTAGCTCACGTTGCCAGAGCTTATTCGACTGCATTCAATAAAACCAATATATCTTTAGTATTTACGATCTATAAGGCTGCATTGACAAAGTGTCCTGATATTTTACCTTCCAATATATGGAATACTGATGAAACCAGGCTATCGACTGTATATGTTCCATCAAAAATTTAAGGACCTAAAGGCGTTAAACAAATCGGTTCAATGACAAGTGCTGAGCGAGGATTTGTGCGATTTATGGTTGCGGAGGTTTCATACCTCTTATGCTAATATTCCGGAGAGTCAACTATAAGGACTTCGTGATAGTAAATGCTTCACCTGGTACCACTGGAGGTGCAAATCCTTTTGGATGGTCCAACGAACATTTTTGTTTACTTGATGAAACAATTCATTAAGCACGTAAGATCTTTCACTGACTCACTGTGTGTTGTGCTTTTGCACATTCATGAAAGATATATTAGTATGCCTGTTATATATCTAGCCGAGCGAAATGGTATTGTTTAGTGACTTTTCACCAACATACAAGCCACAAGCTATTCATACTATTTATCGCCAGTTTCTGATAGTACATATAAAGTTACTTTCAAAAGAAACAGGTACAAATACAGCTGTTCATACTAATATTTTACCCCAATTAGCTTTAGATGATAAGATTTTTCTTAATCAGTTGCAAAGGCTAGTATTTAATCCCAATCAGTCCTAGAGATTGATATTGCGTTTACAAATATTGTACCAACTATGATATACATACCTCATCCTAAAGTTGTTCTAAGAAAAAAGAGTAGGGAAAAAGGATACCACACATCCTAAATCCTTCCGACCAATCAGCCTCACATCCTTTGTATTAAAAACAATGAAAAAGGCCGTTGATAATTATATCAGAACGAAAGTCCTGGAGAGGGTGCCACTCTACCACAGCCAACACGCGTACCGAGCAGGAAGATCTACAGAAACTGCCCCGGTAAAGTTGACTGACGTAATCCAGGATGCACTGACAAACAAATAAATAGTCGTGTGTACCTTCCTAGACATAGAAGGAGCTTTTGACAACACGCCACATGAATTTTGTAAAAAGTTCACTTGCATATAGATAACATCAAATCCAGATGTATAGCTCAGCTGTTATCTACAAGAACTGCAAAGATACAGATAGGGCAGGACACCATCTCCATCTGCACAACCAGAGGATGTCCACAAGGAGGAGTTCTATCCCCACTAATGTGGAGCCTTACCATAGACGAACTTCTATACAGATTGACTGACCTTGGCATACCCGTCAAGGTCATGCCGACGATATAGTCATATTTGCTAGGGGCAAGTTTAGAAATATTCTGTGTGATATAGTCCAACGAGGACTAGAACATACCAAAAGATAATGCCATGAAGTGGGACTTATAGTATAAACCTTACAAAAACAACACTAGTAGCCTTTTCAAGGAAAGGAAAACTTAATCTCAAAACCGTTAAATTAGACGGGATAGATATAGAATGGAAAAATGAAGTCAAATATCTAAGTCTAACCCTGGACAAAAACTTCTATGAAACACACATGAGAAAAAATTAGTAAATAAGGCATTACTGGGGCAATGAAAACCTGTCCTACGGCCGCAATGGAGGTGATCTTATACCTGACCCCTCTACATTTGATGATAGAAAATGTAGCAAATAGGATACGATATAGAATGATCAGGAACGTAGTAATCAGACGAAAGTCTACTTGCTTCAGGACTAAAGATACCTGGGACATGCCCCAGGATGAAATGCTAAAGAAGTACAGTTTTGTGAAAGACTTCAAAACCACAGAGCTGGGCTGCCAAGAATCCATCGCGCTTGCAACCGAAAGATAATTGGATAATTGAAACAATTTCTTGGGACTGAGACAGGCCAAGATACTTCTGGGAGAATATAATCAAAAAGATCGGAAGCCTGCATCTTCCTGAGAAAGAACAGGCTACGTATTGTAACAGGGATCCTTACCGGGCGTTGCCGATTTAAAGGACACCTAAGTAAACTGAGAGTAGTAGAGGATACTGAGTGCAGATTCTGTGAGGAGGAGGACGAAACTTCAATTCACATTCTAACTGAATGTGTAGCACTCCAGATTTCAAGGGCACTATATCTAGGAGAATATCGAATAGAAGAGGGAGATTAATAACTTGAAGCCACTTCAAATCCTACACTTCCTTGAGAAAATAGGATTGGAAGGGTCGTTATAGACATTGAGACATTTTCTTAGTGTATTAAACAAAAGAGACACAATAGATATTTTAGGTCGCAGTGTATTAACACCCCATTCCCAACATAAGGAAAAACAATGAAAGATGGAGACAAAAAGAAAAGTCTTGTATTTTAGCAGATAGGCCACAGAAAAGTGGAATTGAAATATTGAAGATGGCTAGTTTAATGAAACAAAAAAAGAGAAAAGCTACTGGCAAAAGCAAGAAAAAGTATAGTAAAAGAAAAATCGTTTCTGATTCTGAATCCTCCATATAAGATGATAATTTTTCCGTAAGAGAATCTGGTGTGTCTAAAATATCCTTTAAATTATGATGATGAAATTAAAAATCCAAACAGTGATTCAGAAGTTTTAAAATTTTCATATTTTTCCTGGAAAGAACAAGAATATGTAATAAAATCTATGGAAAAATCGCTCAAATTTGGAAATGGCATAAGAAAGAAAATCAAAACTTACAAAAAAAATTAGTTGCACAAAAAAGGTTTATGAAGTTTCAGAGATTTTTTCTTTCACCCAAATTTACATTTATTGACAATAATATTCTAGGCTTTCTATGATTTTTTCTGTCAAAAAAACATTTGGCTACTTCACTAAATTTACAAACCTTCTAAATTGAAAAACCCTTAATTTTATTAAAACATTTATTCATAACAACGTTATATTATTAGACAAATTCCGATGATTGGCAACACTGTGAATAAAAAGTAGAACATTCTCTTAATTGTCTTGTGAAATTATGAAATGAATAACTCTTTTTTTGTAACAAAGATCGAGTTAATAAAATTTTAACAGAAATATGGTTAAAGAAAGCAACGAAATCATGAACTAGCGAGATTCTATGGCTAGTAGCCGGATAATGGACAAAAATTCGCAAAAGCAGTTATTAAAAAAACGAATGAAAGAAACACGTATTTTAACCCTTTTACCAAACATTAATCGTTGAAACAAAAACAGATGTAATTTTTCACATATTTGTGGGAACTGAAACCATTTTGAACAGGTTTCATCATTTTGTCATCATATTACTATCCGCAGTAATAAAAAGCGGTTTTAGGTTTTATTAATTCAACGGGATTTTAGTGTCACACCTATATCGTTGCCAAGTGTAAATATGACCCTAAATTTAAACTGGAACAAAACCTCAACATACGGATACGGAGACAGTAATTATTCTCTGCTCAGTCCCCTGAGCGGTGACCCATTTATTATATTTTTTCATTTTTGAACCCAAAGCATGGGCGCACTTTGAGGAAGGTTAATGAAAAAATGTTACGGACAAGCATCAAATCAATGGATGGCTTATGGTTAACACAGTTTTTTAAATAGTTTGCATTTAAAAGTTACATCTTTGATAAAATAATATTTTAATTAGGTTTCCTGTTCTAACAGTTCATGTGGGTGCGGGTATGAGTAAAAATGACAAGAGAGGACAGTCAGAGCGAGAAACTAAAATCGTTAGAGATAGAGCTACACTCTAATTTATAGAGATTTAAAAGGATACAGTTACGCTTTACGTGTTAACTAGTATTAACACTCTGACTGCCGGCATACTAATTTTTTGGTTATTTTATTTTGTTTTGTCAATCGAATAAGACTGACTGAATGTTATGCATAATTTTGCGTTGTCAGTCATTTATGGCCGACATCACTAGTACCATGCACGGCCGCGTCAGGCTTTTTCGAGTGACTTTATATTGAATTTTGTATGCTCATTAGGACCGCGGTGCTGAATTTTATAAGTCAAAAAAATTTGACGGCGCGCGACGGCACCCAAATGAAACCACATTTAATTGAAATTATAGAAAACTTTTTATTTTAAATCTTTTAAATTGTTAAAAAAATAATTTGATTTTTAATATGGCAGTCTTGACACATTGCAGGTTTTCCGTCACATCCATCATAATAGGTTCGGACTTTTCTTACTTTTTTTCTTGCTTCTGCTCTTGGCATTTCTTTTGTTAGGCTGATGTAGCAAGTTCTACATTGCTTTCGAGTTTTCTCGTCGGTTTTTTTCAATAAATGTGCTACTTTCTGTTGGCATCATTTCCAAATAATAAACTACTGGCTACGTCTTCTCTGAATTTATTTATGTTTGATTTACAATTGGACCTTTCTTTCTATATGTTGAATGCATTTATCATGGATATGCCTGTCAGCAACTCAAAAAAAAACCTTTTGGTACCACTTGTTGCCTCGTCGATTACAGGTACTGTAGGACGCCATTTGGTCAGACTTGTCAATGCCACACTTTCCCCTATTATAAGCAATAATAGCTTCTGGCTTTAATTTTGGTGTTTCGTTTCGTTTTTTCCGGGTGGGCTCATCATCATTAGCTGTTGGTGACAGTGCCCTTACGCTTACCTGAAGGCGGAGGAACTCTTATCTCAATTCCTTACAATAAGTACATCCCTAGCATCTTTCCATTTTAAAACAAAAATTCCATTTCTGACATGTGATTTCTGCAGTACAACTTGGCGGACTACATGTACTCCATCTGTGCTCTCTCACTTCCGGTGTAATAGGCCATCGTGAAGATGCAAGGAATCCCAGTACCCTTTATTAGTTCCACTATATAAATCTATCTCTCAGGTCATTGTCTTTCTTTTGAGTCTTTCTCAGGCTTTCAAGAGTGATTCCGTCTTTGTCATCTTTTGACTTGTTAGTGGTTGCCTGAAGACTGACTTCTGGTCTTCGAGCCTTTTACAGCACCGGCATTATTCTAAACCGAGTCGCCTGAAAAAAATATCTGCGTTGTTATGAAGACGGCCCCATCGATGCACTACTTCCAGATTATTGCTAGAAAGATATGGATGACCTGTTTCACCGGAAGGCATATCTGCTGAAATTGTTTCTTGTTGGACTTCGTGACCAGCTTTGGGAGGTTGATCTAGCTAAATTTATGGCCTTATTCTCTGATTCTCCATTTTTAGAATGTGTTCTGCTTCTACAGGTTCTTTGAAGGTGTCCGATTCTTCCACAACTGAAGCATCTTTCGCTCTCATTTTAGCTATTTCGTTTTATATTTTGCAGGATATTTAGGATTTGTGAGAGAGTTAATTGGAGAATAGAATTAGTTATGGCCTTTTCGCTTCTCTGGAATTGAACTTCTCTCAATTTTGCGCGAGAAGATCTAGATATATGAATTTTGCTACTTTGTATTCCTTAGCTGCAATCATCTTCTTCCTCAGCGTCTTGTAGTCCATCAATAAATGCCTGTATGCTGATTTGTTCTTGGAAATCTTTTTATATGGGCCTCGAATTGGAATACTAGTTTCAAATGCTGTTGGATATACCTTGTCTCTAAAGCGTGGCCCACCCACTGACTCTAGTTGTAGCTTCAAATTGGAATCGATACGTTTTTCATGTTCCATGTTGTCTGACCGTCAAACGTCACACGTGGGTGGCTTAATGGTCTTTCTAGTATGGTTTTGTTTCGTATATGGCTTGGTTCGGTTATAGATGAACAAGAGTTAGTGATTTTAGCTTCAATATTGCTTGCGGAATCTAGACTACGAATTCTTCTTTCTTGTTGTTGCTCCAAATTAGCTTCTAAATTATCTTGTTAGTGTTCCAAATTAGTTTATAGATCCTCTTGCTACTGTTCTAAATTAGTTATTAAATTCTGTTGATGTTGTTATAGAAGATCTACTTGAATGTTGAGCTGACTAATCTCTTGCTTAAACATTTTCTATTTGTAGTAAACCATTTATAATTTCCACCGCTTCTTTTATACGCCTCACCCCTTCTCTTTTTCTTCGTCTTACCTGCACCTTCTTCTCTTCTTGCCATCCCCTTTAATCTTCTTACTCCATCCTGCACCTTTTCTTCATCTTCTTCTTCCTTCCTGTGCCTTTCTAGACAATTCTAGACTGTTATCTCTCTTCTTTTTCTATTCGTACTTTTACTTATGCCAACCGCAGCACACTGTAGGGTAAAATTGCACTTCTTATATTCTTACGTTACCTATAACAGCCGTAGGCTACTGCAGAGTACAGGGTAACAATATTATAGATCGAGGGCTAGCGGCCGCAAGGTGGTACGATCGTAAATCTGGCTGGAATTTTATGAAGTGGTTGGCAGGACCATCAGAAAGTGTCATCTGCAAGGATTAAGGAGACGTCATACAACTCAAAGTTGTAAAAAATATCGGAATAAGAACGATCGGCTGAAAATTTACATATCATGTCTTTGGAAGTACAGATGAAGTATGCAAATCGTCAGATGGCTAGGTCCCTTCCCACAAATTTGTAAATTATTTGTTGAAATTTACAGTACACATATTTGATAAGACATGCTTAAGCATGCAATATGCAGTCATCTTAAAAAAATATAAATATTTTAAAAAATACGTATTCTTGTTTATTTATTTTCTTTATTATAATATAAGATTTTTTTCAAAATAAGAAAAGCTTTCATCGGGATTTGAATCGCGGTAGCGAAATGCAAATGTTGGCGGCATGTTGAACGCTCAGGGTATCATTTCGGTAGGTGCGACAGACGACAACAGACGCGACCGAGAACGGTCTCTTCACATCTGGAACACATGGAATTATATGGAACACATTTCGCAGGATGCGACACTTCTAAAAGACAGATCTTGACGACAAGTAGGTCGGCCTCGGAGTATCGTTCGCTATCTGTCACCCTTAGTCATCACTTGTATTTGGAGGCGATTAGTCATTATTTTATGAAAATGTTAGTTGCATTCTTTCGATCTGGGCAGGGTTGCCAGATAAACATTTACCGAAACAGTACCGTACCGTATATCTGAACAGTAGATTTAAATAAAGGGGGCAATAATTATATTTTGCAGTGTAGTAAATAAAAAATAATTATTTTTCTACCTAAATTAGAAAGTAATCAAAGAATAAAAACAAATAATAACATTTTTAATACATACTTAACGTACGGAAACAAAAAAGAAACCAATGAAAAATAATAGGTATTTCTTTTAGATCAGTCTGAATCAGATAATTTAAATACGTTGTGTTTGGCATGCATGTTCTTTTTATGATGCCCTAATAAATCTTTGTTGCATTTTAAATAAAGACATAATGATTATCTTGAGGTTTTTTTTATGGAGCCAACCTACAGTAGTGGATGCTTATTACGCTGATTTTGCTCCAGCAAATTTACTAGAGAAAATATTCTTTAGCTATTTACTAAAGAATGAGGCAAACTTAATAAATTAAGAACAAAATTTGTTAAGTTGGCAAAAACAGTAGATTTCATGCCTAAAACAGGAGAGCAGAGACAAAACAGTGGATCTACTTAAAAACGCTGATCGTTTCCTCGAATGGTTGCCTGCGGGTGTCGCTTCCCAAATGTACGAAGCGTAACATTAATGCATCTGTCGTCCTTGAAGTCGCCTCTGTGGTCTCCTGTCGCGCCTACCGAAATGGTATCTTTAAGCAGGTGAGCCACCAATATTTGTTTTGTATATTTAATTTTAATGTGTTTTTTATGCAATACAAAAAGTACTTTTATGGCCATATTTCCTCGGTCGCTATGTCCAACTATATCATCTTACATTAGGAGAGATGGCGTTCTTACTAATTTCGTTCAGTCCTTTTTTTATATATTTGGAATTATTAATACTATTAAAATTTAATAATTATATAATTTATAATTAGCAGCATATTTAAGGATTATAATCCCCGAAAATTTAAACTAATAATAATGCTATTATAAACAAAATAAAAACTATGACTGTCTATCCTAAATTTACCCGATATTTTTTCTGTGAGGAAATTAGGTTTTTCTAACAAAAATGCATTAATAATCTTGTATTCAGAAATGAAAGTTTTTACAGAAAACAATCCCATTCATTAAAATTACCAGTCAAAACAAATCAACATATTTTGATGGTAAATTTTTTATCCCACTTATATAACATATTATTTAATCTTCCATAAATTTCTCATTTTGACACCTTTCTCGCAATAAATTACCAAAATGAGGCGCCTCTGATAGGGAGTTACGGACAAAACAGTCACGCAGAAAATTTGTTGGTAGGTAGTGAGAGAGCAATATACTCGTAATTTGTGTACAAGAGAGGATTTTCACCAAAGGTAATTTATCAAACTTATATGAAATATGCAAATATCTTTGTTTAGCGGGCATTTTGGTAGTAGATATAAGGAGCAGAAAGGTAATAAAGTAGGACGTGTAACTTTATTAGGATGAGGGTGTGCTAATTATTTAAAATGGAAGTAGTGTAATATTTTCGAGAGACTATATAGAATATTCAAATACGATGTCGTATTAAATAATGATACTAGTAATAGGTCAGTTATGTATCCAATTAGGAAATGCCCTATTTTGCATTATTATAGTTTGACATATATAAAACCGAACCTAGCCAAAGATGAGCACTAGTTTTTAATGTCATTATTTGGATAAAGATAAACTCCAAAAAATGATAAATAAAAATAATTCCTTATCTTTTTCTTTTTCTCTTCTAGAAAATTTGAAGTATATGCCTTATATGAAGTAACCGTTTGTCCACGATAATTCTTTAATTACATAAATAACATAAATATCTATAAATTCATAATTGGTTTTAGATAGAATTGTTGAATACGATTTATTTGAGCATTCAAGGGTTAGAAATTATGAAACCCATTTTTAAGGCAAAGCGTTTATTTAATTTTTGTTCAGACTACCCATTTACCATAAAAGTAAGCCTTATTCATAAATAATGTTTTGTTAATTAGAAAAATCACTGCAAAGCAGATAATTCCTTAAATCACTCTAAAACACATGGTCAATGGAAATAGTACTTTTTGCCTTACATCAAGTGAGGTAGTTCTGATTTTTTTATATGTTGGTAGTGATGAAATGGTAATCCAAATCCAAATTTTTCACCTCGAAAGCTTTTCGGATCATTGTTAAATACTAAAAAATTCTTTAAATTTTAGGACTTTTTTCAGTTTTTGTCAATTTTTACCACTAAGGACCTGTGTTACGGCAAAAGATACTATGCACACTTTTTAAGTACAGTAAATTTGCAATTAAATGAGAATAACTTGGTTTTGGTAGGCCAAATAGTTTATAAGATACGGCTATTTAAAAGTTTGCAAAATTTAAAAAAAAAGTGTTACTTATTTTTAGTTTTCGTCAATTTTTACTCCTAATGAGTAGATTTATGAGAAAAGTTACTTTTTTAGTTATTAAAGTTTACAAAAAATAAAATGAGATAAATTATGTCAACTTACGCCTGATAGTTCCTGAGGCACAGCTGTTCAAAATTGTTGAGGTAAGTAAACAATTATGTACTAGAAGGGTTTGCAAAATGAAGTGAACTAAGCATTATAATTTATTAAAATAAACATTTTACTGGTTAAAACATTAATATTAAAAAATTTAATGAAACGCCTCATTGTATTTTATGTACAGCACAGTTGGGAAAATAGTTATTACTCGCATTTTTTGTACATTTTTAATGGAGCAGGCTCGTCCTCTGAATCCATAGCACATCTTTGTAACGGTTGTAACCGTTTTCGTTATTTTGACACCAACATCTCTACACAAATGTTATTTGTCGTTTATGCCTTATGTCAAAAGGGTAATTTATTTCGATCTATATCTGTCATCAAGCAAGTTGATTTATTGAATTTTAATTATCTTTTATGTTGGACATCCGATGTACTAATTGTCTTTAATATTTTTAATGACTGTCTAATTTTAAAAAGGTAAGTTTCCTACCGATATTTTGTTGAAAATATATATTTAGTACAAGAATTTCTTTATTAAAATGTCAAATTTGAAACATAACCTCAACACATTGAATGACACAAAAAATCACATGTTTTATATAATTTTATCTATCATTTTGTTAGGAAAGAGATAATATGCTTTACTATACTTAAATATGTTAAATAAAACTTTTTCTTTTCCTATTAATTTTAGTTTCTGTGAAACTATTCATTTAATAATTTAAATAGTTCATTTAATAATAAAAAATCATCTTATCTGTTTCCTATATAATCTTCCTGGTTCCCTTCTTGATATTTTTACCTTTTTCCTTGTAGCCTGGCTGTATCTAGATGGTTCTATAGAAGTTGTATCGATGGTTCTGTAGAAGTTATATCGAAAGAGTTTGTTTGGAAGAACGTTCAAACTGCATGTTTAGAAGAATAGAAACTTAGAAGTTTAGTTCCAGCTACAGAAGTTGATTTCAAGTATATCAGGAGGTTTAGTTCGAGTCATCTAAGAAGTTTATGAGATTTAAGTTTACCTAGGAAGATTTATACTTGAAGAGTTGGTGATATCTGAAGTATCTCATATGAATCCTCTGGAAGAAGGCCTCTACAGTCACTCCTGAAATACTACCTCCTTTATATCAGATAAGTCTCTAATAAATCATTTAAATTTAAATAAGTAAGTCTCTGTGAATTAGAATTTGTCGCTGCCTTATCTGAAACCTGATTTAATTATAATATCTTAATGGTTAGTGATTTTCTATATTTTCATCACTAATCGATTGTCAAGTTTAGAAAGTTTTAAATATAGTGGCGCTCAACATTCTTTTTCAAAGTAATACGAGTTGTTTAATAACCTGACCCACTCCCCAAATAATAAGAGCTTAAAACACTATAAAAATAGATAAAATAACAAGATCATATTACATCTTTTGGGGGCAGCTTGCTGAGGTAGAATTTCTTCATCAAACTGCTCAGAAAGGTCGAAATCGTCATTAGATGGTGTGTTATCAATGAATGGTTCATCAATGTTGTTACACATCAGATCTGGTATGTTTTCGCAAGATTGGCCATTGCAGTAGCTGTAATAATTGGCATTATTATTTTTAAAATACAAAGAATTTAACAAAAATCCCAAAAATATCTAATATTTTTAATCTATTAAATTAACACAACATATTTATTAAAACCAAACAATTAGAAATAGTTCATTGCACTAGTAAATTTAAGGACAAATCGTGCAAATAATCATTAAAAATAAATAAGTCGTTTCTTTTAAAATAATCACGTTAAGGTTGATATAAATAGAGAGTCAATCGTTGACAGAAAAGACTCAAGGGGCGGCCGTTGGGCCAAACCTATGCCCCAAAACGTAACTTAGTAATTATTAGTATTTATTATATATAGTAAAGTGTGTGTGTAGTGTTTTAGTTTCAAAGGTAATATCTATTTTATTTTAACCTGTTTAAATCTCTTGTTTGGGTTATGTATTTTAAAACAGTTCATTAGTCTTCTTCAAATGCCAATTCTTTCATTTTCGTCCCAAGTTTACTTATTAAATGTCTATCAGTTTTAAGGGTTTTATCATATAAAGAGTTTTTTTATATTAAAATGTTTTGTGATGTAAAAGGTTTCTTTATATCAAAGTTTCATCATAGATTATATTAAATTATATTAGCATGGTTTATCATAACAAAGATTTACAATTGTGGGTAGTAATTTTTGCTGTCTTATTTCAAAAATAGAGATTGTTTTGATTTATTGAAATTTGTTATTCATTTTTTACTTATATTTAAATATACGTGTTTATTAACCTATTTTATTCTCACCTCTTTCCAAAAACCAGTAAGAAATATTCCGAGCATGTTAAGCCTCGGCGTTCCTACCCTTAAGGACTTGAGAGTCTTAAGTCAGTTGCCAAAATCGCTCGACATATGCTATTAAGGGATGTTTTTTTTTTGTATTTTTATTATTTTCTTTTATTATTTTATTTTGCCACTGGCGAATGGATGTTCCTTTAGGACTCCAGGACCCTAGGGCTGGTGACAAGCGCTGCCTTTATCCCTTAATAGTATAGTAACAGTAGCTAAAGACCTATCAGTAGTTGTAAATGGTCTTTAGACATAACTGGTTGTTACATAGCTGCAAACATCTGAGTCCTGCTTTCCTGCAACCACAATCTTTTCTGCGATTACAGAAAATCATATTTAGTAGAGCTTAAGGAGCTAGGGATGCCATCATCTGTTGGGAACGATGTCTTGTCTGAAGCAGAAAGGAGTACAAGCAAAAAACTTATTCTCACCTGATGGTATATTCACAGAGAGTGAAATTTTGCAGCATTCCTAGTTGGAGGCAATCTGGCGAGGTTCATTTTGGGTTTAACAGCCGCCCTAGTGAACAACAAGCGAATATCACTAAAATTTTGCAATTCTTTGTTGTCTCTATAAAGAGAAACGAGGAAGCTCTCTCCTGCGTCGGCAACTTGCTCTGGTGTGGCATTGGAGCTTAAGAAAACCTCTGCGTTTTGTTCGAGGCATAGCTGTGTTTTCATTGTTGATAGAACTTTCTTTTTCCCTTGGCCAAAAGGTACTGATGTATCACAACCGCCAAATGCGTAAAGGAACAATTATATTTCGGGTTGTGATAATTGCGTAAAGGAATTGTCGAGTAACTGACATCTGGGTTTTTCCTCTCCCATATTTTACAAATATAATGTTGTTATTTGGTCTGTTTGTTGAAAAGATGTGGCCTTCTTCATCTCGTGATAAACCACAAAGTAAGACCAACAAATCTATATCCTCGCCGATGATCTTTACTACTTCATAGGAAGAGGATATGGAATTGGCTGTAATAACTATTAATCTATCAGTATCTTCCTCTGCCTGTAATGTTAGAATTTTGTTCTTCTCCAAGTGAACCTTCAGCATGTCCATGAGTCTAACTTTATTCCTGTCATTCAGTAGGAATTTGTCCTGGACAACTGAAGCAATGGTTGTTTCATCGAATATAACATCGGGAGAAGAAATTTTGAAAACTATCTAGCCCACCAAAATCAAGTTAGATAACTGGTTACTTACCTTAACAACTTTGAACAGCTGTATTTTAGGAACTATGAGGTATAAGTTGACATAATTGGTCTCACTTTTTTTGGGAATTTAATGGACTTAATAACTAAAAATAGTAACTTTTTTAATATACCCACTTCTTAGGGGTAAAAATTGTCGAAAACTTACTTCTTTTTTCCGTACCTTAAAAACTATTAGGCCTACCAAAACCAAATTATTCTCATTTAATTGAAAATTTAGTCTACTTAAAATTGTCAACAGTAGCTTTTGCCGTAACGCAGTTTCTTGATGGTAAAAATTGACAAAACCGAGAAAAACTCCTAAATTTCATTGAATTTTCAAGTATTTAACTGTGATTCGAAGGGCTTTTGAGGTGGAAAACTTGGATTTGTCATTACCCATTTTGGTACGATTTCCATGTACTAACACTAGAGCATTAAACTAAAATAATTCAGTTGTTTGAGAAACACCGCTGCCTTCTCTACAATTCCATGCTTAGGCTCTGGAGAGTGAAAACGAACGCTTTCTTCACTTCGCTGCAACTGCTGCTATCATTTTGCCCCCGTAATGTGGAAATATGCAAATTAGGTAACTCCAAACCAGATATTACCTATATTTTTAAAAAATAGAGGAAAATTAATTTTTAGATGAATCTGGGTGTTGACGCAAGTGAGATTATGTTTGTCAAATTCCCTATGAATACCTACCCCAGTTTTCCACAAAATCTAATTTAAAATTGCAATCGAAAAGGATTGGAGGATTCTCAGAAGGAATAAAATTGTGATAGTTTAAATTGATATGATGGCTAAACGTCAATTTATCAGGGTATTAAGGAGTTCGCTGATGCGAGTTTCTATTAAACTTTCTTGTTCTTTTTTTTTGATGTAAGCAATGTTACAATTATTTTATACTTGAGTAATTTAATAAATAATTAAGCACCTATTACTAAGTCGGCAAGTATTTTTTACGTGAAATGAATTGGTTGATTTTTTACATAAAAAATACTTGCTGACTTTACTAATACTTTATTGAAAATTTTATATAAATAAAAATTTCCTTGGTTTATTCGGTCGTTTTTATTTTCTATTATTTAGCACAGCATTACATATGTTTCGGAAAACTTTTCCATCTTCGGGTGCAGTCAAAGTTTAATAAATCATTGTGAATTTTCGTAGATCGCAAATTTTCAAATTTATTTAATACTTTATTATTTATTTAATTTGCTCACAAGTTATATTTTCGTTGGTAACGTTTGCTAATTTGCTTATTCTTTATTATTAAATTTGTAATTCCATTTCACTAAGTGTTTATTATTTATTACATTGATACTACTCGTATTCACGTAATTTGAATAACTTCAATATTGTTATAATTTCGTTATCCATCATAATATATTTTTTTTGACAGGAAGGATTAATTGGGCCATCAATAAATTCAATATGAAATTTATCCAATTTTACTCCACAAGGAAAAGACATGTGTTAATGCCACATTTATGCAAAATAGGGCATGCTTGGAGATACATTTTAGCAGTATGGCAAAAGGCAAAATTATTTTACATTACCAAAGTAGGTAAGGTCACAGACCATGCAACAAATTCAAATAGTCCTATAAGCCTATCTTCCTTCTTATTACAAAGGCTGTATATGAGAAACGAGATATTAAAAATTAATCCGCTCCATCCCAACCAATATAAATACCAGCGAGGAATGTCAACTGATCTAGCTCTGGACGATCTAAATAGGCTGCTTTAAAAGTCAAAATGGCAAAGAAATCGCAATAGCCACTTTCTAAAAATCGAAGGAGCTTTCAATAATAATCAGCCAGGTCAATATGAAACAGAAAATCGTCCCAGTCACAATTTGCCAATGAACCAATGCCAGCCTAGAGAATAGGACCATATTATCCATTCTAGGAAAGGCAATCATATAGGAAAAAGGGCTACTTACAAGAGGAACTACTATTTCCAATGTCAGTTCTAGTGGGCGACCTACTCAAAACATTGTCCATAGAAGGTTACAGTGCATACTATACGCAGACGACTTAGCAATTATCGTCAGTAGGCGACTGACAGGCACAGTTTCGAAGCAATCTCAAACAGCTCTAAACATAGTGAACAACTGGTGCAAAACGTACAAAAAAAAAGAAGTACTATTCAGAAAAAACGGGTACTTATAAGGATACATTCACTAGTACTAAACAACATGGTTATTCCATTTATCACGAAAGCCAAACCCCTAGAAGTCGTAAAAGCTGACTTGGAATCAATATCTTCAAAATCTCGCATACAAAGCTACAATAGCTCTTGTAAGCTGTAGAAGAATATGCAGGAAAAACGGAAGCCTAAATACCAACATGACCATAAGGTTATACTCCAGTGTAACAGGACTCATGATAATGTAACGTGCTTATTTGGCAGTACGTAATACTATATTTTATATTCGACTTACCTTGTCTAATAAACAAAAAAAATGGTAAACCGTTATTTAGTGCTGATATAAGTTTTTAAAGCTAATATATAATTGGAAACAAACTGTATGTATTGGCAACTTTTTTCAATATACAGGAG
Source organism: Psylliodes chrysocephalus (assembly GCA_927349885.1). Classification (NCBI taxonomy): domain Eukaryota; kingdom Metazoa; phylum Arthropoda; class Insecta; order Coleoptera; family Chrysomelidae; genus Psylliodes; species Psylliodes chrysocephalus. Next base: position 97,732,507 of record OV651813.1, read on the forward strand.
TATAGTAATTTATTCGTAGTACCTGAGTTGTACAATGGAAGACTAATAATTTTACCTTGATCAGTATAATTTGGATTAAACTGGGTTTTTACAATTATATAAATTCATCTAAAAGAAAACATTGTATCGTTGCGAATTTATGTAGATCTATGTTTTGTTCCTTGCCTCGAGAAAATTTAAACCCCTAAATATGACCTTTTGTTTGTTTTGTGTGACAGATTACATTTGACGTGAAATCATTTGACAGAACACGATAATACAGTATAATGCGTTGGATGTCATTCAGGTCTTGTTCCTAAAGTCAGATAATAAAAATTTTACAATAGGCGATTTGTCGCTTCGAGCATTGTCACAGAGATGCAATTTCCCTCACTGGAAGTTGTTACTGAGTACATTGAATACTTAAGGTACCATTTCGGTAGGCGCGACAGACGACCACCAACACGACGTACGACCGCCGACGCGACCGAGAAGTGTCGCTTCACATCTGAAATACATACAATTATATGAAACACATTTCGCACGGCGAGACACTTCCTGGAGACACTTCTGAATCTGACTCGGGGCAAAGGTTTGCTGCCTGTCGCACTCGAGGTCACTGTCCTTCATTGCTTGAAGGTGAATAAGTTGAAAATTTCTTTCGATCTAGGCAGTGTTGCCAGATTTTGGAACAGTATGGGTAAAAAAAAAACTGTAGATTTGAACAGTAGATTTTAATACAGGGGGAAATAATTGAAATTTGCAGTGTAGTAAATAAAAAAGTATATAAGAAACGAAAAATAAACTTTTTTCGACCCAAATTAGAAGGTAAACAAAGAATAAACACAAATAATAACATTTTTAATATATACTTAACGTACGGAAACAAAAAAAAACAATGAAAAATAATAGGTACCTACTTCTTTTAGATCAGTCTGAATCAGATAATTCAAATTCAATTAGTTAATAATTGTATGTGGGAAAAGAAAAAGAAAAAGTGGTAGAAGCCCCAGAGTGGGGTGATCAATTCTGAGTGATGGAGCGGCTTCCCCAAATTGGGCTTGGAGGAGACCGTGAAAAGGTATTGCTCTTGAATCGGATATGGAGCTAATAAAGAACTGATGGAATGGCCAAAATGGCTATTCCTATCAATGTCGTACAATCCCAAGCTACACCAGTTATCCTGATGATAGGGAATGGTAGCGGATTCACCACTAGTACAAGTTACACTGCCATCCAGTCCTGCACCAAATGAAAGCAGCCCAACTAAGGGTGGCAAGATGAAGAATAGTTGGTAAAAATAGGAGCAAACCAGCAGACTCCTTCTGGAATTCCGCAGAAGCCACATCTGTGAAAGTGGATGATAACAATTCTTACGTGCAACACTTTGTAAAAAACTAAATAAATCTCGATACGTAAGGCTGAACAAAAAAGTGTCGCATCAAGCAAAGGATAATACGTTAATACGTAAAATAGCGGTTACACTAACATGGGCAAAGTGCGCATGTCAGTTTTGAAGTTGAATTTGAAATTAACAAATCGGAGAGGAATAATACAATTAAAAATTAAAAGTCAGTAGAATTAAGAATCTTACCGTTACAATTACATATAATAAAGAACAGCATCCTATTTGATAAATGAGTAAAGATATAAGTGATGGGGCAGAGTACAAGTGAGTATATTAATTACATACCCAGTTACTTACTTCCTGATTCAACTTATTATCAGTCATAAGAAAAGAAGAATTGACAGATTGACTGAATAATGATAAGTGACATGTGCGCTGACGTTAAATAAATGATTAAGTGAGGTTAGATTAAATTAAATTGAACTAACAACTATGGATATATAAACAAATCGAAAGGTTAAAAATTTAGATTTAGAAAAATGTAATTTTCAAAAGGTTGTATTTGTTCATTAGCACAATTAACATGATTATTGACCATTGCTTTATTAATTTCAGCAAATTCTAGTAAATCCATTCTATGGCCTTTAGTACATTGATGAATAATAAGAGTGGTGTTCCTTATATCGAAGTCATGTTTCTCTGTTAATAAATGATTAACAAACGAAGATTGTGTGTTAGAAATGTCAGTATTTTTATACTTATCAAATAGTCTATAGTGTTCTCGGACTCGATCGATAATTCTACGGCCACTTTGGCCGACATAGACAGTGTTACAAGTGGAGCAACTGATTTTATAGATGCCGGATTTATTAAAATGTGAAACAACGTCTTTTGTGTTAATAAAAATACTGGATAATTTATTATTGGTTTTAAAGGCTATTTTAATGTCATATTTTTTAAAAATTTTGAAAATTTTATAAGAGAAGGATGAACAAAATTTCAGGGAGCCTGCATATTTAGTATTACTGTTATCTTGTGAAGGAATAGAAAAGTTAAGTGTTAATTGATAAAAAAGTTTAAAATATATTTTCATAATGAAGTCGAGGGGGTAACCGTTATTAATAGCAAGTTGCTTAATTAACATTATTAAAGGATGATTGAGATAAAGGCAATGCAAAGGCTCTATAAAAATAGCTATTAAATTTGTGAAAGTGCTAGTCCTAGTAAAGAGCAAATGTCTAAAATGAAATGAGTTCCTAGTGATTTTTTAAAAAGAAGGTTTAGTCTGAATCAGATAATTCAAAATCGTAGTGTGCATGTTCTTTTTATGATGCCCTATTAATTCTTTGTTTCATTTTAAATAAAAACAATGATTATCTTGATGTTTTTTTTATGGAGCCAACCTAGAGTAGTGGATGCTGAAGAATGAGGCAAACTTAATAAAATAAGAACAAAATTTGCTAGAGACAAAAACAGTGGATCTACGTGAAAACAGTAGGTCTGGCAACGCTGATCGTTCCCTCGAATGGTTATCCTGTAAGTGTTGCGCGACACTTCTCAAGCTTGCGAAATGTACCAAGCGTAACATTTATGCATCTGTCGTCCTACTCAACCTTGGGGTCGCATCAGTGGTCGCTTGTCTCTTGACGCGTCTACCCAAATGGTACCATTAGGTAGGTCGGAAAAGTGTATGTATTGTAAAAATATGTCCTCTTTGGAATAAAAATCGACCTGTTTCAGCATTTTCTTAATATCCAATGAATACTGCCCAATAACAGGATAGACTGGTTTAAGTATCCCACTCTGTATATATACTAAAGTTATTCTCTAACCTGATCAATCTAATTATCTCTTAAGAATTCCGATGATTTCGCAAAGGTACTCTTGCCTCAATGCATCATTTTCGCGTAATTTTACCTAATACACCAGGACTTCATGTGACTTCATTTGACTACATCAAACGGTTTCACTCGTCATTTAATATTGTTTAAAGTCAACGTTATCGAGTTATGAATGTATTTTGTTACAAAATGATGTGCTTTGCACTTCACTTCGCTTTACTGTAGTTCAAACAGTTTGATACATCGTGTAATATTAGGTAAAGTATACATTATATACAGCGTGTAACAAAAAGTATCTGATAAATTAAACCAGATATTCTCAAATCAAAACATGATCGGTTAGAGCTGACTTACTTACATATAATACTGTTTACAAAAAGTTATACTCTTTCGAAGTTATAAACTGAAAATAAATGTTTTCAAATATATCGGAACCTCTTAAACAATTTGTCAATAGACATGTGATCGTCTTAATGTAAGAACATCTTCGTAAGAAGAAATAACCAAAACAGTGCAACCCATAAATTTTTTATGGAAGATTTTAAACTCCTCGATTCCTAAACTTTTTCATACCTCATTTATTGGCCTTTTCTTTACCTTCATCTTTGTCGGTTATAAGCAGGTAGGGTTAGGTTTGGCCCAGAACTCTGTGGCCTCTTGGGTCTATTGTATTCCCCTGCTTTTCCCGTATTCAGGTACTATCTTTGGTTAGTTTTAATAAGTTCCCTACCAAAAGTTTCTTGGGAAATGTTTTCCGGTTATAGGCCAAAAAGGATGAGAAAGAGTTTTGCATTCTAAAATCATATGGTATGAGGTTCCTTTCTCTTCCATACAGGGTATACGCATAGTGGGATCATTGTGAAATCCCATCACATGAATGTATTTCAGCAAGCAGTGCCCTGTTGGTAATCTCACAATGGTGGAGATCTGAGGCCTTGCGAACTTGCAAGGCCTCAGACTGTAGTGCCTCAGTAGCCATGCGTGGGTTTGGTCCCCTTAGCAGTGAATTTGGAGTTTTGTGGTTATCCACCTGTTCACTGGTTCAAAGGTTTTGCTTACCCCAAATACAGGTTCGGGTCCCCTAAATGGTAGTTCTGATTACGTTTTGGCCAGCTCATTAGTCTTTTCGTTTCCTTGGATACCTTTGTGCCTTAGTACCCACACTAGTTTTACCTTATTGTGGATTGCCAGATTATTTAGTATTCCAAGACAGTTCCAGACAAGCTTCGACTTGATTCTGTTTGAATCAAGAGCCGTTAAGGCTGCTTGGCCATCTGAGAGAACTAGGACAGTTTATGTTTTGTACTTCCTTCTTAAATTGTCTCGTACACACAATTCCATAGCATGTATTTCAGCCAAAAATACAGTGGTATGTTTTTCCAGTAAGACGATGAGGTCAGATTTGGGTTTAACTGCATGTATTCCAGAGCCTGTTCCCTTGTTAGTTTTAGATCCATCCGTATACCATACGAGACCGCTAAGCAAGTATTTATTTACCTCCCTATTTGCCTCGTTCCAGTTGCAGTTGACATGCAAGAGTCTGTTAAAGTTTAGGCGGGGTGTCATGTAATCTAATCCTATGTTTAATATATGATCATTTACATGAGCTTATAAGTACAAATCGGAGAAAGACACTTATTTAAACTTTTACTGATTAATCATCATATCAGTGTTGTAATAAATTTACTTAATATATGTATGATCAACAAATTTATAAAAGTCAAGCCGAATGGTACCAATCGTTCACAAAAGAAAAAGGCAATTTTAAATTGATTATGAAATATTATTAAGTTTTGATAATTATGTTCTATCAGTAGATGGTCCCTGGGTGTCCATTCAACAAATAACGGAAAGGTCTTACTTTGTGCATCCGGTGTAAGCATGCCAATGTCCTATAAGCAGTGTCCTATAAGCAGTTTCCTATAAGCAGTGTCCTATAAGCAGTGTCCTATAAGCAGTGTCCTATAAGCAGTATCCTATAAGCAGTGTCCTATGAAAGCCGTCAATCTACTAAACTACTATGGAGAGATTGGACCATATGTCTTAATAAAATATTGCTGTGGATCAGTGTTAAAGTTGAAATATGTTTTTTGGTATAAGTGTATTTATAAATAATTATTAAAATTTGCAGTATTGGAACAGAGGCAATATTCCAGGCAAGGAATATTATTTTATAGGGGCACAATCTCTGTTGATGAAATTAGATCATATAGTGTTTTCAGTACGCCAATAGTCCCATTCCTCTTTAGCATTAACATAATAAAAACAATATTTCAAATACCTTTCGAACTAGGTGACCTTGCTGAAACGTTTTATTTAAAGTTATTGGTCACAGTGGCCCTGTACTATTTCTCCCTACAAATTTCATTATCAATTTAAAAATTTATAACAAGATAAGTGTACGTATCATTCAATCACCAATTAGTAAGTAAATGTTATATTTTTGTCATGTTTGTGTATTTATATTTTACACTACATTTCTGATACCTATACTACTTTAGGTAGAGTAAAAACCGTAAATAATAAATAAAGATAGTTTATGATTAGTTAGTGATGAAGTCCATTTTATCGATCTGGTCGTGTAAATAAGTAAAAACTTTTAATAATGGAAACGGATAACAGAATAATCAATTCAAAGCAACTCTGTGAACTAGATAGAACACAATGTATTTTTACGAATAAATTTCTCTACATTTCCTGTACGGCATTCTTACACTTTTCTAAAATGAAGTTTCGCAAGTTCTTTTCATGACGTAACCAGAGTATTATTTGACTTAAACTTAAACTTCTTAAAGTTTCTGTATTCCAATTTTCTTAAGCGTCACTTGTATAGACTAAGATGTATGCAACCAGCGGAAAACAAAAAGAAATTCTAACCGATAGCATCAAAAAACGAGTCGCCCGACATACATTGGCACATCGGCACGCGTAATCTGTATTGGAATCGAATACGTGTAAAATCAATTTCCAGTTCTAATTCCAGACCCTATTTAATCAAACAGGGATGGATTTAGGGAAAATTAAAAAGGGTAGAACAAGAATAACATAGTAAAAATAATAATAGATACAATTAGGAGAAGCAGGAAGACAAATATTGGTTACGTCAAAAGTAATACATATAACACAACCATTTGCAGAACATATTGCTAGGTCTTTACATCGATGGGACAATAATTATTATAATAATGCAATTGAAGAATTTTTTTATGTTACCTCAAATTGGAGTATTAATAACTATTTTGTTGAAAGTATTCCAGAAGTTATATCAATGAGAAGTATTAAAATATATTAAATTTAACGCGTAATGATATTTGTTTAAACTTCCACAACTAAAGTTATGCGCCTTTTGTATACCTTTTTATTGTAAAACGATATATGCCGGTTGAAATAATAAAAAAAATTAGATTCTTTTAATATGTCGTAACAGTTTATAGTACATTGTTATATGTACGAGTCTTCTTATAAACGATTTTTAACATTTGACAAGCACTGATAATGACTATTAAGTATGACCATTCAGTATGTATATTAAGCATTAAGCATATTAAGTATAATTATAATTATTAAATATGACTATGACTATTAAGTATGAATATTAAGTATGACTATTAAGTATGAATATTAAGTATGACTATTAACTATGACTATTAAGGGTCAGTAGCGTAGTCTCACGCACTTATATTCATTTATAGACAAGTTTCTAATTGAGAAATAAAGCGGCTTACAGCAGACCATGTGAATTTTTTAATAAATTGCATGGTTTATTATAGGATTTGATGTGTGCTCTATTAGTACAAGTTTAAGTTCTGTTGATAAGACACCTAGATCATAAATCGTCATGCGTTACCATTTCGTTGATGCTCGATGAGGTTTTACAGGTTTTCCTTACCTGGATTTCAAATGGCACCATAAATAATCTTTAAGTCGCCTTGGAGCGCCACAGTAAATAATATTAATAACCGTCTCTTCCCCAAACAAGTTTAGTCGACTTCAGGGGTTTAAATTCACTTGTAAGGGGGTGAATTAGAAAGCGTATTATTTTTTTATTATTATTATTATTATAAAATATGACTATATGACTATTAGGTAAGATTATTAAGTATTACCATTAAGTATGACTATGACTATTAAGTATGTCTATTAAGAATGACTATTAAGTATGTTTATTAATTATGACTCTTAAGTAGGTACAGTAGAGAGTCTATAATCCGGATTAATTGTAACCGGACCCTGTTCGGATTATAAAAATGTTGGAATTTTCGAAAGAAACAAACAAAAGTTATTTGAGTTTAAAACAACAAGAAAATTTACTGAAAAAGTAATTATTTCACTTTTGTGGTTAAATAATTGAGCATATAAATAAAACCATTAATTATTATGAACTTGTATTTTAATGAAAGAACAAACATACATATTATGTAATGTACAATATGTATTTACAGAATACACTGCACAGTGTATACATTTAGTAGCAGTTAAGACGATACCGCCCAGCCTATCGCATTATCGTTTTTGTTTGACAAATATGTATATAATGTATTGAATTGTATTGAATCCGGATTATCTACGGTCTGGATTTTTAACTACTATTAAGTATGACCTGGACTATTAGTTATGACTATTAGTTATTATTATTAAGTATAACTATTAGGTATTGCTATTAAGTATGACTATTAAGTATGATTATTAGGTAGGACTATTGGGTATAACCATTAAGTATGACTTAGTTATTACTATTAAGTTTAACTATTAGGTATTACTATTAAGTATGACTATTAGGTATGACTATTAAGTATTACTACGACTATTAAGTATTACTATGACTATTAAGTATGACTATAACTATTAAGTATTACTATTAAATAAGACTAAATAAGTATGACTATTGAGTATGGCTATTGAGTATGACTATTAAATAAGACTGAAAAATAGTTTATTGTTTCTTTGTAAATACATGAACAAGGAGACAGTACTAGATAAATATTTTACAAATTATTAAATTTACTTATGTTTTAAATATGACCATTAAGTATGATTCTTTAATGACTATTTAATATGACTATTAGTATGAATATAACTATTAAGTATGTCTATTAAGTATGTCTATTAAGTATGTCTGTTAAGTATGACTATTAAATATGACTATTAGTATGACTATTAAGAATGACTATTAAGTATGTCTGTCTATTAAGTATGACTGGATCCTGTCCGGATTATAAAAATGTGAATTTTAGAAAGAAACCAAAAAAAGTTGTTTGAGTTTATAACAAGAAAATATGCTAAAACCGTTAATATTTCACTTTTGTGATTAAATAATGGAGCACATAAATAAAACCAATAATTAATATGAATTTTAATGAAAGAACCATCCGGATTATCTAGGGTCCGGATTTTTAACGTCTGGATTATCGACGTTCTATGTACGACTATTAAGTAGAAATATTAAGTACTACTATTATGTATTTAGATCAACTAGTAGAACAATACCAATGCAAATTATCTTGGAGGACAATGGACAGTATCAATAAATGGCAGCAAGCTCCGTGGTTTCCAAGTCATGTCTTTGATAATTTTGTTGTCGAAACTGAATAACGAACGTAACTTCCTTATTTACTAATAGATGGAACGATAATCGATTTAGAATATTGTTTTAAAAATGAGATATACGAGTTTAATTATGCTTGACGAACATTTATTTACGATTTTTATCATTTTAGAGAATATAAACAATATTAATTTAAATTTGGCAGTCTGCCTAAATGAATTTAAAAATTAAGAAAACTTTATGTATATAGAATTCTATACTCAATAATCGAAGCAGCGCTTAGCACACGAGCCATTTTGTTGAAGTTCTGTACAGTTCTAACAGATGTCGCAACAGAATTGCCTCCAATAAAACGTCCATAAGGTTGTTTTACTATCTTATCTAAATACAATGGTATAACTAATAAGTATGACTATTAAGTTCGCTTATTAGGTATGATTATTAAGTATGACTAAAGTCTAAAGCCTTATGATAATAAAAATATTTTGAATTTTTCACGAAATACTTCGTCTTTCTACATTACACAGCCACTGTTAAATTGTGCCTCTAAACCCAGTCCTGACCACATCTAATCAAGCGAGTCCCTAAACCTACAGCCCCTCATCCAGATTGTTCGATATAACAATTTGTTGCCTCAATGAAGATTTGCATCATCATCAACTCCGGCTTACCGAGAGAGAGGGAGAGCTCAGCAGCGCGAAATTAAGATTATAGGGTTATTGGATCGCGGTGTTTTATCGGAAAACTTTGATAATGCAGATTTTGGGCTAATGGCCAAAACCCAGAAATCAATTGGTCCGTCATGATGCGGGCTAGATAGAAATAAATAGCTACAGGGTGAACTCAGCGCTTGTTGGTGATAAGTATATAAAAGATAACTGGATCCTTCTTAAAAAATGTATTCGATAAAATTAAAATATATTTTCCGTATTCGTGAAGCATTTTTAAATAGTTACCTACATGTATATCCTTAAAGGTAGAAACATAAAAGTCAATTCAAAGAAAAATAGAGTTGGGAGATGGAGTGATTTTTTAATCACATTTTAAATCGTTAGTGCGATCAGTAAAATAAATAAGAGTATGTTTCGTCAAATGAATAATAAGTTAAGAAATATTCGTCAATATTTTTTGTTTTTTGTAAGCATTCACGAAATCAATAGAAAAACTTATTAAGTTTACTAATATTAAAATAATTGAATAAAAGTTAATGAAATATCGCTCAACTCTATTGGACATTCATTTTAGTGACATTTCTATCTATAAATTAAAAGATTTTTGTGAATTTGACTTTAGATTTATGTTGTAAATGTTTCTTAATAAAATCATCTAAAATCCATTGTTCCAAAATTATATTTTAAAGAAGAAATATTATTTTTTGATTGCTCTTTAGTTTTTCCTCTGCATATACGGCTTTTCTTATGGACGAACGCTAGCCTTAATCTTTTTTTTTTTTTAATTGTTTCAATTTATGATTTTTATAAATATTTAAGTTTTCTACTTTATTTTTGTAAGCGAATATTTTCTACTGTTTTTGCTTGAGGTCCTATTAGAATCATTTTCGTTTCATCAATTTTCTACCTTACATTTTTTTATATCTTTCTTCGAACCTTAATGCGAATTCATCTGAATATTCTTTTGCTTTATTTAAAGCTTTATCTAATGCTTACTGATTAGGCTCCAATTCCAATGGAAACTTCTGCGACTATTTTAAGAAATTCTTGACGGAACACTATTATCCGTAATATTAGTGGTGTTCCTTATCACTTATCTAAAGAACGCGAGTTACTATGAGCTCCTGTACTATCATAGATCAAATATTTGTAAGTTCATTTAAGAAACATGCTACCTGTTGTGGTATTGAAAACTATATATCCGATCACCGATCAGTTTTATTAGAAACGAGTTTATTTGAAATAAGTAAACATTCAGGATAACATTCTTTAAAACGATATTTTAGCGAAAACAATATTTCTGCTTTTAAATTTTCACTTTTAAATCAAAATTGGTCATCTCTATATCATATGCAAGATTTGGACCAAGCATTTGATTACTTTTATAACAAGTTCTTAATTTATTTTAATTCATGTTTCCCCAAGTCATATTTCCAATATAATAATAAAAAATTGATAGTTGTTGAAGTTTTTGCATCTAGTGCAAAATTAAAAGTTCTCTTTGCTTTACAAAAGCTAAATACAAATTGTAACGAATTTTATAAAGAGTATAAGAAAATTCATTCAAATTTATTGGTTTAAAAAAAAAAGCAATATTATCAAGATCGTGGAACGTTGTATCGGAAATGACGAATAAGCAAAGGTCAGTGAATAATATTGTTATTAAAAAAGGGGGAAAATTGGTAGAGAACCCACATGAGATAGTGACAGACTTTAATAATTTTTTTATTGACGCACCATTAAAATTAATTGATCAAATACATCTATCAAGTAAAATAAACAAACCTTTTGGAAAATATTCTAATAAAAAATCAATGTTCTTAATACCATTTGCAGAAATTAAATTATTAAATTTATTAAATAAAAAATTAAAAAATTAAAAATCATCAGGTGTAGACGATTTATTATAAAAAGTCACTTGAGGATATTCTAGCCCCGCTGACATATTTAGTAAACTTGTCATTCGAATCCAGTGCATTTCCTGCCAAACTACTTACAGGTAAAGTGTTGCCATTACACAAAAAAAAAAGATTCGATGTCATTGAAAATTATAGGCCTGTTCCAGGCCCCTGTGGATTATATAAGATAGTTTTTTTTTTCATAAGAATTTAAATTTGTAACGGTTGGAACCGTTATTCGTTATTTTGACACAATCACCTCTACTCATATGGCATTTGTCGTTTATGCCTTGTGTCAAAAGTTCGTATTTCATTTGATTTGAATATAATAAAAATAGAATAATAAATTATACTTAAAATTTAGACAAACATGACGCTCATTTTCCCCCTATTCCTCAAAGTGTAAACACAGTAAATTTTCCAGTAGACCTCCCGACATTCGGAATGCGAATAGGAAGAAAATGTTAGAAGTAACATTTTACTACGCCGCCTTTACAAAGAATGCCAATGGAGACATAAATATTTAGGCGACAATTATTGCAAAAAGGGGAGCCCAGCAAGCTTTTGAGTAGGGCCCTTGTGTACCGATGTCTTTTAAGTATGTCATTGTAACCGATCACGTACACACATAGGGGAATTTATGAAATATTAGGAGGTCCCGGGATTCCGTAAACGCCAGAGAAAATTACTAACGTTGAGTTTTTCCGAATGGGCCATGTTCACATGTGAAATATGCTGTTTTATAAATTATATTGTAATAGTTACTATTCAAGTTATTCTAAATAATCAGTTTGTTAAAAAAGCTAAAAGTTTTTAAAGTAAAACCACTTATAATAAATTTGAAATATGTACGTCATCGGGAATAGACCATTCAGCTTATGTCGAAGTTTTGTTTGTTATACAGAACCAAGCCAACGAACAAACCGACACATAGAATGTCGAAGTGAACGCACATCTTAGTGACATTTAAAAATTGATACCGGAAGTTCGAGCGTGTATTTAAACGAGTCAACACCGTTTAAATTTTTCTCCGCAGTTTATTCGTATTACTAGTGATTAAGCAAGTTAAATTTATTGTTAACGTATGTATTGAACATTTTACGTACTTATAATCGAATTTTTGTCATCGCGCTGATTGTTTCTATTTTTTTCATTTTTACTTCTTTATATGATAATAGCCAAATCATCAACAGATTTCCTATACAATTCAGGTTTTTGCCTGCCCTCCTTACCAAAAGCGTAGGCAGTATTTTAATATGAATATATTGTTGCACACTGAATCAAAACCATCAAGTTGTAATTAATTAAGTCAACCTAACAAATTGCTTTTGAGTACAAGGGCAAGAACAAATCAAACAGTTTTACCTCAACTCACAGAAACCAAAATGTCGCACAATTTGAAAACTAATATTCCAGTTTCTAGCAACAGTTACACATCAGCCGTTAAGACAACATCAAATCCATCTTTCCCAAAAAAGGATCAAGCCATAGTGATGCACGCTAATGATAACCTAAAGTTATTTGACTATGTTAAGGCAATAGGCGATATTGTAGGCCCCAAACATATCTCTTTTGCTTCGATGATCTCGAATAATAGGATCTGTATCTATTTAGCCAATTCTAATCTCGTTGATGATCTTTTAAAATCCCATGAATCCGTAACTATCAGCAATATTGTTATAAACATCCGCAGACTAGTGTCTCCGACAAAACGAATAATCATCTCCTTATATACCCCATGATCTCGCTAAAAATGCTATAAAAAGTCTTGATATACAGTTAACCCAGCAAACATTTTGGTGTAATTTGACGTCGATACTACCTAAATTATATATAATAAATTTGGTCGCAAAATTAGATTTAACCATAATTAAGTAAAATTTACGTTGGTTCGACGTGGATTCGACATAAGTGGAGAATAAGACGACGTCGAAATTTGGTTTTATTTACCAAAATAGGTAGAATTACATCTAAATCCACATTATAGTAGTCCAGTACGTTTGGTTAGTAATACCTCTCTAGGGAAATTTAACGTCAGTATAACGTTAATTCGACATTGATTTAACTAAGTTTAGGTAGAAACTACCAAAATATTTGCAGATGACGTATGCCTCCAAGTGTACGAAAAGAAAGTTTATACTTATTTGGTATTTTTATCTATATATAAGTAGAAATATTGTAATCGTAAATATTTTTAGTTGCCAAACAGGTAGATATTACCTAAATATGGCACCTAATTTTACTACAAAGGAAATTTAACTTTGAAGTAATTGTTGGTTATTTTTTTAGTAGTTGGTCCCTTGTTGATATGGTTAAATTTACTTTTAAGCAGATTTGTGTAAAAGGTAGATTTCTTGGTAAAATTTACGTAAATTTAAATATAAATTAAAACCGTTTGGTAAATTTATATTACAGTTCATCAAATTTCTAGAGGTGTTCGACGCCCAGACAGAGAACGCGCTACGTGTGACTAAGATAGCTATTGTACAGTCTGCTAAACAAGTTATTTTAAATAGTTTTTAATATTTTTAGGTAATTAAATTTTAAAAGTGTGGAATAGTTTAGGGATTAAATTGGTCTGATTGGACTTTCCTAGAACGTTTTTAAAAGCAGCTAAAGATAGTATGTAGAATTAAAAATAATTATTATGCCATAAAAGGTGTTTTGGAATTCCTTCAACCTTTTGAAATTGAGTCAGAAAATATAAATTTTATAGGATAGCGGAAAATACCTATAATTTTTTTGTAGGCCTTTGTAAATCGTGGAAATAGTTTATATTTTATTTTTACCTTATTAAGGAAAATGGTACCTATTATTAATAACGGTTGTTTCTGAAACATTACTAAAATTTTCGAAATTTTGTTTTTCTACAAAATAATAAACTATACTATTTAGAAAAAAATTTATTTCTCTTATAATTTTATAAAAAATAACAGGAGAATATTTACATTTCTTGATCTATTAAACAAAACGATAAATTATCTCGACGAATGACACCATGTTCTAGTACGGAAGCTAGCTTTACATTTTTGTTGGTGGTTTCATGGGTTTCAAATCTTTTTATTGTAATTGTAGTTTATACTTACATATACCTCTTAACACTTGTTTGCTTTATTAAAAAAGTGTGTTGTTGTGATTTACGTCGAAATAAGTCAAAAACAACTTGAAACCCCATATAAAATCAAAAAGGAGAAACGGAAAAAAATTGAGCCTGTAAATGAACACAACTCAGAAACAAAAATAGCTATCTAATAATTAAAAAATAAAATTTGATTCTTGTGCAGCTTCATCTATATCATTAACTGTTTTTTGGTTTTTTAATGGTTTTTCTTGGTGATGAAAATTCCGATATCTCACGGTTATCGATTCTTTTTTTCTCTCCAGAAATGCGGACGACAGTGTTTTTAGATACTCCTGTGGCTGCAGCAACACGATCATTTACATTTTTAAATGGTATTGAAGGCGAATTAAAGTTTCCTTCTCTTCTCATAAACTCTATAACATTGGCTATTATTTCGCGAGATTGACTGTTAATCACGCGGCCTCTTAATTTGCTATTAAACTCCATACTTAGGTTCTATTAAACTGTAATGAGCAAAAAACACAAACGAAAATAAAAGAAATGTTTTAGCGAAATTTACATCTGACATTTACGTCTGAATGAAATAGTGAAATACTTGATGCGCAGAGTGTACTTTCATTGCGTAAATCCGTCGGGATGCCTGTCAGTAGTGCTTTCTCTGTCTAGCCGTTGAAAGCCTCTAGAAATTTGATGAACTGTAGAGGTATATTTTTTTAGTCAATTTTACGTAATAATTACCTCAATAAGTAAATTCGTCTTTAACAAAGTCGAGTTATAACTAATGTTATAGAAAATGTTTGCTGGGAACCTCCCCTGTCTCGTTTTTAAGAGCTGGTGTATTCCAGGCAATGAATATTCACATATATTAAGTTTTAGACGACAAGTATACGTTCTTACCACTCGGAGGACTTTGAATTGCAGACATTATTAATCATTCTTTTTGACGGCGACGAAAACAGAATTTGCAAGCAACCCGGACACATCGATTCAAATTGGCCAAAACCTCCAACTAACAACATACTGTGACAACCCACTCTGTCTGAACAAACTGAACAGGTATCTTCAAAAACAAACTCTGTAAACCTAATAGAAAGCAACGAAGTGAATTCAAATGAAGACCCGACAATCCTACAAGAAAACCAACCTGCTGCAGTTCTGACCCCACTCCAAAAACGAGGATATTCCCAGCTTTCAATACAAAGTGAAAACTCAAGTTTACCCGCTGAAGCAGAAAATAATACAGACGTTATGCCACCCCCTGCATCCATCCCACTTTCCATACCAGCTCTTAAAGCAACAAAGAAAACACGCAAGATGAGTGTATCCACTGAATCAAACCTTACCACATCCATAAAAGAATATATAGCAAAAACATATAAGAAAAAGCAAGATGCCTTCATACTTCCCATAAAAAAACCTTTACGACTTCTTAAAAAATTCCTTTGGTAACTCTAATGCATACTTGGAAGCCCTAAAACACACAGATAACATTATTAGCCTAGTCTCAAACCTAAATCTAATTTACCTCGATCTCACATAAATATCCATAAAGAAAAGAGTTACCCGTATAATCAAAAAAGATTAAGAAAGAGCATGAATCCGACACTGCAGAAACTGAGATTTTGGATATGTCTAACGAACCAAGTGGTGAAGATTATATTTCCGATTGCTCACAGCAATCGCATAAATCCTCATACAAATTTTTTTATCACCATGCCCCTCTCTTTAATACAGTGGAACTGCGACTGCTTCTACCCTCGTTTGGAACGCTTACAACAGCTTATATTTGATTACTCACCAGATTTCCTTTGTTTACAAGAAACTAATTTTACCAAATCTCTGAACCCTCCTTTAAAAGGTATGTTAGTTATCATTTCATTAGAACCAGTCATTTTCGTGCTAGTGGCGGTTCCTCAGTTTTTGTCTCCAGTGATATTTCTCAAGAACTACTCTTAAATACAAACTTAGAAGCAGTTGCCATCACCGCATGGTGTCCTAACAAAATTGTAATTTGCAGTGTATATATCCCTCCAAACTATACTGTAACAGACACAGATATAATGGATCTCATAGGTCAACTTTTTATACCTTTTATCTTGGTAGGTGAATTTAATGCTCACAACTCTATGTGGAGTTCAGAACGTACGTTTGGCCGTGACAAAATGATTAAAACCATAATCAACAGTTGCAACATTAATCTACTTAACACTGGCAGCAGCACATACTTCCACGTACAATCCGGATCCATCTCCTCATTAGACATCAGCTTTTCAGATCCAGGAACAGGACCCTTACTAACATGGCACACGCTTGATAGCCTCTATGACAGTAACCACTTTCCCATCCTAATTTCAGACAGCGAACCAAAACAAGTTAAAATTAAAGGAAAGTGGAAAATCGCAAAAGCAAATTGGAATCTTTACAGCCAAACGCTAAATAAAAATACAGTCAATATTAACTATTCGAATGATGTAATCGAAGCTGTTGGTCAATTTACTACTCCATAATTTCTGCAGCCAATAAATGTATAGAAAAGTACTCGGCCAACCTTCCAAAACGAACCGTTCCCTGGTGGACTGAATCCTGTAATATTGCAGTGAAGGACTGCAAAAATGCGCTCAATAAATACCGAAGAACCAGAAATGACTCTGACTTGACAAACCTCAAAAAAATGAGAGCGAAATCAAAAAGGATTCTAAAACAAAGTAAACGAGAGTCGTGGAACACATTCACAAGCACAATAACCTTTGACACCTCTCCTACGTAAATCTAGACCATGATAAGATAGATGAAAGGAAGAAACACCAATATCTGGCTTAACCGACCAGGGTCAAGTCATTACTAATGACCAACAAATTGTTAACATTCTTGCTCAACACTTTCAAAATAAAACCA